>LR812526.1:5281377-5428877 GCA_903798195.1 Danio kyathit | reverse complement strand
AAATTATTTCATAACAATCAATAAAATAACAGCGGTTTATATCAAAAGTTGGTAATGATATAAAATATACTACATTTTGATGGTAAAATATAACCATTTAAACGATTTCAGTATTCAAACATTAAATAACAAATGCATGAAGTTAAATATAAAAAAACGAATGAAACAACACACAGCATATCAGGATATAAAGGACTATATTTAGCAAAATGCTGCTCTTTTTATCTTTGTAATTTTATAGTTTTATTTTTGTTATTTTAATTATTTTTTGTCTTCATAAATAACTAACGAGCTATAGACAAATATCTGCTTGACGTTTTAGAAAATATTTGTGCGTAGCTACACCACCCAGTATATATTAAAGATCACCGTGAACAAAAAAAAAAAAACCCCACAGAAACCTGTTACATATCTATATATATTTAAATGTCTATCTTATATTTAACTGAATCGTATAATGGCCTATAGCTGAAATGTTGGAAATTGCTTAATTTAATTTATTTTTATAAAACATTTGTATTGATATTTTTTGGGAGTAAAAACTGCCGACATTTAAGAATCCATATTTATTTTATTTATTCATTCATTTGACTTGTTTATTGGTGCACATATGGGTTATGATTTAATTCATACAGTACCTTGGCAGCTACTGTGCCACTCCGTAATTCAAGCAAAAGTCCAAATTAAAGGAAAGATTTGACTTTCTGCGGTGACCGACATTTACAACACGCCGTAACCGTCCTTCAGGTGTTGCGCGGGTCCCCGTCTCGCAGCTCGCGCGGGAGACACAGACGGCTGCGGGACGCGAACAACAGCACGACGCGCGTGGAAACATTCGCGACGCTGGCTGGCTGACTGCGGGGCTGTTGTTGCTCTAGCGGGAAAATGTCCCGGTGTTCCCAATGGCCGGTCCGCCCTGGCGCGCTTCCGCTACCAGCTGTGGCAGCACATCAACAGAGCCGCGACGTCAACACACAGAATCAGCACAATTCAGCACGGTTGTCTAACAGTTTAGAACGGTTTGGCACGATAGTGGAAAAGCGGCTTTAATATTTTTATTAAAAAACCGCGATTCCTCGATTTTGTAAAAAATAAAATCGTCTTAAAACGTAAATTCGAATTAATCGAAAAAAATCGAAAAAACCGCCCAGCCCTACTATACGCATATAATAATGAGCCATGGTTGACCTGAACTCAAACAAACCATGTCGTTGTCTTGATGAACAGCCACAAAGCCAAGAAGAACTAAATCTGCCATGTCCTGTTTTTGTTTTATGAGGCCGTCGAAAAAGGGCGAGCGGTTTCACCTTCTCCAGAGAGCTCGTGATCGCTCATGTGCGCGTCTATATTTGAAATAACGAATTTCTTAAGCTAATGATAATAACGTGCACGTGATTATTGAAGTTCTTCTGACATCCGATCCCTTCATAAACAAACAAACGCGAGAGTACAAAGGAAAAGCCCGAAAAAACGATGGAGCGAATGATTCTTTTACCAACCTAAACCATGAACAAACTGCCATGTTTATCATCACCTTTTGGACTATTATGAACTCGGAATGACGAAATTACTCTCTAACAGGAGGTTACATGTGCTGCTGAAGATTAAAGATACAGATGAGAGGTCTGCACTGACTCTAGACTATGTGTTGCATGTTGTTTTTTTAACCCAAATAAGGACTAAATGTATGCTGTGTGTATGATGTTTGAAGTTTTTCTGTAATTGGTAACATATCGGAGACTGTAAGGGTCTGTATGCGTTCATATGTTGCATTTATTTATTTATTTTATATAAGTGCAGACGTTACAGTAGGCTATTTCATTGATCTCTAGTTATAATCAAATTATGTTCATAGAAGGGTTAGTAATGAACATTTATACACAAGTATTTATGTGTATAAAGCATCTGTTTTGTGAGAAGTGCTTCTCATATTATATGTGAACGACCCGTAGAGCTTTATTTGACATTTCCTCGAGCGAGAATGACATCGACTGAAACTTTCTTGTCATACACCAGTGCCAGTGGAAACGCAAGCCTGATAAAGGTGACCCGTACCGTACCGTACTGTACCAGTCAGTGGAAACGGGCCACTGGTATTCAATGCAAATTGCAATTTAAAGGCTTAACTACATAAATAAATGTCATGTGAGGGAGAAGCTGAAAACTGAGGTGTGGATACAAATGCAGGTTTATTAACAGGAAGGTCAGGCAGGCAACGATCAACAGGGTCAAACAGATGTATATAGGCAATCCAGAGTCATAGTCATTAGACAAGCGAATGGTCAGTACAGGCAGCAAGCAACGTAAACAAACAAACAAACAAACAAACAAACAAACAGGGCGAGGGTCAAAACACAGCCAAGCAAGTCAAGGGAAACGCATCATAACGTTCACAGTAACAGTATAACAAGACTCAGCACTGTGTGTGTGTGTGTGTGTGTGTGTGTGTGTGTGTGTGTGTGTGTGTGTGTGTGTGTGTGTGTGTGTGTGTGTGTGTGTGTGTGTGTGTGTGTGTGTGTGTGTGTGTGTACGTGTTTTTGTGACATATCAGGACACAAATCTGTATAATGACATAGGTATGACACAGGTATTACAAAAAGCAGGTGAAATATGAGGACATTGGTGACGTCCTCACTTCTCAAAAAGCTTCTAAATCACACAGGATGAGTTTGTTCAGGGAGTAAAGCTGTACACTGTCTCCTGTGATGGTTGGGTTTAGGGGTAGGGTGGGGTGAGGGCAATATAATATACGCTTTGATCTGTATAAAAGGAATGGAAGCCTATGTAATGTACCCACTTTTCACAAAAACAAACGTGTGTGTGTGTGTGTCTGTATTTAAAGTCCCTGTAATCAGTGCGTAACGATCCTCTGGCTGTGTGTGTGCGTGTAATCAAACTGAAACAGGAACAGCTGTGTGCCAGGTGCATGACGGAACTTGTAGTCCATATATCGGTGGATTTGTAGTTCTTTAGCGAACTGCGTGTTTACCAATGATTTGCAGCCGCTAGATCACTGGTGATCATAACAATTTAGGTCAACTAGGAAAGTCAGGGTAATTAGGCAAGTCATTGTTTGTTCTGTAGACAATCCAAAACAAATATTGCTTAAGGAGGCTAATAATATTGACCTTAAAATGTTTTTTTTTTTATTTAAAACTGCTTTTATTCTAGCTAATAAAACAAATAAGACTTTCTCCAGAAGAAAAAATATTATAGGAATTACTGTGAAAAATTCCTTGCACTGTTAAACATAATTACGGAAATGTTTAAAAAAAAAAAAACAGGAGTGATTAATTATGACTTCAACTGTATATATTTTGACAACATTAGTTTAACTCGAACACTGCAACTTCAACTCTGACTGATCCTGATCTCACCTTTCTGACAGAGACGCGGCACATGCAGGGGTCCAGAACGCCCGTGTTTGAGTTGGCGCTCATCTTGGACACAAAGGAGAACCTCTTCCTCCATCGAACACAGTTCTGGTGGACTTCTTCCCTGTGGGCGAGAGAACAGAGAGTCAGAGCTATTATTTTAGACACATGCGGATCCAGACTCAACACCGCTGATGTTGGTTGCCAGCTGCTGTTTCACACTGTGGGTTTGTTTGTAATGGCTGCTCGTAGACTGAAGAGTTCACCACTGGAGATCATCTAGCTTCAAAGAATAGAAAGCAGGATCAAATAAAGCCGCACGCTCTTCAACTAAAGCCAAGGCCATTTATTTCAATATAAGAGCCATTCTCGAGTGTTTATTCATAAAGTGAAGGAAACACTGCAACAATATGATCTTCTTTTTTAGTATCAGTGTATTGTACAGTACAAATGTCTGAACATTGTGAAATCAAGATTCATTACAGTATTTGGGAAGCAAAATGATACGGGACATTATGTTTTTTTAAACAAATAAATTCATTATTAAGCTAAATAAAATTATCCATGAAACAAATAAATAAATGAATAAAATCAGTAACTGGGATATAAAAAAATCGTATTTTTTTCTTTACCATTTAACAGTTAACATTTTTGAGCCCAATGGCAAACATTTTTTTTTCATGTTTTATGCATTTAATTTATTTTGATATTTTTCAGAAAATAAGACTAATTTGCTTCTCAAGTAGATTGAGAATTGTGTTTATAATGTAGATTGTTAATGTTTGGATATTTATACAATAAAATATGAAAAATGGCAAAAAAAAAATTAGTACAAACATTATATTACATACGATTCATATTTTTAACTAGGAAACACTGCAACAAAAAGATCTTCTTATTCAGTATCGGTTTATTGTATAAATGTCTAAACATTGTAAAATCAAGATTCATTACTTGGGAAGCAAAATGATACGGGATATAAAACATTTTTTTTTTTATAAATAAATAAATTCATTAATAACCTCAATTAAATCTCATAAAGCATGAATGAATGAATGAATGTCTGAATAAATAAATAAATAAATAAATAAATAAAATAATAAATCAATCAGTCAATCAGCCAGTGGGGTAAGAAAATAATAAAATGTTTCCTTTGATTTAAAAATATGTTTGACCCCAATGTCAGACATATATTCTTGTTTTATGCCTTTGTTCTGACCAATTATTTATTTATTTATTTTTCAGAAAACAAGACTTTTTGCTTCTCAAGTAGAATGTAATTTACTTTAATACTGTTTGGACATTTATTCAGTAAATTAAGAAAAATGCCAACATTTTTGTAGTGCATTTATATTACATGAAACATGTTTTATTATTATTATTTTTTTAAACTTAAAGAAGTTTTAGTATTTCAGTAAAAAACAATTTTTTTGAGAAATCAAAAGTTCTGGGGGGCTTTGTGCCAAAAAGCAAAACAAAATGTATTAATAACAAATGAATAAAAACATCTGTTTTAAAAAAAGGCTGTTTTTGATATAAACTTAATTATATATATATATATTTATTTATTTTTTAATTTTTATTTTTTTTAATTATCAACTTAAGTCATTATTTGCTTCTAATCTTGTATTTTGCTTTAAAAATACACTGTAAAAAAAATAAATAAATAAAAAGTTTACTCAACTTCAAATTTTAAGGCATCCAGCTTCAGGATATTTTGGAGTTTACTCAACTTAAATCGAGTCAAGTGAAGTACTTGGGTTGAAAGTTGAGTCAACTCAAAAAAGCTCTGCAGCAAGTTGTCTTACAATTCTGAGTTGAGTCAACTTTTCTTTTTTTTTACAGGTGTACACACAAACTAAATTTGAAAATAAAACCTTTTTTATCTCAAGAACCACAGGACTTGCAATATCCTGGAGGAACTGCAAAACATAAAAGATCTATATAATTTTAAAAAGGAGTTAAAATGTGATGAATCAGCACTTGCATCATCACAGCTATGGAAGGCAATCAGGGCCAAAAAGTCTTTAAATGAAACTAGCAAAATTTGATGGTGTCAACGTGCACAATTTCATACACATTATTTGTTCATAAGACCCACAGCCAATGAAACTGCTTTATCTACACTGATACAAACATCAGTCATTCATGAGAATACCACAATGGTGCAGTGGCCTTCCTGCAAACATCAGTCTTACTAGGGCTGGAAAATACTGGAAAATATACAATATTGTTGTTGAGTATTAGCGATAACTATATTTTTTATAGTTTTATTGCACTACGTATTTATAACATTACATACGTTCTTATGTAATGATATTAAAATAAACAGGTAAGAGCTATTTTTCAGATCTAATTAATTCTAATTCATACTATAAATCTGTGCCGAGGTGCAAACATATAGTCATTATTAGTAACATTATGAATGAGTGAAAACCTCTCTATGTATTCTGACACTGATTGGCTGTTGTCATTTTGCTCTCATCTCGACTCCGCCCATTAGTGTTTGTAGAAAAACAGTAACTACTGGGGAGGCGTGGCTAAATATAGTAAGGCCCCATCTGATTGGTCAAATTTAGATAACCAACCAATGCATAAAATGAATGTAATTCATCAAGCGTTTGCGATATACTGCATATACTAGGATCACGATAAAGATAATTTTGCGATATATTGTGCTGCCCTATTCCTCACATCACAATACAAATTTTTGCCTCAGACTGGGTTGTTTCTGAGTCCGATTCCCTTCCATACACAGCTTCATTGTGTGCGATAGAAATAGAAATGCAAATCAAACAACACAGTTCTACTTATTTTGGCCCAAAAACCATTTGACTAGAAAACCAGTTCCTACTAATACTTATAGCTGAAGACTGTAAAACAGAGTGCTAAAAAAAATCTACATTCACAAACACAACTTATTATTTACTACACACACACAAGCTTCAAGTCAAAAACACACACACAAACTCCTGACTGTCTTTGAGAATGTAAAGAAAAGCATGAACAAACAGTACTGAATATTCATGAGCTTCTGACCATCTGCTATGCAAATATACATCTAATAATACGACTGAGGAAATAAACTCTTGGTTTCTTGTAAACTACAGGGCTTTAGCTGATGTTAAATTAGAATAGCAAATATTACATTAATGATTACAGTAAGAAATCATCTAGCAACCACACAGGATGCCTCGGGGTTTCTGCAGGTTTTATTGTCAAATTTAAGACCATTTTTAAGACCATTTTAAATGAAATTTCAGACTTTTACAGGACTAAACATTAAAAAAACATTCTACTAGAAAAGTATTTTTACCTCAAATGTAGTTATTTCTTAGTCATATAGTTTAAATAATGTATTAAAACAAGCAAACTGTATTGTTATACATGCAGTTCTTTCAACATAATAAAAAATACACAAGTTTTAAAACTATAATACATTAAAAAGCACAACAGTCTGTCCAGGTCAGTGTCCCCACCATAAATACAATGAAAACCTTTAAACCAGGGATTCTCAACACTAGTGGGCCTCGAGATAGCTTAAAATGAACTTAAATATTATACTATAATTATTTGATTTCATTATTAAATATGTCATATTAAAATGATAGTAGTAATGGCATTTCCCGTTTTCTGTGATTAAACAGGCTAATTCGGACTCTGCGCAAAAACAGCCTCACTGTTAATTACAGACAAAACTGTGGCTTAAACTTCCAACCGATGCGGATCAACTAGGACTACATTCTCAGTTGTATAAATCAAACCATCACGCAAATATAAAGGTAACGATGATTAGAGTTATAAAAACCAGCTCGGACGTGCCTCACTTCTGCGACTTGTACTGTATCATAGTTGCACAAATCCGTTGATTCACAAACTGTTCATGTTCACTTTGTGTGAACACTTTAAAATATCCGCATAGTTGTCCAAATTAACATCCTGCTAGCGTTTTATAACTGACACGTGTTCATACAGGAGGATCTAGCGAGACTCGGTGTTGTTTGGGTAACTTTAAATGAACATAGGAAAATTAAGACCCGTTTAAAATGATTTAAGACAATACTTCACAAAACATTTTTGTTAGTACAATCATATTACATTAAATATCTTTACTTATTTAAGTAAAAAAGTCTAAGTAAAAAGAAATATTTAAATGCATGAGTTTGAGAAATCAAAAGGGTTTTTTCTTTTGCCAAAAAACAAAAACAAAATGTATTATAAATCAATTAGACTGATATTTCAGTAAATAAATATGTAAATGCATTTTTGAAAAATTAAAAGTTTGAAATAAAATCTTTTGCCAAAAAACAACATTAAAATGTATTATCAATCAATTGAACTCGTAAAATAAATCAGATTTATGTTCTACACAAACTTTTAAACTGCACATAAAGTTGTTTCTATATAAACTTAGTAAGAATATATATTTTCCAGTATTAACTTATGGCATTATTTGCTTCCAATCTTGTATTTGTACTTTGAAAATAAACGAATAATTATTTTTTTAATCTTAAGATGCTAGCAAGTTTGGGTAACTTTACATGGACATAGGAAAATTAAGACTTGGTTAAAATTATTTAAGACAAACAACACAATACTTCACAATATATTTTTGTTAGTACAATCATATTCATTATACTTACTTATTTAAAAAAAAAAAAAAAAAAAAAACATAAATTCTTTGTTTTTTGACC
Source organism: Danio kyathit (assembly GCA_903798195.1). Classification (NCBI taxonomy): domain Eukaryota; kingdom Metazoa; phylum Chordata; class Actinopteri; order Cypriniformes; family Danionidae; genus Danio; species Danio kyathit. Next base: position 5,420,809 of record LR812526.1, on the reverse strand, counting down.
AAGTAAAAGCCTTTAGTTTCAGTATTTCAGTAAAAAAAAAATAGTTAAATGCATGAGTTTTTTGAGAAATCAAAAGTTCTCAGGTTTTTTCTTTTGCAAAAAAACAACATTAAAATGTATTATCAATCAATTAAACTCATAAAATGAATCAGATTTATGTTCTACACAAACATTTAAACTGCTCATAAAGTTGTTTTTATATAAACTTAGTAATAATATATCTTTTACAGTATTAACTTGTTGCATTATTTGCTTCCAATCTTGTATTTTTACTCTGAAAATAACAAGGTAAAACAATTTTTTTTTTATCTTAATAGGTCACCCAGTTTGGGTAATTTTACATGGACATAGAAAAATTAAGACCAGGGGTCTGTTCTTCGTACCTCGCTTAAATGATCTAAGATTATTTGACAGATCCTGGATCTTTTAATCTTGATAACTGATCTCTGGCTAATTTGGTTCTTCAAACAAGTTCGCAAATCAGATTAAAATGTCTGGATGAACTGATCTGAGATCATTGTGTGTGTTGTGAAGGACAAATCTATCGATCCTCGAAAACATGATCAGCAATGCAAAGATTGGCTGACGGCACAGCAGCGTAATGACATCATCTGATTAATATTCAGTTATCCATGTGAGTAAAATTACATAAAATTCGTAGTAAATGATTTGTTAAATATGATACGCATTACGCAATAACTTTCCACCTTTGTTGTGAGCTGCATGCTTTACACTTTCATGTGTTAAGATTTAGCAATTTATTTAACTTTACAGTTAGAGTGGATTTTCTTTATTATAGTAGCCATAGTAGTATAGTAGCCGGTTGCTTAATCGGTGTAAAGAAAAACTGGATGTTTACAAAAGCATTTTGATATTGGTAAAGGTGTCTGCAACTTTTGTGAAGCATCAAATCACTGTCATATTAACTGTCAAAACATGTTCATGACTGCATAAATGTATTATTCCTATATAAAAAAATAAAGTCGCATATTGTGCATGTCTATTATCATACACAAGTTGTACTAAAGTGATCTAAAAAGTTAATATCAATACATTTTCTCTTGAAACCACAAGGCGGCAGTCTTTGTACTTTTATTTCGGAGTGCAGATTGCATTTGAAAATATTAATACTGTATATATTTTCTAACTTTATATATAGTTTAAAAAATATATATTTACTATTTTCTCAAGTGTACATAACTACTACTGTAAGAAAATATCAGAATTCGGTACATACTTTCAGTATTAGCTTTGCTTGAACTGACCCGATCTAACCCTGTTTATATGAAATGAGCTGCTGCTCCCGAGCAGGTTTGAGCTACCAGAACTGTTGCTATGACAACAACTCTCGGATGAGTTTTGAAGAACAAAATGATCCTGGATCGTGTCCAGAGATGGGAAGTAACGAAGTACAAATACTTCGTTACTGTACTTAAGTAGTTTTTTTCTGGTATCAGTACTTTACTCCACTACTAATTTTTTTGACAACTTTTTACTTTTACTTTTCTAGGGCGTACTCACACTATGTACAGTTGCCTTGAACCGGGCCGAAGCACGATTGCGCCCCCTCCCCTCTCCCCCGACGGCCTGCACTCACATTACATTCGGGCCTGGGCACGGTTACGTCATTGATGACGCGCAGTTCAGTAAGCGCTTTCGCTCAGCACAGTGGAGATTTCTTTAGTAAGTTATAGTTATATCGTTTCAGTAGTTTCATATGCGGTGACACGCAGTCAAATATTTCGCCGAACAGATCAGCCAATTTTGACGCTCATAAACAATCATAAAGTCCTCGTGCTGCAGGAATTAGGAGGTTTGCTGAAGCTGCAGCTGACGTGCAGTGAGGGGTTTGCGTCTTTAATAAACTTCGACAGTTTGCGTTCATTGAACAGTACGAATGATTAATTAATCTATATCAAACAGATTTGTGTAGGCGAGGACTTTTTTTTTATTTACGAGGACTTTAGATGGGTAATTTAAGCGCAGATGGGTCATTTAGGGCATATCACAGCCTCATTTCTCGCTTTCAGTTGTGAACCGCGCTCTGGCACACCTCTTCCAACCGGGCCAGGGCCGGCCAAGTGTACCGTGCCCGAGCCCGATTCAGAGCACTCACACTTCTTAAACGATCCGGGAAACGGACCTGGGCACGGTTTGGATAGCATAGTGTGAGTACGCCCTTACATTTTTACACAAATATCTGTACTTTCTACTTCTTACATTTTTTTCAACCACGGTCGTTACTTTCGTCTTCATGTGTCAGGTGGCGCGATCTATATTATTTCTTGTCATTGCGCAATAATATGAGCGCATTTTTGATGCAGTCAGTCTATTTTTCCTCATTGCGCGCCTGCGTGCTGCAGCGTGCAGCTTCTTCAAGGCTATCGCGCACCGTACATGGCCAAGTTCATGAATATTACTAGTATGAGAAAGGCTAGGATTACTACGCAGTGACAGAGGGATTCTGCGATTTTAACATGACTGGTGCTGCCCTGTTTACACGGTAATAAGACAAATTAGATACAGATAAACGAGACACATTCCAGTCAAAAACATGCTGTTTAAATGCTTAAGCCTTTTGTCCACTTCCGATCATACTGCATGGGCTTTCTCTGGTCTTTCAATCTAATACCGCGAAAAATATGGCTTTTTGTAAAGATTAGTACATTTAGTACTAAAACAATCACATACTTTATAAAAAAAAAATGTATGCATTGCGGTTTATTTCCTTTATTTCTGATGAGTTCATATTTCCTAATACAGAATTTATGCTGTTTTTCAGTTTTTATTGACTATATGATTTTACATATAGGCCTATACTGTTGTCTTCAATTAATAATTTTTAACAACTATTTTACAACAACAAAGGTAACTATATTGGGTAATTTATGTGTATGTTACCTGTTTTACCTGTGTATGTTGCTTTTAGCATAGAATAAATGTATTACAGTTTTTCTCAGTCACTTTGGCACATTTCTCAGATCAGAACTGAAATTTGTAAAACAGTAGGTCTAAGTGCATTTCTCAAAACAACACGTATAAATAGCAAAACACCATGGATTACCTGCAAAAGCCAGTCTCCTGCTCAAAATCCTTCAGTTCATCTCTCAAAACTAAATTTCTGTCAATGAACATGTCAGTGGCGTCAGAATGACATTTCCTTGTGTCATTGTATATGAATAAGACTCAAATTACTTAGTAGTCATGTTGTCAATAACAGTGTACTCTGGAGGGCTGTTCTGGTGTAAACTATGGCAATATTTTTGCTGTTTGTACTGTAATTAGTTGCCAGATCATGTCATTCTGATACAGAAAGGAAAAGAGAGCACGGCATAGCACAAAGAAAACACAAAAGTAAAAATGTGAACAGGACAACCTCCTTTTAGACCTTCATTAGAAAAAGTCCAGATTCACCTGGGAGAAATGTAAAAAATGTATTATGACTAAATATTAAGACAACTTGTTCAGGCATTTGAACGATTAAATGTTGTGGGGGTGAGTCTATTCAACAGAGATAAAATAATACATGTTGATCAACATGACTTAAGCAAATGATAATATAGGAAACCTCAGGGAATTGCACATAATCATTTGCATGGATGAACAAAAGCATTTGCAACTTGTTCATAAAGAGAAACTGCTTTCTGATGTGCACAAGTGATACAATGATGATCTGAAGATTGAACAGTGGGTTTAGAGAATTTCAATTCTGATCTGAGAAACGGACTAAAGTGACTGAGAAAAACTGTAACAAAATTAATGTTTATTCATTAAATAAAATAACCACAACACCTGAAAAAAACACTGAAATAGTGGGTTATATATGAGAGCTGCTCTTTGAAGAGAATAAGCAGCTTTAGCCTAATGCAAAAAAATAGTTTGCAGTCATGTCTGATAAGAATTTATTTTAGCAAAAGAAAAAATCTATATATTTTGGACAGAATTCAGTGTAAAATGTAAGACATTATTTATAAAGATAGACAGAGTGTATCAACATGAATGGCAGCTGTTGTTTTTGATCTAACAGCGGCAAAACTACATGCTGAACGCTGTGAGTTTGCGTCAGGATGATATCTCACTCGCTATCCTTCAGCTTCGTCCCTGATTTATCAGGGGTCGCCACAGCAGAATGAACGGCCAATTGTTCCAGCATTTGTTTTACGCAGTGGATACCCTTCCAGCTGCATCCCAGTACTGGGAAACACCCATACACATATAAACTACTGCAAATTTAGTTGAATTGTTATTTGCCTATACCGCATGTCTTCGGGACTGTGGTTGAAACGGGTACTTTTTACTTTTTTACTTTTGTACATTTTTCAGGCGGTACTTCTTTTACTTTTACTTGAGTACAAAAGTGTACTCAGTACGTCTACTTTTACCAGAGTCGTTTTAAACATGAGTATCTGTACTTTTACTTAAGTAAAAGATGTGTGTACTTTTGCCATCTCTGATCGTGTCAAATCATCAATAACCAAATCCAGCTAATCGAGTAATCCATGTACGAAGAACAGACCCCTGTTTAAAATGATTTAAGACAAACAAAACAATACTTGGCTAAAATGAGTCTTTTTGCAATATAAGGTAATTTAAGACTTTTTAAGACCCTGCTAACATCCTGTGCCTTAGCAACCACATAGCAACGTATTAAAACCACAGGGAAACCTCTTTAAAACCTCCTGAATATCCAGGTTTGAGTGGATTTGTCGGCAGCTGCACAAAATCAACCTGCTGAATGATATGAAAACATTATATCATCATGAACCTGGTGTAAGTAAACACACATCAGAGCTTCAGAACAGAACCAGAGCAGATCTCCATCTAGGAAAACATTCAGAGTGCTGTAATGTGGCTTATCGCCAGTGACGGCATCTGTTCCCAATCCTTCACACACTTCATACCCCACTGAGGAGTGGCATTAGTGTGTGACTCAGGTTCATGTTCTCAGACTAAACGGCACGCATGTTTGCTTACACTTACACATTTATATAAATAAGGGCACAGCATAAACTCATTTGACACAGATGATCCCAAACCATAACACCATGTCCTTTCGTGTTCATATCCTTTCCATGTTAAAAGGGGTTTTTGTTCTAGCCATTCTATAATAGCGATGTGCAAAATGACTATTGTAGAAATGCTTTCCATTTCTGTGTCGTCGCAGCAGAACAACAGCACATACTATGACAAAGATCACCTCAGGTAACGATTATGGGCTTCATACAGTGTTAAATGCTATACCAATCTGAGTTTAAATACATTTTACTTAACATTTATTATCATACTACTGAAAGCAGCAGCAGATAGTTCACCTCAGATCTTAAAAATAAAATAACTAGCAGACGGATTGAAAATGAAAGTCAGAACTGTGACTCAATTCAAAATCAGCCACTCAGTAGCCTATTAATAATGTAAAAAAGCTTTAATATGTATTTATGAGATTAAAACCCTTCACCATTTCATTGGGAGTGCAGTGGCTGCTATTTAAATGTTTCTGTTGTGTCATGCTTGGTGCAGACAGACAAATTGTAGCTGGAATCTTGCCGTGCCGTGTGTTGTTACGCAGTATAACACTGCACCAATGTGGCATTTTAATACAGGGTTTTTCCTTCATTGAGAATAACGAGGTGATCACCTCCATCAAATTTTGCACCGCCTCCACCTTTTGATAAAAATCTGACATGCAGTCACAACTAATGAAAGACCCCAAGTGATAGCTATGTATTTATCAGCATTATCAAATTGATTTCCTAAGATTCATGTGACACTGAAAATGCTGAAAATTCAACTTAACATCACAGATATAAATTTATTTGACTAAATATTCAAACAGAAAACAGCTCTTTTTATATTTGACCCTTTTTAATGTATTGATACAATGCATTGTAAAAATATGTCTTTACAATTGAAATAAATCGTATAAATATAAATGTATTTATCAAATAAATATATTATTTTTACCCAAAACATTACATTTAATGATAGCCTTTTTTAATTAAGATATAGTTTTACTTGATAGGATTACAAGAGTAATGCAAAATGTGTTTCAAGTAGCAAAAATGTCATGATTGGGACACCACCTCCCCTCATTTTGAGGCAGGCAAAACCCTGTAATAGCACAGAAACAATAGGTTACATTTGTCAAAAGTGCCACGAACTGATTAAATTGTCAATATTGTTTACACATTTATCATTCGATTTTTGGTCAGTAATTTCTTTACTTTTATTCAAGAAAGCATTAAGTTAATCAAAAGTAATATTTTGTTATATAAATGACAAGGTTACAAAATATTTCTATTTTATATGAATTAACTTTCTGCTCATAAAAGAATCATAAAAAAATAAATTATAATTTTCCACAAAATTAACACTGCTGTTTTTAACATTAGTAATATTCAAACACCATCAAAATCAGCATATCAAAATCATTTCTGAAGATTCATGTGACAATGAAAACTGGAGTAATGATGCTGAAAATTCAGCTTAACATCACAGATATAAATGACATTTGACTAAATATTTAAATAGAAAAAAGCTACTTTTAATTTTGAAAAATATTTTACTCTTTTTAATGTACACTACCGGTCAAAAGTTTGGTGGTTCGGTCGTTTTTGTTTTTGTTTTTTATAAAATTATTGTGTTCATCAAGGCAGCATTTATTAAATGTAAAAAAAAAAAAAAGTTCAATTGTTAAATTCTTATTTATTAAATATTTATTTATTACTTATTGTATGTATTTTCAAATGAAATTATTGGTCCAATCATTATTGCTTTTATTACTATTACCATTAATAATAATAATATTAATAATAATAATAAACAATAATAACTAATATTAGAGTGATTTCTGAAGTAAAGACTGGAGTAATTAAACCGAAAATTCGTCATTAAAATTACTGGAATAAATGATTAAATTAAATTATAAACTACTTTTGAACAGTTATTTTATAGTGCTATAACATTTCACAATATTACAATGTGTACCGTATTTGTGATTAAATAAATGCAGCCTTGGTAAGCAGGAGAAGCTTATTTTAAAAAGAATTTTTATTTTTATTTTAAATCCTACTGAGCCCAAACTTTTGACCGGTAGCAGTGTTTCCTCTAGGAGTTTTTCCAGCTGTGGCGGCAGGACTGGTAGACACAGATCTACCAACTACCTATGGCGAAAATAGCGTTATTTCAATGAGAAAAAAGTCAAGATCGCATTCGTGTAATACGAGCATGCGAATCTCTTTGCTTGCGTGCCGATTGCCTCTGTTCGTGCACAAAACTTCTTGCACGCCCTCAAATATACTCTGCTCATGTGCAGATTTTTTTGTGCATGCTCAAATAAATGCTGCTGAAGTGCGATTTAGTGCGTTTATGTAACAAGTATGTCTCCAATATTTATTAGATTTGCTAGGAACATTTATAATTGCGTCCAATAGACCTACACAGCGGCATTAATGCGTCCTGAAGTAAAGTGAAACGGCTATAAACTCCAGCAAGATAGTCATTGTATGCAGAGCCATAGGCTATAAAGTATAATTATGGAAACTGTGTTCATCTTTACTGAAAACTACGTCGTGTTTGCTGGCCTCACGCATCACGCACCTGTGAGTCAGTCAGTCAGTCAGTCAGAATGTCACTTTAAAGGGTAAACAAATAACGCACAGCACTACGATTACAGAAAAGTTTGCGCTGTTATAATTCACTTACCTTTTAATACGTTTTGGTGCGATTAGAACCCTCTATTAAAAAAAAAATGACTGAATGTTTTTGAATGAGAAGCTGTTATGTAGCTGTGGCGGGATGAATTTTGGTGTGGCGCCTCGCCATGGAAGAATGAATGTAGCGGAAACCATGTGTAGTGTATTTAAACGTATGATACAAAGCGTTGTAAAAGATTATATTTATTTACAATTAAATATAAATGTATAAATATAAATGTACTGATAAAATAAATATATCCTTTTTACATGGGCTGGGCGATTAATCGTAAAGTAATCGAAATCGACATTCATAACCTCAAACGATCAAATTTTTCCAGGTCGATTTTTTTAATTAATTTCACTAACACCTGTGGAGTCACGTGACCCCGCTTTGTTAAGACACAACCTTCACGTGGTTGCATACCAGCGCACCTCTCAAAAATGTAACTACATGTCGCGGCGACGCATTGCGCAAGCTTTATGATTGGTCGGTTTGACAGCAGTGACGAGCGTGAACAGCGTGGATTAATTTCAGTTGTTCAACGTTGATGTTCAATAACGTGAGCCGGTTGAAAATAGATTTAAATATGTGACGATTCAAATCGGTAGAAATGTTGAACGAATTGCGATACATGTTTTGAATAGAGGGAGCTCTGTGTTTAAAGGTGCAAACTCGTTTTACCTGCACAACAGCGGCGACCAAGAGGTGGAGTGGCAGTAAAATGGAGGTGGAGTAAAATGACAACGGTGAAGTGCGGCAGACAAAACACAAACTGAGTGCAAATACTGCAATAAGATGTTTACTTACACTAACAGAAGAACGAATATAATGCACATAAACCATCAGCACAGTGAAAAACTACAGTCACAGACGTCTGTACGCAAAAACACTATTAATAAGCCAAACCGGACCGGATGATTTTCAGCTCCGCTTGCTCCGACGAGTGCTACAGAGATCACACGGTGCATCAGTGTTTTCATAGCGAAAGTGTGAAGATGTTTTTCAGACTGAAAGAGAAAGATGTTCTGTTACAGAACCAGCTATTAGATTATTTTTACCCTCTCCTGTTCAAATTAGTTTATGCATATTTTAATAATTTGCTTATTATCATTGAATATTTAAAAATGTTCAAAATGATCTCTTCTTAAGTGTATCACACTGATACTTATACTAATTAATCATACAAGTAATATTAATTATTCACCTTCATAATCATGTTCAACTCCTGTCTCAGGGATCAAAATTGCGACCATTTTGGTCGTATATGCACCCGAAATTTAATCTATGCGACCTCATAATATATTTGGGAGCACTTGTGCGACTGCATATAATGGTTGTGGTGCGACCTGTTTTGATTTTTTCCAAAAACGTGCTGAATCGGTCTTCCCTGCCGCTATACTGGTTCATATTAGCTTTCAATCACTCAAGGCTTTCCGCTGTCAGATGACCGTGGGAAATGCAAATGGCTGAAGAGTGAAAAGTACACAGGTTTGCAAACCCCACCTAAAGTTACAAATAATGGCACCGATGACAGCGATCATGTGGTGAATGTTGATCCACCAGCCGAGATCAATCGAGTGTTGTCAGAGAAGGTGCCTGAATCTCGATGCGTTGGATTCACTGCGTGTTCAGCGCAAATGTCTGCTAAATGTAAAACCTAACACTGTACACATCATCGCCAATGAAGCTCGCCTTTACTAAGTTTAAACTGAATCTGCGGCTCCTGACAAAGAGCGGTATTGCGCCGGTGGTCATCGGGAGAATCCTGCTCTGCCCGCTCATACACAGAAAAATGAAAATCAGCGCATAACGAGGCCGAGCATTTAAAATAACACAAACCGAAACCAAAACCTTTAAAGATTGGTAGAAGTGAGAATTTCTTACTTTCTTTGGTCCATTCTTTCTTGAGATGTATTATTTTTCTATTTACTGATGACTGCTTTGCAGCTTTCAGCATTGAATTGAATGATTTATTATAATCTTACGTTTGTTTTGTAGCAGAAATATTATTTATTAAATTGACATGCATATAAAAACAATAGTGCAAAATAATTAAATAAATGCAATGATTCATTTTTGTTTGATGCAAACCATAAATTCATTTTTCATAAAGTAACAGCAGGACTTTTTATAGCAGATAACTCACATTCAAGCACATTCAAGACAGTATGATAACGAGAAATGTAATTCATTGTTAGTATTATTGTCATCATCATCATCATTAATATTTTATAATTATTAGACATTCATTTTGGAATTATTGCACAAATATCAATAAGTCATCACAGCATTAGTTGGATAGTTGTTTTGGGTTTTTATTAGTCCTGATTGATGTTGTTTTCAAAACAATAAACCCCTAATATACAATTTGCAGTGGTGCTCATTTATTTTTGGTGGGTGCTCTTACATTTTTTCTGGTGCTCCTAAATATTTGAAGTTGGGAGCACCGGTGCTACTAAGTACAAAAGTTCATTTCGAGTCCTGTGTCTATATTCTATTATATAATTAGCAATTTTATAATCCGTATGTTATGCCAGTGGCCAGTGCTCTGGAGCAGAGGGCCTATTGACCACCTCTGTACACACTGCTCTCTGGCCATCTCAGTCCCCAGCCACCAGTCACCAGCATTGTAAATGTGCAAAGACCTCAGCTTATGCCAGAAAACACAGATATTCTGATATTTCTTTTTAAAAATGTAAAATCCCAGCACAGTCACAGTTTTAGTTTGTTTATATTAATGAGTCTACTTTCGTTTTTTTATTATTACATATTTATTAATTTTTTTGGAATTTATTTGTTTTTAAAATAGCAATTTAGTTATGGCAGAAAATATATTATTTTGCAAAAAAATGTGCAGCATTTAAGAAAAAAATAAAAGGGCTCTTCACCTTCACCTATTTATTTAAGATAATTTTGTTAAAAAAATAAAAAATAAAATAAATTAAAAAAAATAAAAAATAAAAATCGAGACTAAATTGTGAATCGTGAGATTAGTATCGTGAATCGAATCGTGAGTCAGGTAAATCGTTACATCCCTTTAATGCACCCTTCATTCAATAATCTCTCACTGGTATTATGTGAACAGACTTGTAGAGACTGTACAAAACATGTCAGTGAACTATGATGACAAAAAAATAAAATAAACAAATAAAATAATCGTTATCGAGTTAAAATGTTCAATTAATCGAGATTTAGATTTTAGGCCAAATCGCCCAGCCCTGCTTTTTATCCAAAAAAGATTTTTTGAAAGCATAATTTTTTTTTTTTTTAACAAACCAGACATGATATCCTTTACTATAAATTAGGGAAACTTATAATAACCGATTAACCGTTAACCAAAAGGGTGCATTTTTTAAATAATTTAATGGTCTCAATTAAATAATTAAAAATATAAAATTTAATATATTTTTTACGTTTGGCTGCATAAGGGGCTGATCACAGCGAACACGCTTTTTCCGTTGAGAGGGGTATTTTTTGAATGGTTTACTAATGGCCGTGAGCGTTTTGTGGAGCCCTGCGCACCTCACATTTTTGCCATTGCGCACTGTGTGCTCGCAGTTTAAAAAAAGTCAATCCAGGCCGGAACAAGCGTGTTACGTCAGTCGTGCCTTTTTCATTCTTCAATCAATTGACAGCAGAGGAAGGGTTTCTGTTGATTAAATGCATATTTTCTGTGGAGCGATCGATTTGAGGTAGCCTATTTTTATTGATGGAAAAAAACATACGATTAGACAAACAGCATATGCCAGTTCTTAAAAAGGATTCAGTCAGTGTCTTTGTTTTGTAATTTAAACTTGTCATTTAAATGAAAAATATCTAGGGCAGGACCATTTATTTCAGTTTATTTTAGTTTATTCTGTTTTTCTATGCTTTTGGAAGTGCTTGAAGATGTTCTGTTGTTCACATGTTAAAATAAATCAGTATTTTAAAATGCAACATTTAATGTGTCAGACACAAAAATTGTTTTATTTTTTTATTAAATAGTAATTTAATATTAATCTGACCAGTTAACCGTTAATATTCGGTTAATGAGCGGCGGTTATCGGTTGGCAAAATTAACTGAAATGATCATCCCTACTATAAATGTATGCTTTTATCCAATAGAGATTTTTTGGAAACATAAAAAAAAATCTAAGCAAAATATAAGCAGTACAATTTTTAACAGATCGGAAGATTTACACTTTACTTAGGAATCATTTCATCCTCTGAATATATAAACCTATAAACACACACACACACAGTTTCAAGAACTCTGTGTCCAAAACAATATGTGCTTATTATTTCTGAAGCACCATTCAGACATGTTCAGGGTCATCTGAAGGTTTCATATTGTAGGCTTCTTCATCTTCTATTTCTTCTGTTCAAGCTCTTGTTGCTATCAGAGTCGGTGTGGTTAATTCTCCCCCCGACACATTCCTTCCCAGCATTCCAGGGGCTGTGATGCTTTGTTTCATCACTGTAGTAACAACAGTCACCTTGTGTCCACAGAAACACTGACAGAAAAAAAGTTTCTGACACAAAACACGGTGAAAGAGAAAGGGAGGCTTGAGACAGCGAGCAACCACTTAACAACATCCCCAAACCTTAGCAACTCCACAGCAACCCTAAGAATAACATGGCAACCACATCGAAACCACTTGAACTATGGCTGTGTGACATGATGATATATGTTGTTATGGTGATACAACATTTAACACTGACAGAAAAAAAAAGTTTCTGACACAAAGCACGGTGAAAGAGAAAGGGAGGCTTGAGACAGTGAGCAACCACCTAACAACATCCCCAAACCTTAGCAACACTACAGCAACTCTAAGAATAAATATAAATGAGCAAAGCAGTCCAGAGGCAGAATGAGCAAAGCAGTCCAGAGGCCAAAAGCAACAAGGTTAGTAGGGAGCATCAGACAAAGTGAAACAATGAGCTTTTCAATACATATGAAATATGTAATGGCCGACCTGGGAAAATTAGACGTCGTCCAACTCTGCATGCTCTGCCGGATGTAAAGAGACCAATTTTGGACAAAGGGTTGAGAAGTTATAAGCAAAAAAAGCCATTTTTTTGTATCTCCGAACCACTAGGGGGCAGCTGCTGAAATGCTGCAGGTAATATCAGACTATGGTTGTAATAACACATACCAAGTTTGGTGTGGATACATCCATGCGTTACAGAGATATTGCCTCAAGTCCATTTTTGCAAGCTCTTCGATAGATTTTTTCGCAAGTTAAACAAAAATGGTTGGTCTAATCAACCTTGAATTCCATATGTTTTGGTCAGCATGATCTGTAGATCATGTGATTCAATTTTATTGAAAATTGGACAAACTGCCTGGGACGAATTTGATAAAAAAGGTTTCGCGAAAAATTTGAAAAAGCGTAAAAATTTTCATAACGGAAAATGACGTCATAGGCAGACCCCCTAGTTTTTTGCAAATCTTTTTGTGATTTTTCGCAATAAAAATGACTGATTTTGTGGTGGTAATTCCCAGAAATTTGTGGACAATTTTGCGAATTTGTTATATATATTTACAGTTAAAGTCAGAATTATTCGCCCCCTTTTGAATTTTTCTTTCTTTTTAAAATATTTCCTAAATGATGTTTAACAGAGCAAGGAAATTTTCACAGTATGTCTAATAATGTTTTTTCTTCTGAAGAAAGTCTTATTTGTTTTATTTCGGCTAGAATAGAAGCAGTTTTTAATTTTTTAAAAGCCATTTTAAGGACAAAATTATTAGCCCCTTTTAGCAATTTTTTTTTCGATAGTCTACAGAACAACCATCGTTACACAATAACTTGCCTAATTACCCTAACCTGCCTAGTTACCCTAATTAACCTAGTTAAGCCTTTAAATGTCACTTTAAGCTGTATAGAAGTGTCTTGAAAAATATCTAGTCAAATATTATTTACTGTCATCATGGCAAAGATAAAATAAATCAGTTATTAGAGAGAAACTATTATGATTAGAAATGTGTTGAGAAAATCTTCTCTCTGTTAAACAGTAATTGGAGAAAAAAATAAACAGGGGTGCTAATAATTCAGGGGGCTAATAATTCTGACTTCAACTGTATATAACATATATATAATTATTAATTATATCTTATTTATCATATTAGGTAGCCTACTAAGTTAGGTGTGCAATCTGACACAATGACAAGGACACAAATCATAAAAATAAAGCTTCTTTACTTTGGTATCTTGTCAAGACAAGATCTAAAACAGATCTAAAACGGTAGGGATTAAGCCAAAGGCTGTATAATTTTTATGCACAAACTTACTTTTTTCTGTCTCAGTTTCGCTCCCAAGAGCATCTGACATGTACCTCACTCAGGAAATGCGTTAGGGCTTCCCCTACCATAATACACCTAAAAACACAGATTGCCGTAAAACTCGTCGCAGGGAAGAGTTTTAGTTTTCGCTCGTTAAATGCAGGAAAGGATTACAAAATCACTTATCGATTTCATGAACACCATAATACCAGCACAAATAATGTCTTTCAATTCGTACAAGTCCAGCGGCCGCCATGCTTGAACCAGACTCCATCATTGTAGTAATGGGCGATATAAACGATACAAAATTGGCCTACGATAGAGATTCTAATTCTATTGCACTATCGCGATAATGCATGTTTGATGACGCAATCTACCCGCGAAATTAAGAGCAACGAGCTTCAGCCGGCTGCAACGCATCATCTTGAATAAACATGGACAGGGCTCGACAGTGCGATCTCTTGCATGGCATATCGTGGCTTGTCTAGTGAACATCAGCGCTTCCCACACAGATTTTACCTGGGCGGCCGATATTGGGGCGGCCCGGTTCTGTGTTCGCGAGAAACTGAGAACACTCTGCCACAGACTCACATGCTCTGCACGCAGACCCACAGAGACGCGCTGGATACAGAACTGTTGATCCAGCTCATTATTTGGGGTGACAATACATTCTCTTTTCCCCGGACATGTCAGAGAATCTGCTTTCGCTTTCGATATTAATTGTATTCATTTTTGCATTACTTTATAAGCAAACTTTGTCTGGTGCGTCTCAATCTCTCACCAGCACCAATACAACAGCAGAGAGAGAGAGAGAGAGAGAGAGAGAGAAAGAGCAGATCAAGACACCAGTTTTAATTTCATTAGGAGAACAAAATGTTTAAAATCAAATGTGTTACCTTAGGCTGCAGGTTAGAAATATGTTTTTATTTAAAGTATCTGCAATACACAATTTTATTTGACTAATTTAATACTGGAAGTAATTTCAGTACAGTGTAAGTTCCTTAACTAAAAAGACACCAGTTTTTTGTTCTCTGCAACTTGGCATTTAGGAACCAAGGACTTAAAAGAAAAGTCTTTCTTTCTAAAAGGCACTACATTTAGTTTGTTGCAGATAAATATTGTGTTGTTTAATTACAGTTTTGCTTTTGCACAATAAATGTTCTCAAAATGACATGCAAAGTTTCTTTATTTCTTAAAAAAAATAGCAGTTTGGCTTTCCTAAGGGTCTCTGTAACCTGTTCTGAAATGGTTCTATTATAATTTATATATCGCAATATATATCGTTATCGCAAGAGGCTGCAATGTATATCGCAATATGGATTTTAGGCCATATCGCCCATCCCTACATCATTGTAAGCTGCTTGCTGTTCTGTCTGTTCCATTGCTCCGATTTTCCATTGCTCAAACTTTTTTGCAGTCTGAAGGGCCGAATTTGCGCCACAGGGTGTCTAATCGCATCTTTGCATTGCCTTCACATGTAAATCACTCGCGCTTCATACACGTCTGCTTACTGCACAGGGTGCAAAACACCCCCTGCGCCCCCATGTAATGTAATGATTGTGAGGGCGCAGGAGAGATGTCATTTTTTGAGAGACACTCAAATACATCAGGTGTGCTGCGTATGCAACGTCTATAAGTCATGTAAAACATTTAATTGCAAACTGAAATAAATATAATTTGAATATATAGTTTAGAATTTGATGTTTTATGAGATTATTTAAATTTTTTGCAATTATTTTGCGTTTAATTAGGAATTTTGCAGAATCGCAAAAATTTGCAACTTTTTGTCGATTTTGCGTTGGATTCAGCGATTGCAAAATCGCGAAAAACTAGGAGGTCTGCATAGGGTGTGTTTGAATCGGCTTGAGTGAAGGAATCAGAGGAAAATCTCAGGAATTTTGAATGTAGCCCATTTGGTTCAAAAGTTATAAAGATAAACATAAGTGAAATTTTGGACAAGTGGTGGCGCTAAAGAGTTTGAGTTAGAGAGTACAAATTTGTTGTGGTTGAAGATCAGACAGTCCACTATCAGTGTGTCAAAATTTGCGCAAATGCAGCAAACGGTTCATAAGGCTGCCATAGACTCCCAGAGCGGAAGAAGAAGACAGAAGAAGAAGAAGAAGAAGAAGAACCGGAACGGATACAATAGATGCCTACGCACCTTCAGTGCTTGGCCCCTAACTAAGCAACCACATCGAAACTACTTGAACTAAGGCTGTGAGACATGATGATATATGTTATGGCGATACAACATGAAACACTGACAGAAAAAAAAGTTTTTGACATAAAAACACAGTAAAAAAAAGAAAGGTAGGCTTGAGACAGTGAGCAACTCGCTAACAACAACCCTAGCAACTCCATATCAACCCTAAGAATCACCCACATCGAAACAACATGAACTAGGCCTGGTGACATGACGATATACAGCATGTCGTTTCGATATAACATGCTAAGAAGTTGATTAATACCACTGCTCTATCAAATTTGCATACTATCCGTCCTAAATAGTATTGAAAAATAGAATTAGTTTGTCCAAAATCAAAGTATGTTGAAATGAGTATGCCAAAGTTACCTCGATGCTCTACTACAGTGGTCCCCAACCCCAGGGCCGCGGACCGGTACCAGTCTGTGGATCGATTGGTACCGGGCTGCACAAAAAATCAATAATTATTTCTGTTTTATTTATTATCTGAATCTGAACCATCTTTTATTTTGAAAAATGAGCGTATTCTCTCGGCTATATCTCGGTCACTTGAATGCCCAAATTCAAATTTAACCCACAAGTTAGCAAAATGATAAAGAAACAGACGTCTTTGGAAAGTTTCTTTGACAAAGGGAATTGGTCCAGTGAAGGACCTGCGAACTGCCAAGGAATGGATCCGCAATTCATTTGTCAACAAATGAGGTGAATCCAGCATGTCTGTGCAAGAAGATCAACTGCTGGAGATCGCAAATGTCGGCGGCTTTAGGGGCATATCGCATCTTTTTCGCTCACAAGTTTTTTTATTTCCAATGGAGGCATGCGGATCGAGTCACATATTGGGCACGATATAAGCAACACATAGGCAGCACAATGCACTCGCACCTTCCAGGCACACTCAGTTGAAAACATCTTTCAGAATGCCGCGAGCGCACTGCGAAGTCACGTGACAAGGACTGACTGAGCAGATTCATATCTTGTATGTAATTCAGTGCCATTCAGAGACTTTTGAAGGAGCAGGGGCTTGAAGTGTGAGAGGAGGGGAGGTGTTGAGGGATGTTGGGGATAGGGGCACTTTCTCTCCAAAAGAAAAAAGGGCAGGTGTTCATGCACCCAAAGCCCCCGTCTGCACTGATGGAATATGCATATTTTGGTACACTATTACTTCAGAACACCCAAACACTGCAGTGCTTTTTAATTTTCTTGTATCGGAGTTACAGCAATGTTGTGTTAGCTTGACATCCTCTGAGAAAACATTGATGGTCGCCTAGCAATCAACATAGAACCACACCCCACAACCCCCCGGGCCACAGTAAAATTTTCAAGCATTGAATGGTCCGCGGAGATAAAAAAAAAAATGGGGACCACTGCTCTACTATGTACAGTAGAAATTTGAAGTGCAAATTCTTACGTACTTTAACCACTGATATTGCCCACAATACATTACATACTTAATGTAAACTTGATCAGAATTACAAACATGAGTAGAAACAACTACAACAAACTACAATAATGGCAGTGATGTGAAGTTATATATCGTGTTATGGTAAAATTACAGAAAATTACTGTGTTGCATATTGCGGTACAAAAACCTTGTAATAAACTGCCAGTACATTTTCTGTAAGTTTACAGACGTTATTCTCTCTATAATATTTCTTGAACAATGTCTTAAACGACTAAAAGAATTTTGGTTATATAACCCAGGACTACTTTAAACTTGCACTTTTTCTTTAAATATCTAGTAAATTAATGAACCATTGCCCTCATTGCGTGTACTTTCAGTGCAAAAATGGTATCATAAATAGTTCCACAAACAACAACAACAACACCACAGTCTTTGTGCGTTCTTGCATTTTCTCCTTTCATGCTCTCGGCTCTCGTTTCTCCCACGGCGGCCAAAGGCGAACCCAATCAAGCGCTCCTGAATGGACCAATTGTTCGGAGACCCGGGACAATTTAGAGCTCACAAAAGCGCCATGAGCGAGCTTCATGTGGAATAAATATGCATTAGACGCTCGCCAGGCGGCCCAGCAGGGAGCAAAGGTTTACTCGGAGAGAAAAATCACAGGCAGGTGGATAAAACACACAAAGCACATACTGTCTGAGACACATTTATTAAACTCCTGATTAGCACTAAATAAAGATAACTCAATGATAATAATAATAATAATAATAATAAACTTTTAAAGTTAAAACTTGTAATAGTTTATACTAGCAAATATGCAACTTATGTACATTTTTTTATTTGTATGTTGATTTAATAAAAAATTATTAATTAAAAAACATGAAAAATTCTGAAATAATGACAATGCCATTATGCTATGAATCATTTTAGTTTCTTTGCATAATTATACATTTTCTTTGTATAAATATAATTGTAATTGTAATTTTAATTATCTTCAGTAACCAAGTCATTTTATTTTCTATTAAACAATTTTTATTTTAGTTTTAATCATTTAGTACATCTATTTCTACCTAATGAGAAATATTTAATTGTCAATTACCTTAAAAAGTTCTTAGAGTATTACAATCTTTCAAATATCCTATATATAATTAGGATTTCTAATAATTTGATGGGGGTTTTTAGAAGCAAATGAACATATATTATTTTACATGTATTTATTTAGCAGACACTTTATTCAAAGTGACTTACAATGAAGATAAGAAGCACTTTAAATCCTCAAAGAGTAGCTGTAATGCTATGACAAGTCTAAGTTATTTAGTCTACAAGTCTAAATTTTATTAATTTATATTTTAATCAAGCTAATTAAATTTGATTTAATGCTCAAAATGAATGCATAAATATGAAATCCATTTACATCCAAATAGTTTGATTAATGGCTGATATCAGCTAATGAACTGAATATGTATTAATACAATTAAGTAGTTATTTAATAATTAGTAATTTTAGAGTAATGTATAAAACATATTTTATTTTAGTTTTAGTAATTACACCGATTTTAAATAAATAATACTTAAAAAAAATTACCTTATCAATTATCTAAAAACATTTGTGCATATTTACTTTTATGAATTTGAACATTTGAAATATCCTATACAATTTTTTTTTCTAATAATTTGATGCTTTTCCATAGAAGTAAATCGGCATACACTACCGGTCAAAAGTTTGGGGTCAGTTTTTTTTTATTATTAATTTTATTTAATAATTTATGTAAAATTATTCTGTTCATCTAGGCGGCATTTATTAAATGTAAAAAAAAAATGGTTAAATTGTTAAATACATATTTATTTAATACGTATTATTTGTAGTTTCAAATTAAATGAATACTCCAGTTATTATTGCTTTTATTACTATTACCATTAATATTAATAATATCAATAGTAATAATAATAACAATAATAATAATAATGACAATAATAATACTAATAATAATACTAATAATGACAATAATAATAATAATAATAATAATATTAATGACAATAATAATACTAATATTGATGACAATAATAATAATAATATTAATGACAATAACAATAATAATATTAATGACAATAATAATAATAATAATAATAATAATAATGACAATAATAATAATAATAATAATAATAATAATAATGACAATAATAATAATAATGATGATAATAATAATGACAATAATAATAATAATGACAATAATAATAATAATAATAATAATATTAAAGACAATAATAATAATATTATTAATGACAATAATAATAATAATAATAATAATGACAATAATATTAATAATAATAATAATAATAATAATAATAATAATGACAATAATAATAATAATGATGATAATAATAATGACAATAATAATAATAATGACAATAATAATAATAATAATAATAATAATAATAACAATATTAAAGACAATAATAATAATATTATTAATGACAATAATAATAATAATAATAATAATAATAATAATAATAATAATGACAATAATATTAATAATAATGATAATAATAATGACAATAATGACAATCATAATAATAATAATAATAATAATAATAATAATGACAATAATAATAATAATAATAATAATAATAATGACAATAATAATAATAATAATAATAATAATGACAATAATAATAATAATAATAATAATATGACATAATAATAATAATAACAACAACAATAATAATAATAATAATGACAATAATAATAATAATGACAATAATAATACTAATAATGACAATAATAATAATATTATTGACAATAATAATAATAATATTAATGACAATAATAATACCAATAATATTAATGACAATAATAATACTAATAATGATGACAATAATAATAATAATAATAATAATAATAATAATATGATAATAATAATAATATTAATAATGACAATAATAACAATCATAATAATAATGATATTAATAATGACAATAATCATAATAATAATAATAATAATAATAATAATAATGACAATAATAATTAATATTAGAGTGATTTCTGAAGAATCATATGAATCATCAGGATCATTAAAAAAAATCTAATTTAGCTGGAATAAATGATTAAATTAAATTATAATCGACTTTTGAACAGTTACTTTATAGTGTAATAACATTTCACAAGTTTACAATTTGTACTATATTTTTGATGAAATAAATGCAGCCTTGGTGAGGAGAAGCTTATTTTAAAACACTTAAAAATCCTACTGACCCCAAACTTTTGACTGATAGTCTATATTACTTTTCTAATGTACATTTCTTTACAGAAAACAAATCAAATAATGCATATGAATTTGAAAAGCATATTATGTCAAAACAGTTTGCTCAATGGCCAGTATCACAGCTAATGAGCTGAATATACATTTATGCAACACACAGTAACTCTTGACTGTCTCGTTTCTCTGGAGATGCTGCGTGCTGAATACTCTGAAAAAACACCGAATACAAAACAAAAGAGACAGGCTTCATTAAAGAGAGGAAACCCTGAAAGAGCACAGATCCTCCCCCTGAGCCCAAACACTCGGCGAACACCAACACAATGATCACAATGACCTGCAGAAATACAACAAGACTAGCAGACTGACTGAAAACCAGCAACTTTAACTATAAAACATCACAACACTAAGCCAGCTCACCCACATCAAATTTACATGAGCTTTAAAGCTAAACTACACCAACTCAAATTAATCTTTTTAATATCTCTATGTTTTTCTATCTATTTTTCCAATAGCAATAAGTAAACAATATTGTGATGAATGTGATTAGTTCTATTTGACAACTCTCATTGATGCATAAATAAATATGATATTAAAATCACCAGTAGTGTCTGAAGTGATTCACTTCATAGGTCTCAAACTCAATTCCTGGAGGGCCGCTGGCCTGCACAGTTTTGCTCCAACCCTAATCAAACACAGCTGATTCAACTAATCGAGGTGATCAAAAGAGTCTTAAACACCTTGATCAGTTGCATAAGCTGTGTTTGATTAGAGTTGGAGCAAAACTGTGCAGAGCAGCGGCCCTCCGGGAATTGAGTTTGAGACTTATGCACTAAATCATACATTCAAATGATTCATTCAAAACAGCTGATTCATTTAGGAATACAGCAAGTGACTGTCTTAACAGAATCACTGACTCATTAGCTTCTTTAAAAAACATATTAAATAAGGAAGAAACCCCTGCAGTGTGGCTCTGGGATGCACAAATGTTCTGCTTTGTTTGGGACAATTTTTATCCATGTAAATCTCTCAATATGAACGTCTTGACTTTTTTAAAGATAGTAAGGCACCATCTGATTTGTATAATTTAAATCAACAACCTATGCATGGCATTGCACAAATTCTTGGGACATGAGATCAACTTAATTTATTGCACCTCTCTACGATACGAGATATTGGATTTACTATTATAGTTATAGCAATAGTTTCACCAACCTTAAATACCTCCTCTGCACATTATTGTTCTGTCTTATGTAAAAGTACTTGTATAGTTTGTCTTAGGTTGTGTGTATAGTTAAGCATTTATTGTATATGTATAGTTAGTATGCACTCACCGGCCACTTTATTAGGTACACCTTACTAGTACCGGGTTGGACCCCCTTTAGCCTTCAGAACTGCCTTAATCCTTGCATAGATTCAACAAGGTACTGGAAATATTCCTCAGAGATTTTGCTCCATATTGACATGATGGCATCACGCAGTTGCTGCAGATTTGTCGGCTGCACATCCATGATGCCAATCTCCCGTTCCACCACATCCCAAAGGTGCTCTATTGGATTGAGCTCTGGTGACTGTGGAGGCCATTTGAGTACAGTGAACTCATTGTCATGTTGCAGAAACCAGTCTGAGATGATTTGTGCTTTATGACATGGTGCGTTATCCTGCTGGAAGTAGCCATCAGAAGATGGGTACACTGTGGTCATAAAGGGATGGACATGGTCAGCAACAATACTCAGGTAGGCTGTGGCGTTGACACAATGCTCAATTGGTACTAATGGACCCAAAGTGGGCCAAGAAAATACCCTCCACACCATTACACCATCACTGTTGATAAAAGGCAGGATGGATCCATGATTGCATGTTGTTGACGCCAAATTCTGACCCTACCATCCTAATGTGATAGCAGAAATCGAGACTCATCAGAGCAGGCAATGTTTCTCCAATCTTCTATTGTCCAGTTTTGGTGAGTCTGTGTGGACTGTAGCCTCAGTTTCCTGTTCTTAGCTGACAGGAGTGGCACCCTGTGTGGTCTTCTGCTGCTGTAGCCAATCCGCCTTAAGGTTGGACGTGTTGTGTGTTCAGAGATGCTCTTCTGCAGATCTCGGTTGTAACGAGTGCTTATTTGAGTTACTGTTGCCTTTCTATCAGCTGGAACCAGTCTGGCCATTCTCCTCTGACCTCTGGCATCAATAAGGCATTTGCGCCCACAGAACTGCCGCTCACTGGATATTTTCTCTTTTTCTGACCATTCTCTGTAAACCCTAGAGATGGTTGTGCGTGAAAATCCCAGTAGATCAGCAGTAATCTCAGTAGTACTCAGACCAGCCCGTCTGGCACCAACAACCATGTCACTTTCAAAGTCACTTCAATCACCTTTCTTCCCCATTCTGATGCTCGCTGTGAACTGCAGTAGATCGTCTTGACCGTGTCTACATGCCTAAATGCATTGAGTTGCTGCCATGTGATTAGCAGATTAGAAATTTTCCATTAAAAAGCAGTTGAACAGGTGTAGTGGTGTAGGCCGGTGAGTGTAGTTAGATTACCACTCCAGTATGTTAGTTATGCATTGACCTTATTTTTCAACGCGGAAGTGCGCTTGTTTTTGCGATTGTTTTAGAACTTCCGATTCAGTTGCCTATGGAAGAAATGACTAGAAATAATAAACCACAGAAAACGATCAAACTACTTGCTCTACAAACAAGTGTTTGCATGACTATACAGACAAAGTAGACTAATATAATAAGAAAATATCAGTTTGCAACATTAAGCAGCAGAACAAGCGGTTTTTAATGTCTAAAAATGAATGGAAGTGAATGAGACCGGAAGTCTCAAGCCAAAAAGATTCAAATGGCTGCGCCTGCTCGAACAGTACGCGAAGAATAAGGTAAACAGGTTTAAAATAGCTCTTACATCCAGCTTTGTGTTCATATTTATGATTATGTTTTTATATGTAGTGCGGCAGTCCTGCAAGAAACAACATTTCGCTCCAGTGTATGTCCACACATGTAGCGCAATGACAGTTTTGACAACTTGACTTTACTATATGGACCCTTTTCACATTTCTGGGTTTCTCAGTAGTGGAAGTCATCATAATTGGGTAAACTTAGAGTGCAGTGAATGGGAGAGTACAACAAATCATTTTTACAATCCTATTTGCTCAAATAATAAAAGAAAAACTCCACAAAGACTTTCAAGAAGAAAAATAATGTGAGACTGATAACGGCAACCAGAAGAGAAAACAACGTCAAATTTACTGTCCTGCCCTCATAGACTCTGCATGACAAACGCCTCACACAAGTGGTAATTTGTTTTTTTGTAATATGATGCGAAGATATACAGGGAGTGCAGAATTATTAGGCAAGTTGTATTTTTGAGGATTAATTTTATTATTGAACAACAACCATGTTCTCAATGAACCCAAAAAACTCATTAATATCAAAGCTGAATATTTTTGGAAGTAGTTTTTAGTTTGTTTTTAGTTTGAGCTATTTTAGGAGGATATCTGTGTGTGCAGGTGACTATTACTGTGCAGAATTATTAGGCAACTTAACAAAAAACAAATATATACCCATTTCAGTGATTTATTTTCACCAGTGAAACCAATATAACATCTCAACATTCACAAATATACATTTCTGACATTCAAAAACAAAACAAAAACAAATCAGTGACCAATATAGCCACCTTTCTTTGCAAGGACACTCAAAAGCCTGCCATCCATGGATTCTGTCAGTGTTTTGATCTGTTCACCATCAACATTGCGTGCAGCACCAACCAAGCCTCCCAGACAGTGTTCAGAGAGGTGTACTGTTTTCCCTCCTTGTAAATCTCACATTTGATGATGGACCACAGGTTCTCTATGGGGTTCAGCTCAGGTGAACAAGGAGACCATGTCATTAGTTTTTCTTCTTTTAGACCCTTTCTTGCCATCCACGCTGTGGAGTACTTGGACGCGTGTGATGGAGCATTGTCCTGCATGAAAATCATGTTTTTCTTGAATGATGCAGACTTCTTCCTGTACCACTGCTTGAAGAAGGTGTCTTCCAGAAACTGGCAGTAGGACTGGGAGTTGAGCTTGACTCCATCCTCAACCCGAAAAGGCCCCACAAGCTCATCTTTGATGATACCAGCCCAAACCAGTACTCCAAATCCACCTTGCTGGCGTCAGAGTCGTACTGGAGCTCTCTGCCCTTAACCGATCCAGCCACGGGCCCATCAAGACTCACTCTCATTTCATCAGTCCATAAAACCTTAGAAAAAGAGATATTGAGATATCTTGAGATATTTCTTGGCCCAGTCTTGACGTTTCAGCTTGTGTGTCTTGTTCAGTGGTGGTCGTTTTTCAGCCTTTCTTACCTTGGCCATGTCTCTGAGTATTGCACACCTTGTGCTTTTGGGCACTCCAGTGATGTTGCAGCTCTGAAATATGGCAAAACTGGTGGCAAGTGGCATCTTGGCAGCTGCACGCTTGACTTTTCTCAGTTCATGGTTCAGTTCTCAGTTTATTTTGCGCCTTGGTTTTTCCACATGCTTCTTGCGACCCTGTTGACTATTTTGAATAAAACGCTTGATTGTTCGATGATCACGCTTCAGAAGCTTGGCAATTTTAAGAGTGCTGCATCCCTCTGCAAGATATCTCACTATTTTTGACTTTTCGGAGCCTGTCAAGTCCTTCTTTTGACCCATTTTGCCAAAGGAAAGGAAGTTGCCTAATAATTATGCACACCTGATATAGGGTGTTGATGTCATTAGACCACACCCCTTCTCATTACAGAGATGCACAGTCACCTAATATGCTTAATTGGTAGTAGGCTTTCGAGCCTATACAGCTTGGAGTAAGACAGCATGCATAAAGAGGATGATGTGGTCAAAATACTCATTTGCCTAATAATTCTGCACTGCCTGTATAATGCATACATAAATACATATCAATGTTCATATTTAAAAAAAAAAATCTAAATATTAAAAACTTTCAAGGATTTACCTCGCTGATGACCATTAAACGTGTCGTAACAGTCTTGTGGAAACGGTCTATTGCGCAGCCCTAACATCCAGCAGTTCTGATCATGTTTGGTGATCCTCTTGTTTTTGCAGATGATTCAGTGGAGCAGAAATGTGCTGCGCTGTAACAGGATTCTTATCTCTCATCCTGTGTGGAGCCTGACAGCACTGGACAAACATCAGGGCCTGACGTCAGTGCAGGCCTTCCTCTGTTCTGTGTGAACCCACACTAAATGCTGGACGACTGTACAGGATGAAGGAAGGTGAAGAGCACAAAGATGGCTCAACACCATTGTCAATAATGATAAAAAAATATTTGATATGAAGTTTTGGTATGAAGCTGGTTCCTTTATTGAAAGTTCAGATTTGATTGTCATAATTTTGTTGATCTACCTTAAAGTTTGCTTTGATTGTTCAGCATTTACACTTTACCATTGCACACACTTTGTAACATTTAATTTAGCAAGTTTAAGAGTCTCTTTAACACATGTTTATTTTATTATGAGACATAAGACACCAGTTTTTGACTATAAAAACTATTTGCTTTAGTAATGTTGGTGAATTTAAATAAAGTGGTTAAATAAATAAAAAATCTTAATATTCCTAAATGGATTACAAGAAAAATATTCAATAATTATCTATACTGAATGATATGAAACATTATATCATGATAATTTGTTCTGCTGTATTGCTCAGCCCTAATTTGAAAATTAAAGAAAGGTTAATAAAGACTATACAGTGCTATTTAGCAGTTGATAATTTAACTGTTAACTTAACTATAACGGTTTACTTTATTTGTATCTTCGCTACTGTATTTATCAATGCTTGTTTGTATTATATTTTATCCAGATGTACTGGCCTACAAAATCCTCCCAATTAATCTAAAATTACAAATTCTTACCAAATAGAGACATTCAAGCCATCTGGTAAACCTATATTCAGTATCACAGAAAAATCAAATAAAGCAATGTCGTTTTTTTTCCAATATTGTGCAGCCCTAGCACAGCATTTTTCATTTTGACCCACCAGCTATAAAGCCATTTTTACATACCAAAAACTACTGAAACGCACTGTCACACACACAAACAAAACAATACTCTGCTGCTTTAACTTTTATGAATAAGGTCTTGCTAAAAACTTTACACTTATGCAGGTACTTAACTTGCACATTATGGCCCGTTTACACTGAGGCCGTACTCACACTATGTACAGTTGCCTTGAATCAGGCCAAAGCACGCTTGTCCCGCCTCCCGTCTCCCCCGACAGCCCGCACTCACATTACATTCGGGCCTGGGCGCGCTTCCGTCATCGATGACGTGCTGCTCAGTAAGCACTCTCGCTCAGCACAGTGGAGATTGCTTTTGTTATATCGTTTAAGTCGTTTGACATGCAGTGACACGCAGTCTAATATTTCGACGAACAGATCAGCCACTTTTGACGCTCATAAACAATCATAAAGTCCTCGTGCTGCAGGAATTAGGAGGTTTGCTGAAGGCGCAGCTGACGTGCAGTGAGGGGTTTGTGTCTTTAATAAACTACGACAGTTTGCGTTCATTGAACAGTACGAATGATTAATTAATCCATATCAAACAGTCCCTTAAAAGTCACGTCTCGCTTTCAGTTTCGGGCTCAAGCATGCTTGCACTCACACTGTAAGCGTACCGCGCCTGAGCCCATGTGAACCGCGCTCTGGCCCACCTCTTCCAACCGGGCCAGGGCCACCCAAGTGTACCGTGCCTGAGCCCGATTCAGAGCACTCACACTTCTCAAACGATCCGGGAAACGGGCCTGGGCACGGTTCGGATAGCATAGTGTGAGTAAGCCCTGAGTGGTGCGGTACGGTATGGTACGCTTTTATGGCCGTTTCCACTTTCAAAAGGTACCAAAAAGCGAACCATATTGTACCATACCACTTTGAAATTAATGATTCACTCCATGATTCATACAAAAGATTTGTTCAAAATTAACGAATCGTTCAAGAACGACCCATTACTAACGCGACATGGAAGTATCGAAATCTGACTCCCCTCGCGTGCACGCGAGTCACACAGCGCCTGCTGCTGTCACAGCGGTTTATCAGAAACCTTTTATCGGTCATTTCTTCTGCAATTGACAGCAAGAACGAACATAGAAGCCTTGTCAAATTGACAAGCAGCACCTGATCGTGTTCAAAAGAATTAAAAACGCCAAAATGGGAGGAATATATACCACATTCAGAAAGTGAAACCACCTCGTATTCACTGACTACAAGTTCAGTATTTATTACACGACGGTCTCTTCTTTACATTTACGTTATAACACATTTAGCTCTGCCTTCTGGTCTGTTATAATGACTGTTTACATTTATATGCTTAACCAGCAATTCATCACAGTACTCTGAAACTATTTGGTTACTTCTCATATCTGTAATCTATTCGTTTTCATCTCCTTATTTAATATTTATTAAAACAAGTTTAGTCAAAACAAAACAAAAGAAAAAGTGTAGGATTTTTTACATGGAGTGAAAGACTTATCTTTAGACATCTTAGATATGTGCACTGTTTAATGTGCACAATACATTTAAATGTATAACAAAAAAAAACATACAGCTAACTTAATTGTAGTTTATTAATCACACAACTGTGGTATACAGGATTACTTATAACAACACTGTAATTGTGACATAAAATACTGTGTGTTTCATGTTTACATTCAATGTGGGTCTTTTCAATCCTTTTCAATCCTGCTGTGTATAGTGTTAAGCAGGAAAAAAAAACCTGTACTGTATTTATTTATCAAAGTTTTTTTTATAATTTGAAATGTTGTGCAACAGTTTTAAGCAGGAGAAAAACCTGTACTGTATTTTATTTATCAAAGTTTTTGTGCAGCTGTTATTATTTGAGCAGCTGTTTATTTGTAAACAGGGAGGGAAACTCCTGTGTTTGAATTATAGTTTGCTCAAAAATTGTTTAATAAAGTTTTAATAAAGCCCTTAACTCTCAAGTAACCATTTATGGGAAAATACCGGATATATATTGTATCCCACTGATCATCAACTGGCGGCCCGCGGGCCGAGTATCAAAAAAAAAATAGTAGTCCACACTATTAAAGCTGCTAAAAATAACAACAACTGAGTCTCTTGTCAGAATAACCACCATTTATGACTATATTTAGGCTCCACTTCGAAATGAGGACAGACTCAGACAGACCATGCGGCGTTAAGCATTTATTGTTTCAAACAGGTTTTAGCCTAAGTGAAGAGCGGGTGGGGTGTAGGCGGAGTGCACGCGACGTGTGTGTAAAGAAGAGCAAGGAGGGATGCGGTGGAGAGAGGTGCGCAACGTATTTGAGGAGCGGGAGGGAGACGCACGATTTCCGGGATATTATCATTCGTTTGCGGGCATCCGGGAGTCTCTATGCATTTGCGGGACACTCACAGAACTTCCAGGAGACTTGGGATGTCTAAAAAATTACTAAAAAAAAAGGAGGAAAAACAATCTGGCACAACTTAAAATAGCATGGTAAATAAATAACCTGGGACCAGAACAAAACAGGTCACAAATAATGTTCACACATCAAATGAAATGTTACGTGGGCTTGAATTCAAATCACAATTCTGAAACGGACTACACACAGTGCTTAATCAATGGCTAAAGTTACATTTCCCCTTGTTGACTTAGCTTAACTGAGTTGAGGCAAAATATCTATCACTCCTAGTGGTTGACTGTGGTATAGGTGATGGGGGCCTGAATCAAATGCCTTCAGTTTTGTAATGAAATTAAAAAAGTATAAACATTAAACATAATGTTCAGCCAAAATGAGATTTTTTTTATTTGTTTTTCTTCTTGGGGGTCCGACCCTCAAGGAGACTGTCTGATAAAACTCTGGCCCTCTGACAAATATAGTTGATGTCCCCTGTCGTATACCGTCATTCCTCCTAAAAATACCGGGATATGACTTTTTGCCCATATCGCCCAGCCCTAGTTTCACTTTCTCGCGATTGCTTGCCGCGTGTCTATATTTGAAATAACAAACTTCTTGAGCTGATGATAATAACATGTGCGTGATTATTGAAGTGCTTCTGACATCCAATCCTTTCAGAAACTGACAAATGCGAGAGTGACGTGCAAAAAAAAAAGAGCGAATGATTCTTTCAGCAACCTAAAACATGAACAGACTGCCATGTTTAGCTATATGTTGCATGTTGTTTATGTATCCAAATTAGGACTAAATGTATGCTGTGTGTAGTTTTTCTGTAATTGATAACATTGATAACATATCAGAGACTGTAAGGGTCTGTGTGTGTTCATATATGTTGCAGTTATTTATTTATTTTATATAATTGCAGACGTTACAGTAGGCTATTTTGCAATATCATTAATCTGCAGTTAGTCAGACAAAGGTTAGGTCACGAACATTTATACACAAGTATTTATGCATCTGTTTTGTAAGAAGTGCTTCTCATATGATACAGTATATGAACGACCCGTACAGCTTTAATTTGATATTTCCTTGAGCAAGAATGACGTCGACTGAAACTTTCTGTCGTACACCATTGGTACTGTCGTACACAACTTTTTGTCGTACGCCATTCGCAGTGGAAACGCAAGCCTGTTAAAGGTGACCCATACCGTACCACTCAGTGGAAACGGGCCATTAGAAAATACACCCTTTACTTTAGTCAAAATACTAGTATACTGTTCAACCTTTATATGCTCCCTCTGAGCCAAATAATGAGAAAGAACCAAATCTCCTACCACAGCTATGCTGATGACACTCAGATCTACTTAGCCTTACTGCCTAATGACTACAGCCCTATTGACACCCTCTGCCAATGCATTGATGAAATGAACAGTTGGATGTGCCAAAACTTTCTTCAGTTAAACAAAGAGAAAACTGAAGTCATTGTGTTTGGGAACAGAGATGAGGTTCTCAAGGTGAATGCGTACCTTGGCACTAAGGGTCAAACAACAAAAAATAAGGTCAAGAATCTTGGTGTGACTCTGGAGTCAGATCTGAGTTTCAATAGTCATGTCAAAACAGTTAGTAAATCAGCATACTATCATCTCAAATACATTGCAAGAATCAGATGCTTTGTTTTCAGTGAAGACTTAGAAAAAATTGTTCATGCTTTTATCAGCAGCAGGGTGGATTACTGTAACGGCCTCCTCACGGGCCTTCCCAAAAAGACAGTCAGACAGTTGCAGCTCATCCAGAACGCTGCGGCCAGGATTCTGACCAGAACCAGGAAATCAGAGCACATCACACCTGTCCTCAGGTCTCTACACTGGCTCCCAGTTACATTCAGAATAGATTTTAAAGTATTATTACTTGTCTATAAATCACTAAATGGCCTAGGACCTCAATACATTACAGATATGCTCACTGAATACAAAACCTAGAAGATCACTCAGATCTCTAGGATCATATAAACTAGAAATTCCAAGAGTTCAGTCAAAGCAGGGTGAATCGGCTTTCAGCTACTAACAGCGCCCCTCGCTGCTGGAATCAACTTCCAGAAATGATCAGATGTGCTCCAACATTAGGCACATTCAAATCCAAACTGAAAACACATCTGTTTAGCTGTGCCTTTACTGAATGAGCACTGTGCTACGTCCGACAGATCGCACTATTATGTTTTTCTCTTCTTTTTCATTCTTTTACAACCCGTTTTAACATATTTTTATCGTTTTTTTCTGTTTTTTTTATTATCTGTTTTTATTTTTTCTTACACTTGTCTTTTTTATTCCTGCTTATGTAAAGCACTTTGAATTGCCACTGTGTATGAAATGTGCTATATAAATAAACTTGCCTTGCCTAGTATAAATACTGATGAAAAACTGAAGATAAGTCTGTTTCTTCATACAAAATAGATGTGAGGATTGAAAAAGTTATTAGTTTGAATGAGTTTTTCTCAGATGCATCAGGACATGAGGATGAAAACAGGAAGTGAGAGGCGAGTGCAGCGTTTCTGCCAGACTGAACCCGTTCGCCTGTAAAGCGGATGAGCAGAAGCAGATGTGATCAGACATTCACACGGACAGCACAGAGCCAAATTACATTCACAAGAGGAAACTACTGTAATAAAAGACCCCTGCTTCACATCAAACTCACACTGACATACACGCACACACTGGGAGTTCAGTGCTCACCTGTACAGTAAACATGTTCAGGTAAGAATCACCCTTGTTCTATTCCTCACTTATTTATTATATTCTTATTAGGGCTGCATGATATTGGAAAACTCTAACGTTGCAATATATTGTTATTCTGCGATATATATTGCAATATGAATACAAAAATATTATGACTTAATATCTCTATTTGGAAAGAATTTATAATGTTAGATTGATTGGGATGATTCTGCAGTGGAAGTGCATCTCCATAAAATCTAATAAACAATCTATGACATTTTCGTTATTGTCTTTGCTATTTGCAGTGCGTTTCTCTACTTGTATGTGTTGTGAGTATTTTCATGCATGTGTTTAGACACGAGATTGATGAAATGATGGTTACTATTTGCATCTCCATAAAATCTAATAAACAATCTATAACTTTTTGGATTCCCCCGACACATTTTCATTGTGGTCTGTGCTATTTGCAGTGCATTTCTCTATTTGCATGTGTTGTGAGTATTTTCATGCATCAAAATCTACAAATACAATCAAGAAACAGATACAATTCAAATAAAGTGTTTAATCATTTAATCAGTTTAATCATCCTGAGTCTAACAGTATTCAAGTACAGTAACTGAATGATACAAATAAAAATAATTTAATAAAATCGTAGTTAATGTCACAAATGGTACAATTTCTTATACCTGAATGCTTTTAAAATCATTATACAATCACAGGCATCAAAAACACATGCAAATGATAAATTATAATACAAACTCAACATTGCATATCCTGCGATGTGACTATTGCAGATGCACACATTGCGATATCGGTACTGAAATCATACATTGTGCAGCCCTAATTCTTATGTTCAAATGTTGAAGGTTCATGATCTTCATTGCCCATTTTTAATATTTATTGTTTAATAATAATATATTATTTGTACAATTTATTCTTATTTTTAATTAATTTCTTAATTTATATATATATATATATATATATATATATATATATATATAAATTTTTTTTTTTTAATCTAAAAATAGGGTATATGCACAGCTAGTGTTTTTTCCCCATTAACTTCCAGTGAACAGTTAATGTGACTTTTTCAGTTTTATACGGTTCCTTTTACAGCATCGATGTTGTAATGTAATTAAAATATAATCAGTTAAATAGACTTCAGCGTTCATTTAGTTGGTCAAGCGTAAAACGAGATGAAATGCCGTTTAGACGCATGCACCCGTCCGGATTAGCAGGCTAGCGCAGAAACTCCATTGAATATACTGGGGTAAAATAAATAATCAAATTTTGTTCATTCTGAGACCCACTTCATATCTTTACGTCATATAAAAAAAAAAAGACCTTACAAATGCAGATTTTGTAACGGCATACAGTTCACTGGAAAAGCTTACCAGGTTACTGACAAACTAAAAGTCCTTCCACATACTTCTGCATATACCCTACTGACCATTTAATGCTACTAATAACTTCATATTTAAACTTTTTGATCGACTGTTTTATATTCGGGCAACGCAGTGGCGCAGTAGGTAGTGCTGTTGCCTCACAGCAAGAACGTCGCTGGGTCCCAGGTTCGAACCTCGGCTGGGCTGGGTCAGTTGGCGTTTCTGTGTGGAGTTTGCATGTTCTCCCTGCGTTCGCGTGGGTTTCCTCCGGGTGCTCCGGTTTCCCCCACAGTCCAAAGACATGCAGTACAGGTGAATTGGGTAAGCTAAAATTGTCCATAGTGTATGAGTGTGAATGTGTGTGTGGAAGTTCCCAGAGATGGGTTGCGGCTGGAAGGGCATCCGCTGCGTAAAATCGTGCTGGATAAGTTGGCGGTTCATTCAGCTGTGGCGACCCCGCAAGGGACAAAGCTGACAAGAAAATGAATGAAATGAATGTTTTATATTCAAATTTATTTTGATTAATATTCATAAAATATTCTTATAGATATGTATATATTGCCTGTTAATATTTATGATATTTTTCTTCATATATCAAATAATTCATTATATTATTAATAAAATTGCTTATATTTTAATAGTTGTTTTTATCATGTTTATAAGTATCATATTTGTTTATTATTTTTCTATTATTTGTATTAATAAAATTTTATGCATTTTATTTATCAATTGTTTTGTTCAAATGTATTTAGCATTGAAATATGATAATAAATAATAATTTCTCCATAATAATAATAAAATTTACAATATTTACTTTAATTGTTAACTTAATCATTTAATAAGCTTATTGTTATTATTATAAATCATATTAATAAATTATGTTTGTACATTTTATTATTATTATTATTATTATTATTATTATTATTATGTTAATATTACCTAATTTGTACCTACCTGTTCCTTTATTTATCTGTTGAATTGTATTAATAATAATTAATGCATATTATCAATTGTTTTATATAAAATTGTATGAATAAAAATATACACTTTTACTGCCTATTTTTCTATTTATATAATACTATATAATTTTAATTTTAATGTTATACGATTCAAATTACTTATTAATTTATTGATTAATAATAATAATAATAATAATGATATTTATTAAACATTTTATTTATTTGTTCATTTATTTATGTATATAACTATACATCATATTCATAATTTGTTTTATAATTTTTTTATAATCTAATTTTTACCTACCTGTTATTTATTTTACATCAATCATTGTTGTATAATCTTCATATATTTTAGGTTGCATAAATCAGACAAGTATGAAAACAAAACATAGTTCTCTTTAAGCACAACTTGATTACTTGCTCTGAAAATAATTCAATTAAAAATATCTAAAGATTTATAGTCATGAACTTGTCAAATTTAATCCTAGGGACTAATGCAAACTCACAAATGTCAGAGTTTTAGCAAACTGACATAAACCAGCAGTGCACACGTCTCCAAAATACACGTAAACAGCCTAGAATATCCATATTAAACTGCAAACACAGAAGCTGACACTAGACATTGAAAGTATGCATAAAAATTTAATCAATATATTGAATTAAAGCAATCAGCCCTCATGATGGCTGTCATTCTGAACTCCATCAATCTGTGGTGATCAATACAGACACGTGTGACTTTTAAACCCTGAGGTCAAAGGCTCACACTTTTGCCTTCAACTGATTTGCAAACAGTTGCATAAAGCACAAAACTAGATGAGAGAGAGAGAGAGAGAAAGTCTGAGTCTGTGTGTGTGTCTCTACGAGCTCTTAGATCTGAACGGTCAGGAATTTTGATCCATTACACACATCGAGGAGTGAAAGTTCCAGTATGCAAAAGATCAATCTGAATACTGATTACATAACAAGCCAAAATAATTGTTTTGAATTATCCTTATTTATAAGAAATGAATGAAAAATAATGTTATGCTATATACTACATGTAAAATGAATAATAAGTATGAATATTAGTAAAACAATAAAGAAATGGATCATTATAAATAGTGCATATGTACATCATTACAACACAATAAAATAATATAAGAATTTAAAAAATAAGAATATTTGTATTATTATTATTATTATTATTATTATTATTATTATAAAGATATTGCTAAAAAATAAGACAATTTCTATTAATATGACTTAATTTTGTACTAATATTATAATCAAAGTAAATACTGCTTAATAATAAACACAGAAAATTGAAAAAAAAATTATAAAAAGAAAGAAAGAAAGAAAGAAAAAATAAAGAATGAATGAAAAAATAAAGAAATGACAAACAAATTACAAAAGAATTAACAAAATAAAGAAAGAAAGAACAAAACAAAAGACAATGAATGAAAAAAATAAAGAAAATACGAACAAAATGAAGAATGAAAGAACAAAATAAAAAAAGAAAGAAAAAATTAAGGAACAATGAATGAAAGAAAAAAATTAGGAATTAATGAAAAAATAAGATATAACAAAAGAATTAACAAAATGAAGAACAAAAGAAAGAAAAAGAAAGACAATGAATGACAAAATGACAAGAAAATACAAAAGAAAGAACAAAATGAAGAAAGAATGAAAGAACGAAAGAAAGAAAAAGAAAGAAAGACAGAAAAAAATGAAGGAACAATGAATGAAAAAAGAATTAATGAAAAAATTAAAGAAATTACAAAAGAATTAACAATGAAGAAACAAAAAAACGAAAGAAAGAAAAAGAAAGACAATGAATGAAAGAAAAAAAATAAGAAAGAAATGACAAAAGAAAATACGAAATAAACAAAAGAATGAAAGAAAGCAAACGAAAGAAAAAAAGGACAAGAAAAGAAAAAATTAAGGAACAATAAATGAAAGAAAGAAAAAAATGAATAATAGAATAAAAAAAGAAATGACAAAAGAAAATACGAAACAAAAAACAAATGAAGAAAGAAAGAAAGAAAGAAAGAAAGAAAGAAAGAAAGAAAGAAAGAAAGAAAGAAAGAAAGAAAGAAAGAAAGAAAGAAAGAAAGAAAGAAAGAAAGAAAGAAAGAAAGAAATTAATTATTGGAAAAAACAAAAGATAATACGAAACAAAAAAGAAAGAAAGAACTAAAGAAAGAAAGAACAGAAGGAAGAGAAACTGAAAGAAAGAGAACAAGAACGAAAAAAAAATAAGAACAAATGAAAAAATAAAGAAATGACAAAAAAATTACAAAAGAATCAACATAATAAAGAAAAAACGAAACAATGAATGAAAAAACTAAAGGAAATACAAAAGAAAGAACAAAATGAATAAAGAATGAAGGACAAAATTAAATAAATTGATAAACAATAAACAAAAGAAAGAAAAAAAAGAATGAATGAATGAAAAAAAACGAAAGAAAATTTAGTAAAAACTAAATTAAGAAAGATAAATTAAGAAAATTTGATTAAGAACTAATGAAAATGTACTCTTTATATGCGGCAGATGGACGCGAGTCGCTTTCTGTACGTCCAAAACTAAAAGATTCAGTAAAAGCAGAATGGCTGCAATGTGCGTACCGGGGTTCAGAAGGAAAAAAGACAGTGTGAACACAAAAACTAATTGAGAAGGTGGCAAAGGGGGACAATCGAATTTGGGTACAGTGCAGGCAATTGAACCAAGTGTCAAAGCACCCCAAGTAAAAACTAAATTAAGAAAGAAATTAAAAATGAACGATGTTTTTATTAACCCTTCAACAGGCCCCGTAACCACCTGGTTGACCTTTTCTCCATAGGTTATCATTATCATAGGTTATCATAATATTTATCAGTTGTGTCAGTATATTATTCAATCCAAGATGTGGGTCTTAACGTAAAGGGTTAAGAAAAATAAAACTGTACTCTTTATATGATTATTGGCTGTTTTAGTTGCTGAGCATCTAAATATGCTCCAGTGCACAGATGAAGAGATTTCAGAGTTGCACAAAAGTGATTATATAACAGCAACACAAAGACTCTTACAGTTGATTAAGGCCAGAGACTGACCCTCTGAACCGGCCAGCTGCTTACAGCATAAAGGACACGTCTCTTTCAGGAAATAAACCCATTTCGCTCTTTGAAGCATCACCAATACGTGCAAGACGAGGTTCAACGTTCACATTTAATTGTAACGAGGGATTTCTTTCACTCCGGCGGGACCAGAAGCGTCTGATCGTTGTTGTTTTGTGATGTTCAGCACCTCTCTGATGTCGCTGGTTGGATAAGATACTGCGATGAGGACAAAGATATGTTCATCAGTAGTATCTGTGTGTTGCTTCATCTCATCACAGTATCTACACTGTCAGTGGCTGTGTTTACATGGACCCTATAATCCACTTCAATTCTCACTTGTCAGTTGAAATTAATTACCCAGATCTGATTAAACTTTCACTCAGACGGAAAGGGGTGGTTAAAGCCTTTAACCTTATCTTGTCGGATGGTTATCATAAACACACTTTTTGATGTACCAAAATATATTTTAAACCATTTTATCAAATTGCTAATCACACTATTTTACTATTTTAAGTGTTTATTTACAAATGTGCATTTAAACTGTAAGTTTAATATTACAGTTTTATAAAAATAATGAAAATTTATAATAAACAAATATGAAAATACACTTTTAATATACAAATTTATTATCTTTCATTACACACACACACAAATATATAAGTACAATTTCGGAGATGTTTGCTAATATAAGTTAATATCTTTTAAGCTCCTTTTTTAACGAACACTCACTGCATTTTAGCAGTAAGAAGCTAAAATACAGATTATTGAATTATTCACTTGACTACAAAATTAAATCACAAATCAAATTCGCAATATCTGTCAAAAAATAAATAAATAAATAAATAAATAAATAAATAAATAAATCGCAATTAGATATTTTCCCCAAATCGCACAGCCCTAGTCCACACGATTAAAGCAACTAAAAATAACAACAACTGAGTCTCTTGTCAGAATAACCACCATTTATGACTATATTTAGGCTACACTTCGAAATGAGGACAGACTCAGACAGACTATGCGGCGTTAAGCATTTATTGTTTCAAACAGATGTTCTCAGATTTTTATTTGATTTTCTTCTTGGGGGTCCGGCCCCCAAGGAGACTGTCTGGTAAAACTCTGGCCCTCTGACAAATAAAGTTGATGACCCCTGGCTTAAAGGTTCACGAAACACCAAAACACTTGTTTTGAGCTGTTGTCAGTCATATATGTGTCCCACGCTGCTATAAACACTATTAGGACACATATATTGCACTAAAAAGTGAAAATTGGTTGTTTTTGCGTTATTTTGAGCAAATTCGTTCTTCCGGTTTGAAATTAATTTTTGAAGCTGCGTCATGGTGATTAGATACTTGCATGTAGTCCAGCGTGGAGACTGGATGTCTGTACCTGCAAGTACATCGTGACGTCACTGAGTGTGCAGCATTAATTCATGAGGAAGACTTGGCTCAAACAAATCAGCGCGCTCTATTGTGCATGCGGTGCAACTTCATTAATATGCATGATAGCTTCGAAGACTGTTTTACCTGTTACAGTGTTCGGACGGCAGAGAGACGCCACGTTGTGTTGCCAAAACAAGTGGAAGAGGAAAAATTGTTCAGAGACATGGGTCGTCGTCAGTGTTGCGTTTATAATTGTGCTATAGCGAAGGTTTTGTTTTCATTTACCCGCTATGAGAGGGCAGCTGGACTCACGTGTGGATTACAGTGCACACAACATGCAACAGAATGTGTTTGTAAGGAACATTGTTTACCAGAGAGCTTTTCGCATCTGGATATGGTAAAATCCCGATTTGCCACTCGTCTCCTTTAAAAAAAGATGCGGCTCCAGTTGGTGTTGATTGTCCCGTCTCAACAGATTTGGTAAGTGATCGATCAGTGGTCTTTGTTTGTTTATTCAGATTGCAAACGTTAGTTCGTATCGTCAGCAGTATTCTTTCAGTGTTTAAAGACATGCCTTAGTCAAAATGATTTAGTTACTAAGTTTACAGTATGTTAATATCACTACAATATTCTAGACTGAAAGATCCGCTGTATGCTGCTCTCAGAGTGTAAACATGTAAACACCGAAATCAAACTATTACCGTCGTGTAGAATTTTTGCCGCATTTTGTGACAGGATAGTCTATACACACACGGCTTTCTGACACTACCTATCAAGTGCATCTAAGTTACCGAGAAATGCGGAGGTTTTTTTTTCTCCCATTCGCCGTGTGGTATCAAACATTTCATTAAAACTCCACTCTCCAGCAGTTCCTCGCTTTCAATATCTCATTTGTCACGGGGGGCATGCTGAAAATGTCCTGAATGAAAGTGTCAAACTGCAGTTAAAGTTGACAAATTAATAATTTGGCAAATAATTTGATAACTGATGTCCATGTAAACAGTAACTGTCTTTCTCCCTTGTGTCTGTGTTTGTTTTACCTCTGTGAAAATCAGCACGTGCCCAAACGGAAACTCCCATTTTTATTCATCCCCATCCCTATTTCCCTCCCCTGAGACTCCCACCTAAACAGAGCTGGACACACCAACTTTCCTGACTTTTTCCAAACTAGAGGTGTGAAAACACCCTGCTGAGACAGGGGGGTTTCGTGGCCCTTTAATAAATACCGGCAGCAGCACAGAGTCTGCCGTCTGCCCAAACAGATAAATATGAAGTCTGCTTTTTAAAACAAAGCAGCAGGAGGATTGGGCAATATGTACACTTCTTGAAACTCACACTTTTTATTTTAACAGTGTGAGCATGTCAGAAAATGAAATCATATATCGGATATATAAAACATGACATATAAATGCACACATCAATCAGAGCGTGCTTATACACCCTATGATGACTTCATTATGATTGATACAAAGAGTTACAACGTAAACGCAGATAGTGTCGTGTAGAAGCTCGATCTCAGTTAAGAAAAGAGGGCTGATCATGGTCAAGAGTTTCAGGAAAACCTGCTTACACAGATCCACAAATCAGCAGTTACAAAACTGCAGGTCTGACAGTGCAGATTAGACAGTCTGCAGCATCTGTTCATATCTGCTGCTCAGCGAAAACAAGCCTCGCTTCTGGAAGCTAATGAACTTACTGAGAAATGTATGGAAGATTCTTTTTATTATAGGATTTAAGAAATGACCAAAAGCTAATTTATTTTATTTTGCAATTCTGACTTTTCCCCCTCAGGATTCTGAACTTGAAGCAATTTGATGTTTCTCATAATTCTGATAATAATTGTGGTTTTATTTCCCTCTGAATATCTCACGATTCTTTTTTTCTCAGAATTTTGAGTTTATTTCTCACAATTTAAATAGTTTTTCCTCTGAATTTTGAATCTCACAATTCTCTTTTTACTCTGATTTTTTAATTTATATCTTGCAATTTTAGCTTTCCTCCAAATCTCAGAATTGCACTTTTCCTTAAAGATGATGGGCTCTATTTTAATGATCTAGAGGCAAAGTCTAAATCGCACGGCGCAAAAGCTTTAAGGGCGTGATGTCCGAATCCACTTTTGCTATTTTACGGATGGAAAAATACGCTCTACGCCCCGGCGTATGGTCTAACAGGGTTGTCCTTATTTTGCTAATGAGTTATGAGTGTGTTTTGAGTATAATGTGCATTAAACCAATCAGAGTCTCATCTCACATTCCCTTTAAGAGTCAGTTGCATCACGCCATGGTGCATTTGCTATTTACATGGCGGACTTTGCAAGTAGAAAAACTGAATGCTTCACTAGCGAGAAAACCGTTAAACAAACAATCTTTGGACTCGCATAGGCGCACAACTAACGCTCTCTGCACTGGACTTTATATAGAGCAGCTTTTAGTTGGTCAATGACGCGGTCTATTTCAGTTCCTCAAAATAGCAACGTGCCAACAATGCGCCTTAACACACCTCCTTTATAGACCAGAACAGTCATGAGTCCACAAAGTGGCACAAATGGATTTGCTATTTAAACAACGTGGCGCAAAACGGAAAAATTACTGTTGCGCTGGTCTGAAAATAGCAACAAATCTCGCCAAACACATCTTGCACCTTATTGAGCCAGATGTATAATAAGACCCGATGACTTTGTCTCACATTTTGACTTTTTTCTCAGAATTATGTTTCAAATTTTAAATATTACACTTTTCAATTTAGCATTTCTTCATGGCATAAATAAGCATCAGTATTTCTATTTGCACAACAACACAACAGTTTGAATAATCAGAATTAAAAATTCTAGAAACTTGCTGATTATTGGACCATGTGACACTGTGTGTGCAGTAAACTATATGAAGTAATGAAAATAAAAAATTTGAATGAAAAATTTATGAAAGATTTATCATTGAATCACATGATATTACATGGTGAGACAAGCAGTAAGCAAAAGAGACTAGCTGCATAAAACACAGAAAATAATTGTAATAATTGAAAACTTTTGACTAGTGTAAAATCTTTTTTTACTTTCAAAGTTGACCTAAACATCACAGCATGTGTAATGTAATATGTTTTTAGGGGAATTGATGCATTATTATCATTAATTCTTTTATTTTCCTTTATCCTAGTCCCTCATTTATCAGGGGTCGCTACGTCAGGAAATGAACCGCCAACTATTCCAGCCGCAATCCAGTACTGGGAAACACCCATACACTCTCACATTCACATACTCAGACACTACGGCCAATTTGGTTTACCCAATTCACATGTTTTTGGACTGTGGGGGAAGCACCCTGAGAAAACTCACACTAACACGGGGAGAACATGCAAACTCCACACAGAAATGACAACTGACCCAGCCTGGACTCGAATCTTTGAAGTGCTGTAATCATGAGTACCTGTAAACAGCAGTGGCTCATTTGTCATTTGTCTAAAGCTTGTGATTAAACTGAACCTACAAACAGACTGAATCCTGGGTAAAATCACAGGTCTCACAAATTAGAGGAAAACTGCACATGTGGCAAAAGCCTAGCTGTGTGGCCGATATCACACACCCAGTGGTTTGAGCTTTTTATGGTTAACCTTTCCAGAAAGGCAGCACTACAGAATTAAGATAAAACAGCAGATAGTTAAGCAGCATTTCAGAAAAGATGTCCATGCAACTTTGAAAACTCCATAAAGGGACAGTTCACTCAAAAATATATCTGCTTAAAATCTTCTTTATTGTTCAACTGAAGAAAAAGAAAAGTCATCTACATTAGAGGTGTGAACCTACACTGGTCTCACGGTTCGGTTCGGTTACGATTATCATGCCATCGATTCGGTTCAATTCGATATCACGGTGCATCACGGTGCATTGACGATTCTTTCCATACACAGTTTTATATTTTCTTCACAGCACAGCAATTATTGTATTAAAATGTATAAAGATATTTATATATTTGTAAAACAATTTTGTCCTTTAATACCAACAGTCAGAATAAAGGTAAAGTTGGTTTTATATTCGCACATTCGTTCATTTAGAAGTCCCTATATTGTTTATCATGTTACTTTGAATATTCGATTGGAATTAGCATACAAGTAACAAACAACATTAACACTATCTAATTGACTGTGAACAATGTTGTACTTTGATAGTCATTGGCTGCTAATATGATTTCCCTATTTAGAATTTGCAAATAATACTTTTCTGAAATTATATTATTAAGGAGAATGTCTGAATATCCCAATATAAAACCAACTTTACCTCTATCTTCAGATATATAAACTATACCTTTAAGCAACATGAGCATTTATAGCAAATAAACAAATATAAATATCCCGCTCGCTTTCTGAGCCTTGTCTACCAACTACCAAGTTCTTTCTCACAC
The DNA here is from genome assembly GCA_903798195.1 of Danio kyathit. Classification (NCBI taxonomy): domain Eukaryota; kingdom Metazoa; phylum Chordata; class Actinopteri; order Cypriniformes; family Danionidae; genus Danio; species Danio kyathit. The sequence goes on along the minus strand of LR812526.1, from coordinate 5,377,685 downwards.
CCCTTTGATTGGTCACGCGCTCAACAGAAAGGGCTGCGATTGGCTCTTACACGCTGGCGCTCTTCACAGCTGCACTCATGGGCCACAGTGAGAGAGAAATGGAGTTTACTTTCATTCTCTTAATCGCCGTGAAATAGGGGCTTTTGCTGTAAGTGTCAGTGAAACAGTGTTCAGCAAACACACACGCAGTGAAATTGTGCACAGTTTCAGAGTTTTTACGTAGTTAGAGCGTTGTACTCGTGCTCGCCGCTCGCCTCCCTCGCCATAGTAAGCTACGGCGACATAGGGCATGTGAGATAAATGACGTCAGTATAATAACCGGTTATGATTATTACTGAACCGATACTGAATTGTCCGCGTCTGCATCGCGGTGCACCGAAGAAACGATTAATTTTGACACCCCTAATCTACATCTTGGATGACCTGTGAGTGACTAAATTAACAGGAAATTTTCCATTTTTGGGTGAACTATCCCTTTAAACACTAGGGCTGTGTATTGGCAAGGGCCTCGCGATACAATATATATTGCAATAGTTTGTATTAGTATGTGTGTCACATTATATTGACAACTTGATAAAGTCGGCAGACAAATTAAAATTCCAATTCCAATTTATTTTCCATCTATTCCAATTCATTATAACTGCACAGTGTGATTGAACAGAGAACTATGTATATTGCAAAGCTCACAAATGGCATTTATTTTTTCTCTAATTCAGTATTCCCTGGTATGGCGTTTAGGGCTATGTTGACCAATTTGGCATCGTACAATGTCTAATGTGAAACATGGCGATGGACCATGGCATCGTCGTCATAGGGGGAGGTGAATTAATTATTTGTGAGTAATTAATAAATTCATAACTAATTAATTATTTGTAGCCTACCGTTTCAACTATCTGACCCGCATGGCCTTTGTTTTACTCAAAACCAAATCATAAATAAACAAATCAATAAATATAAGTTACACACAAATTACCACCCGTCAATCACTTTTTTTTTCCGCTGGACTCTGGCATGACTAGGCAGAGTGAACTGTGCCATTGTGGCGTCCACACACTTGCTTGGTAAAAAAGGTGCACAAACAACAGGAACCAACCAACAGTATCTGAGGTTTTCACTAAAATTACTTGGTACAAGCGTGAAAGCGAAGCAGTGTACTGATGCTGTGACACGTTACCTGATAGAATCAAAAGACAAAAGAGTCGTTAGATAGAGACAAAATTGATTAAATATCACGTTTAACAACTAACTTATAGTGAGATGCGATCCAGCGGTAGATCCTTGATAAACTGTCCGTACCAATGACTGTATAAAATATACAGTCCGTACACTGTTCTCTGGAGCTCAGACGAGCGCATGACAGTGTGTGTGTGTCTGTGTCTGTGTGTGGTCACGTGATGTGCGTTTTCAGCAGACAGAGGGCTGTTCAGAAATGCCAGATGAAACGCCAGTTTGGATGTGGATCATTTTCATTCTGAAATGGCATTTTAAAACTAAGCTGTATCATTGTAAACGGGGCCTGAGTGTGTGTTTTTCACGAGCAGGTTTGCAACGGGGGCGGTGCGGAGGATCGGTGATGCCACCTCAGCATCATGATGTCTATAGGCCATCGCCCCTAATAGTGTTAAAACCAAAGTGCAGCCACACGTCAGCTCTAAAAGCTGGAGGCACCTTTATATTTTATGCCATGATCACTCTTGCTTACTTCTGATACCGTACTACTTGGCGTTATGTTGATCGTTAGCGACATCTACAGGAGCGGAGGAGGAGGTCATTTGGCACAACATGAATCGATACTTGAGGTTGGACTATCGATACACTATCGTAAAAGAAATTATCGCGACAGTTAGATGTATCGATATTTTTGCACAGCCCTATTAAACACCATAAAAGAAAAGTTAAAGTTACAGGGCTGGGCGATAAAATCGATACCTGTATTTATTGACCGAGCACCATTGTCAATATCGATAAAAAAAAAAGTTTGGTCTGAAGTTTTGGTATGAAGCGATATAGTTTTATTAAAATGCGGCTACTGAGCGCACACCTTGGAAGGAATGACAATAAGCTTAGGGTGTAAGTTTGTCATTTCCAATGGAGGCGCATGCGTGCATTTTCCAGGTATACCTAGTTGAAAAACATCTGAACTTTTCCGAATGCCGCAAGCACACCGCGATTCATGCAAGTAGAACTAACCAATCTGCTTCACACTCTGTATGGAATACACCGATTTGAGTAATAATGGTAGACTAATTACCTCAGACAAACACAGCACACCCAAACACTGCAGTGCTTTTTACTTTTCTCCATAATCTTGTATCAGAGCTACAGCATTGTTTTCCAGTGAAGAGATTGTAAATAAAAAAAAGATATAAGGATGTCGCCAGAGTGGCTTTTTGGATTCTTTTCTTATGATAATAATAATTCCTTACATTTATATAGCGCTTTTCTAGACACTCAAAGTGCTTTACACATTGGGGGGAATCTCCTCATCCACCACCAGTGTGCAGCATCCACATGGATGACACGACGACAGCCATAATGCACCAGACTGCACACCACACACCAGCTGATTGGTGGAGAGGAGACAGAGTGATGAAGCCAGTTATGGTATGGGGAGGGTTAGGAGGCCATGATGGACAGAGGCCAGTGGGCAGATTTGGCCAGGATACCGGGGTTACATCCCTACTCTTTTTCGAAGGACATCCTGGGATTTTTAACCACCACAGAGAATCGGGACCTCGGTTTAACGTCTCATCCAAAAGACGGCGCTCACTGAGCAGTATAGAGTCCCCGTCACTATACTGGGGCACAGGGTCGGCCCTGTACATTTGGGGGCCCTAAGCAGAATAATTTTGGGGCTCTACCTTGCTCCAAATAGTGGAGTATTGCCATTGCAAACCAGCCCACAATGATTATATTGCTTATTAAATATGATTAATAAAACCGAAAAGTAAAGCCTAATTTCTTCTAGTTAATGACTGTCCGAATGATTTTTTTGTCAACTAGTAGCTTGAAAAATGAAGAATTAAACAATCTTTAATAAAGGGACCAGTGATTCGTACTTTGCGTCCATCTGGAGTGTTTAAAACATATTCTATTAATTTAGCAAACAGATTGAAGATTCTAAAAAAAGATTCTAGAAAACGACAGTGAGCAATAATTAGCCAAAAGTGAAAACACATTATATTATAATTACTTTAAAATAATAAAATATACATACTGAACTCATTAAAAAAAACGAAAACAAAACAACAACAACAAAACAATTAACATTAATGCAAATATTGATCCATAAATGAGAAACTCAATAAGCAAATAATATAAATTTTAAATATATTAATATAAAAACTTATAAGAAAAGAGAAGCAACAAATACTGGGTTTATGTTAATACCCAAACACAAACGTTATTATTCCCTTATTCAGTCTCCTTCCCTGCTCGTTACATTTGAGATGCAGAGTCCAGAGCTTATATTAAACTATAATTAATTCAATTAGGACATACCTTCTATAAACTTGTCCCAGGAAAAATATTACCAGTGTGCAAAATATGTCAGTGAAAGACATTTCAGTATTGTATTTCAGTAAAATGCGTTTTAGACTAAAAAAACATATCTGTAAAACCAGAAAAAAATACTTCCTGTAAGTAGACTAGGTTTATTAATCTGTAATTGCCTATTTTGGATAAATGTGCTATTAGATTATGTCTTTAACATCATCATTAGCACTTAAAAGTGACGCTAAAAATGATTTTGTGCTTGTCTCTTCTCGTCGTCATTTTCCAGTTTTTCTACACCTGAAGAATAGCGTTAGTTTCGTTTCATTTTCGCGGTCCAATTTTCAAAATAAATCTGGTCTATAATGGGGCAGGCAATGAAGCAAAGGCCATGGCTGTGTCTGTGCATAGATTTGCATTCTTCTGTTGACCGATTGGTCTTGCAGGTTACCATATGGCAGGTTACCTTAGAAGAACAAACTCAAACCGCGAGAACACAGAACGCATATGAGAAATGAGATGCTGCTAGCTTCCTGTTGATCACATGACCTTCACACGAAAACAATTCCAACTTAAATAAAACTGTGATTTTTTTTTTAAAAATGGATTTTTAGTGAAAATGTATAAACATTTCAGTACTAAATCACTGTCAATGAAGATAATTTGTAAATTGCAAATAAAAACGTTTTCAGCAAGGAAATGGCTAGTGGGTTGTGGGATCCCCTAGTGACGGCGGGCCCTAAGCAGCCTCTTAGTTCGCTTATAGGGAGGGCGGCCGGCTATGCTGGGGTATTAGGACCCACACAGACCAGAGGTTGGGCGCCCCCTGCTGGTCTCAATAACACCACGGCAGCAACCCAGCTTTCCCATGTGGTCTCCCATCCAGGTACTGACCGGCCGCAGCCCAGCTTAGCTTCAGTGGGCGACCATGTGAGAGTTGCAGAGAGCTAGCTGCCGGCTTTTCTTGTGCATCCCAGCCACTAGCACCCAATCTAAAAGAGTTTTTAGCATAGGGAGCATGCATAGCATGTAGTCATTCAACTTCACAATTTGTAATGTTGCAATATGTATTTGAATAATGATGGCTGGTTCCTTTACTTAAAAGCTCAGATCTGATTAACATAATTTGTGTTGTTGACAGAGTTTGAGGTTTACTGTATCCTTATTATTGAAACCTTTAAGTTTGCTTTGATTGTTCCGCATTTACACTGTACCATTGCACACACTTTGTAACATTTTAAGAGTTTAACACTTAAGGCTCGTACACACCGGGAAACTTTTCGTTTGCGTTTATCATCAGCTTTTTTCCGAGACGTTTTTCCAGATTCAAACCAAAGCGATTTTTACTGCAAAATCATTCCTTGACGTTAGATGGTGCTACACAACTTTAAGCTTCTGACACCCGCTTGTAACACAGAAGACGAATACAGAAAGTTGACACGCTTGTTGTTAAAGTGACTGGCAATTCAAACACGCATGGATGGTTCAAGTAACAGCTCCAGCTCTAGCGATGAAGAAATGATTATTGTTCACCAGTGCAATAAGCAGCTCCACGTTCATATCGCCTCTGGGCATCTTCTTCAATGTGCGCTCGCATTGACAGGTTTTTGCTTGAGCGCCTCCAAGTGCTGTTTACTGTAACTTCAGCAGCTCCATGCACGTAAACAAAAGTGCCAATCTGATTGGTGGAGAAGGTTTTGATGCGGCGCGTCAAAACAAAAAACGAGCATGAGGCGTTTCTTAAAAAATTACGCTTTTACGTCTGGCGTTTTGCGCGTTGGTGTGCACGAACACATTGGCGCCCTTTATTTAGTCACGAGGCGTTAAACGTCGACGAAAAACGCGAGCAAAAAGTGCCCTGGTGTGCATGGGCCTTTATGTTTATTTTATTATACAGACAAGATATTTTGTTGAATTTTTTGTTTTTGACTATTAAAACTATTTTCCTTAGTAATGTTGGTAAATTAAAATAAAGTGGTTAAATAACAAAAAAATCCTAACATTCCTGAATGTACTGTTAAAAAATATTCAATAATTATCAATACTAGGTGATATGAAACATGATATCAAAATAATTTTTTTTTGCAATATCGCCCAGCCCTAGTTAAAGTTCCGGAATGATGGACAAATTAATAAGTGGGCATGCAAATTTAATAATGCACCCATAACCATAACTTTTTGGCTAAACATGTAAAATATTACATTTTGCACTATTTCTTTAAAAGAATTAAATGTTTACTCGTCCAGAGGTCAATTTAAAATCATTTTCTTGCATGTAACACACGAAACAAGATTACATATTTACATTTGGCTGGACACACCACAAAGAACCTGATGATTACAACTTACAGTACATTACAATTTTCAGAGCTTTGCTTTCATAACTGCTATAAATATCAGCTGTTTCAGTGTTTTGGTCAATGTACAAAATTAGTAACCAATCTAAATCCATGCCGTGTCTGCGCTCATGAGGAGTGAGACCGTGATGCTTTTAATTTAACGACAGGCCAAACCCTCCTAATTATGAGGCTGGTTAACGATCGGCCACCCAACATTCCTAGGAAAAACTTCTATTCGTGGGAAATGCTGCATTTCTATGAATAGCAATCTGCATTTATGTGTCTGGGAGGTATTTTAACAAATGTTTAAGTCATTTAAAAATAGGTCCCAACACTATTTAAAGAACCGCATCGTGAAAACAGCATTTGTCTTGTTCTTTGAAATATAGTTGGTACTATCATGAAAACCAAACATGGAAAATAACATCACATCTAAAGGCAACGAAAAATCAACTAAAAAAACTTCCAGAAATTTATCTCCATGTGCAGAAAGCTGCAGAAATATAGAGTTAAAAGCAAGTTTCAGCAGCAGAAATGAATTTCCTAAATCAGCTCAAACTCAATTTGCCCTACTGTTTACTAAAGACATTTTTTTCATGCATTAAATCAAATGTTTTTGTAGTCATATGGGGGTAAATATTAGGGGTGTTAAAAATATTTATTTATTCTATGCATCGCGATGCAGATGCGGACAATTCGGTATCGGTTCAATAATAGATCATAACAGGTTATTACGTACTGACGTCATTTATTTCCTATACGCTATGTCGCAGTAGAATACTATGGCAAAGGAGGCGAGGACGAGTAAATAAAACGCTCCTACTACTTAAAAAGCATAATCAATTAGCAAAATTCACTGCTTGTGATTTTGCTGGACAGTCTTTCACTGACACTGAAAAAGGTACATCACGAGCCGCTATTTCACTACTAGGCAGAAATGCTGTAAAACTCCATCTCTGCCTCTCTCTCCCACACTTTGGACATTTGACCCGTTGGCATGTTTGTGAGGTAACTTTTCCTCTCCTCATGGCTGTTAAAGCGATACTTGTGGATCCAGACATGAGCGTGTCTGTGGAGTGAGTTTTCTTTCATGCGTCTATTATGGATTACCTGTGATAACAGCGTATTATGCTCATATAGACTGTGATTGCAGCTGTTCTTCCTGCGTCACTCATCGGTGAACAGCGCTTTCATTTTTAAAGCCAATCGCAGCCATTTCTGTTGAGCGGGTGAAGAGAATGACCAATCATAGGAATGTAAGAACTCGTCTGACAGCGCTCAAAAAGCAAGCAGGAAATTTACATTAGACTGTAAAAAAATCTGTTATTTTACGTTTTTTATGTTTCACACCCTAGCTGCAGGAAAAAATAAATAAATAAAAATAACGTCCGCTAAATTACAGACATTTACCGTAAAAAAAAACAGACGGTAAATTACAGAAATTTACCGTTAATTTAAGGAAATTTCTGTAATTTAAAGTCCGTTATTTTACGTTAAATGTCTGTAATTTAGCTGCCGGAAAAAAAAAAAAAACGTAAAATAACAGATTTTTTTTTTACAGTGTAGTTTATTTGCTATGCTCATGCTTTCTTCTGTGCATGTATTAGAGTTTTGTTTAAAAGATTCAAAAAGAGAGTGTTTTCTTTGAGCAGGTAAAATTAAAGGTACAGTTCATATATCTGCTTGTATAAAAGGACAATATTGTATTACAAATAATAAATAAATATTAATATATTTATAGATTAATACAATTTTTTTCTTGTGTTGTGAAGAAAAAAAAATCGAATTGTGTACGGTAAGCATCATCAATGCACCGAGATATCGAATTGAACCGAATCAATGGCATGATAATCGTAACCGAACTGAACCATGAGACCAGTGTAGGTTCACACCCCTAGTAAATATGTCTGTAGATATGACTATTTATTGTCGCATCTTAATGAAAACAACAAAATAATTTAATTGATATTTTAATTGTAAAAATGTAAGAGACATCCTGAAAAATGTTGGTATTTGTTTTATTCTATTAAAGGGTCATGAAACACCAAAACACATTTTTTGAGCTGTTGACAGTCATATGTGTGTCCCACGCTGCTATAAACACTATCGGAACGCATATATTACACTAAAAAGTGAAAATTGGTTGTTTTTGCGTTATTTTGAGCAAATTCGTTCTTCCGGTTTGAAACGAATTTTTGAAGCTGCGTCACGGTGATTAGATACTTGTGTGTAAATCCAGCGTGTAGAGTGTTTGTCTGTACCTGCGAGTACATTGTGATGTCTCTAAGTGCGCGGCATTAATTCATGAGAAAGACTTGGTTTAAACCAATCAGCGCACTCTATTGTGTATGCAGTGCAACTTCATTAATATGCATGATAGCCACGAAGACTGTTTTACCTGTTACAGTGTTTGGACGACAGAGAGACGCCACGTTGTGTTGCCAAAACAAGTGAAAGAACAAGAATTTGGAGACACGGGTCGTCAGTGTTGCATTTATTAATGTGCTGCGTGTATTAATGTGCTGCAACGAAGGTTTTGTTTTCATTTCCCCGCTATGAGAGTGCAGCTGGACTCATGTGTGGAATACAGTGCACTAGGGTTGTGACGATGAGGAAATTTCCCCACCGGTTAATCGACATGTGACAACACCGGTAATACCGGTATCACCGTGGGGGTGGGCGTTTCCTCTTTTCCTCTTTTTTTCTGCTTTTAAATAGCTTATAAATGCGTGCGTATTATACTTTCACTTTCAGTTTTCGGGAATTGGCAACTCGCGTCAAACTACAAAAAATCACTGTTATTAAACACAGAACTTTTATTAACATAATGAAAAAAACAACAACAATGCTACAGGCTGAAAAAAAAACTGAAAATTGGAACCAAACAAATAACAACCATAGAACGTTTAGAATATTTTTAAAACGAATAAGAAAATAAAATAAAAAGATAAGTGATTAAATAGCACAAAGTTTAAATAAGATTAAAGGAATGAACAAGAAACAAATATAAAAAAAACTTCCAAATGACATTAGGCTACAAAAATGACAGGTCGGCAGTCTTTAAAAAAAATAAAATAAACAAAAACACTGCATTTTTTTTATTAACAGTGCAGTCATGGTCTTTGCCAGGAAACCCATGTTGACCATCTCTGATGGGATCTTGAGGCACACTATGTTCCCCATCGTGTTGAACACTCTCTGGGGTGCGCAGCTTGTTGCGCACACGCAAAGATACTTTTTGGTTACCTTTGCCAACAGAGGGAACCTACTTTAGTTGTCTTTTGCTGTCCTAGCTGACTTCAATGTCTTATGTATTATTTAGCCTAATGTATTATATATTAATAGCTTAGTCCTTATAAACAATCCGTTTATAAAATACATTATTAACGAATCTATAGGTTACTGAAGAATAGACCGAATATGAAATATGATCCTTGCATAATGATCACAGCTAAACAAGCTAGCACTCAATTTATATATAAACTATGAATAAAAAAAATGAAAGAAATTTTAAGTAATGGAACATTATGTAAAAAATCTACTACAGTCTAAATAAAAGTGCCTCATCAGAGCTGAACATCACTGTGCGGTCACCGCACGCGTGTCTCCCTCAGAGATATTGGAGTTCAATAACGTGGTGCGCAGTAGCTATGACTTTTGGCCAACACCTCCCTGTAAGTTTACAGATAGACTATAGATAGCTCTGGTGGGGTGTGTTATCATTTGCGTGTTTTAAATGACAGCGACACATGCTACATTTAGTTTTTATTGTAAAATATACATTATAACTCAGTACACAGTAAAATATTTTTTTTCAATGGCTTGCCTATTGGTAGTGTCTATAACCACGCTTAAATAGGCTAAGCATATTTTCATTAATATTAAAACACATGAATACAAACTAGCCATCCTTTGATTTTTTTCGTTTTCGTATATTTTTTATCAAACGAAAAATGCAATGAATTGTTGATTTTGGTTTACATTTTATTAAAATTAATATAATTATTAGGAGACTTGACTTGTGTGTCGTCTATCATGGATGACAGCAAGAGAGAGAGATGAGATCACACCTCAGTTTCGATGTGTGGCCGCACGTCACATTTACTTTACTGCAAGTTTTTAATTTAGGCTCATCTAAATTAACTTTCCATTCGATTAAAAGCCGAAATATTGCCAGACAGACAAAGCAACTTTCGGTTTTGGGAGAGAGAGACTTCAGTGAAGACGCGCGCACACACACAGGATACACACTTGTCGGCCTTTTCATTATTGATTTTTTTAACATTAAACTCATAATAATCAAGTGCACAAAAGAACAGATGAACTTCGGAAAAAGTGATCACTGCGGTTGCGGCGAGGTTGCTTTGTTTCTCTGCAGTTGGCTTGTCAGTGGCGGGCAATCACTTTCAGTTTAATAAAAATAAGATTATTTATCACTAAACACTGTGAGATGATGGTCGCGGGATTTTTTAAATGAGGCGCTTTTGCTTTGCGTTTTGACACTAAATCCTCCGCCATTCTCTTTCTGTAAATTCGACTCATCTTGTTCTCCTCACATGATAAATGAAATATGATGCAATGTAGCTATGTTCCGATTTTAACTACAGCCTACTGCATGCTATCTCTTAAGTAAATTATTTGGAATTATATTTTCCATTTAATTTAAATAAATATTGAATTAAAAAAGGAATACTTAAAAAAATGAGGGCACGGTGTCACGGTGAAAAAGTGATGTCACCGGTGTTGCGTCTTAAAACCGGTAACACCGTCAACACCGTCTATCGTGGCAAGCCTACAGTGCACACGACAGAAATGCGTTTGTAAGGAACATTTTTACTCGAGAGCTTTTCGCATCTGGAAATGGTGAAATCCGGATTTGCCGCTCGTCTTCTATTAAGAAAGACACAGTTCCAGTTTGTATTGATTGTCCTGTGTCTACAGATTTGGAAAGTGTGTGTGAGAGCAGTGCCCTTTGCTTGTTCATTCAGATGGCAAAGTTACTTCGTATCGTCAACAGTAGTCTTTCAGTTTTTAAAGACAGACCATAGTCAAAATGAGTTAGTTACTAAGTTTACAGTATGTTAATATCACTGCAATATTATAGACTGAAAGATCCGCTGTAAATGCTGCTCTCCGAACGTAAACATGTAAACACTGCAATCAAACTATTACTGTCGTGTAGAATTTTCGCCGCATTTTGTGACGGAATAGTCTATACACACACGGCTTTCTAAAGCTACCTACCGAGTGCATCTAAGTTACTGAGAAATGCGGAGGATTTTTTTCTCCCATTCGCCGTGCGGTATCAAACATTCCATTAAAACTACACTCTCCAAAGAAACGTCGACAAATTAATAATTTGGCAAGTAATTCGATTACTGATGTCCATGTAAACACAGTCACTGTCTTTCTCCCCTGCGTCTGTGTTTGTTTGTTTGTTTGTTTGTTTGTTTGTTTGTTTGTTTGTTTGTTTGTTTGTTTGTTTGTTTGTTTGTTTGTTTGTTTGTTTGTTTGTTTGTTTGTTTGTTTGTTTGTTTGTTTGTTTGTTTGTTTGTTTGTTTGTTTGTTTGTTTGTTTGTTTGTTTGTTTGTTTGTTTGTTTGTTTTGCCTCGCGCGTGCCCAAATGGAAACTCCCATATTTGCAAATCCTTCCCTCTTTCCCTCCCCTGACACTCCCACCTAAACAGAGCTGGACACGCCCACTTTCCTGACTTTTTTTCAAACTAGAGGTGTGAAAACACCCTGCTGAGACAGGGGGGTTTTGTGGCCCTTTAAAGGGCCACGAAACCCCCTGTCTCAGCAGGGTGTTTTCACACCTCTGTTTTGAAAAAAGTCAGGAAAGTTGGGCGTGTCCAGCTCTGGGAGTGTGGGAGTGTCGGGGGAGGGAAAGAGGGATTGTATTTGCATAAAAGGGAGTTTCCATTTGGCCACGCGCTCATTTCACAGGCAAAACAAACATAGAGAGGCTGATTTGAGAGAAAAAAAATCCTCCGCATTTCTCTGTAACTTATGTACTCGGTAGGTAGCGTCAGAAAGCCGTGTGTGTATAGACTATCCTGTCACAAAATGGAGCGAAAATCCTGCACGACGGGAAAAGTTTGTGTTAACATGTTTACACTCGGAGAGCAGCATTTACAGCGGATCTTTCAGTCTATAATATTGTACTGTAATATTGCAGTGATATTAACATACTGTAAACTTGGTAACTAAATCATTTTGACTATGGTATGTCTTTAAAAACTGAAAGAGCTCTGCTGACCACGAACTAACTTTGCAATCTGGGTAAAACAAAGAGCACAGTACTGCAAACACTTACCACATCTGTAGACAGACAATCAAACTGGAGCTGTGTCTTTTTAATAAAAGCAGACGAGCGGCAAATCCGGATTTCACCATTTCCAGATGCGAAAAGCTCTCGGGTAAAAATGTTCCTTACAAACGCATTTCTGTCGCGTGTCGCGTGCACTGTAATCCACACGCGAGTCCAGCAGCTCTCATAGAGGGAAAATGAAAACAAAACCTTCGTTGAAGCACAACAATAAACGCAACACTGACGACTCGTGTCTCCAAATTCTTGTTCTTTCACTTGTTTTGGCAACACAACGTGGCGTCTCTCTGCCGTCTGAACGCTGTAAACAATCTCCGGAGCTAGCATGCATATTAATGAAGTTTCGCGTCATACACAATAGAGCACGCTGATTGGTTTGAAGCACGTCTTTGTCATGAATTAATGCAGCACACTCACATACGTCAGAAAGTCCGCGAAAAGACAGAGAGCCAGTCTGCTGGCTGGATTTACACCTAAGTATCTCATGGCCGTGACGTAGCTTCAAAAATTCGTTTCAAACCGGAAGAACGAATTTGCTCAAAATAACGCAAAAACAACCAATTTTCACTTTTTAGTGCAATATATGTGTCCTAATAGTGTTTATAGCAGCGTGGGACACATATATGACTGTCAACAGCTCAAAAAATGTGTTTTGGTGTTTCGTGACCCTTTAAGGTCTGATTACATTTTGTATTGTCGATCACAAAAGTATTGTCATTTGCAGCAATTTTTGTTTTTATTTTTTATTTTTTTTTGAATATCGGTCAGAATAATAAATGCTTTGTTGATTTGTTGTGAATAAAAAAAAAGTTGGTTGATTCTACCAAATATTGCTTTCTTAACTCTTCGGAAGGTAAAACATATTTATTTATAAAAGTGAATAAAGCCAACACAGGCTCATTGTAAATATGTACCACTATATATATTTCTGGCGACACAGTGGCGTAGTAGGTAGTGCTGTCGCCTCACAGCAAGAAGGTCACTGGTTCGAGCCTCGGCTGGGTCAGTTGGAGTTTCGGTGTGGAGTTTGCATGTTCTCCCTGCGTTCACCTGGGTTTCCTCCGGGTGCTCCGGTTTCCCCAACAGTCCAAAGACATGCGGTACAGGTGAATTGGGTAGGCTAAATTGTCCGTAGTGTATGAGTGTGAATGAGTGAATGTGTATGAATGTTTCCCAGTGATGGGTTGTGACTGGAAGGGCATCCACTGCGTAAAAAAAATGCTGGATAAGTTGCCGGTTTATTCCGCTGTAGCAACCCCAGATTAATAAAGGGACTAAGTCGAAAAGAAAATGAATGAATATATATTTCTGGTGATTGTGAATTATGTAGCTAGAGGTTCGTATGCCTGCAATTCGTCTTTAAAACAAACGCTAAGGGGCGGTATGATGCGATGATTCTGTTCCTTTTTGCGATACGAGCTGACCACTCACCTCCGTTTGGACGGCTTTTCTGGTGTTACCAGTTTGCCCAGTAGCTCGCCGCGTACACTGACGGACTTGGGAGGTGGAATGGAGTTGACCGCAACAACAAGGTTTGAGTCTGGCGAAGAAAGGTTCCAGAAAGGAGGTAAAACAAAAGGCGAAAAAAAACAAAAAACATTTTTTACCAGAAAACATGGTAAAATGGTAAAACATGGTAAAAAAAAAAAAATCAGGCTGCCGCAAGGGCTTTTCTTTTTCTGTACTGCTTTTGAAAAAATTGTCGGTTGGGTTTAGAGAAGGCGGTGGGCAGGTCAATCGGTGGTTTATCAAACACTATTGGTTGAGTTTAGGGAAAGAGGTGGGTGAGGGAAATTGTTCGGTCAGTCAGTCAATCAGTCAGTCAGTAGACAGCGGCCTCTGGGGGATTTACATAAGAAGAGCAGGCGTGAATGGCACTCGCGAGAGAAATTTAAGATCTAAAAAAGTGTAAACGGCGAGCTCTGGTGTATTCAAGACAAAAACGTACCTCCTGGGATGCATTTCACACTCTCCAGAAATGTATACAAGGGTACGTATCCGCAATGAGCCTGGGATGATAAAAACATGTCTGACAATATGGCAGTTTTTTTCAATCCAATTAAATTCATCTTTATATCTATAGCGTTTTTACCATGCCAGGTTTTTTATTATTTTATGTCAAAATTGGGCAGAAATGTAATCAGTAATTTAACGAATCAAACAAAAAAAAATGTTTTACTTATAAAAGAAATGAGTTTTTTTTTTTGGTCAGGCTGCAGGAAACAGCTGGTCTCACTGCTCCTGTTTTTCGCTCTATGATGCTCCTGTCATGTGTCCGAAAACTTGTGAATCCAAACACCTCATTAATCCACAAACGTCCTGCAAAACATCATGGCACTTTCCCTTTGTGGTGTTTCTGCTTGTATTTCAATAGCATCCTCAAAATCCAGACATGCACACGGCTGCATGATAAACATATTAGAGTATAATCAGTGGACTTCCTCTCACTGCGGTTCACTGACGTCTCTGTCCATCTACTATCTGCCTTTTGACTTCCTCTTGCCAACAAAACCACTGAAACAAAAGCAGGTTGTGGTGTGTGTGTGTGTGTGTGTGTGTGTGTGTGTGTGTGTGTGTGTGTGTGTGTGTGTGTGTGTGTGTGTGTGTGTGTGTGTGTGTGTGTGTGTGTGTGTGTTTTTGAAGGGTGTGAAATAGGAGAATGTGTGTTTGGTCTAAATGAGAACGTTAAAAGCATGACGTAAAAAAAATTATTAAACCTTTAAGAACTCAGCAAACAACAATACAGCAGATCAGTCGATCAACACAAAATTAAATCTACTTTATTATGTTTCTGGACTTCATGATATAATGTAAGATTTATTGAAGAACCATTTATTATTATTGTTTTTATTATCAATATTTATTAAAAGCGGAGTCATTTTGTCAAGATTTTTTGATGATAAGAAAGATCCAAAGATCAGAAATGATCTAAAAATAAAAGCTTTTAAAACATTTTATGCTATACATTCTTTTTTTGTGTAAAGATATTATAGAAAGTAATACTTTTATTTAGAAAAGAGGCTTTGAGTCCTGCGAGTCCCTTAAAGTGCACAGGATGTTTCTGGATGCTGCTTTTTGTTTCGTCCTGGAATACTAGGAGACCTGTTCATGTTGGCATCTGGTGTGAAGATGTCTGAGCCTCGCGTGTAGACGTGCATTTATACTTCTGCGCGCTGTTTCTGTTTCTCTGCAATACACTTCAGAAACGCTAGCTGGCAGTAGGTGTTTATGTTCCTCTGTGTCGAGTTTCTTCACTGTTTGTTTTGTTATTTCTGAACACTTCCTTAATGTACAAGTGGCTTAAATTCGCTCATTTTGAGGTGGGAACCGGCAACAACTTTAATCATGAGGTAAACACAAAACAACAGTCTACATCGGGAGCTCCTTCATGGAACTTCACACTTGTAAACACTCGCTGCATCGGGCACGCAACTCTCACCTCCGCCCACACTCGTCAGCACTACCAAGCCAACCAATCACAGAGCTTGCGATACGCATTACATATTTTGAGAGATGCACGTCAACGATGTCAGCGGCCACGGCGAAGGGCTATGCGACCACGCGTAGGCTCACCGTAGCATACGCGTGCGCTTGACGCAGAAGTATAAATCGGCCTTAAGATTTTTTTATTGACATTTTTTACTTTTTTTTTTTTTTGGACAACAGTATCTTCAGCAGAAAAAATATCCAAAGATGCCGTTTTTAATTTTATAGAAATCAGTGTTTTTGAAACTAACAAAGACAGCAGAAGTCAATAGCTATGTTTCCATCCACCTATTTTTATGCGCATTTTGGAGATGCGCATAAAAAAACGGTTGATGGAAACGCCATGATGCGCAGAAATTTTTAAAATGCGCATAAAAAATATCTGCGCATAACTGAGTAGGATAAACTTTTTATTCGATAAGAGAAGATGCGCTTAAACTGCGATGGAAACACTTTTACCGCACAAATTCCAGTGTGCGCATGAAAAAATGTCATGTGATTTTGTTATAAGAGATCATGTGATGATAAAAATGTGTGTAAATGGACAAACCAACAGGCTGAGCACATTGTAAACCATCTGAAATGTTGTTTTGATCATTCAAAAACAGCTTACCGTTTAAGTATTAGTGTTATTATATTATGAATGACCTCCAGAATCAAGAGCATCTGTGCTCCGTGTCTGACACCTTCAAACACCACCGCGCGTTCACTGCGTGTCAGGATTGTCTTCTGAGGCACAAGTCATTTATTGTATAAAGATAACGTTTCTCCTATTGCAGCAAATTCCGTTTTTACTGTTGATATTTGGAGCCAGTTAATCAGGAAGTGACGATTTTGTTCGCTTTGACTCGTTGGATAGAAACGCTGCTTTATTCGCACGTCTTTTATGCGGTAATCCAGTTTTGCGCATAAAGTTCATTCGCATTTTTGGATGGAAACATAGCTAATGATTCATTTGAACTATTTAGCCTGACATGTTTATTGCTCCAAAATATTCTTTCAAAAAATAAAATATAGTTTTTAAAGGGCAAAAAAGTTTTTGTTTGTTACTCAGACATTTAAAAAGAGTATATTTTAGAGCAGTAATCACAATACGGTGAAACTGTGATATTTTTATCCAAGGTTATCATACCGTCAGAATCTTACACCGGCCCATGCCTATCCGCTTGTTAATTGTGACGTCACGCGAAGGGGCTTCCGGGTCCAAGCGCTCTATGAAACTGAATGAGGAGACTCATCAAATGCTAATAATAAATGTTTATAAAGCGCTGTAATACTTTTGAAAATCACGACTGCAATATATATGTCCATGCCTAATATCTGATGGCCAGAAAGTGATACATTTTTTATAAATTGTTAAAATGTTGGTATTTGTGATGCAGCAAGCCCAGTGATTGTTGTGTACACTATGACCTTTTATAAAATTCACTTTAATGTGTGATATGAATAAAAAGTGACCATAAACGAATATTTTGTCAATTCAAATGAGTGGCGGCTTGGACCCGGAAACAGTATTACATACGTCACAAACACGTCACCACTTAACAAGCGGATATGCAACATCCTTCTTTTATTCATTTAGGAAAGGAGAAAGCTCCACTTAAGTATCATACTTACAGGGAAAATGTGCTTTATGCAATGTTAAATTGGGGTGTCAAAATTAATCGTTTCTTCGGTGCACCGCAATGCAGACGCGGACAATTCGGTATCGGTTCAGTAATAATCCTAACCGGTTATTATGTACTGACGTCATTTATCTCACATGCGCTATGTCGCCGTAGCTTACTATGGCGAGGGAGGCGAGCGCGAGTGTTTACAACGCTCTAACTACGAAAAACTCAGAAACTGTGCACAATTTCACTGCGTGTGTGTTTGCAGGACAGTGTTTCACTGACACTTACAGCAAAAGCCCCTATTTCACGGTGATTAAGAGAATGAAAGTAAACTCCATTTCTCTCTACCTCTCTCACTGTGGCCCATGAGTGCATCTGTGAAGAGCGCCAGCGTGTAAGAGCCAATCGCAGCCCTTTCTGTTGAGCGCGTGAAATTGAAAACCATTTCAATGTGGTCATGTCATTGGCCCATGAACATTTCCTGCTTGACGTTAAACTATTTCTTAACTGTAACAAGAGGCAATTCAATCATAACTTGATTTTAAATCAGCCGTCATAACACTATTTATCAATATGTGGGCCTTTTTAGATTCTCAGAAGCAATAGAAATTAAAAATGTAAAACAGAAAATACGTTAGGACCATTGTTTTTGTTTACATCCTTCAAAATTGTCTATAAATGCTCGTGTTGTTTAAAGGTACAGTTTATATATATGGCTGTTGGTATAAAAGGACAAAATTGTTTTACAAATAGTATACTAATATATATATATATATATATATATATATATATATATATATATATATATATATATATATATATATATATATATATATATACATAAATTTTTATACAAGAATTGTTGTGCTGTGAAGAAAATATAAAACTGTGTATGGAAAGCATCGTCAATGCACCGTGATGCATATCGAATATCGATATCGAATTGAACCGAATCGATGGCATGATAATCGTAACCGAACCAAACCGTGAGACCAGTGTAGGTTCACACCTCTAATGTTAAAGTTATTTAAACCTTGAAGCATCAGAACCAGTACTCTGTATTGGCCGATCACCATGAAGAGGAATCAGTATTCGGTATCGGCTCCAAAAATCCTGATCGGAGCATCCCTATTTCTTACCATTTGTGCTGTACTTTGGATCAAATAAATGCAGGATTGGTTCCCAGAAGAGGCGTCTTTAATAATCATTTTTTTTTAAACATTAAAAAAAATAATCGAATACAGTTCTAAAACTTTGGAGCGGTAGTGTATCTGTACCATATAAACGCAAATATCCACCTCAATAATCAGACTCTAAACACAAAACTCAGAGAGTTTCAGCACAGAGAATCTACAAACACTCACAGGGATCCTGAAGCACACAAGTGGAAAAAACTACTGTATTAAACAACTTAGTGAGTCTTTACTGTTGTGCAGAGACACCAGAAAGCCTGAAAAACAACCGAGCTTTCAGTAAATCACACTCGAATAAAGATTTTATTATGCATACTTTAAGACTGACTTTACAACAGCACTTTACTAGTGCATTTACAGGACAAATAAAGCTTCAGTAATGTGAGAGACTAAGTTGAAATACTCACAGAGTCACAAGTTACACTGAGGGCAACAATAAAATGCAGTATCTAGCTTATGCATGTAATTTTAAAAAGCATAACCATCTGATTCCAGTGCAAGCAGAGCTCATAATGACAATAAAAAGTGGAAAAAACAGACAAAGTCAGACTTTAGACTACAAAGAAAGTACAATTGAACAGACAGCGCATCTGGAAATGATCTTCACTTCCCTCTGATCACATGTCATGATCAACAGCCTCACAAAACTGTCTCAAAGCAGCTGATCAGAAACTGGTCATTCGAGGATCTGTAGTGTAGAAACGTGATTTAAACAACCTGCTTTAGTATTGAACATTATTGTGTGTAACTGTACGGATATAAAGCAGTCCTAAAATCATGAATAAAGCATCCAATTAGTACTTAGCAACTAACATGAATATCCTAGCAACCTCACATCAGCATGCAAATAATACTCAGAAAGTCTTAGCAAGTGCATAGCAACTGACACTGGCAACCGAACCAACCCTTCAGAACTGAAACTTTAAAACTAAAATAATGATCGAATTCATTAAAATGTAGAATATTTTGAAACTCACAGAAGATATGTAGCCAACATTTGCCTATTTATTATAGTATAATGGTTTATTGTGGAAAAAAATCATAAAAACTACAGAAAATCAGATTTAATTAGAAGTAAAGAAATTAACTGAAATAAAATATGATTAAATATCAAAAGTGCAAAGAAATATGAAAACATTACTATAACATTGATTTAATAAGCATCTAAATAATTTAAAAAAGCAATAAAATGACAAGATGATACAAAGTGTCTAACATATGAAAGTCTAAAATACAAATAAACCACTTCAAAATAATTAAAACTACAATAATATCTACTAAAATAACACCGCAAGGTGGTTATGCTTAACTTAAAGCAACAAGTATTATAATTTATACTATAAAACAACTGACTTTTGTGTTGATACAGTGATACAAGGCATCAGATGGCAATACCACAGTACTAAAACTGAAAACCATACTAATTTTCATGCAGAAAGCACTCAGAACTTTTGCAGGTGTACAAATTTAGTAAAGTACAACAAAAGAATAACTCAAGATTAATAAGTCAGGATTATATTTTAAACTTGTCTTTCTGACAAATGAGTTTAGATGGATAGTGACAAAGTAGACAGATTTTGAGACCAAATTGAGCTCCAGAAATAGTGTCATCAAATGATTCTAGTCCTAAATATGCTATGAAGTAGCTGAATTAATGTTAGGGTACTGCACAACTTCTAGTCAATTAAATGCTAAGTAACAAATGCACATATGGAGATGCTGCTAAAAAAGGCCTAAATAAAAAGGCTAAATAAAAAGACAGTAACGAAAAATAATGCATAACAATTGAAGATAAATTTGAGTGTCTCATTATTTGGCATTTTTAACATTTATTTATTGATGAACAAAATCTGATTCTCCAAAGAGCATCTGCACAAAATGATTCATTTACTTGCATTCGATTGTAAAAGCACTAGATATTTAAGTCTTAATGACTTCATATATTACTGACTGAAAAGGCACATTTATGTCATTCCAATTGTAAATAAAACTGAGCAAACATACAGTTAATTTTCATTAGTATTTCAAATGTACATGTGACACCTCTGATTGTACATGGCTGTTTATATTATTTAATCACAGTGTTAATGTACAGTAAAAGGTGATTAGTTGACTTTACTTAAAAAAGTGTGTAAACCCATTTATTTTAAACATTTTAGCAACCATATTAGCAACCAAAGACAAAGTACAACATTGTTCACTGTCAACTAAATAGTGCCTGCAAACCCGTTTATTTTAAACATTTTAGCAACCAGATTAGCAACCTAAGACAATCAAAGTACAACATTGTTCACTGCCAATCAAAAAGTACATGTAAAATCATTTATTTTAAACATTTTAGCAACCATATTAGCAACCAAAGACAAAGTACAACATTGTTCACTGCCAATTAAATAGTGCCTGTAAACCCATTTATTTAAACAATTTAGCAACCATATTAGCAACCAAAGACAAAGTACAACATTATTCACGGTCAACTAAATGGTGTAAACGCATTTATTCTAAACATTTTAGCAACCATATTAGCAACCAAAGACAAAGTACAACATTGTTCACTGCCAATTAAATAGTGCCTGTAAACCCGTTTATTTTAAACATTTTAGCAACCAGTTAAGCAACCAAAGACAATCAAAGAACAACATTATTCACTGCCAATTAAATAGTGCCTGTAAACCCATTTATTTTAAACATTTTAGCAACCAGATTAGCAACCAAAGACAATCAAAGTACTACATTATTCACTGCCAATTAAATAATACCTGTAAACCCGTTTATTTTAAACATTTTAGCAATATCAAGAACCAAAGACAATCAAAGTACAACATTGTTCACTGCCTATTAAAAAGTACCTGTAAAACCATTTATTTTAAACATTTTAGCAACCATATTAGCAACCAAAGACAATCAAAGAACAACATTATTCACTGCTAATTAAATAGTGCCTGTAAACCCGTTTATTTTAAAAATTTTAGCAACCATATTAGCAACCAAAGACAATCAAAGTACAACATAATTCACGGTCAACTAAATAGTGCCTGTAAACACATTTATTCTAAACATTTTAGCAACCATATTAGCAACCAAAGACAATCAAAGTACTACATTATTCACTGCCAATTAAATAATACCTGTAAACCCGTTTATTTTAAACATTTTAGCAACCAGATTAGCAACCAAATACAAAGTACAACATTATTCACGGTCAACTAAATAGTGCCTGTAAACCCATTTATTTTAGACATTTTAGCAACCATATTAGCAACCAAAGACAAATTGTTCACAGTCAATTAAAAAGTGCTAATGTTGTTTTGAAGTAATATTTGTATGCCATTTCTGACAAGTTGTCACTGAACGAATGTGTGAACATAAACCAACTTGGGAGATTCTAAAACGCTTAACATGAAAAAAGCTTAATGTGGCTTAATGTACCTAAAAATCAACCAGAGAAACCCAAACTTCGGTCATACTTTACTTGAAAAATAACCCTAACTACTGTAAAAAGAAGGAGTTCCAATTCCATAGATAAAGTGAAAAACATCACGTTAAGCTTTTTCTCCCCATTGAAGTCCATTATAAGGAAAAAGCTTAACATGGCTTAATGTAACTTCACAACAAACAGGCAAAATCAAATTTCTTTCAAATTTTACTCCTGACAAACACTTTCTGATGTCAAAAGAATGAGTAATTTTGGTGAGTGAAAATTATCACGTTATACGTTTCTCACTATTGAGTCTAAAAGGAAAAATCTTAACATGGCTTAATGTACCTCAACATGTGGGGCACACCAAAAATCTATCAAATTTTACTTGTAATTAGCACTAACTACTATCAAAAGATCAAGCCCTGATTCTGTAGATGAAGTGAACAATGTCACGTTTAGCGTTTTATTCCTATTGAAGTCCATTATAAGAGCTTAAAGGGTCACGAAACACCAAAACACATTTTTTGAGCTGTTGACAGTCATATGTGTGTCCCACGCTCTATAAACACTATCAGGACACATAAATTGCACTAAAAAGTGAAAATTGGTTGTTTTTGCGTTATTTTGAGCAAATTCGTTCTTCCGGTTTGAAACAAATTTTTGAAGCTGCGTCACGGCGATTAGATACTTGCGTGTAATCTAGTGTGGAGAGTGTTTGTCTGTACCTGCGAGTACATCGTGACGTCTCTGAGTGTGCGGCATTAATTCATGAGAAAGACTTTGTTCAAACCAATCAGTGCGCTCTGTTGTGTATGCGGTGCAACATCATTAATATGCATGATAGCTTTGGAGACTGTTTACCTGTTCAGATGACAGAGAGACGCCACATTGTGTTGCCAAAACAAGTGAAAGAACGAGAATTTGGAGACACGAGTCGTCAGTGTTGCATTTATTAGTGTGCTGCGTTCATTATTGTGCTGCAACGAAGGTTTTGTTTTCATTTTCCCCTCTATGAGAGCGCAGCTGGACTCACATGTGGATTACAGTGCACGCGACAGAATGCGTTTGTAAGGAACATTGTTTACCCGAGAGCTTTTCGGATCTGGAAATGATGAAATCCAGATTTGTCGCTCGTCTCCTTTTAAAAAAAGACACAGTTCCAGTTTGATTGTCCTGTCTCTCCAGATTTGGTAAGTGTGTGCGAGATCAGTGCCCTCTGTTTGTTCATTCAGATGGCAAAGTTAGTTTGTATCATCAGCAGTGCTCTTTCAGTTTTTAAAGACATACCATAGTCAAATGATTTAGTTACTGAGTTTACAGTATGTTAATATCACTGCAATATTATAGTACAATATTATAGACTGAAAGATCCGCTGTAAATGCTGCTCTCCGAGTGTAAACATGTAAAAACCGCAATCAAACCTTTACTGTCGTGTAGGATTTTCGCCGCATTTTGTGACAGGATAGTCTATACACACACGGCTTTCTGACACTACCTACCGAGTAGCATCGGTAGCGTAGTATCTAAGTTACTGAGAAATGCTTAGATTTTTTTTCTCCCATTCGCCGTGCGGTATCAAACATTCTATTAAAACTCCACTCTTCCAGCAGTTCCTCGCTTTCAATGTCGAATAAAAAGTAAAAGTGCCAAACTGCAGTTAAAGTCGACAAACTAATAATTTGGCAAGTAATTCGATTACTGATGTCCATGTAAACAGACACTGTCTTTCTCCCCTGCGTCTGCGTGCCCAAACGGAAACTCCCATATATGCAAATTCTTCCCTCATTCCCTCCCCCGACACTCCCACCTAAACAGAGCTGGACACGCCCACTTTCCTGACTTTTTCCAAACTAGAGATGTGAAAACACCCTGCTGAGACAGGGGGGTTTCATGGCTCTTTAATGTGGTTTAACTTAACATCCAGAGACAATCAAATTTCTATTAGGGTTGTCGCGATACCATTAGATCATCTTACGATACTATACCAACTGAAGTATCACGATACCAAATAGTATTGCAATACTTCTCAAATTATAAAGAAAATTGCCAGATATACTATATTTTAGATGTTATAATAGCTCTACTTGAATTTAATTCATAATTCCCTTATTATTAGAAAAAGTATTATTTGCACATCACTTCACCTAAAATGTACTCATTTTTTTGTTTATTTTGTAGATAAATGACCAACAAAAAATACATTAAAATAAAGATACAAATTATATCAAACAAAATTTGTTACAAAAAGAGCATTTTTTCAACAAAATTAGGCTATATAAAGTGGTCAAAAATAGTTTCAATGTTTCCTGTTGCTATTTTGGGTTTTTTATCCATTGTTTTTGTTCTGCCTAATCAGGTAAGAATCCAAAGTAATTAAAAATTTCACTTTGTGAGTCGTTCTTTTTAAGAGATTGTCGCAGTTGTTGCAGCTACTAAATCATATTGACAGGAACAGAAATGAACCGATTCAGGTGTGCATTTGAAATGTCAAAAAACATCAGAAAACTTGCAACCTTAAAGGGCTACACAAACTATTAAATACAATGGTCTATTGTTGTACAAGCGTGTGAGCATTTTAGTGACTTTTCCACATCCAACATTATCTATTGTAGATAGACCGTTAATGACGATACTACCGTTTACAAACTACAGTGGCACCGCCAGTATTTTGGAGCCATAGTATCGCGATACTACCATAGTACTGGTAAATCATGCAACCCTAATTTCTATAAAAATATACTCATAAACACTTTCTGCTGTTAAAAGAACAAGCTTTTATTTTAGTGTATCAAGTGAACAATATCACTTTAAGCAACCCAAATTTCTGTCAAACTTTACTTGTGATTAACACTAACTTTTGTCAAAAGAACGGGCCCTAATTCCATAGATAAAGTGAAAAATATCATGTTAAGCGTTTCCTTCCGCATTAAAGTCCATAATAAGAAAAGGCTTAATGTAACTTTACAACAACTGAAGTAAACAAAATGCTAAAAAGGCTGTTCATAAAATCAATTTTTATTTATAATAGGTTAACCCAGGGGTGTGCAAACTCGGTCCTGGAGGGCCGGTGTCCTGGAGAGTTTATCTCCAACTTGCTTCAACACACCTGCCAGGAAGTTTCTAGTATATCTAGTAAGAGCTTGATTAGCTGGTTCATGTGTGTTTGATTAGGGTTGAAGCTAAACTCTCCAGGACACCGGCCCTCCAGGACCAAGTTTGGACACCCCTGGGTTAACCCTTGCTGTCAAAAGAATGCGCTTGTGCATGTCATTGACATCCCCACAACAGCATAGGGGAAACCGCGAAACACAATATTGTTCACTTTATCTGTGGAAACGGGGCTCATTCTTTTGGTAGTAGTTAGTGCTAATCACAAGTAAAATTTTAGAAACATTAAGCCACGTTAAGCTTTTTTTATTTTAATGGACTTCAATGGGGGAGGAAAAGCTTAACGTGATGTTTTTCACTTTATTAATAGAATTGGGACTCATTCTTACATTAGTTCGGGTTAATTACGAGAAAATTGACAGAAATTTGGGTTACTCTGGTTGATGTTTAGGTACATTAAGCTACGTTAAGCTTTTTTCACAATAAGCCTTTTAGAACCTCCCAATATAAACCAACTAAACCTCAATCACTGATCGTAGCCTGTTTAATTAATCACGAATAATTTCACATTCGCGTTTGATGATGATGTTGAAGATGATGTTTTACCTGGATGATGAAGCAGTGAAGTCTCCTCCATCCAGCAATCTGATTTTGCAGAACAAAACTCCATTGACGAAGGGAACCGCTGTCAGCTCCTCCAGAGTAACATGAGTCTGAAACTTAAACTTCTTCTTCTTCACTAAAAACGCCATGAAGTCGAGCGGGGAAAATTTCAAATTCTCCACAAAAATCTGCCGTTAAACTGTAACTGTTGGGCTAAAAAACGGCTTAATCAGGCAACGGAAACTCTCTGTGTGGAATCATCATGATCTGCAAATAAAACACACAAATCAAAACAGATAAACACGTTAACAAATTGATAAACGTCAACTTTAAGTACATGATTTATAAACTTTAATATGAAAAAGTGGTTGTTTCTTTGTGAAGTTCTTGTCCGGTCAGTTTAGTTCACTCACCCGCTAACGTTAACAAGCGAACGCTTCGGTTGTTCTCGCTGAAACTCGGGCAGATACAAAATAATCAGGGTTTTGACTCATTAGTAGCTTTAAAGCTGGTCATGTCCTTCAGCATTTCTGTCTGCTCCGTGTCTGCCGTGTTTCTGGATGTGATTTTTGTCTTCAGCTCCGTTCACTGAGGGCTGTTCAGTGTTTCTGAAGAGATTAGAAAGCCCCGCCCCCTCCTTCTCTCTCTCTCTCTCTCTCTCTCTCTCACACACACACACACACACACACACACACACACACACACACACACACACACACACACACACTCAGGCAAAACAAATAACAACATAAACATAATTTAAATCAAACAAAACAAACAAGATCAGATGTTATATCTACACTTGGAAAAAAATGTATATTTAATTTGAGCTTCTAGCAAATTCTCCTATGTTTGGCAGCCCTTATTATCATATTTCTTGTCTATAAATGTACTTCCTGGTGAATAATGTGACTTATCCTGTATGTAACTGTAATTTCACATTTCTTTTCTCTCTCTGCCCTTTTCTCTCTCTCTATGCTTAGTCTACATTAGCCTGTAACATTAGCACTATCCACCCATTGTAACACCCATTATTGAAATGTAACACCCATTATTGTTGTCTATTCATTTATTTATTTATTTTAAAAGGGGAAAAATATGTTGTTACTATTTTATTTTATGCAATTTTGCGTTTTTTTGTATTTTTATTATTATTTTATTATTATTATTATTATTATTATTATTATTTTATTATTATTATTATTATTATTATTATTATTTTATTATTATTATTATTATTATTTTATTATTATTATTTTATTATTATTAATAATATTTTATTATTATTATTATTATTTTATTATTATTAATATTATTATTATTATTATTGTTTTATTATTATTAATAATATTTTATTATTATTATTATTATTTTATTATTATTAATATTATTATTATTATTATTGTTTTATTATTATTAATATTATTATTATTATTTTTATTTTATTATTATTAATAATATTTTATTATTATTATTATTATTTTATTATTATTAATATTATTATTATTATTATTATTGTTTTATTATTATTAATATTATTATTATTATTTTTATTTTATTATTATTATTATTTTATTATTATTATTAATATTATTATTATTATTATTATTATTATTATTATATTATTATTTTATTATTAATAATATTATTAATATTATTATTATTATTTTATTATTATTATTAATAATAATATTGTATTATTATTGTTATTTTATTAATATTATTATTATTATTTTATTATTATTATTATTATTTTATTTTTAATATTATTATTATTGTTGTTATTATTATTATTATTTTATTAATATTATTATTATTAAAATTGGGCAACGCAGTGGCGCAGTAGGTAGTGCTGTTGCCTCACAGCAAGAACGTCGCTGGGTCGCAGGTTCGAACCTCGGCTGGGCTGGGTCAGTTGGCGTTTCTGTGTGGAGTTTGCATGTTCTCCCTGCGTTCGCGTGGGTTTCCTCCGGGTGCTCCGGTTTCCCCCACAGTCCAAAGACATGCAGTACAGGTGAATTGGGTAAGCTAAATTGTCCATAGTGTATGAGTGTGAATGTGTGTGTGGAAGTTCCCAGAGATGGGTTGCGGCTGGAAGGGCATCCGCTGCGTAAAATCGTGCTGGATAAGTTGGCGGTTCATTCCGCTGTGGCGACCCCGCAAGGGACAAAGCCCACAAGAAAATGAATGAATGAATGAATTATTAAAATTATTAAAATGATTATATGTTTTTTTTCTTGTGTCCAAACTATTTTTATTATTGTTACTGTCAATATTTATATCAGGCAGTGTATTTAGGGTTTGTTGAAGTGGAATCTCTGTTTAAACAGTGACATCTGCACTTGGCATAAAAATAAAGGGAAAAAGAAAGAAAGAAATAAACAAATAAATAAATAAATATTATAACATCAGTAAAAGTAATGGCTATGTTGCTCTCCAAATCTAATTCTGTACTAATTCGTTTTCCTTTGGCTTAATCCCTTTATTCAACAGGTCACCACAGCGGAATGAACCGCCAACTTATCCAGCATATGTTTCACACAGCGGATGCCCTTCCAGCTGCAACCCAGTACTGGGAAACATCCATACACACTCATTCACACACACACACACTCATACACTACGGCCAATTTAGTTCACCCAATTCACCTATAGCACATGTGTTTGGACTGTGGGGGAAACCGGAGCACCCGGAGGAAACCCACACCAACACGGGGAGAACATGCAAACTCCACACAGAAATGCCAACTGGTCCAGCTGGGACTCCAGCGACCTTCTTGCTGTGAGGCAACAGTGCTAACCATTGAGCTACCGTGTCGCCCCCTGTACCAATTTGAAGTTATTAAAACATTTCTATGTATATTTGCAGTGTTACTTACCGCCCTAATAAGTAATAGTCAATTATTAACATTAATTATTACTATATTCTCATTGTAATATTGAAGTTTATTGATTTTGTTTTTTATTTCTATAGTTTTTAATTGATTGTTTCAGTATTTTATTAGTAAGTCATAATTAACGAAAACGAGAGTATGAGATCTGTATTTTACTTAATTACATGTTTTTAATTACATTAAAAAAAGTCAGTTAATAATCATATTTGGTGATACGGTGGCTCAGTGGTTACCACTGTGGCCTCACAGCAAGAAGGTCGCTGGTTCGAGTCCCAGGTCAGTTGGCATTTCTGTGTGGAGTTTGCATGTTTTCCCCGTGTTGGCGTGGGTTTCCTCCGGGTGCTTCGGTTTCCCCCACAGTCCAAACTCATGCGCTATAGGTGAATTGAATTAAATAAATTGGCCCTAGTGTGTGAATGAGTATGTATGGGTGTTTCCCAGTGATGGGTTGCAGCTGGAAGGGCATCCGCTGCATAAAACATATGCTGGATAAGTTGGCGGTTCATTCCGCTGTGGCAACCCCTGATTAATAAAGGGACTAAGCCGAAGGAAAATGAATGAATGAATTATATAAGTCAGTTAATATTAATGGTTGTGTTGTTCCCCAAATTTAATATATGTTAATTGTAAGTCATTAAATCTGTATACTGAATGCAGTGTTACTCATCACTGAGAAGCAGATGCCAGTCAATTATTTAATATAGATTTATTTTCTTTGAAATATATTGTTTGATTTTGATAGTTTTTGTAATAATTTCTGCTTTTATTTTGTGAATCAAGCTAAAATCACTGAAAATGAGACTATACAATCTTCATTTTATAATTAGCCTACATATTCATTCATTTTCTTTTTGGCTTAGTCCCTTAATTAATCTGCACAGCAAAAAAAATCAGTGTACATTTAACTCAATTTGAGTTTACCTTAACACTCCTTGGGTGTACATATGACTCCCTCCATTTTGGAGTTAAAATAACACTTTCTAAAGTGTGACATTTGTCCATTACTCTCAGAGTTCATTTGAACACAGTAAGAGTTCATTCTTACATCCAACTGGAGTGTGTGTTAGCCTTCAAAGTGTTAATATATTACCTTTCTTCCTATATTATCAATTGGTGTGTGTGACAGATAACCGTGATTAAATATGTTGAAAATCGTTTTCATTTATGAAATGTTCATTAATCTTTTCAGAAATCATTTCATAAAATGCAACAAGACATGTTTCAAGTTTAAGTAAAACATACTGGTTTGATCACTGTTTGTCTGAAAGAACCGGTTCGAGTAAAAAAAAAACTGGACTTCCCATCACTAGTGGGAAATACACTGCATATTGGGTTAAAAGTGCACACTGAAAAAAAAACTCTTAAATATACGCTCTTTCACACTCATGGATTAAAATGAACTCTGGTTTTAACACCGAACACCACCAAAAAAAAATCACACTGTATATTTAACACTGTAATTTTTGCTGTGTGGGGTCACCACACAGTGGAATGAACCGCCAACTTATCCAGGATGTGTTTTACGCAGCGGATGCCCTTCCAGCTGCAACCCACCACTGGGAAACACCCATACACTTCTATTCACACACATACACTATGGACAATTTAGCTTATCCAATTCCCCTGTATGTCTTTGGACTTGTGGGGGAAACCAGAGCACCCGGAGGAAACCCACGCCAACACGGGGAGAACATGCAAACTCCACACAGAAATGCCAACTGGGACCAGCCGGGACTCGAACCAGCGACCTTCTTGCTGTGAAGCGAGAGCGCTACCCACTGCGCCACCGTGATGCCCTAGCCTACATATTTTAAATGCAATTTTTTTTTATCATCAAATGAAAATGCTATGAAAATTGTAGCAGATTATAATAAATTGAGTTTATTCTAAATTACTAAAAAATATATGAATATTCTATATGCAAATAAATATATATAAAGTTATGAATTCACTTCGTATACCATGAAGTAATCATGTTGTTTGTCAGATGAAAAAGGTCGCACTTTGTCTTCCTCTAGTGGCAGTAAAGTAAACTAAAAAAACTGAGCATATTCATTTTCATTAGCACGTGAAATATATTTTGCAGTAATGTGATGACACCTTTGATTGTACAAGGCTGTTTAAATTAATTGATCACTAAATCGATTTTAAAGTGATGACTTGACTTCATTTTAAAACCAATGGGTTTATGTGACACTCTGAATGATTAGTCACATGTAAATATATGCATATGTATATTTATTGCTAAATTAAATATAATAATTATTGTATATATTGTTACATCTAATGTTGTATTTATTTGAATTACCTTGAGTGGAGAAAATGAGTGGGACAGTTTGTTGTCTGAGGTTGCTAGGGTAACGACGAGATCGACTCGACTGTGAAGAGCAACGAAACTTTGACTCTCTCATATTTCTATCTTTTAGGTGGGTAAATTCTGTCATAATGTCATTGAAATGTGAAGATAACATGTTATTTAAGTGTCTTAACCAAGTGTGCCTCGAGCCTGCTCTTGAGTGAAGGTCTCGGCTGTTAGATCGCCCCCTGGGGGCTGGCTGCAGTACACGTCATAAAGCCCGCCTCCTCCGTGTTAATGAAGGAGACATGAGACCAAATAAAAAAATTAATTACACTTGCAATAAAATGTTCTGAAAGATGGTTCTGGTCAGTTAAGGCACTGGTTATCAGCTGATATAGATGCAGATTCTCATTTTTGTAAAGAGTTTGTTTTGAGCAGTAATTTAATGCTGGGCGTGTCATCGTGATTGACAGCTGTGATTGACAGTTTCTCAAAGCAGACGTCGAAGCTTCGACAGGAGACTAAAGTGTTATTATTTCATTTCTGTGTTATTTTACCATGATAAAATGAGTTGCTCAGCAGTAAACTATAGTTTCTGACAGACAGGATCTGGTGGAACACTGTTTATTCGGTAGGTCAGGGCTTTATCAGTTTGCTGATACACTCCTAACCACCAAGATAGCAAAATACACTCGAGCCAGTTCCGGCTAGACTCTCGCCTGCCGGAGACTTACCCCTCGGCCCGACTCTGTCTGCTGTACCTACTCGCGGGCCGATCCGGCTCGGATGCGGCAGCGTCGGCTCGCTAACGGCCGCCGCATCTGGCCCGATTGACTCAGGCAGTGAGTCCAAAGGCATCCGATCAGATGCGGCGGCCGTTAGCGAGCCGACGCTGCCGCATCCGAGCCGGATCAAGCTGGAGTTATACTTTCGCCTGGCGCCGCATCGCGCACCTCCGCTGACTGCGCGCGCACATCGCTAAACGGACGAGGCTTTTATACTTGCCGCGTTCGCCGTTGTGATATTCTTTAAAACGACAGGGGGCGGTCAAAAGTAACTGACCGTAAAGTCAGACAGATAAACAGAGAAGTAGAAAGTTTCCGGAACTACGTCATATCATTAATATCATTCAAGATTTCTAAACGAATTATTTTATTGTTTTTATAAATTATTTTAATGATTATAAGGATTTTTATAACCATTCAAGGTTTGTTTTAATCAAACTTTGATGCATCACTTGCTTTTGTTCATATCTCGGACAGTTTTACCTATCAAAGTTTATTAAAATATCAATGAGGAGAGAAAATGGGTTGCTCTACAAATATATTTCTATTATGGCAAGAATAAAAGCCAAAAAAAGCACACTTACTTAAAAATACAGATGTTTTTTTCTTTTTTTAGCCCGCTCCCCAATTCACACATTAATCTCTGGCTAGTTTCTGTCCTCTTATTATGCTAAAAAGGCATTAATAGTCCAAACATTCCTGACCATTATCACCAATAAAGCCTAGAAAAACAGGGCATCAGTATATTGTAAACTGACATGTTCAAATATTCTTTCCCAGTTATCAAAGAAATAATTTGATCCTTAATTATAGTTTTGTAATTATTAAATTGTTTTAAATTTAAAATTGTAATACATCAGTGTAAAACCTATAAATGGTGGAAAAACATATTTCTGTAATTGTGTACCTGGGTTTCCACTTTTACCATGGCCTCTTTTGGCTTTAACAGACTATCCCTCAGTTTTCCAAAAAAATTGAACAAAAACTTTCCTCCTTTCCCACGGCTGTTGCAATTTCTAGCCAAAAATTATTGTTCATCAGGTTATCTCTATCATCACGGATCATAAAGATGTGTGTACAGTCGTACTGTTTCAGACAAAATCTCTTCATATTCAACTCAAACCAAACGCGGCGCTGCGAGCACTGTTTTACATATTAAAGTTTATTAAAATATTATGGACAACAGAATATGTGCTGCTCTACAAATATATTTTATTATGGCAAGAATAAAAGCAAAAAAAATAAATAAATAAGCACACTTAAAAATACAGATGTTTTTTTTTAGATTTAGCCCGCTCCATATTCACACATTACTGTCTGGCTAGTTTCTGTCCTCTTCTTATGCTAAAAAGGCATAATAGTCAACATTCCTGAGCATTATCAGCCCGCGAGTAATGTGCGCTGCGGCCCGGAGCTGGCGCGATTAAATCTTCATTATAAAAAACCTCACCTTTGTTAACGTTATTACAACCTTTTGTGTTGATAAAACAGCAAACGCAGGCTCTTATGTAAACGCAAAGTGTACATTAGCTAGCTTTTGTTATAGTGCAGACACCGGCGTTCAAGCGAGAAGTTCGGGGGGCGTGGTTGATTTGATGTACAAGCGTTTGGTTGGAAGTTCGATTCCGCAGCTCCTCCTCTGGCTCCATCAGGCAGTCCTTCTGCGCATGCCCAGGCTCCAATTTCCAATTTTTTTTATTGACGCATGCTCAGGGTCCCTATGCGATATCTTATGGAAGGCCGTTGGGGCCAAAACGTCTGCAACAAACGCGTTTACACGTTATTACGCGTTAACACGCAATTACGCGTTAACACGTTGGTACGTGTTAACACGTGATTGACGTGTTAACACGCAATTTACGTGTTAACACGTTTTTTTTAAACTGGTCTCATTTTTTAAAGCATTATCATTTAAAAAGTTCTCCAACCTGCTCATTTTAATGTCATTTCACTTAAATCACAATAAATGTTTTGCAGTCAATGATCTGTAGCAGATATTTTGTGTTATGAAAGGCCAGACATCTTCTGTAATGTTATGTTTGATGGTCTGGGATGTTATAATGCTTATCATTCAGCTGCTGAGATTTCTTTGAAAAATGTGTCCAGAGAAATCAGAATGAGCTTTATTTGACAAGTGTTATTTGACAAGTGTGTGTTTTTTTCAGGAGCACAGGATACATACAGTCAATACAAATCAGCATAACACAGAATGACATTTAAATAAGTGGATATAAAGTAAATAATAAAACCTTTTGGTTAAAAAAATCATAAACAGTAAGGGTTGTGTATATTTATGACTATTAAAATCAGATAGCAAATGATCTAATAATAAAGCTCTATAGAGATAAAGATGTGTAGAGATCTGGAGGTTGGGCAGGTGCACAGCAATAATCCTCTCCGCTGTCCTGACAGTCCGCTGCAGTCTTCTTATGTCTTATGGCTGATCCGAACCAGACAGTAATTGAAGTTTTGTCAGATGAAGTGGCTGCAGATGCTACATTCTCATACTGTATATAACGTCATAAATTACTAAACACATAAATGATTTAATGCAGAGTAGCCTATCTTGGTGAGGTTTATGTCTGCAAATAATTCACATATTGTATAACTAACATTTTATAGCAATACTGTTTTTCTTTATAATTGCATGTTATACATTTATGCTTGTAATATATATTTATTGTTTGTAGAACTGGTGGCGCAGTAGGTAGTGCTGTTGCCTCACAGCAAGAAGGTCGCTGGTTCGAGCCTCGGCTGGGTCAGTTGGCCTTTCTGTGTGGAGTTTGCATGTTCTCTCTGTGTTCGCATGGGTTTCCTCCGGGTGCTCCGGTTTCCCCCACAGTCCAAACACATGCGGTACAGGTGAATTGATTAGGCTAAATTGTCCGTAGTGTATGAGTGGGAATGAGTGTGTATGGATGTTTCCCAGAGATGGGTTGCAACTGGAAGGGCATCCACTGCCTAAAACATGTGAGGGATAAGTTGGCGGTTCATTCCGCTGTGGCGACCCCGGATTAATAAAGGGACTAAGCCAAAAAGAAAATGAATGAATGTTTGCAGAACTTTGCACTATATACTTTTTGTTACTGTGCTGGAAGCTCCAATCACCAAGACAAAACATTCTTGTGTGCAAACAATTGAGGTAAGAAAAGCCCAAATTATGATTTAATAATTTAAAATTACAAGATAAAAAGCCGAAATAATGATTTAATAACTCAAAATTATGACTTAATAAATCTGTACAAATGACATTATTACGACAATAGGTGGCGACAAACAACCATCTAAATGTGTAACTTAATTCTCTAAAGATGATTAATCTGATAAAAGGTGAGTTTTTTTAAGAGAGTTGTTGAATCATAAACTGAAATTTATGTGAAAATATTTATTTTACATAATAAAAAATTATATATTTAAAAATGTATTATATATTTGAACATGTACATATTTGTAATTGTTATATATAGGCAATATTTTCTTTTCGGCTTAGTCACTTTATTAATCTGGGTTCACCACAGCGGAATGAATTGCCAACTTATCCAGCACGTTTTACACAGCGGATGCCCTTCCAGCTGTAACCCATCACTGGGAAACAATAACACACACTCATTCACACACATAAACTACAGACAATTTAGCTTACCAAATTTACCTATACAGCATGTCTTTGGACTTGTGGGGGAAACCAAAGCACCAGGAGGAAACCCACACGAGCACGAAGAGCATGGATAGGCAAAAACACATTGAAATGTATTTTAAAATAAAATACCAAGTACATCCATTTTACGTGTATCAAAATAAACTACAAAATACAGCAGCCACAAATAAATCAAAATAATATACTGTATTTTGTATTTGAAAATACTACAAAAATACTTTTACAAGCAAGCATAAAATTTCTTCTCAAACCCTCCACCCATAGGCATATTCGGTCAATCCCTTCACCATTAAACTGACTAAGTGAGGTAAACAATGTTTGACAGCAACAGCGTTTGAGCAAGTTTAATTCAGCTTCTGTCAACTTATTCACCTCTACTTCTGTACATGAGGAGGTATTCATAAACTTGTGTTTTTCTTTCATTTTAGTATAAATTTTGTACAAATTTCATAGAGAAAGTCCTGTCTTGAAGATGATCTCTTTAATCACTTAAAAAAATATTTAATGCAGATATCTCATCGTCTTTCGGATGAGACGTTAAACCGAGGTCCTGACTCTCTGTGGTCATTAAAAATCCCATGGCACTTCTCGTAAAGAGTAGGGGTGTAACCCCGGTGTCCTGGCCAAAGTCCCTCAATCGGCCCTTACCCATCATGGCCTCCTAATCATCCCCATCCACCGAATTGGCTCTCTTCACTCCACTAATAGCTGGTGTGTGGTGAGCGCACTGGCGCCGTTGTCCTGTGGCTGCTGTCGCATCATCCAAGTGGATGCTACACACTGGTGGTGGTGTGGAGAGACCCCCTCATAATTGTGAAGCGCTTTGGGTGTATGGCCATACACAATAAATGCGCTATATAAATACACATTACATTACATTACATAATGAGTTAGACTCTTTATTGTGTTTTCATCCATTGTGTGACCAGTAAAATTGACACCATCTCTTAACAATCTTATCTTTTAAAAGTGTGCTACATGAAGAGGTTATTTACATTTTTTGTTCACATCATGTTTTTTTTTATTATAAATAAATCTTTTTTTTCAAATGAAATCCTTTATACTCAATGTAAAAACATTTTTTTCTGAAAACTACTAAAATATCCAGTTTTAGTAATTTCCATAAATCATGTTTTTTGCTAGTGTACTCTTCAATGCAAAACATAAAACATGACATAAAACAGTGCACCTGCAGATCAAAATTCTGGCATTTGAAATAGCCAATGAAGTATAGGTATCGCCACTGTAGGACTTATTTTTATGTTGTTTGTCTTATTGTCTTGGCATCTACATCAGCAATCCATCCAGAACTACTGTTATTTGTGCAGTTTACTCATTCTCTCAAGATTTTTTCAGTTCTTCTTTAACTGAAAGTCTTAGTTTACACCCTTAGTGAACTCCAGTACACCATCTTTAGTTTTTTTTATTTCTAAACTTCATTTTCACCTGCAGCACTGAGACTGATAATGATTATGTGCTGAACATTCCTCGTCCTGTTCTTAAGGACTGATATTTTATTCCATCTCATTTTTTAAGCAAAAATGCTGATGCTGAATTGTACACTACACAACCATTACATATTACTGGTCTAGGTATTGTGCAGTATACCATTTTCAATGATTGTTGCCTTGCTCTCAAATATACACCTGCCATTGGTCTGTTATTTTCTTTATGTGTGCATAATTTCCATCAATACTCCAAGCAATGATGACCTTCTTAAAACATTTTCTGTTCTGATCTCAAGCCTAGGCAAACAACTGAGAAAGCATCAATTAGAGGCCGGATTTTATGATGTCATTATGTGGACTTACAAAGTATTTTTTTAAAAAGTGTTTTTGATACAAAATATTGACCCATTTTCATAAACCCCATCAAATACAAATTACAATTTTGTATTTGAAACACGTATTTGAAATACTGCCCAGCCCTGACAGGGAGAACATGCAAACTCCACACAGAAACACCAACTGACCCAGCAGAGGCTCAAACCAGCGATCTTCTTGCTGTGAGGCGACAGCACTACCCACTGCTGTGTTGCCCATTTTTTTTAAATATTTAAAAAATAAATGTTTATATATTAAAAAATTCAAATATGAACAAATATGTATTTCATATACTTTGCGGATATTCACATTTTATATGGCTTAATAGCAAATCATATTTACAGTATTTTGAATACATAATGCACAAAGTAAATATATTTCCATTATTCTGTTATTCTGTGTGATATATGTGTCATATAAGATGTGGCTATGATGTGTATTATTGGTGATTTTAGGCCTCTGAATACTCATATATATATATATATATATATATATATATATATATATATATATATATATATATATATATATATATATGATTAAATAGTATATTTATATATCTTGATATTTATTTGTAATTATATAACGTTTTATATTATATAATAGAGATTAACATTTAAAATCTCATTTTCAGTTAAAAATTCAATTTCTTATAAAGATTTCATGTTTCATTAGATTCATTATTTTTAAAGAATTAAAGAAGTGACACATTTAGACCTCCACCTTGCACCTCCAATTTTGACTTTTTATCCAATAATTTCGACTTTTCTAAATCATAATCTCTATTTCTAAAGCATGAATTTGCTCAGATTTAGGGGCTTCGATAAATAACTGAACCAGACATTAAACAGCGCTTTCGGTTTGTATTTCTTAACGCACTTCCGCGTGCGTTACTCTCCCGTCATGATCTTGGATGATGAGGTAAGGTCACCTTAAGCGCAGCGTAGTGCTTCGGTCACTGCATCATGAATAATTCAAGTAAAACGTAGCTGTGGTGTCACGATGACTGTGTCTGTCGTAAGAGCTCGTAATCCTTCTCCTAAATAGTAGGCTCGTTTGAGGTGGCCAAATTCTGCGCAGAATCGATCGCCGGTGATCACCGCAAGATGCATGCCGGTTAGAAATGTGTCCGAGTTGCGTCCGCCTGGCTCTGATGTCACGCTGACGTGCGCCAAAAAACTCTCGCGATCGCAAGGCGGGTACCTCGGATTGAGCAGTCGGCAGCAGTTGCTCTCAAAAGACTGCGCCCACTAAAAGCATCATGGGAAACGGCTGGCTGATGACACAGCTGAATGCTCATTGGATGAGACTGACTAACTACACGTTATTCTCTATGTTGTTTTTACTAAGATTTATCCAGGCTTTGTTGTATACCTTTTTTGTATTTTCGTTGATAATGAAAAAAAAGTCACACAGAGCATTACATATGTTTATTTATTTAGATTTACACGCAAACAAAAACAAAACACACCTTTGTAAAAACCTAATGTGACCTATCTAACATAACTAAATGTTACATATAAATCATTAGGATGTGCATGTGCTGTATTTTATTTCTCTCTCAGTTTAAAGTCCTGTTTGTTTTCATTTTCACTTTTTTGTATGTTTGTGTGAGTTTTGTATTGTAATTTTTATGCAAAGTTATTCCATGAAAGTCAATCCAAAACATGCATATATGCATACATGAGGTAATCAGACTGTTTTGCCATTATGCCTCATCTTTGTGTGGTTTCATAAGTGAAAGGGGTGTAGTAAACAAAAACAAAAAACACACACATGTATGTGAAGTCAAAAGTTCTGTTTTATAGATCAAGAACATTTTCCCAGTATTTCCTACAGCCTATAGTTTTTATTCTGGAGAAAGTCTTGGGCTGTTTATTTTAGTCTGGCTGGAGTAAAAGCTGTTTATATAGGCCTAATAAACATGTCAATATATTTAGCCCCTTTATACTTTTTTTTATGTCTGCAGAACAAACCACTGTTGTCCAATGGCTTTCCTTATTTATCTTTAGCATAATTAATCTATAGTTATCTCTTTAAATTGCACTTTAGGCTGAATACTAGTGTCTTGCAAAAAAACTGTATGTAAAATATATAATATAATATTGTCATCATGGCAAACACTAGACAAAAGAGTTAGTAGAAATTAGTTTATAAAACTGTTGAAAACAAAATCTGTTAAACAGCATTTTACATATTTGATGCAATACCATTTCTTTTAACTTCACAAGAGGGCTTATAATTTTGTCTTCAGTTGTATTTCCCTTTATACCTTCTAATGCCCTCTATAGAAAGTCTGAAATGACTATAGAAATGGATCACTTGTTCAATAAAATGCCAAATTCTAGGGTCATTCCTAGCGAAACAAATAAACAAACATTTGTCATGACCTGTTACTCAAAAGCATCTTGCTGTAGCTGCTTAATTTATAATGTAGCCAAATGAGATTTCTTGAAAGGTTTCTTGCTGTATAAGCTGTTTATTTTGTCGTTCTTTTAACATTTACCACTGTTGAATATACAGATTTATATTTTCAGATTTATCTTTTTGTAAAAACAGTGATATTTCAATTGCATCCACTCCCACATTAAAAAAATACTACAGTAATTTATAGGAATACTATAGTGTTTTCGAACCATATTATAACAAATAGCCTATTTAAATTCTATAGTTGCTCTGATATCACAACAACTAAACATAACCCAATACTGAAAAAACATGTTCAAAAACACTAATATTTAATATAAATCACCATAGTATTTTTTCATGAGGTCATTCGTCCGCGATAGAAAACGCGAACGCGATTTCCACCACTGGTGACGTTTCCAGGCGGCAAAACAGCGAGATTCGGGAGGTGTCCGACTTCTGATGTATTTTTTGAGCCCTCCTCTTACTGCAGCCGTCTGCTCTCGTCTACAATGCAGTCAAGGCGAGGCGCGCCTCAAACGAGCCTATTAATAGGCTCGTTTGAGGTGCGCCTTGCCTTGACTGCATTGTAGACGAGAGCAAGCGGCTGCAGTAAGAGGAGGGCTCAAAAAATACATCAGAAGTCGGACACCTCCCGAATCTCGCTGTTTTGCCGCCTGGAAACGTCACCAGAGGTGGAGATCGCGTTCGCGTTTTCTATCGCGGACGAATGACCTCATTAAAATATACTTTGGTGATTTATAGTAAATATTCTAGTGTTTTTGAGCATGTTTTTTCAGTATTGGGTTATGTTTATAGTTGTTGTGATACCAGAGCAACTATAGAATTTAAATAGGCTATTTTTATAATATGGTTCAAAAACACTATAGTATTCCTCTAAATTACTGTAGTATTTTTATATGTGGGAGTGGATGCAATTAAAATATCACTGTTTTTACAAAAAGATGGTCACAATCACAGAAGATGAACAGCTCATTACTTAAAAAGGTTTATTTAAAATATAAATCTGTGTATTTAACAGTGGTAAATGTTAAAAGAATGTCAAAATAAACAGCTTATACAGCAAGAAACCTTTCAAGAAATCTCATTTGGCTACATTATAAATTAAGTAGCTATAGCAGGATGTTTTTGAGTGACAGGTCATGACTAATGTTTGTTTATTTGAATGTCCCTATAGAATTTGCCATTTTATTGAACAAGTGGTTCATTTCTATAGTCATTTCAGACTTTATAGAGGGCATTAGAAGGTATAAAGGGAAATACAACTGAAGACAAAATTCTTAGCCCTCTTGTGAAGTTTAAAAAATGGTATTGCATCAAATATGTAAAATGCTGTTTAACAGATTTTGTTTTCAACAGTTTTATAAACTAATTTCTACTACCTCATTTCTCTAATCTTTGCCATTATGACAGTATTACATTATATATTTTACATAATATTTTACTAGTTTTTTGCAAGACAGTATTCAGCCTAAAGTGCAATTTAAAGAGTTAACTATAGATTAATTATGTTAAAGATAAATGAGGAAAGCCATTGGACAACAGTGGTTTGTTCTGCAAACATAAATAAATTATAAAGGGGCTAATTATATTGACATGTTTATTAGGCCTATAAACAGCTTTTACTCCAGCCAGACTAAAATAAACAGCCTAAGACTTTCTCCAGAATAAAAACTATAGGCTGTAGGAAATACTGGGAAAATGTTCTTGATCTATAAAACAGAACTTTTGACTTCACATATATGTGTGTGTGTGTGTGTGTGTGTGTGTGTGTGTGTGTGTGTGTGTGTGTGTGTGTGTGTGTGTGTGTGTGTGTTTTGTTTTGTTTACTACACCCCTTTCACTTATGAAACCACACAAAGATGAGGCATAATAGCAAAACAGTCTGATTACCTTTGTATGTATGCATGTATGTACGTATTGGATTAACTTTCATGGAATAACGTTGCATAAAAATTACAATACAAAACTCACACAAATAGTGAAAATGACAACAAACAGGACTTTAAACTGAGAGAGAAATAAAATACAGCACATGCACATACTACTGATTTATTAGTAACATTTAGTTATATTAGATAGGTCACATTATATTTTAACAAAGGTGTGTTTTGTTTTTGTTTGCATGTAAATCTAAATAAATAAACATATGTAATGCTCTTTATGACTTTTTTTTGAATTATCAACGAAAATACAAAAAAGATATACAACAAAGCCAGGATAAACCTTAGTAAAAACAAGATAGAGAATAAGGTGTAGTTAGTCAGTCTCATCCAATGAGCATTCAGCTGTGTCGTCAGCCAGCCGTTTCCCATGATGCTTTTAGTGGGCGCAGTCTTTGGAGAGCAACTGCTGCCGACTGCTCAATCCGAGGTTTCCGCCTCGCGATCGCGAGAGTTTTTTGGCGCACGTCAGCGTGACATCAGAGCCAGGCGGACGCAACTCGGACACATTTCTAACCGGCATGCATCTTGCGGTGATCACCGGTGATCGAATCTGCGCAGATTTTGGCCACCTCAAACGAGCCTAATGTGGTGATGCGCGCAATCGTTTTGTTACACAATGGCTACGTTGACCCTACGTCATCTGGTCCACTTCCTTTAAAAGGAGCTCAACATACAGTATACAATCACAAAACCTGCCTTTTCGGAGGGTTGCTGAATAAACTTATAAACCGTCCT
The DNA here is from genome assembly GCA_903798195.1 of Danio kyathit. NCBI lineage: Eukaryota > Metazoa > Chordata > Actinopteri > Cypriniformes > Danionidae > Danio > Danio kyathit. Next base: position 5,335,534 of record LR812526.1, on the reverse strand, counting down.
TTTTAGTACGAGCTCTGTTAAAACGTCATGAAATGTCCGCTATCCATACTGTTCTCTCATCATTTCTTTTTAGCTCTGAAAAACCGATTTCTTGTCAAAATAAAAGTCCCCCATAAACAATAGAAGTAAAGTGATCCGTAACATAAAGAAATGTAAGATAACTCTTATAAACGTCTGTTACAGTGTTAATTAATACATTAGTTAACACATTAGTGGTAACAAGAGCAAACAATGAACAAATAACATTAGATCATGTTGGAGTCTACACTAAGGTTCATAATTACACTAACAAATGCTTTGTTAATGGTAAATCATATTAATAAATGGTTAACAAGCATGAAAAACATGCAAGTTGAAGCTGGGAATTCCACATACTCCAAATCCTGCATGTTATTCATGATTGTTCACTACACAAAGACATCCATTTTAGACACATTCCTCTGGCATCCACAGTTCCTCCTGTTGGATGTGGTTCTTCTTCTTCTTCTTCATTTGGTGATTTACTCTGGATATCGTGGCTCTTGATCATCTCAAATAAACACGTTCTGTCTTGGTCACAGATACGCCAGCGAGACACGCACCAGCAGTTTATCCTCTTTTGTAACTCTGATATGTCACTCATTATGTTGTGTGCATTGCAATATTTTAGGAAAAAACTGTGCTGCTAAATCTTCACAGCCTGCTCTTACTGCTGGAATCTGCAATCAATGAAGATTGGTCACCAAGGAGATATGAGTCCTCTCTCTCCTTTGGCTTGATTTTCATTTTGACAATGCTGCGCCGCCTGCATCAGAGTTTTCCACCTTTGTGAGAAAATAAACCCCAAACTAATAAAGGTAATAAAAAAATTCAACTTCAGTAATTTCCATTCGGAGAATTACAGTTAGCTTAGTCCATAAACAATCCTTTTATAAAATACATAATTTATCCAGGCCTAATATGCAATATGATCCTTGCATAATGATCAAAGCAAAATAATCTAGGGCTCATTTTATATATGAACTATAAATATACATTTTAACAAAATTGGTAACACTTTACAATAACAGTACATGAATAATGATGTATTAATGTGTAAACTAAACATTACTTTATTATGAATTAATGATGAGTTAAGGTATGCGCTAATCATGAACTAACTTGAACTACAACATGAGTCACATGAGTTCATGTGTGAATAACGGCCACCTTAATTACTTGTTAGTACATGTTGTTAATTAATGTATTAGTTAACATTTAAGTTTAAGCTAAATGTAACCAACATGAACTCATGAGCTGTTAATGTATGATTTTGTCATGACTTTACTTGGAGGGGCACATCATCATTAACTCATGCTTAACTACTCATGAACTCCTGTTCATGCTGACGTTGACAGAACCCTTTTCTACTGTTATTCAGTGTAAACTGACTAGTTGGACGTGCATAAGGAGTTCATGTGTAGTTAAGAATGGGTTAATGATGATGTGCCCCTTTAAGTAAAGTCACAACATAAATATATATTAACATATCATGAGTTCATGATGGTTAAATTAAGCATAAACTAATGTGGTAATTAATACATTAATTAACAAACAATCATGTGCTAACAAGTAATTAAGGTAGCCGTAATTCACACATGAACTCATGTGACTCATGTTGTAGTTCAAGTTAGTTCATGATTAGTGCATACATTAACTCATCATTAATTCATAATAAAGTGATGTTTAGTTTACATATTAATACATCAATATTCATGTACTGTTATTGTAAAGTGTTACCACAAAATTTTAAGTAATAGAAAATTATATGTAAAAAAATAATCTATATACAGTAGGGTATAGGTTACAAGCTAAATAAATGTGCCTCGTCAGAGCTGAACATCACTGTGGTCACCGCACACGCTTCTGTTTAATGTTTCATGAAGAACAGATGACAGACACAATCTCAATAAACACTTGATGCTTGCTGTCAACTAGGCTAGGCAATTAAGGGCATTTGTTGTGACATTGATAGGATCTGTTGTTGTCAAATATGTTTCCTCATATGTTATAATATTTTTGTTGAAAATCTGTAATAGTGTGCCTCATTGCCAGTAAAATAACCAGCCTTTGTATTTAATGTATATTTTCCTGCCAGTTTATCTCAGGCAAACTAAATTGTGGCCAGGTTTACCTTATATATATATATATATATATAGTGCTGTTGCCTCACAGCAAGAACGTCGCTGGGTCGCAGGTTCGAACCTCGGCTGGGCTGGGTCAGCTGGCGTTTCTGTGTGGAGTTTGCATGTTCTCCCTGCGTTCGCGTGGGTTTCCTCCGGGTGCTCCGGTTTCCCCCACAGTCCAAAGACATGCAGTACAGGTGAATTGGGTAAGCTGAATTGTCTATGGTGTATGAGTGTGAATGTGTGTGTGGAAGTTCCCAGAGATGGGTTGCGACTGGAAGGGCATCCGCTGCGTAAAATCGTGCTGGATAAGTTGGCGGTTCATTCTGCTGTGGCGACCCCGCAAGGGACAAAGCTGACAAGAAAATGAATGAATGAATATTATTATAGCTTATATATATTTATTTATTTGTTAAAACCGACGCAATTCTCCCCAGCTATTCTTTTTAGGCTTACAGAACCTTATCACAGCAATGAACGGAATAACTGGCTTTATCAATAATCTGCTAATAATAATAATAATAATAACCTGACACTTTAAAACCTCAAAATAGGTGTCATTATGTTCCAGTTTGCATATCTGTTCCTGGCAGTTATAAAATTAAATAAACGCACACAATTAGCTGCAATTCTGTTAATTTCTCTCTCACAAACTTTGATTTCTTATATGAAAGACAATTGCAGCACACCTTGAGTGCATGCATTTATTTATTTATTTTTATAACTGCCAGAAACCATTTTGAGGTTGTGCCTATAGGCAGTTGGTCAAATATTACCATAATGACAATGAGTAATTATTAGGCTATTAATAAAGCCAGTTATTCCGTTCATGGCTGTGACAACGTCCTGTAAGCCTGAAAAGAATATCTAGCGAGAATCAATGAATAAATGAATAAGCTAATTTATAATAGGCTTAAATTATCATTTTTTTTCATTAGCCACACTTTAGTCTGTGTGTGTGGTATTTATGACCCAGATGTGTAGCCAATTAAACAAAATGCTTAAACATTAAAATGTAAGGTTTAGAAAATTAAAGTATAGAAAATAAAATCCCAGGGAGAGAAACAGTACTATAACTGCAGACCAGGGTTTCCTTGCATTGTGAATTATATTTTTCCACACTATAGGCTATAAAGTGCAACAGGTAACAATTTTTCTTTTGAAATAGATAGCCAGTCAAAGCACAGCGCATCCCAGTATTATGGAAATATTATTAGCTTATGTAGCTGTCAACTTGAAGGGTTTTATTTTCGTTTAAATGTTTTGTTGTGTTTGTGGAAAAATATTTTGGTTATAAATCATTTCATATGTTATTAATGCTGTTGAGAAATTATTGTATTCGAAATTGTAAAATAGTGACACCTACAGGTGATAGAGAGGTACTATAGCTTTAGTTTACAGTCACGTGATCTTAATTATTAGTGGAACGGGAAGTTAACACGAGCAGTTAACACAATCTATAAGATGCTTTTGTAAAGAAGAAAAGGAACTTCGTATGGTTTTGTATCAAGGAGGAACGGACTGAAAATATCACAATGACTCCTGGACTTTGATTAAGAGATGCACAAGGTATGTTGTTTGTGTTCTACCAGCTGATTTGTAAAGTTAAAAACAGTGTATATTAATGCTGGTTCAATAAGAAACAAAATCAGTGAAACGACTGTAAGGAAAAGCAAAACTTTGACGTTATGTTTGTGATTGTTTTATTTGTTTCAGTTTTTTCACGGTGTCATCATATAAAATGTCAAGATGTTGTGTCCAATGGGTGTCACGCTGTTCCAGTGTTGTCTAATTAACATGAAGATGTCATGATGATGAAAATGATAACCATGAAGACATTAAACTTTGAGACATCAGTTGAAGCGTGATTCTTTTAATCAGAAGAAAACATTCAGGAGCCGTTACAGTGAAAAAACTTGCGTTACACCCTAAGGAAGAGCAAAAAATGGGGAAGATGAATCTGCACTTTGGAAAGGTGAAGATGTGTTCGTTGTGGAAGTGAAGCTGAAGACATTGCATTCAAGAGAGCGTCGTGATTTCGTCTGATTGAGAACTACATTGCTGCATTTTTGGGTGACTGTGATGCTGTAATAACAACGAACACAAGGAGGCAGCGTGGTGAAGCATAAATCAAACTGATTACCATTAAGACTTCAAACATGCACTTTTCCAGGTCAGACTGTATATTTTCAGTTTGAATGCAATTTTTGGTTGATGTTGCCTTTACATTTATTTTGATTTAAACTGTATGCAAATAATTTCAGAAAAGGGTGATTTCAATATATATATATATATACATATATTTTTGCAAGATTAGTACAAAAGTTCAGCTTGTTTAATATTTCTGTTGTGCAATATATGTAGTATTACAACTTACTATCAGTGTTTGGGTTTAAAATAAATATAGTTTAAATAGGAAAAATGGATCAAAATAACCCAGACATTTGTATCATGGATCAAGTAATGCAAGCTCTTGAAGAAGAAAAGTCACAATTGGAAGACAAATTAGAAAGTGAAATTGATGACTTAGACAGACAAAAATATGAAAAACGCTTAGCTGAAATTAATGCAGATCTGGAAAATGGTCTAACAGAACTCCAGAAATCATCTTTACAAACTGAGCAGAAAGTTAGGCGATCAGAAAGAGAAAGACGGCCAACTGAAAAAATGCTTGAGTTCAGACGTGATGAGACAGTGAAAAGAGAGCAGAAGTTTATGTTTGTATATTTAAACTTCAAAGCTGAAGTGCAGTTGTACAGATCTAAGCTTAAAGCAGAGTGCTCTAAAACTGAGTTAAATGATATGATCGTGTTGGCTGCAAAACGTGAAGCAGAGTTAAGACAATCATATCAGAGTATCCGTTTACTGAATGTCCCATCTCAAGATATAAAAAGAAGGATGGATAGTTGCACTTCTGTTACAGCTGAAATAACTGCACTTCTGAGAGAACGTTGTGAAGAAATCGGGTTGAAGGATTTTGATGCAAAGGCTGCAAAGGAAACACTCCTCCAATTATTGCAAAGAGATAATGCCAGGTCAATTTATGGTTCAACGGTGTCACGAGCTGAAAGAGATAGTCAACAGGGAAGTCAACTGTCAGTAAAAAGGGCAGAAGCTGCAGCACGCTTAGCCGCAAAACACGCAGAACTAAGAAGAGAAAAGGAAATCCTAGCTCAAAAAAAGGAGGTTTTAGCCCAACAAGAAATGTTGAAAATGCTGGAGGATCAAAGGGATCTTGAAGTCATGGAAGCAGAATACAATGTGTATGCAGAAGAGGAATCAAAATTGAATGCTGAAATAGGAGAAAATAAAGTAAGAGTTACTTCGCCTCCATGTCAGCCACTACTTCAGAACAACGCTCCATGTGCCAATGTTTCCCAAGAAACTTTAGCTGAACCTTGCTCTACAGATAGGTTACAGATAAAATCTGATGAGGTCTTGTTAGTGAATGCACTGAAGGAATCCCTAGCCATGACTAAACTTCCAGCTCCTGAACCATTCATCTTTACAGGTGACCCACTAAAATACACAGAATGGCGCACTTGCTTTAAGGCTTTGATTGAAACGAACTGTACAACCTCAGCCCATAGATTGTTCTATTTAAAAAGGTACATAAATGGAGAAGCACTTAGTGTACTAGAAGGAACCTTCTATAGGAGTGATGAGGATGCATACATGCAAGCTTGGGATGCCTTGAACAAGCGCTATGGACATCCTTTTGTAATCCAAAGAGCATACAGGGCAAAGCTGAGTAGCTGGCCAAAAATAGGACCAAAGGAATCATTAAAGTTTAGAGAGTTTAGTGATTTCCTTGTCTCCTGTAAACATGCAATGCCTCATGTAAATGGTTTGGAGGTCTTGGATGATTGTGAAGAAAACCAGAAATTGCTGCAGAAGCTTCCAGACTGGGTAACAACTCGCTGGAATAGATATGTTACTAAAGCGTTAGAAGAAGGAAAGTCTTATCCAAACTTTACTGAGTTTTCGAACTTTGTGGCAAAAGAGGCTTCTATTGCTTGTAATCCTGTTTCCTCTTTACATGCTTTAAAACACGCAGAGGAAAGGTCTGGAAAGGAGCAGAAACGCTTCAAAGCTAGCACTCTAGTTCAAAATGCCAAACCTGTTGTGAAGAGTTTGACTACACTGCAAGGAGAGGAAGCTTTCAAACCCAGCTCTCCCTCTACTCTGGACAAGAGACAAATTTATTGCATCTGTTGTCAACAAAATCACTTTATCTACAAATGTGAAAGGTTTGCAGCAATGCCTCTTGAGGAGAAAAAACGATTCATCATCAACAACAAGATGTGCTTTGGCTGTTTGAGAATCGGTCATATCTCCAAAAATTGTAGAAAGAGGGCTACTTGCAACATCTGTAGAAAGAGTCATCCCTCTCCACTGCACGAAGAACATTCTCAGAAAGGAAATTTAGAATCCTTACCTGATGAAATGGCCTCCACCAGTTTATGTAGCGTGGGAATGAATAACTGTACACGCACATCAATGATTGTGCCAGTATGGCTCTCTTGTGTAAGAAAGAATAGTCCAGACACTTTAGTGTATGCATTACTGGATACACAGAGCAGTAATACATTTATTAGTCAGGAAGTCTGTGACATAATTCAAGCAAACAGAGAACCTGTAAAACTAAAACTGTCCACAATGACCAACAGGGCTTCAATTGAGGATTGTCACAGAGTGACTGGACTAAAAGTAAGGGGTTACAGTTCACAAAGGAATTTTGAACTACCACCTGCATACACTCGGGAATACATTCCTTTGGAGCAAGATAGCATTCCTACACGTGAAAAGGCGAAAGGGTGGACCCACTTATTTGATGTTGCAGATCAGATGCCAGACCTATTGGACTGTCCTGTAGGGCTTTTAATTGGCTATGATTGTTTAAGGGCTCTTAAACCACAGCAAGTGATTTCTGGGGAAGACCATGAACCATACGCAGTAAGGACTGATTTAGGCTGGAGTGTAGTGGGACCAGTTACACCTGGTGCTTGCTCAGAAAACAAGACAGAATTTTGTCATCGCATTTCTGTAAAGGAACTCCCAGCTATCACACCCGCCTCAATAATCAGGATGCTTGAAGCAGACTTTCGAGATATAGACTCAAAGGAAAGGATGATATCTCAGGAAGACATCCAGTTTCTTCAACAGATGGAAAAGGGAATTCAACACAACAAAGAAGGACATGTGGAAATGCCCTTACCTTTCAGAGAGCGTCCTCAGTTACCGAATAATAAGCAGCTTGCCACAGTTCGTTTGAAGCATCTGAAAAGAAAATTGGAGAGAAGTCCTAAATACAGAGAAGACTATGTAAAATTCATGGAGGGTGTTTTTAGAGACAATGATGCTGAAGAAGCAGATAGAGTACCAAAGGAAGGCAACGCTTGGTACATTCCACACCATGGGGTGTACCATCCCAGAAAGCCGGAAAAAATAAGGGTTGTATTCGACTGCTCAGCCAAATTTGAAGGCACTTCTCTAAATAACCACTTACTAACTGGGCCGGATCTGTTGAATGCCCTGATTGGAGTCCTTTGTAGATTTCGAGAGCGTCAGATTGCAATTGTCTGCGATGTGGAGAAGATGTTCCATCGCTTTCACGTTAGTCCAGAAGATCGGGACTTTCTGAGATTCCTGTGGTGGGAAAATGGGAACATCGAAAAGGAACCCAAGGAATATTGCATGCGAGTGCATATTTTTGGCGCAGCATCCTCTCCAGGCTGTGCCAATTACGGCATGAAATATCTTGCCCACAAATATGAAAAGGACTATCCACTGGGTGCAAGCTTCATTTATCAAAATTTCTATGTTGATGACGGATTGGTCAGTGTCAGTTCAGTTGAGCAGGCTAACAAGCTTGTCAAGGAAGCGCAAGAAATCCTAGCTAAAGGAAAACTGCGATTGCACAAGTTTGTGTCAAATAGCAGAGAGGTCTTGAGTTCAATCTCAGAGAGTGAGCGTGCCTGTCAAGTTGAGGATGTAGATTTGAACTACAATGAACTTCCAATGCAGAGTGTTCTTGGAGTAAAATGGGACATAGAAACAGATGCATTCATGTTCAAAGTTGACCTTTCTGAAAGACGCGCCACTCGTCGAGGAATTCTATCAATAATAGCGAGTGTGTATGACCCATTAGGGTTTCTTGCGCCCTATATCTTGAATGGGAAAAAGGTGCTCCAAGAGATGTGCAAACAAGGAGTAGGATGGGATGAACCTCTTCCTATAGATTTGAAGCCAAAGTGGGATGCATGGCTTCACGACTTGGAGAACCTTCAAGGAATTCAAATACCCAGATGCCTCATTCCTGAGAACATTGGCAGTATACAAAGATTAGAGCTGCATCATTTTTCAGATGCCAGCAGTGAGGGCTATGGACAATGTTCGTACATCAGGGCTGTTGCTGAAGAACAAGTGCATTGTGCACTGGTAGTAGGCAAGGCCAGGGTAGCCCCTACTAAGGTGTTTAGTATACCACGCCTTGAGTTGACTGCAGCTACAGTCTCTGTTGCAGTAAGTCATGTTCTTAAAAGGGAGCTGAGTTTGAAGATAGATCAGGAGTTTTTCTGGACCGATTCGCAGGTAGTTCTGGGCTATATTAAGAACGAAGCCCGGCGCTTTCACGTTTTTGTAGCCAATCGTGTCCAGAAGATAAGAAATTCTACAGATCCAAAACAATGGTTCTATGTGGAAACCAGCCAGAATCCTGCAGACTGTGCATCACGGGGACTCAAGGTGGCAGATCTGATAAAATCAAGTTGGCTGACCGGCCCTACTTTCCTGTGGGAGAGAGAGATTGTTGCTGATGAAAGATCTCCAGACCTTCTTGTAGGCGACCCGGAGGTAAGGGTCTTAAGAACAGAGACCTGCGTAAGAGGCAGTTTTCTTGAAAGACTGTCAAGATTTTCAGATTGGAATACAGCTCTCAATTCTATTGCTAGGATTAAAAGACTGAGTAACCAAAATAAGTCAGTGTTTATTAGTACAGAAGAGAGAGAAAATGCAGCTTTGGTGCTCATCAAGGCAGCACAAAGAGAAGCCTTTGAAGAAGAATTGAAATTGCTCAGTCAAAACCCAGCTGAGTTACCAAAGAGTAACAAGTTATACCAACTTGATCCTATCATACAAAACGACATACTCAGGGTTGGAGGACGGCTAAGAAAGTCTGAAGCAGCAATCAATTGGAAACATCCAATCATTCTTCCTAAGGAAGGCATTGTCACACAATTGATACTTGACTATTGTCACAAGAAAACTCAACATCAAGGTCGAGGTCAAACACTGAATGAGCTTCGAGCCAGTGGCTATTGGATAATAAGTGGAAGCAAAACAGTGGCCAGGTACATCCACAACTGTACTACATGCAGGAAGCTACGCAGACCAGCTGAAGAGCAACGCATGGCTGACCTTCCAGCTGACAGAGTAGAACCATCACCCCCATTCTTATACTCTGGAATTGATTGTTTCGGCCCCTTCTATACAAAGCAAGGTCGCAAAGAATTCAAAAGGTATGGTCTGTTGTTCACATGCTTGAGCTCCAGAGCTGTACATATAGAGATGTTAGAGGATCTCACTACTGATGCATTCCTGAATGCTTTAAGATGTTTTATAGCAATCAGAGGAACTGTGAGACAGATCAGATGCGACCAAGGCACAAATTTTGTAGGGGCAAAGAATGAGTTGGAGAAAGGTTTGAAGGATTTGAACCAGGAGAAGATCTCTAACTATCTTGCAAGTAAACAGTGTGATTTCCTTATGAATGTTCCTGAAGCAAGCCACAGAGGAGGTGTGTGGGAACGCCAAATAAGGACCATTAGGAGTGTAATGAATGCTACTTTAGCACAAGCCAAAGGAAGACTAGACGACACTTCATTAAGGACATTTTTCTATGAAGCCATGCTAATTGTGAACAGTCGTCCCCTTACCACCAACACAATAAATGATCCAAAGAGTGTTGAGCCTTTGACGCCAAATCATCTGCTCACAATGAAAACCTCAGAGCCTCTTCCTCCTCCTGGCAAATTTGTTCGTGAGGATCTGTATGCTATAAAGAGGTGGCGAAGAGTGCAGTACTTGTCAGAACAATTCTGGAGCAGATGGCGCAAAGAATACCTAGTCAACATAGGTCTCAGACAGCAGTGGCATAAGCCTAGAAGAAATGTTCAAGTTGGTGATGTAGTAATTGTCAAAGAGGACAATGTTCCCAGAAATGAATGGAGGTTGGCTAAGGTAGTTGAAACAAGCGCAAGTGATGATGGTTTAGTGCGGACAGCTAAACTTCAAATGGGTCAAAGTAATTTAGGAAAGAAAGGTGAGCGCTTGAGTCAAACATCTTTCCTTGAGCGTCCAGTTCAAAAACTGGTGGTAATAGTTGAGAACAATTCTTAAACAAGGAACAAGGCAAACTAAGTGTCTTAACATCTAAATACAGAGTTGGAAAAATAAGGTTTAAAGGACTGAGTGACAGCCTATAGGAAAATTATAAGATTTATTTATTTTAATCAAAAACAAATCTTTGTAATTTTGGTGGCAGTGTAGCTGTCAACTTGAAGGGTTTTATTTTCGTTTAAATGTTTTGTTGTGTTTGTGGAAAAATATTTTGGTTATAAATCATTTCATATGTTATTAATGCTGTTGAGAAATTATTGTATTCGAAATTGTAAAATAGTGACACCTACAGGTGATAGAGAGGTACTATAGCTTTAGTTTACAGTCACGTGATCTTAATTATTAGTGGAACGGGAAGTTAACACGAGCAGTTAACACAATCTATAAGATGCTTTTGTAAAGAAGAAAAGGAACTTCGTATGGTTTTGTATCAAGGAGGAACGGACTGAAAATATCACAATGACTCCTGGACTTTGATTAAGAGATGCACAAGGTATGTTGTTTGTGTTCTACCAGCTGATTTGTAAAGTTAAAAACAGTGTATATTAATGCTGGTTCAATAAGAAACAAAATCAGTGAAACGACTGTAAGGAAAAGCAAAACTTTGACGTTATGTTTGTGATTGTTTTATTTGTTTCAGTTTTTTCACGGTGTCATCATATAAAATGTCAAGATGTTGTGTCCAATGGGTGTCACGCTGTTCCAGTGTTGTCTAATTAACATGAAGATGTCATGATGATGAAAATGATAACCATGAAGACATTAAACTTTGAGACATCAGTTGAAGCGTGATTCTTTTAATCAGAAGAAAACATTCAGGAGCCGTTACAGCTTATAATAATAATTGTCAGGAATCCTTTTGGACCGTCAGATTCATTCACTGCACCTGCACAGCCCCAATCACCAGAATACTAATCACCTTCACCTGTTGCTCATCCCCCTGCTCACACTACATAAGCCTGAAACATTCACTCATTCACTGTCTGATCTACTTGTTAGTACCTGGACTCATTTCGCTTCGGCTTGATAGCAGTTACCTGTCGTTGTATCCTGTCTGTCTATTCACCAGTTTGGCTGTCATCCCATCTGTTATCTCGTCCTGTGAATCCTGTACAATGTTTACCTCCACTGGCATCATCTTATTTCAGTTACCACCTGAAGTTAAGTTCTGTTTGTTTTGTTTTCTTTTATGTTGGTATTGATCATATTTCTGTTCTGAACAACCTCAGCATTGTTTAAAGCAGGGGTGCTCAACCCTGTTCCTGGCGATCGACCTTCCAGCTGATTTCAGCTCCAACCCTGATCAAACACACCTGAACCAATTATTTAGAACGTGAGGAGCACTTGATAATTACAGGCAGGTGTGTTTGATAAGGGCTGCAACTGAAAACTGCAGGAAGGTTGATCGCCAGGAATAGGGTTGAGCACCCCTGGTTTAAAGTATCATTAAATATCCATTCTTTGTTAATCTGCCTTTGTCTTCTCTCTGATTAATAATAATAATAATAATAGACATTTTGTTTGGATAATGCGGTATAAAATATAAAATAATTTATTATTATTTTATATTATTAATTTTTTTTATACTACCAGGCAGAAAGGAGCTTGGTTATTACATAGTTTTATCAAAACTTGTCAATTGTTTGCACACATGTTTTGCCTTGGTGATTGGAGCTTCCAGTACAGAGAGAAGTGTATATAGTGCAAAGTTCTGCAAACAATAAATCTATGAAGAGTTCAGATGCAAAAACCTCTAAGTGCCATCTAGAAATCACCAAATCAGACATAAGAAGACTGCAGTAGACTGTCAGGACAGTGGAGAGGATTATTGCTGTGCACCTGCCCAACCTCTAGATCTCTACACCTCTTTCTCTATAGATCTTTATTATTGAGCAGTTGCTACCTGATTTTAATAGTCATAAATATACACAACCCTTACTGTTTATGATTTTTGTAACCAAAAGGTTTTATTATTTACTTTATATCCACTTATTTAAATGTCATTCTGTGTTATGCTGATTTGTATTGACTGTATGTATCCTGTGCTCCTGAAAAAAACACACACTTGTCAAATAACACTTGTCAAATAAAGCTCATTCTGATTTCTCTGGACACATTTTTCAAAGAAATCTCAGCAGCTGAATGACAAGCATTATAATGTCCCAGACCATCAAACATAACATTACAGAAGATGTCTGGCCTTTCATAACACAAAATATCTGCTAAAGATCATTGACTGCAAAACCTTTATTGTGATTTAAGTGAAATGACATTAAAATGAGCAGGTTGGAGAAATTATTAAATGATAATGCTTTAAAAAATGAGACCAGTTTAAAAAAAAACGTGTTAACACGTAAATTGCTTGTTAACACGTCAATCACGTGTTAACACGTACCAACGTGTTAACGCGTAATTGCGTGTTAACGCGTAAATTACGTGTTAACGCGTAATAACGTGTAAACGCGTTTGTTGCAGACGTTTTGGCCCCAACGGCCTTCCATAATATCTAGTGTATATATCTATGGGTCCATATATACAGAGCAGATATGATACTGTGCTAGAGATATTTAATGCTTAAAGGGACACTTTGTGAAATGTTTAATACTTATGAAGCCTACCTTAATGGGATATAGTAAGTATAGTTATCGTATAGAACTAAGCAATAACCTGTATGTGAATAATATGTTTATGAATGAGTTATTTATATATATGCATATAATGCATATTTATTGAGACAAGACAAGGGTTTGTTGGGTATAATACACTGTTTAATGATGTTGTATAGTCTGTTTTAAGTATTACTGCATAGAAATATTTATGAAATTATAGTATATTGTGATCAAATGTCTGTAATAAACATTACGAGAGCGACTCGACTGTGAAGAGCAACGAAACTTTGACTCTCTCATATTTCTATCTTTTAGAAATTTAAACTGCAGCACCGCCAGCTCAACGCCGGGCGTGCTACATTTACTCTCTTTTTAAAGAAATTAATTGACTTTACTTTAAAAAAGTGAGTTAACCTGTTGCTTTTAAAGCGATTACTTGACTTTACTTTAAATTTTGTGTTAACCCATTGCTTTTAAACCGATTTGCTGACTTTACTTTAAAAATCTAGTAAACATCTACAAAGATTCAACCCTTTTGGGAATCTGTGTTAAGACAATTAGGTAGATGTCTGGGATATCCCTCTCTCACCCAGGATATGCCTTTTAGGTGACAAAACTGAGGTTCCACAGATTACAAATGATGAGTTCACCCATATAACTATGGGAATTATTACAGCACATCGTATAATACTGAGGCTTTGGAAAGATATTCAATGCCCTACACTTAAATTATGGATGGAATCCATGATTGAGAATGTATCATATGAGAAAATGTTGGCCAAAATGAATGGTGATTACAAGAAAATAGAAATACGGGAGATTTTCATTTCCGCACTTGAAATATGAATGTCTATCCTGTTATGCTCTGGACTATACTTTTAGTATTTTTATACTTTTGTTACTGGTTGTTGAATTATTTATTTATTTTCTAAAATTGATGAACAAATTTTAAAATTGTGAAGAACTTGTATACATTTATATGTTTGTATGGTATTGTGTTACATCAACAAAAAAAAAACTAATAAAAACTTCATTTTCAAAACAAAAATAAACATTTAGTAAACAGTTTGCTTTTAACATTTCCAAATTAATCTGGGTTTGTTCACCAATTTTTTAATAAGCAAAGTAATGAATCGCTTTTTAGAGTGCAATAAAGCCCCTTCATCACAGGAAATATACGCATGATTTGGTGCAATCAATCACGAACAAACACTCATACATGTGTGGAGAGTTTCTTTATTCATGATACTTAAATAAAAAAGTTATTGTCAAAAGCTAAAGAAACAAACGCCTCCACAAACTCTTCCAAGGCCTCACTTGTCCTGTAGGAACTGTTTTCAGCAGGTCTCTAGCCCTCACATGCAATGCTTTTGTTCATTTAGGGTCAAATGCACAAAACAATTGCAAAAATTACAAAAATTTAATTGGCTTTTAGAGCAACTAAATATAAAAAACAAAACCCAGAGTTTGAACCAAAACTGAACAGAAAAAAGGTGAAGTTTGATGATTTTTGCACATTTTGGCCATTTTTTAAAATGTTACTAAAAGTCTTCATTCAACTTCATCCCTGAAATGTTCACACATATATGTATAACTCTTCGAGGCACTGCTCTGTACAATAATTTACAGTCTATTTTACACACACACACACACACGTTGGTATTGGTGGTTTATGATGACTGACACCAACAGACATTCTCATGACTATAAGAAACTTTGCATGTTCATGACAACGTACGCTAACCAAACCCAACAGTCTACCCGAATGAGAATTATTTGGCATATAGTTGCAATGTAACCTAAAGTCAACAAAATGCATTAATAGGACCATCAAAATAAAGTGACACCAATTACTGTCCTCATAAAACCACACTGCAAAAAATGATTTCTTACTTAAGAGTCTTTGTCTTGTTTCTTTAGTCCAAATATCTACAAATGCATTTTCTAGACAAGCCAAAAATATAATTTTGTTATCAAAAAAAGTAAAATTAAGTGAGTTTTTCCCTTTAAAACGAGCAAAATAATCAGAAAGTGTGGTAAGTGAAATTAAATGATTAAACCGATAAAAAACAAGATTGTTTTACGAACCACAATGACATGATAGCAATAATAATTGGCATGTTAATTAAAATTTTCTCATGTTACATGGACACTTAGGGACTTTCAATAAATAATATTTGTAAATAGCTTTTAACCATTTTGATTAATGTTCTGTATGAACGGCTTGATGTAGAAATCTAATTTTGTTTGTTTATTTGTGTAACTTGTATTTAATTTCTATTTTTATTTAGTTTTTTTTTTTTTTTTTTTGGGGGGGGGGGTATTTTGCATTGATGTTTAGATGTATATGTTGCAATAATCTTGGCATTGCTATGCAGAAAACAAATAAACCTTCTCACCTAATTTAAGG
This sequence comes from Danio kyathit, assembly GCA_903798195.1. Taxonomy (NCBI): domain Eukaryota; kingdom Metazoa; phylum Chordata; class Actinopteri; order Cypriniformes; family Danionidae; genus Danio; species Danio kyathit. The sequence goes on along the minus strand of LR812526.1, from coordinate 5,319,971 downwards.
AAAAGCTAACTCAATATTTTATACTTTTCTAGAAAATCCTGTACACTGTAAAACATGCAGAGTTCCACACAATTCCTTCATGTTGTCCAAACACAAATCAATTAAATGAACTTAATAGTTTTTACAGTGGATTGAACATAAAACAATCAAATAATGTCCCCCAAATAATCTCAAGAATTGTCTTGTTTCAGCACATTTTAAATAAGTAGTTTGGACAAGCAGCAAAATCTTTTTTTTTTTTTTTTTTGAGTGTATAGAACATTTCATCACTATTTATATTATAAAAACATTTGATGACATTATAAGACTATTTAAAGATTACAGTTCGGTACCAAAATACTTTAATTATTTAAATTTCCATTTAAATCTTTAGAGTCACTATATCCATTTGTTAGCAAGGTTAAACATTTAAAATTATTTTAAAATGCGTCAGAATCAGTAGTTTGTTTGTTTGTTTTACACTCAGACGTTACTCTTATGTTCAACACTGTAAAAAATACAAAGTTTCACACCACTCATGTTATTCCAACATAAATCAATTTAGTTAACTTAACAAATTGAAGTGGATCGAACATAAAACTTTGAAGTTGTCCCAAAAAAAACCTTAAGAATTGTGTCGTTTCAACTCATTTTAAAATAATTACTTTAAACAAGCAGCAAAAGTCATTTTTTGAGTGTGAGACAAAAACTTTAAGTACACTATCAAAAATGCTTCCCGCTGTCCCAACACAAATCAATTAAGTTACCATAACAAATTTTGAACAATTACATTTCTAGAAAATGCTTCTTGATTTATGAATAGGTGGATATTTGGACTAGTAATGCACGGTAATAAATGCAGGGTTCAACACAATTCCTTCATGCTGTCAGAACACAAATCAATTAAGTTAACTTAACAAATTTAAGTGGATTGAACATAAAACAATTAAGTTGTGCCCAAAAAATCTCAAGAATTGTGTGCTCATTTTAAATAAGTAGTTTGAACAAGCGAGACAGTCCTCGCCGCAGCTTGATAACGTACTGCACCAGGTCCACTACGTAATAGACGATGGCCTACAGCTACCCTAAACCCAACTGTCACAGAAGCATGGGCGTTACCTTAATGGGTGGTACAATGTACACTACGTAGTGGACCTGGTCTTGTATGTCATCATGGTTTATAGACTGCAGCGAAGACATCTTGGAACAAGTAGCAAAATCAATTTTTTGAGTGTTTAGAACATTTCATTACTATTTATAGTTATAAAATGTCTACATAACATTTGATAATATTAAAAGTCTATTTAAGGAGTACAGTTTGGTACCAAAATACTTTATTAGTATTTAATTTTCCATTTCAATCTTTAGTCACTATATCCATTTGTCAGCAAGATTTTTCAATTGAACATTTAAAATGATTCTATGCATGTTAAAATGCGTCAGAATGAGTAGATTGTTTGTTTTTTACATTCAGACGTTACTCTTATATTCAACATACTGGACACTGTAAATTATGCAGAGTTCCACACAATTCCTTCATGTTGTCCCAACACAAATCAATTAAGTTAACTTAACAAATTTAAGTGGATTGAACATAAAACAATTAAGTTGTCCTAAAGAAAAACCTTAGGAATTGTATCGTTTCAACTCATTTTAAATAATTTGCTTGAACAAGCAGCAAAAGTCATTTTTTGAGTGCGAGACAAAAACTTTAGGTACTGCAGGGTTCCACACAACTCATTCATGCTGTCCCAACACAAATCAATTAAGTTACCATAACAAATTTTTAAACCATATTTTTTTGTTTCTGGAAAATCCTTCTTGAGTTAAGAATTTATGGATATTTGGACTAGAAATGCACTGTAAAGAAATGCAGGGTTTCACACAACTTCTTCATGTTGTCCCAAATTGAAGTCGATTAAACATGAGACAATTAAGTTGTCCCCAAAAAAATCTCAAGAATTGTGTTGTTTCAGCTTATTTTAAATAAGTAGTTTGAACAAGCAGCAAAATCATTTTGCAGTCAAATGCAGCTATTTTTTTTACGTTTCTAGAAAATGCTTCTTGATTTATGAATTTGTGGATATTTTTGGACTAGAAATGCACTGTAATAAATGCAGAGTTCCACACAATTCCTTCATGTTGTCCCAACACAAATCAATTAAGTTAACTTAACAAATGTAAGTGGATTGAACATAAAACAATTAAGTTGTCCCCAAAAATATCTCAACTGCGTTGTTTCAGCTCATTTTAAATAAGTAGTTTGAACAAGAAGCGAAATCATTTTGCAGTCAAATGCTGGTATTTTTTACATATATTTTGTATGTTTCTAGAAAATGTTTATTGATTTAAGATTTGGTGGATACTTGGACTAGAAATGCACAGTAATAAATGCAGCATTCCACACAATTCCTTCATGCTGTCCCAAATTGAAGTCGATTGAACATAAAACTATTAAATTGTCCCCAAACAAATCTCAAGAATTGTGTGTTCCAGCTCATTTTAAATGAACAAGCAGCAAAATCATATTTGTTTTGAGTGTATAGAACATTTCATCACTATTTATATTATAAAATGTCTACATAACATGTGATGACGTTAAAAGACTATTTATGGATCACAGTTTGCTACAAAAATATATGAATTAATTAATTTTCCATTTAAATCTTAAGACTTAGTCACTATATCCATATAGATTATTGAATTGAACATTTAATGTATTTTAAAATGCGTCAGAATGAGTACATTGTTTGTTTTTTACATTCAGACGTTACTCTTATGTTCAACATACTGGACACTGTAAATAATGCAGGGTTCCACACAATTGCTTCATGCTGTCCCAACACAAATCAATTAAGTTAACTTAACAAATTTAAGTGGATTGAACATAAAACAATTAAGTTGTCCCCAAAAAAATCTCAAGAATTGTGTTGTTTCAGCTCATTTTAAATGAACAAGCAGCAAAATCATTTTTTTTTTTTTTTTTTGAGTGTATCGAACATTTCATCACTATTTATATTATATATTATATATTTATATTATCACAGTTTGGTACCAAAATATATGAATGAATTAATTTTCCATTTAAATCTTAAGACTTAGTCACTATATCCATATAGATTATTGAATTGAACATTTAATGTATTTTAAAATGCGTCAGAACATTTCATCACTATTTATATTATATATTATATATTTATATTATCACAGTTTGGTACCAAAATATATGAATGAATTAATTTTACATTTGAATCTTAAGACTCTTTAGAGTCACTATATCCATATAGATTATTGAATTGAACATTTAACATGATTTTATGTGTTTTAAAATGCGTCAGAATCAATCGTTTGTTTGTTTTTTACATTCAGACGTTACTCTTATGTTCAACATACTGGACACTGTAAATAATGCAGAGTTCCACACAATTGCTTCATGCTGTCCCAAATTGAAGTCGATTGAACATAAAACTATTAAATTGTCCCCAAAAAAATCTCAAGAATTGTGTGTTTCAGCTCATTTTAAATGAACAAGCAGCAAAATCATATTTGTTTTGAGTGTATAGAACATTTCATCACTATTTATATTATAAAATGTCTACATAACATGTGATGACGTTAAAAGACTATTTATGGATCACAGTTTGCTACAAAAATATATGAATGAATTAATTTTCCATTTAAATCTTAAGACTTAGTCACTATATCCATATAGATTATTGAATTGAACATTTAATGTATTTTAAAATGCGTCAGAACATTTCATCACTATTTATATTATATATTATATATTTATATTATCACAGTTTGGTACCAAAATATATGAATTAATTAATTTTACATTTAAATCTTAAGACTCTTTAGAGTCACTATATCCATATAGATTATTGAATTGAACATTTAACATGATTTTATGTGTTTTAAAATGCGTCAGAATCAATCGTTTGTTTGTTTTTTACATTCAGTCGTTACTCTTATGTTCAGCATAAAGGACACTGTAAATAATGCAGAGTTCCACACAATTCCTTCATGTTGTTCCAAAACTAACCAATGAAATTAATTTAATCGTTTTTTTTACAGTAGATTGAACATGAGACAATTAAGTTGTCCCTCCAAATAATCTCAAGAATTGTGTTGTTTCAGCTCATTTTAAATAAGTAGTTAGAACGAGCAGCAAAATCATTTTGCAGTCAAATGCAGCTATTTTTTACGTTTCTAGAAAATGCTTCCTGATTTAAGAATTTGTGGATATTTGGACTAGAAATGCACAGTAAAGAAATGCTGAGTTCCACACAATTCCTTCATGCTGTCCCAACACAAATCAATTAAGTTAACAAATTAAAGTGGATTGAACATAAAACAATGAAGTTGTCCCCAAAAAAAATCTTAAATTGTGTTTGAACAAGCAGCAAAAGTCATTGTTTTGAGTGTGAGACAAAAACTTTAAGTAAGAAACACATTTTTTGCAGTGCATCAAAACCAACACACACACACACACACACACACACACACACACACACACTCACTCTTCTCTATTGTCCTTCTTCAGTCTGCGGCGGCACATTCTCCACTCCGTCTCCTGTCTCTGCTGCTGTGGCGGCGGCTGCAGTGTTTGTGCTGTTGGCGTTCTGCAGAAACTTCCTCAAGTCCTTGAGCGCGGGTCTGAACATCTGAATGAGCGCCAGCAGAGCGGCCTGCGTGCCCTCCAGAGCCTGAGCCTGTCTCTCCTGAGCGCAGGCCTGGGCCTCCTGTGAGCGCCGGATCATCTGCAGCAGGTCGTTCTGGTTCTCCAGGTGCTGGGCGATCTCCCGCACGTGCAGGTTGGTGACGCGGTGCTCCTGCAGCAGTTTGGCCGAGTTGAGGGCGATTCGGCTCTTCAGCTCCTGCGGTTTATTGGAGCATTCAGCCTGAGCGGTCAGCATCTCCACCGGAGCCTCCGCTGTTACAGTCACTGGCGTCTCAGTGGTGCAATACTCCACCATTCCCTCCTCCAGCGCATGATACGTAGTCTCTGCTGCACACATACGGTTGAAGTCAGAATTATTAGCCTCCCTGTATAATTTTTTACCCAATTTCTGTTTAAAGAGCCCCTATTATACATTAAATAGGGTCATATTTTGGTTGTAAGGGTCTCCAACAACAGTCTAATATGTATGCAAGGCCAAAAAACACTTTCATGGTCTCATAATATGCATTTATTTTTACCTAATTTTCCCAGCGACTCCCATATGAATCGTTCAGTGATTCATTTGTTCCCAAACCCCTCCTTAGCGCGAAGCTAATCTGCGCTGATTGGACCGATGACAGTCTGTTGTGATTGGTCGACAGTGTTCAGCACGAGACAGAGTGAAATGCCCAGCATAGCTTATCAACAATATAGAAGTAGTGCATACACGCTTCATATTAGTGTAAGGCGTGGATGTAAATACAGACGATCGGCTTGAGAATACGGACGACTAACTATTTTATTGAGCAAAAACTGAAGGAAGAATTGGGGAGGAAATCGACACGCGTCTCCTAGCCTGTCACACTCTACCTCAGTGTTGCCAGATGTAGCTGACTGATTCCAGCCCAAAAACTATCCAAAACCCGCCAAAATACAAAAAAAAACCACCGACTCATCTGGAAAACACGGTTGTGACAGTCGCGAAAAACACGATAAGTGTTTATACCCGCACAATCAAGTTAAAAACAGTCCAATTGAACGGGAAACGGCCCAATCTGGCAACTCTGCTCTACCTGCTCTTTTTTCACACACACAGACACACACACACACACACACACACACACACACACACACACACACACACACATTACCCTCCTCCTCAGAGGACACAACACAAAAATTAAAGTCCTTAACAGAAACATTCAAAAACAGAATACATAAGAATGTATATTAAAGAAACAACTTCACATTAGTTACTGACACCACAGAATACAGTACCCAGTTCTCACCAGTGTTATTAGGGTCGCGCCTCCATAGAATAGTGAGGGCGGCGTCCGTGCACTCCCCCGGTTTTCCCGTTCATCCGCGACGCGCATCCCCTCCCTCCCTGTCCTCACTTTCCCCCAGTCTCCCGGATTTTTTGTGTGTGCATGAGTGCATTAAAGCAGTTCAGTTAAACACTAGCATATTGCTCTGTTATTAACAATGACACACATTCAGTATTAATCCACACAGTGGCAAAAGCTGAACTATTCTGAACCTTGACCGCTGCACGTGTGTAAGAACAGCTGACGGTAGCCATAGCCATGACAGGATTGCAAGCTCACAAACACGTTTAAATCCGCAAAGAAAGCGGCACGCGTCGCGTTTTTAGCGTGTTTTTAGTCGTGATATGTATAAGTGTTGTATGTTGTCATGGCTTACCTAAACTCTGCTTTTCCCAACGATCACCAACCCTCATTACAAAATGGAGGAATAATCCATGAGCTGTGTATTGATAGTTCCTGTGGAGCTCTGTCAGTCTCATACATCAGTAGTCTTTTCTGATCCTTCCTTTTTTGCAAAATAAACCTCAACCACTGACTCTTCACAGCTTCATCTTTGGGTAGAGAATATAACACAAACTTTCCCTCAAACTTCCAATAATATCCAGCTGAGCACAGCGTCTTCATGATCATGACTTCAGGATCTGTTTATCTTCCTCTCTAGCTGCTGTGTTAGTGGGCGGGGCCGCAGGTTTAAATTCGTGGGTCTGCGCGCGCAACCATTATGTTTCGTGTCTACGTAACGCCGAAACGGCTAAAGAATCGTTATCAAGACGATTCGTTTAAACCACTATGAGTCGACCCTTTTATAGATGAATCAATATTTTTAAAAACTGTCCACTTTCAGATTTAAGCTTTAGCTGGATATTTTACTTCACTTAGAGCTGTGTTACACACTACATAGAAGGTCATTTTCAAAAACCCATAATAGGGGCTCTTTAACAGAGAGAAGATTTTTTTTCAACACATTTCTAATCATAATAGTTTTAATAACTCATTTCTAATAACTGATTTATTTTATCTTTGCCATGATGACAGTCAGGGGCATAGTGGACATGTTAAAAGTGTGTGTGGGGTGGGGGGGGGGGGGTTGCAGCTGTATGAAATCCAAAAGTTTACATTCTTAATCATCTGTTTCTAAATGGTCTGTCTCTAAAAGTGAGGGGGACGTATCACCCCCATCCCCCCCGGTTGCTACGCCCCTGATGACAGTACATAAAAGTTACTAGTATTCAGCTTAAAGTGACATGTAAAGGCTTAATTAGGTTAATAAGGCAAGTTAGTGTAATTAGGCAAGTCATTGTAAACTGTTTCTATAGGGCAGGATATTAAATTTCAGTGTTTCCCCTACCATTACATAAGGGGGGCGCCCCGCCTTCCCAACGGCTTTCCCCGCCCCCCCCTTGAAGTCAAGTTAATTATATTTTATATACAGCGCCAGATCACAACTTCTTTTAATAAACAAGCTAATATCTTATCTACACAACAGCATGTGATTTCTGTCTCTACATGGTCGCACGATTACAAATTTCTGCTCTCTGAATAGAGCACAGTGGAGTTTCACACAGACCCTCTCTGCTGTATGGAAATGTAATGTAATGTAATGTAATGTAATGTGTATTTATATAGCGCTTTTATTCATTTTTAATTTGTTGACTTTAACTGCAGTTTGGCACTTTCACTTTCATTCGGGAACATTTCATGCATGCCCCCCGTGACAAACGAGATATTGGATGCGACTATGAACTGCTGGAAGAGTTGTTTTAATGGAGGTTCATATAGGGCTGGGCGGTTTTTTCGATTTTTTCGATTAATTCGAATTTACGTTTTAAGACGATTTTATTTTTTACAAAATCGAGGAATCGCGGTTTTTTAATAAAAATATTAAAGCCGCTTTTCCACTATCGTGCCAAACCGTTCTAAACTGTTAGACAACCGTGCTGAATTGTGCTGATTCTGTGTGTTGACGTCGCGGCTCTGTTGATGTGCTGCCACAGCTGGTAGCGGAAGCGCGCAAGGGCGGACCGGCCATTGGGAACACCGGGACATTTTCCCGCTAGAGCAACAACAGCCCCGCAGTCAGCCAGCCAGCTTCGCGAATGTTTCCACGCGCGTCGTGCTGTTGTTCGCGTCCCGCAGCCGTCTGTGTCTCTCGCGCGAGCTGCGAGACGGGGACCCGCGCACCACCTGAAGGACGGTTACGGCGTGTTGTAAATGTTGGTCACCGCAGAAAGTCAAATCTTTCTTTAATTTGGACTTTTGCTTGAATTACGGAGTGGCACAGTAGCTGCCAAGGTACTGTATGAATTAAATCATAACCCATATATGTACCAATAAACAAGTAAAATGAATGAATGAATAAAATAAATATGGATTCTTAAATGTCGGCAGTTTTTACTCCAAAAAATATCAATACGTATCGACAAAGGTTTTATAAAAATAAATTAAGCAATTTTCAACATTTCAGCTATAGGCCATTATACGATTCAGTTAAATATAAGATAGACATTTAAATATAGATAGATATGTAACAGGTTTCTGTGGGGGTTTTTTTTTGTTCACGGTGATCTTTAATATATACTGGGTGGTGGAGCTACGCACAATTATTTTCTAAAACATCAAGCAGATATTTGTCTATAGCTCGTTAGTTATTTATGAAGACAAAAAATAATTAAAATAACAAAAATAAAACTATAAAATTACAAAGATAAAAAGAGCAGCATTCTGCTAAATATAGTCCTTTATATCCTGATATGCTATGTGTTGTTTCATTCGTTTTTTTATATTTAACTTGATGCATTCGTTATTTAATGTTTAAATACAAAATCGTTTAAATGGTTATATTTTACCATCAAAATGTAGTATATTTTATATCATTACCAATTTTTGATATAAAACCGCTGTTATTTTATTGATTGTTATGAAATAATTTAAGTGCTATATTTTTTATTAGTGAAAGTGCCCGCTCACTTTGACAAGGCCTGTCTAAATATATATTTCTGCCATGCCACTAATACAGATAAACTATTGTTGCATTATCATTGTTTATTTTTCTGTTATGTACAGAGATTTGAATATTTATTTCCCCTCCAATCCTTTTTAATCTTCAAGTTACATTTTGGTCATTTTCTCTCCAAATAAAATTTGCCCAAAGCTGCACAACATATGACCTCTACATAAATACGGGTGCTGTGAATTCTATTGAAGCTAGGTTTAGCATCCCTATATGAGAGAGTGCCATAACCGCGTTTAGTCACACTATTGCTTTTCTTTTACAAGTGAGCATGAAAAAAACTAGTTTCAGCATTTATTTAAATTTAAATGAACAAGGTAAGCTGGTAAGGTAGTTACACAGAAAAAATAAATTTAATAAAAAAATAAATAAAAAAATCGAAATCGAAATCGTGAATCGGTCAAACTTTATGAAAAAAAAAATCGAGATTTTTTTTTTGCCATATTGCCCAGCCCTAGTTCATACCGCATGCTGAATGGAAGAAAAAAAAACCTCCGCATTTCACAATGCAGGTGTCTGTGGTCTGCACTGACTCGGTAGGTGCAGAGAGTGTCAAACAGCCATGTGTGTGTGTGTGGACTATCCTGTCGCAAAACGCGGCGAAAAGCCGTACATGACGGTAATAGTTCGATTAAGGTGTTTACATGTCTGTTCTGCACTTCAATAATGCGACTAAGATCGGCATACTCCACATGTCTTAATTCCATTTCTCTTTAGTTCGATTATGACCTTAATCTGATTAAATTAATCAAAAATCGCTGTTTACATGGTCGACTCTTAATCTGAGTATTGTCCTAATCACATTAAAATTGAATTATTGGTGTCCATGTAAACGTAGTCAGTGTAAACCTTATTCTTTATTAAATTAGCCTTCTCTTCAATCATGTCGACAAATTCATTGTTGTCTGTTCATTTACAAAACTCCACTATATTTACAGTCACTTCTTAACATTCAGGAAACACGTCGAAATCAAAAAAATCTATAAAAACTATTTTAAAATGTATTTAACCAGGTAAGTCAATTGAGAACCAGTTCTCATTTACAATGACGACCTGGCCAAAAGGCAACATAGCAGCTGTTACAGTCATATGTATATGCCAGTATGTTTTGCTTGTGTGTGTGCGCTCTCTCTCTTTCTCTTGCTCTCTCGCTTGCTCGTTCGCTCCCTCTCTCTCTCTCTCTCCCTCTGTGTCATTTCTCAGGTTCGCCCATTCCAGTACCCCATTCGTCCGTGAAGACGTCAATCATCATTACACCCTGTGACGTCATCACCTCCGTTTCCAATCAGGATGGGAGCTCGTAGTTTAAAGGGACGCGAGCGGGGAAGCTCGTTCTGCTTGCTCTGTCTTGCCTGTTTGCTCTTGCTTGTTTGCCTTTATGTGTTTTTGGCTTGTTGTTATGTGCTGTGATGTTGATGTGAGTTAGAGTTTTGATTTTGGTCTGGTCCGTGTTTTTGGTTGCCGTTACCGTTTTTGTGTGTGTATATGTGACCCTTCCCGTTCCCTAACATCTGGCGTCAGCCTTCCCCTGGGATTCGAGGAGTTTAGATGTCACGTGACTTACACTTTGCATCACGTAGATAACTCCACTGTCTAAACACACTAGTTTAGAAGTGAGCGCCACCCGCTGTAAGTTTTCACCGTCTTTTTGGCTAGCAGAGCAGTTTTAGTTATAGCGTCTAAACGCTGAAGATGTTTTGTTTGTTTATTTTGTATTAGTTAGTTTAGAGGGTAATTTCAGTTAGATTTGGGGTTTTTGTTATATTACTTTCTTTTATTTGGCGCCACTTAATTCTCGTTTCCCCCCATCTGTGATATATATATTGACTCATTTATTTATCTTTTGTGATATCTTGTAAATATTTTTGCTGTTTGACTTCTTTTCACTATTATAAATAAATTCACTTACTTTGCAGTATTTTGGTTGTCGTTTGAATATTTTGCCACCAACTCAACACAATTTTGGTCACATTAAATGTTACCTCTTTTAAACCCTAGAGCAAAAACTTGAAGGTCGTAACAGCAGCAAACTGAAAAGAGTAATGACTAAATGAAGTGCGAACTTTGGGTATACAAAGGTTGATAAAACTACTAAAGCGCAGATTTCGACATGTTTTCTGAATGTTAGGAAGTGACTGTAAATATATAGTGGAGTTTTGTAAATGAACAGAAACCAATGAATTAGTCGACATGATTGAAGTGAAGGCCAATTCAATAAAGAATAAGGTTGACAGTGATGAGTATAAAATGGCGCACCAGTTACAAAACCAATTGCTGCATGGTAAATAACATGGAAAACTCTCATTCACAAACTGGATGTTATTTACCATGCAGCAATTGGTTTTGTAACTGGTGCGCCATTTTATACTCATCACTGTCAACCTTGTTCTTTATTGAATTGGCCTTCTCTTCAATCATGTCGACTAATTCATTGGTTTCTGTTCATTTACAAAACTCCACTAAAGAATAAGGTTGACAGTGATGAGTATTAAATGGCGCACCAGTTACAAAACCACTTGCCGCATGGTAAATAACATCCAGTTTGTGAAGGAGAGTTTTCGAAGCTGATCTGTGAGTTAAATCCCCATAATCCAGAATTGGTAATACTGTTCATTTGACCAAACGCTGCTTTGAAGAGTGTGTAAAAGAAGATTCTCTTCTGGCTGCCGTTATCAGTCTCACACTATTTTTTTTTTCCTTTTTCTGAAAGTCTTGATAAAACCATCGTGGAGTTTTTCTTTTATCATTTTAGCAAATAGGATTGTGAAATAATTACTTGTTGAACTATTTGTTGAGCTCTACGTTTACTATCTATGACGACTTCTGCTGCTGAGAAACCCAGAAATGTGAAAAGGCTTCATTGGGATTTTCATAACTTATGTTCTAGACTAGGCATGGGCCGGTACCGCACTCCTTCGTGAAGCTAATGCGGAAGTAACTATAATTTTTTTTATAACTCATCCGTTTTGTTTATATTAAGTTATATTAAGTTTGCATAATTAAGGGTGGGGCCACTTGAGTGACAGCTAGGTCTCGCTGCTCGCCGTCACCTCAGCTGATTCCAGCTGATTAGCCGCTGAGCTCGGCATATTCCTCGTATTTTTGTGTTGTTTTATGTGGCTTTACACAGTCATTTGCCTTTTGGAATTATTTCCTACAATTATCAGATGATATGGCATGCTGTGTGCACTTAATTGTGCTCACAAACCATTTACATGGCCTCCATTTCCCAGGTGAGTGAAATTATATACTTATATACCATCTCTATAAATGTATTTGTTTTATTTAAGATCATCTATATTTTTCTTCAGACCTGTAAAGCACTCCAGAATCTGACAGATAGATTAGCTGTAGGCTCTAGAACAGTCATCTGAAGCCTTGTCATACAGTGTTATGCCTGGATTTCACCAATAGCATTTACTAACACAGACTATATCTGAAGTGTTTGGATGTAATTCGTGTTTTCTTCCTGTATAAAATCGTCATAAGAACAATGTTTAGTGGCTCAATGCGTTACAACAGTGTTTTTAAAAGTCTAAACACCTTATTTATATAGTGTACAACCAAGCACATGTGGTCAGAACACAAACGAGTCACAGGTAATGAAGTATTAAGCGTTTCTCCCAAAGAAAAGCCCGTCTAAAAAAAATGCTATAGCAGGCGTCTGTAGCTCCGCTCACACTCCGCCTCTTTGCGCTTGTTTGGTATCCCCTGGTCGGTGCGATGATGCGCGAACAAAATGGTGATGGTTGGCCGCGCCTACTTAAAGCTTCTTTTGCGTTCTTCAGAAACCTATGGGTGACGTCACGGATACTACATCCATATCTTTTACAGTCTATGGCTGGTACACAATTCTGACAGTAACCTTGGATAAATATATATTAATAATAGAAGTCATGCACTAGGATATTTTCGGATTTTGGGCTATTGGGATTTTCATAACTTCATTATGTAATGGAAAGGCATCTAAAATACACATTTGCAATTATAGATGTAAACATTGCCAAATTGGAGCTCTGACCGGGACAAAAATGGCTGCGGGTGCAGCATATGTATCGCAATTACCCATAATTTACAGTTTCTGATCATATCTCTGTTTTGTTCTGTTGATATGTGATCCAATTATTGGTAGCTTTAAACAGATGTGCTGCATTTCTGTGGAGATCCCAGTGTTGCTGCCATTATGGCACACAGCTCACGTGACTGAAAACTATTAATTGATGCTTTACCCAGTTCACCTGGGATATGTTAACATAAAACCTGAAATATATTAACATAAAACCTGGAATATATTAACATAGTTTCTTACTTTTATGTAAAGAATATGTGTTAAACTGTAATCCTACCTTCAAGAGTTTTTATCTCACACGCTGACGCGGCCGCCGGCTGAATACCTGTGAAGAGACAATCATATTACAAGGATCCAGATGCATTTATAATCTCAAAATGTAGATTACAACTCTCATATGAATTATCATATCAGAATCTGCAATGTTTAGTTGGGATTATAATTAACCAGGAAACACAAGCAAAGTTTAACCCTACTAGGTGAAGGAATTTATTTTGAAGGCACGTGACTGAAAAATGGCATGCTAATTTAAACTATTTGGGCACAAGAAATGATCAAATATGAAGCTTGTCTTTATTGTTACAATGAAGACTATACTGTGTTATTTCACATTTGATTATGTTGTTGTTTTACACTTTACCTCAACATTGTTAGACTATCCAGAAAACCATAAAGAGCTATCTGTTTAATTTGTATGTTGTTCTATTGTTAATGCTTGTAATTTCTTTATTATACTTTACAATTAACACACTCCCTACAAACAAATCACAATGCAAAATTATGAACTCTTTCCAAATAGAGTTACAGTGCATCTGGAAAGTATTCATAGCGCTTCACTTTTTCCACATTTTTTTATGTTACAGCCTTATTCCAAAATGGATTAAATTCATTGATTTCCTCAACATTCTACACACAATCCCCCATAATGACAATGTGAAAAAAGAGTTTTTGAAATTGTTGCAAATTTATTAAAAATAAAAACCTGCAAAATCACATGTACATCAGTATCCACAGCCTTTTTGCCGTGAAGCTCTAAATTGAGCTCAGGTGCATTCTGTGTCCACTGATCATTCTTGAGATGTTTCAGCAGTTCACCTGTGCTAAATTCAGTTGATTGGACATGATTTGAAAAGGCATACACCTGTCCATATAAGTCAGTGCATGTCAAAGCACAAACCAAGCATGAAGAAAAAAGGAATTGTCTGTAGACCTCCAAGACCGGATTGTCTCGAGGCACAAGGCTGGGGAAGGTTACAGAAACATTTCTGCTGCTCTAAAAGTTCCAATGAGCACAGTGGCCTCCATCATCCGTAAGTGGAAGATGTTTGGATCCACCAGGACTCTTCCTAGAGCTGGCCGGCCATCTAAGCTGAGTGATCGGGGGAGAAGGGCCTTAGTCAGGGAGGTGATCAATAACCCGATGGTCACTCTCTGTGAGCTTCAGTGTTTTTCTGTGGAGAGAGGAGAACCTTACAGAAGGACAACCATCTGTGCAGCAATCCACCAATCAGGCCTGTATGGTAGAGTGGCCAGAGAGAAGCCACTCCCCGCCTGGAATTTGCCTAAAAGGCATCTGAAGGACTCTCAGACCATAAGAAACTAAATTCTCTGGTCTGATGAGACTAAAATTGAACTCTTTGGAGTGAATGCCAGGCGTTACGTTTGGAGAAAACCAGGCAGCGCTCATCACCAGGCTAATACCATCCCTACAGTGAAGCATGGTGGTGGCAGCATCATGCTGTGGGGATGTTTTTCAGCAGCAGGAACTGGAAGACTAGTCAGGATAGAGGGAAAGATGAATGCAGCAATGTACAGAGACATCCTGAATGAAAACCTGCTTCAGAGTGCTCTTGACCTCAGACTGGGGCGACGGTTCATCTTCCAGCAGGACAATGACCCAAAGCACACCGCCAGCCAGAGCCCAGACCTAAATCCTATTGAACATCTCTGGAGAGATTTGAAAATGGCTGTACACCGTCGCTTCCAATCCAACCTGATAGAGCTTGAGAGGTACTGCAAAGAGGAACGGGCAAAAATTCCCAAAGACAGGTGTGCTGAGCTTGTGGCATCATATTCAGAAAGACTTAAGACTGTAATCGCTGCCACAGGAGCAACAACAAAGTATTGAGCAAAGGCTGTGAATACTGATGTACATGTGATATTTCAGAGGGTTTTTTGTAATAAATTTGCAACAATTTCAAAAACTCTTTTTTCACATTGTCATTATGGGGGATTGTGTGTAGAATGTTGAGGAAATAAATGAATTTAATCCATTTTAGAATAAGGCTGTAACATAAAATATGTGGAAAAAGTGAAGAGCTTTGAACACTTTCCGGATGCACTGTATTTAAATTATCTTTTGAAACTACATCAATATCGCACATTTTATCGTATAAAAACCTAAATATTGCAATGTCAGCTTTTTCCAATATCATGCAGCCCTACCTTGAATTTTAAGCCAAGACACTGCAGGAAAAGCATTGATAGTTTTGAGTTAACGGTGAAATTTTGTTCCTGAATCGTCTTTCAGAATAGTAGGAGGAACAATTCCAATGACAATACACATCTTTAAAAGTAATTTCTACTATGATAAGCTTGTGCTAATATGGTTATGGTTAAAATCAATATTGTTTTCATTCATTCATTTTTTTTTTCGGCTTAGTCCCTTTATTATTCCGGGGTCACCACAGCGGAATGAACCGCCAACTTATCCAGCATATGTTTTACGCAGCGGATGCCCTTCCAGCCACAACCCATCTCTGGGAAACATCCATACACACTCATACACTACAGACAATTTAGCCAACCCAATTCACCTGTACCGCATGTCTTTGGACTGTGGGGGAAACCGGAGCACCCGGAGGAAACCCACGCGAACGCAGGGAGAACATGCAAACTCAAAAATTTTGTTGATTATAATTGAATGCATTTGTGTTTGAATAAATGTTTTAAGAGTTTTCGAAATAAACCAAATCAAACTATTCAATAAGGATTTAGCGGAAAGCTTTGCTTATATATCATTCAACTACAAATATTTTGTTTCCTTCATGCAGGAACAGAATGAGAAACCTTTACTTGTAAAACAACATTATGCAAATGAGTGCCTATTTATTTAGCTTAAGCTTTATTCAGGGTTCATTCACATTTTTACTACAAACATTCCAGGACTTTTCCAGGACTTTCAAGTCAATTTTCATGACCTAATACACCTGCACTGTGGAGAGCATCCTGACTGGCTGCATCACCACCTGGTACGGAAACAGCACCAGTAGCAATCGCAAAGGTCTACATAGGACTGTGCGAACTGCTGGACGCATAGTAGGAGGTGAGCTTCCCTCCCTCCAGGAGATCTACACCAGGAGGTGCATGAGGAAAGCCAAGAGAATAATCAGCGACTCCAGCCACCCAAGCCATAGACTTTTCTCTCTGCTACCCTCAGGCAGACGGTTCCGCAGCATCCGGTCATGCACCAGCCGACTGAAGGAAAGTTTCTTCCCTCAGACTATCAGGCTGATGAACACTTAACACACCCCACACAAACTCCTGCACACCATCAAGATGTAGCATGCACTGCACTTTAACAAACCCATACTTAAAACAATACTGCCTACAACTATGTGTACACCTATCCATCATACGTATCGCTGTCAACATTGCCAATTTTACATTGTCTTGTTTTTTTTGTGAGTATGTTGTTGTATATTGCACTGTCTGTATTTTGCACTGTCTGTATTTTGCACTGTCTGTATTTTGCACTGTCGTTGTATTTGCACTCTCTGTATTTTGCACTGTCTGGAGCCAGCACCTAAGCTTTTCACTCATCATAGCACACGTGCTGCTGATGATGTGACAATAAAAGTGATTTAATGTTTCATGTAATGTCGACATATACATGGTAAATCCTATTAAAGAAACATTTAAATTTATTACAGCATATCATAAAACAGACAATAGTTTCAGTTTATTTTTATGTCCATGTAAAATAGATGATTCTTACACAGCACTAATAATGTGAGACCATGTTTTTGGCCAGGAAAAGAAAAGTAAAAACAACTAACCTCCATTCCAATAAACAGACATTTGTCAAACTAATTTTAGATTATCTTAATAGTTTGTTAAACTAGTAATAGTAGGTAAAACTACTTCTATTGTAAAGCCGCGATCACACTGCACTTTTCACTTTATAGACTTCCATTCATAGGCATGCGCATGCGGCAGACCAGAAACGCAAGACCGTGTTTCACATTTCACTACATTCGAAAGTTAAAGCTTGGTGAATTCTTACCTGCTAAATCACATCAGGTGGTTGCATGAGACCAATAGAAGATAATAAGAAATTTAAAATATGGAGCAATCGCTCACTTTTATTAATATCTAATCATATTGTTTAAGCCCGCCCCTTTTCACAGTGCCATACGACTGCATTTAGCAAGTACAAGCTCTAGTGTGACTGCAGCTGAAAATGTCTGCTAAATGACTAAATGTAAATATAATTTCCATGACTTTTCCAAAACCTTGTGGGTTTTTCTGTTTTCCAAAAGTTTTCCAGGCCTGGAAAATGCCATGTCAAAATTCCATGACTTTTCCAGGTTTTCCATGACCATGTGAACGCTGCTTATTTTCTTTTGTGTCCACATTAAAAATACTATAGTAAATACTATGGTGTTTTTGAATCACGCTATGCATTAGTAAAGTACTTGAGCTAATCTGTTGTGGTAATGCTAACACAACAACTACAGTAATATAAACAAATGACCCAAAAAACTAAAGTATTTATTACAGTTTATCAGATAGTTAATACTACTAGCATTCGTTAATAAAGTGTTGTATAATATATACAGTATAATACACTCAAAAACACTAATAACTATACATTGCTTAGCCTACTATAGTATATTTTTATGTCGGTAAACAACATTTTAAAGGTAAACTGAATACAATAGAATTGTCTTAATGTATTTTGTGTGGATAAGTGTGGATATAAGGTGATAAACATGAAATATAAATTGTGTTTTTCCAAATGAAGAAAATGTTTGTTCCAAGCAAAAAATAAATACATTTCTTACTGTTGTTTCTGTCTTGTTTCTAGTCCAAAAATCAAAAACATATTCAATCAAGAAGCATTTTTAGACAAGTAAAAAAATATAGTTTTATTTTCATGTTTTCCTAAAAACAAGCACAATAATCTGACAACGGGGTTAGTAAAATGTACTTATTTCAAACCAAAATCAAGATTATTTTACAAACCCCAATGACAGATTAAAAACAGTAACAACTTGTTTATAATAAAATCTCATTTGAATTTGACTTTCTTTCTTGTTTATTCCTGTTAACCATGTTTTAACTCATTTTTTTCATTCGTTTTTAATTCTTATACCTGTGTGATTGTTTTATCACTCTTTATTTTTATCGTCTTGTTTATAAAAAGCACTTTGAATTACAATAAATTGTATACGAAAATGTACTATATACATAAACTTGACTGTAAATTTGACATATTATTTCTTAAAAAGAACTATATATGTTTTTTTTTTTTACTTTGTCTAGAAAATGCTTGTTGATATAATCATTTGTAGATATTTGGACTACAAACAAGACAAAATCTCTAAGTAAGAAACGCATTAGCGTTTCTAAATCGCCTGAGTAAAGACTCGCGCTCAGTCTCCGCACGGTAAGTTGCGTAGTGCTAACGCTAGTGTCTTACTTTGCGTTAAAGTGACGGCGGCTGCGGAGCTGATGGGCACCGCGATCTCCGTTCCCGCGTCCGCCGCCGGGAGGCTGATGATGGTCGCTTCGCCCAGCAGATTGCAGATGCGCTGCTGCATGGAGGTCAGGATCACCGGCACGGTGGTGCAGTCGCCCGTGCCCTCCATGGCGGCTCGAGCCTGCGCCACTTTCCGCCGCACCTCCGTCTTCAGATCCGACCATTTCTTCTTGACTTCGGCGAGCTCGCGCTGGCAGGTGCTCACGGCGTTTACGCGCTTCAGAATCTCCATCCACGCGCTGTTTTTGGCGATGTGCGTGACGCCCGCGTTAAAGTGATTCACCAAAATATGCTTCTGCTTTTCCATCTCCTCCACGATGATCTCCACCTCCCTCTCGGAGAAGTTCGTTTTTCTCTTTTTGGCCTGAGATGCCATAACGTTATAAATTTGATGGATGGAGAGGGGGGGAAATTGCGTAGAATACGTAAAAATAGTACGTTTTTGTCCCAACACTATTGCGCAGCGTAATGGCTTCTGGAATCGACTTCTCTTCCAAAGAGAACGTCCGTGGACGCAAATGGCTGACGGCCCGCCTTTTTTCAGATCGCGGGATTCCTATTGGTTTAGATTCGTCGTTGGCAGTGACGATCTTTCTTTTCATTGGTGGAAAGTGTTGTCAGTCACTAATACGTTTGTGTTATACGTATTGATGGCCATAGGAGGGAGCTGTTTAACAACAAACTATATATGTGTGCGTGCGTGTATATTCATTTAAAGTCCGAATTATTAGCCCTCCTGTTCAATTTAATTCGTTTAGATTTATTCCACATTTCTAATAACTGAAATCTTTTATCTTTGCCATGATGACAGCACATAATATTTGACTATATTTTTTAAGATACTAGTATTCAGCTTAAAGTGACATTTAAAGGCTTAACTAGGTTCATTAGGAAATTAGACAATTAAAATAAATATTACTTAAGGGGGCTAATAATATTGACCTCAAAATGGTTTCTTCTTTTAATTAAAAACTGCTTTTATTCTAGCTAATAAAACAAATAAGACTTTCTCCAGGAGAAAAAATATTATCAGAAATACTGTGGAAATGTCCTTGCTCCATTAAATATAACTAATAATTAAATCGCTAATAATTTTGCCCTCAACTGTATATTTGAGTTAAAGACATAGTTCCCCCAAACTGAAAATATTATCATCATTTATTTCCCTTCACTTCTCACAAGTTTGATTAAATTTATTCTGTTAAACACAAAAGATGGAAAGATGAATATGTTGGTAACCAGTGACTTCCAGTAGGGGAAACAAATAAAATGGTAGTCAATGGTTACTGTGTTTCCAACATTCTTCAAAATCTTCTTTTTATTTTCAACAGAAAAAAAGAAACTAAGAAAGACTCGGAAACTTAAGCAGATTAAATCATTTAGAAAAATTAGAGGAAAATGAAATGTTAATTTTTGACTGAACTATACATTTAAAGACAAAAGAAGTGTTTTAAGCATTAGAAAAAAGTGTAATTAATAATCCCCCTGTGTTTAAGAAAGTGTCCTGTTTATTAATTTCAAATAACATTGTTAGCATGACTTAAAAATGATACAAATATATTCATTTTTCATACTTTCAAAAATAATTCAATTTAGAATGCCACTCATTAATATTAATATATAATTATTGTATATTTTTATGACAGGTCACAAAGTTGTTTCATTTTTACACAAATATATTTTGCTGAATGATTATGAAGTATTATTGCATCCACATTCAGTCAAATTTTTCACAATTTATTTGAAACATTGAAGTATGGATTTTACTTGCATTTAATATGCTTTTCTATTTTTATAAAATAATTTAATTTGCATTGTCACTATATATATATATACAGTTGAAGTCAGAATTATTAGCCCCCCTGTTTGTTTTTTCCCCAATTTCTGTTTAATGGAGAGCAGATTTTTTCAACACATTTCTAAACATAATAGTTTTAATAACTCATCTCTAATAGCTGATTTATTTTATCTTTGTCATGATGACAGTAAATAATATTTGACTAGATATTCTTCAAGACACTTCTATACAGCTTAAAGTGACATTTAAAGGCTTAACTAGGTTAATTAGGTTAACTAGGCAGGTTAGGGCAATTAGGCAAGTTATTGTATAATGATGGTTTGTTCTGTAGACTATTGAAATAATATATAGCTTAAAGGGGCTAATAATTTTGACCTTAAAATGGTTTTAAAAAAATTAAAAACTGCTTTTATTCTAGCCAAAATAAAACAAATAAGACTTTCTCCAGAAGAAAAATATTATCAGACATACTGTGAAAATTTCCTTGCTCTGTTAAACATAATTTGGGAAATATTTAATATTAATAATTCTGACTTCAACTGTATATATATATATATATATATATATATATATATATATATATATATATACCACAAGTACAAGATCAGATAAAGTATGTTTTGTTTTTACATAAATGTTTTGCAGAAACATTATTATAATAATAATTATTATTATAATATTATTGCACCCATATTTTAATATGCTTTTTTATTTTATAAATATATTTGTAAACTTATTTTAATGAATAAATAAAATGTATGATTTGCATTATGAAGCAACACAAAACAAATTTGTAAATCCAATTCGTATATTTAAAATACACGTTAATGTTTAGATTTTAAAGATATGCAAATAAGTCATATATACAGTTGAAGTCAGAATTATTAACCCCCCTTTGATTTATTTTTTATTTTTTAAATATTTCCCAAATTATGTTTAACAGAGCAAGGAAATTTTCACAGTATGTCTGATAATATTTTTTCTTCTGGAGAAAGTCTTACTTGTTTTATTTCAGCTAGAATAAAAGCAGTTTTTATTTTTTTAAGAACCATTTTAAGGTCAAAATTATTAGCCCCGTTAAGCTGTAATTTTTTTCGATAGTACAGAACAAACAATCGTTATACAATAACTTGCCTAATTACTCTAACCTGCCAAGTTAACCTAATTAACCTAGTTAAGCCTTTAAATGTCACTTTAAGCTGTATAGAAGTGTCTTGAAAAATATCTAGTCAAATATTATTTACTGTCATCATGACAAAGATAAAATAAATCAGTTATTAGAGATGAGTTATTAAAACTATTATGATTAGAAATGGGTTGAAAAAAAAATCTTCTCTCAGTTAAACAGAAATTGGGGAAAAAATAAACAGGGGGGCTAATAATTCTGACTTCAACTGTACATGCAACTTATATTTCAAAATTTATCAGAAAGAGTGTATATATGACTATGATGACATATACCCTATATTTATGAGGTCCAAGAAACATTTCCAGGTTTTCATGAATCGGCTACTTTATGATAATACTTTACATTTACGTACAGAAGTTTTCTTTTTACTTCAAAAACAGTGCCATTTTTAATGAACTTTTAAAAGCACACACTCTAAAAAATGCTGGGTTATTTCAACCCAATTCTGGGTGTAATAAAACATTTTTTTTAATTAAATGAATAGGACCAAATTTAACCCAATGTTTTGGGTTAGTCCATATTTTACCCAATTTGGGTTTAAATAACCCAGCATTTCTTAGAGTGCATTTTAGTTTAAACATTGACGTTTTATTTTTTACCTGTATGCACAGTACAGTGTTAATGTTTAAACTATTTATAATGGTTGGAGTGGCTGACAATAATAAATATTCATAATAATGGGAATTAATCTGCCTCGTTATTGAACTGTGCAGAGCTTTAGCTGCTTAATTAGGCCTACTACGCTACTGTATTGCAATATCGGTCATTATGCTGGTACGTGGAGAGACAAGAGGTGGTACTTGGTGAAAAAAGTTTGAGAACCACTGCTCTAGGGACACCAGAGACTTATTTTTAATCTTGTAAAAAGGGTCATGATAGGTCCCCTTTAACACTGAATATATATATATAGAGACAGAGAGAAAGCCTTTAAATTTCACATTTACATGTATGTTATATTCTATGTAAAGTTTGCAATAACAAAAATCTATCTGTTATCATTGTTGGGGAAAGTTACTTTAGAAAGTAACTAGTTGTGTTAATTTGTATGGTATTGTGTTACGTTACTTTTGAGGTACTTTTCTGTTACTTTTTCTCACCTGACTGAGGCTGGATCTCCTTTTTTCATTTCTTTTTTTTTAATAGAGGAGCTCTGAAATTACCAATGCAAGGTATAACCTTCATTTACCTTTAAAAAACATTTAAAAATACTAATGTAGGATAATGTTATCTTCTGAGAACTTCCAGACCCCAGAGCTGTACATGCCGTATATACAGATTAATGAAAGTTTAAACTTTAAAGCAATGTGTTTGCTACTTTTGTCTTATTATTGAAGTAAAATCACTGTTCATTGACTGTTCATTCCTTATATCATTCATTCATTCATTTTCTTTTCGGCTTAGTCCCTTTATTAATCCGGGGTCGCCACAGCGGAATGAACCGCCAACTTATCCAGCATATGTTCTATGTAGCGGATGCCCTTCCAGCTGCAACCCATCTCTGGGAAACATTCACACACACTCATTCACACTCATACACTACAGACAATTTAGCTTACCCAATTCACCTGTACCGCATGTCTTTGGACTGTGGGGGAAACCGGAGCACCCGGAGGAAACCCACGCGAACGCAGGGAGAACATGCAAACTCCACACAGAAACGCCAACTGACCCAGCCGAGGCTCGAACCAGCGACCTTCTTGCTGTGAGGCGACAGCACTACCTACTGCGCCACTGCGTCGCCCTTCCTTTTATCAATGAATTCAAAATAATAAGAATACATGCAGAAATGCAGAAAAGTAAGGCTCTGCCATCTTAGTTTCTGTCGCGGGGAGCTCTTTCTCTCATCGAGTGCGTGATTCAACATGATTACGCTATAATTTTAATATTGCAATTTATTTTTTAAAAGTGAATTATTAAACTAAGAAGTAACTGGCATTACATTTTTTAAAAAGTTACTCAAATATTATCACTTATTTTTTCAAAGTACTGCGTTACTTTACTCATTGTTTACGAAATTAATATTCATTCATTTTCCTTCAGCTTACTCCCTTTATTAATCTGGGGTCGCCACAGCGGAATGAACCGCCAACTTATCCAGCATATTTTTTACACAGCGGATGCCCTTCCAGCTGCAACCCAGTACTGGGAAATGCACACTTGCACACACTCATACACTACGGCCAATTTAATTTATTCAGTTCACCTATAGCGCATGTGTTTAGACCAGGAGTGGGCAAACTCGGTCCTGGAGAACCGGTGTCCTGCACAGTTTAGCTCCAACACTAATCAAACACACCTGCTTATAGATTTCTAGTGATCTTGAAGACACTGATTAACATGTTCAGGTGTGTTTGATTAGTGTTGGAGCTAAACTATGCAGGACACCGGCCCTCCAGGACCGAGTTTGCCCACCCCTGGTTTAGACTGAGGGGGAAACGGGAGCACCCCGAGGAAACCCACGCCAACACGGGGAGAAAATGCAAACTCCATACAGAAACGCCAACTGATACAGCTGAACCAGCGACCTTCCTGCTGTGAGGCCACAGTGTTAACCACTGAGCCACCGTGCCACCCATATTGACAATATAATTCTATTCGCGCATAAAAGTAATCTTATTACACGTTACTTTTAATGCATTTTAAAAAAATATTCATTAGATTTACTAAATGTTTTTAAGGTAAGTGGTTGCAAACAGGCGACGCGGTGGTGCAGTGGGTAGCACGATCACCTCACAGCAAGAAGGCCCTGGTTCGAGCCTCGGCTGGGTCAGTTGGCGTTTCTGTGTGGAGTTTGCATGTTCTCCCCGTGTTGGCGTGGGTTTCCTCCGGGTGCTCCGGTTTCCCCCACAAGTCCAAACACATGTGGTATAAGGGAATTGGGTATGTTAAAATTGACCGTAGTGTATGTGTGTGTGAATTAGGGTTGGGCGATGCTGACCAATTTAGCATTGTACGATGTCTAATGTGAAACATCGCGATGGAGGATGACATCGTCTTCATAGGCGGAGGTGAATAAATTATTTATGAATAATTAATGAATTCATAACGAAATAATTATTTGTTGCCTACCGTAGTCTTTGTTTTACTCATAACCAAATCATAAATAAATAAAGATAAGTTACACACAAATTACCACCTGTCAATCACTTTTTCCGCGGGACTCTGGCATGAGTAGGCAGAGTGATCCGTGTCAGTCATTTGTTTGGTGCGGTGGATGGCGGAGGGGTGTCGCGGACGAAAGTGAGCAGCGCAGGGGTTGCTCGCAGACAAAAGTGAGCGGCGCTTAGGTGTCGCGGACGAAAGTGAAGAGGGTTGGGGAGTCGCGGAACAAAGTGAAAATGAACAATGGACAGGGGAGGAGGGCGGTTGAGGAGGGAGATCGGTAAAATGAGGTGCCGGATCCGGATCCGGCGTGTTCCGGCACAAATTAAGCCCTGGATAGAGACAAGATTAATTAAATATCACGTTTAACAACTATAGTGAGACGCGATCCACTATCATCCTTGATAAACTGTCCGACGTACACTGTTCTCTGGTGCTCAGACGAGCGCATGACAGTGTGTCTGTGGCTGTGTGTGTGTGGTCACATGATGTGTGTTTTCAGTGGACGGAGGGCTGTTCAGAAATGCTAGGTGAAACGCCAGTGTGGACGTTGATCATTTTTGTTCTAAAATGCCATTTTAAAAGTAAGCTGTATTAGTGTAAACGGGGCCTGAGTGTGTATTTTTCACGAGCGGGTTTGCAACGGGGGCGGGGCGATGCATCGCGATTCCGGCTCAGCATCGTGATGTCTGTCAGCCATCGGCGATGGACGATGGCATCGTCTATAGCAGGGGTCACCAATCTCGGTCCTGGAGGGCCGGTGTCCCTGCAGGGTTTAGCTCCAGCTTGCCTCAACACACCTGCCTGGGTGTTTCAAGTACACCTAGTAAGACCTTGATTAGCTTGTTCAGGTGTGTTTGATTAGGGTTGGAGCTAAAATCTGCAGGACACCGGCCCTCCTGGAACAAGTTTGGTGACCCCTGGTCTATAGGCCCAACCCTAGTGTGAATGAGTGTGTATGGATGGGTTGCAGCTGGAAGGGCATCCGATGAATAAAACATATGCTGGATAAGTTGGCGGTTCATTCCGCTGTGGCGACCCCAGATTAATAAACGGACTAAATCGAAAAGAAAATGAATGGTTGCAAGCAATTTATATGGGCTGAATTTAAACAAATTAAATGTAGTAATTTTGAAGCAGGAGATTGTGTGCTTGCGTTCCACTAATGAGCAGCAGGTCAGAGGACTTTCTGGACTGAACCCGATGACTAATAATGTCACATACACACAAGCCTGCACTTCCGTCTGTACATCTCAGACTGTTGACAAAACAAAGCAGGCTAAATATAGTTATAAGAACACTGACAGGACCAATCCGGCATTCACAAGCTTGTGCAAATGAGTCTGTAAAGATCTGACCTGAAGATATTAAAGACTTATAAAGCGGTCAAAAAATAGAGCTTTGAAGCTCCTGTAAATAACGAAACTTATAAAAATGGGCAGCATATTTAATAATGGCCTGAAATAGATCAGGTGTGACCGACCGTTCTGAGAATTCAGATTTACAGAAAGTTCCGTTCGTCGAATAAAGTCACCTATTCATATTAAATATGTTTGCTTTAGCAGTCACATGAGCACGTGATGCATCTCGCATGTGATATTTGTAGCTCAGATAACAGTTTTAATGTTGATCTGTAGCATCACAGTGGCTCAGTGGTTAGCACTGTCGCCTCACAGCAAGAAGGTCACTGGTTCGAGTCCTGGCTGGGTCACTTGGCATATCTGTGTGGAGTTTGTATATTCTCCTTGTGTTGGCGTGGGTTTCCTCCGGGTGCTCCCGTTTCCCCTATATGCACTATAGATGAACTGGGTAAGCTAAATTGGCTGTAGTGTATGTGTGTGTAACCCCGCCGGTCCTACGCCACGCAACGCGCTCCGAGCTGGTATTGAACCGGCGACCTTCCGCATGGGAGTCGGTTGCTCTAACAAGGAGGCTAAAGACCATGGTCTCTAGCATCTGTCGCTAGAGCACCTTTAGAGGTCAGAGGAGTGAGGTTTACCTGAATAGCACTTACAAGCTGGCTTCCGTTACACTCACCCCCCTAAACCTCACTCCCATCCGGGTCACGCCACCAATGGCACCTCGCCAGTCCTACGCCATGCAACCCGCTCCGAGCTGGTATTGAACCGGCGACCTTCCGCATGGGAGTCAGTTGCTCTAACAAGGAGGCTAAAGGCCATGGCCTCTAGCATCTGTCGCTAGAGCACCTTTAGAGGTCAGAGGAGTGAGGTTTACCTACACAGCACTTACAAGCTGGCTTCCGTTACATGTGCATGTGTGAATGAGAGTGTATGGGTGTTTCCCAGTACTGGATTGTGACTGGAAGGGCATCCGCTGTGTAAAACAGATGCTGGAATAGTTGGCGGTTCATTCCGCTGTGGCGACCCCAGATTAATAAAGGGACTAAGCCGAAGGAAAATGAATGAATGAACGAATGTTGTTCTGCTTGTGAAAATGTGTTGACAGCATCTGATGTAAGGATGCTTTCTAGGTGTGAAATGCTTCATAATTCACTTTTTTATTGTTCATCATTAAGACAACAATGCTGAACCAGTTTGGAAAACAAAATTAGTTCAAAAAGTATCAAGCAGACTAAGTGAATTGTATTAAATCCTCAAGCAGGGGCTGTCATTCACTTTTAAAAAAAAAAGTTTTTGCTGCCTGTTCAAACTACTTATGTAAAATGAGCTCAAACAAGCCAATTCTGGATGTGTTTTGTTCAATCTACGTAAAAATAGTTATGTTAACTTAATGTAATTGTGTTGGGACAGCATGAATGAATTGTGTGGACTCTGCATTTTTTACAGTGTTGCTTTCTGACATGAAAGTAAACATGATTTAATGGGACTTTCTTTGTCATTTGGAAATTTCTTAGAAATTTGCTCTTGGACATGCAAATAAAGTTCCAAGAATTTGGCAAAATGCTTTATAATTCCTGTAATACAACAGTGTGTTGACCTCTTAAAAAAGAGACTTCATTTGTTGAGTTAAAAGTGTCTATTACAACAACTAATTTATATATACAGTTGAAGTCAGAATTATTAGCCCCCTGTATATTTTTCCCCAATTTCTGTTTAATGGAATGAAGATTTTTCTCAACACATTTTTAAATAGTTTTAATAACTTATTTCTAATAACTGATTTATTTTATCCTTGCCATGATGACAGTAAATAATATTTGACTAGATATTTTTCAAGAGACCAGTATTCAGCTTAAAGTGACATTTAAAGGCTCAATTAGGTTAAAGTTAGGGTAATTAGGCAAGTCATTGTATAACGACGGTTTGTTCTGTAGACAATCCAAAACAAATATTGCTTTATGGGGCTAATAATATTGACCTTAAAATGGATTTAAAAAAATTAAAAACTGCTTTTATTCCAGCTGAAATAAAACAAATAAGACTTTCTCCAGAAGAAAAAATATTATCAGAAATACTGTGAGAAATTCTTTTCTCTATTAAACATCATTTGGGAAATATTTAATATATATATATATATATATATATATATAAAACACCATTTTAAGGTCAGAATTATTAGCCCCTTTAAGCTATATTTTTTTTTCGATAGTCTACAGAACAAACCATCATCATACAATAACTTGCCTAATTACCCTAACCTGCCTAGTTAACCTAATTAACCTAGTTAGGCCTTTAAATTCACTTTAAGCTGTATAGAAGTGTCTTGAAGAATATCTAGTCTAATATTATTTACTGTCATCATGGCAAAGATAAAATAAATCAGTTATTAGAGACGAGTTATTAAAACTATTATGATTAGAAATGGGTTGAAATTTTCTTCTCTCTGTTAAACAGAAATTGGGGGAAAAATAAACAGGGGGGCTAATAATTCATGGGGGCTAATAATTCTGACTTCAACTGTATATATCTATGTATATATATATATATTTATTTATTTATTTATTTTTTTTATTAATTTTTTTATTAGGATCTAGTATGTTTATACATTATGCCAAATCCTTTGTGAGCTGCTATACAGTCTTTTGTTGTTGACAATAAAACTCTATTCTCTTCTATTTTCCACTTAGAAATCCTAAATCCAATAATCTGTTTTATTTACATTTTCAAATTTTCAAAAGTTTATTTTTTAATAAATCAAGAATTGCTTGTAATTTTCCAAAAATATTTACAAAGAAATGACAGAGAAATATGATAATAAAAATTGAAAAATGTGTTGAATTTTTTTTTTTAATTAATAGTGGATTTGTCAATTAAATTTACAATTATTTACTTTATTTTATTTACTTTAAAATGTAATATTTGTGCACTAACTATATATATAGTTCTCTTATATAGTTAGTTCACTTTTGGGTAGCACAATCGCTAGTTCGCTGGTTCGAGCCCCGACTGGGTCAGTTGGAATTTCTGTGTGGAGTTTGCATGTTCTCCCTGTATTTGCGTGGATTTCCTGCAGGTGCTCCGGTTTCCCCAACAGTCCAAAGATAAGTTGGTGGTTCATGCCGCTGTGGCGACCCCAGATTTATAAAGGGACTTAGACGAAAAGAAAATGAATGAATGAATAAATGTTGCTGTAAATGTAAATACAGTGTTTGTGTTGTAATTGATTCACAGTAAGTTCCTGGCGAACTGCTGCCACTAATTTACTGTAGATTCTACAGCAAATTGTTAACAGTGTACATCATTCATTCATTGATTTTCTTTTCGGCTTAGTCCCTTTATTAATCCAGGGTCGCCACAGCGGAATGAACCGCCACCTTATCCAGCACATGTTTTACGCAGCGGATGCCCTTCCAGCTGCAACCCATCTTTGGGAAACATCCATACACACTCATTCACACTCATACACTACAGACAATTTAGCCTATCCAATTCACCTGTACCGCATGTGTTTGGACTGTGGGGGAAACCGGAGCACCCGGAGGAAACCCACGCGAACACGAGGAGAACATGCAAACTCCACACAGAAATGCCAATTGACCCAGCCGAGGCTCGAACCAGCGACCTTCTTGCTGTGAGGCGACAGCACTACCTACTGCGCCACCGTGTCGCCCATACAGTGTACATCTTCAAACTAAATTCATTCATTCATTTTCTTTTCGGGTTAGTCCCTTTATTATTCTGGGGTCTCCACAGCAGAATGAACCGCCAACTTATCCAGCACATGTTTTTACGCAGCGGATGCCCTTCCAGCTACAACCCGTCTCTGGGAAACATCCATACACACTCATTCACACTACAGACAATTTAGCCTACCCAATTCACCTGTACTGCATGTCTTTGGACTGTGGGGGAAACCGGAGCACCCGGACAAAACCCATGCGAACACAGGGAGAACACACAGAACTCCACACAGAAATGCCAACTGACCCAGCCGAGGCTCGAACCAGTGACCTTCTTGCTGTGAGGCGACAGCAATACCTATTGCGCCACTGCGTCGGCTCAAACTAAATTTTTGTTTGTTACTTTTGAATAACTCATAAATTGCTTGTAATTTTTTAAAAATATTTACAAATAAATCACAAATAAAAGTGAAATATGTAAAAAAAAAATTGTAAATCTGTTTTGATAAAGATGTCAAATTAATAGCAGATGTATTCAATTTACAAGCATTTACTTTAGCATTAAAATTGGGTGTCACACCCACAAAACATCATAGGAAGTTCCTTCATGTTAACAGTATCTCAGCGCTCATATCAGCATGTCTTATATTGATGAAAGAACGAGATGTATTACAAACGCAGCACATGTTGTTCATCATATTCTCCACTTTAACCTTCAGAGTGTTCTCATACCTTCAGATCCGCTATTGGCCGACACAGATCACATGATCACGACTGTGTTTCTGAAGCTCTCCATCTTCATTTTCAGCTCTTGCTTCACCTTTCTGTCCTTTCAGTGCTGTTCATGATCCTGGCAGGACTCTGTGTTTCACTTTTACAGCCACGAGGACTCAAACAAAACACTTCCAGACTCCTCAAGCAAATCTCTGAAAGAAAAACTAAGTAGCAGTAAGGGATTTCTTAAGGAGTTCATATATACACTGTAAAAATATCCATAAACTAACCATATTATTATTTATTTATGCATTTTAATTGCACTGTGGGACCTTGATCTTTCTTTCCTGATCAAGTTTTAATGTTGAAAAGTTTGAAAAAGTGACATTTTTAATAGTTTGATGTAATATATTGTCTGTAAATTACAACACAAATACCTGGTAATAAACTTCCAGTACATTTACAGTTATTTTACAGACTCATTTCTATAATACTTATTATACAATATTCATTCATTCATTTTCCTTCGGCTTAGTCCCTTTATTTATCAGGGGTCACTAATGAGCCGCCAACTATTCCAGCATTTGTTTTACACAGCGGATGCCCTTCCAGCTGCAACCCAGTACTGGGAAACACCTATACACACTCATTCACACACACACACTCATACACTACAACTAATTTAGTTCTTCAATTCTCCTATAGCGCATGTGTTTGGACTGTGGGGGAAACCAGAGCACCCGGACGAAACCCATGCCAACACGGGGAGAACATGCAAACTCCACACAGAAATGCCAACTGGCTTAGCCGAGACTCGAACCAGCGATCTTATACTGTAAGGCGACAGTCCTAACCACTGAGCCACCGTGCCGCCCATTATACAATCTATTGTTTCAAACCATTAAAACTTTTGTAATAGTCATAAAATGCACAGTTGAATTTTCATCATCATAAGTCGACAGAGCACAGATCAACATCCCATAATGCAATTTACAACTGTAAATAAACAGAAAAAAAACTGTAAATCATGAAATAAGCAACCTGTTAATTAACTGGTATTTTTAACAGTGCACAAGCGTTTACCTAAAAAAATGATACTGATGATTTACTTTCCTTCAAGCGGGTTTAAACCTTTATAAAACCTTAAAGTAAAAACTTTATAAGCCTCTACGCTGGACTACTGTAATGCTCTGTTTGCTGGCTGCCCAGCATCCTCTATTAACAAACTTCAGCTAGTGCAAAATGCAGCTGTCAGAGATCTTACCAGGTCTAGAAAATATGATCATATCACCCCAATTTTATCCTCCTTACACTGGCTGCCTGTTAAGTTTCGCATTGAATATAAAATATTGCTTCTTACCTATAAAGCTTTAAATAATCTAGCTCCTGTTTATCTAAACAACCTTCTGTCTCGCTACAACCCAACCCGCTCTTTAAGATCTCAAAACTCAGGGCTTCTGGTAGTACCTAGAATAGCAAAGTCGAGTAAAGGAGGTCGAGCCTTCTCATTTATGGCCCCTAAACTCTGGAATAGCCTTCCTGATAATGTCCGAGGCTCAGACACACTCTCGCTCTTCAAAACTAGATTAAAGACCTATCTTTTTAGCAAAGCATACACTCAGTGCATTATATAGCGATATGACGCATGATGTGCCCCATGCATGATTTTGCTTCTTGTTTTTATACACTATGAACAGCAGCTACACTAATTATTCTCCTTATTCTGTATTTCCACTTGGGGATACTTTTCATAATCCTGGACCAGGCCGTATCCTGAGCAGCTGCTGTGGTGGTCATGGAAGAGTGGAGAGCATGAGACTGATTGCTGTTATGCTCCAAGGACAGACAAGTCTTCGCTGAGGTCCAGCTTCCTGCCTAGACTGCAGCTCTGCACAAGACGTTTGGCCATAGGGGAAATGGTCGTGCCCAACTGAGCCTGGTTTCTCTTGAGGTTTTTTAAATTCTTCACTTTCGGCAATTGAAGTTTTTTCCTCGCCGCTGTCTCCACTGGCTTGCATGATTTGGGATCTGTAGAGCGTAAATACATCGATGGATTTGCTCTTCAGTGTTTGGACTCTCAGTAGTGAATTTTACCCCACACTGAACTGAGCTAAACTGAACTGAACTTAATCTCTGAAAACTGAACTGACACTGTTTCAATTCACTATAATCTTCTATGTGAAGTTGCTTTGACACAATCTACATTGTATAAGCGCTATAGAAATAAAGATGAATTGAATTGAATTGAATTTTTTTTGGTTGAACACAAAAGAAGATATTTTGAAGAATGTTGGAAATTAGTGGCCACTAGTAAAAAACAAAATACTATAATTTTACGGTTTTGTTTTGTGTTCAACAGAAAAATAAGACTCAATTAAAATTCATTAATTTTCCTTCAGCTTGGTCCCTTTATTCATCAGGGGTCGCCACAGCGGAATGAACCACCAACTATTCCAGCATATGTTTTACACAGCAGATGCCCTTCTAGTCGCAACCCAGTATTGGGAAACACCCATACACACTCAGTTACACACACACACACACTCATACACTACCGCCAATTTAGTTTCTTCAATTCACCTATAGCGCATGTGTTTGGACTGTAATCATGCAAACTCCACACAGAAATGCCATATGGTCCAGCCGGGGCTCGAACCAGTGACCTTCTTGCTGTGAGGCCAGAGTGCTAACCACTGAGCCACCATGTCCCCTCAATTAAAATTAAATTGTACAATTTTAAACAGAAATCCTAATCGAACATTGAAAAATGTTATATGATAAATAAGGGACTAAGCTGAAGGAAAATAAATGAATTTGAGACTTTTTAACTCAGAATTCTGACTTTATAAGTTAGATTTGAGACTTTTTAACTCAGAATTCTGACTTTATAACTTGGATTTGTGACTTTATATAAACATTCTGACTTTATAAGTTAGATTTTAGACTTTATAACTCAGAATTCTGACTTTATAACTTGGATTTGTGACTTTTTATCTTAATACTCTGACTTTATAACTTGTGCTTTTGAGTTAACATCTCACAATTCTGAGATAAAAAGTGCCAATAACATTTTTATTATTATTCAGTGGCTTTCATAGGTTTTTATTTCCTTCAGCTTAGTCCCTTAATTATTATATATATATATATATATATATATATAATATATATAATTATAATCATTTAGCGTGCAAAAAAAACTGCGAGGTTAAACTTGTGCGCTGTGTGTGTGTCCGCTGTGTGTGTGTGCGTGGACTTTATGTCTGTCACTGTGCTGTTTATCTGACGCAGCCAGAAATGGAGACACTCTCACACACTCTGACAGGCACGTGGGAACGGTGGGCGGGGAGAACTAGCATTAAAGGCACAGGCAACAAAAACAGCTAGAGTGTGTTCAGAGCTGAAAACTCCAATATTCTGAAAGCTATAATAAATAATCTGATAGGTGTTACGAGCTGAAACTTTACAGACACATTCTGGAGACACAAAAGACTTATCTTAAATCTTGAAAAGGGGTAAAATAGGTGCTCTTTAATATAATTATATTTTAACAGCTGAGCCATTTCTTTTAGGATTTTTGTGTCCCAAAAACAACCCAAATATCCAAATAATATTTATGATTATATTTTTAATTTATTTTATTTATTGCATGGGTAATTATTTTGCAAGGACGTTTTAAATTGATAAAAAGTGATGCCATAAAGACATTTCTAATGTAAATGATGTTAATCTAAACTTTTAATCATCAAAGTAAACTAAAAATGAAATATTAATAAATAATAATGCTGGCTTAAGAAGTGCATTTAAGTTTATTTGAAAAAAAATGAATCCAATTTTGGGTTTGACCCTATTTGACCCAAAAGTTATGTCACGACAACCCAGCATTTTTTAGAGTGCATGTAGCAGAAATACTTTTGAAATAATTGTGAAAGTTTGTGCTTGTATTGAAAAATCAGTAAATCCTCTCCGTGATATCAGCAAATGAACAACAGCTGTCCTTTTCTCTTGTTTCTGCTGATAAGAGCGTCAGATTGCTTGTTGATGGATCTTGTGTTCTTTTCTGGGACACAAACAGTGAGTGTGAAGCACGTAAAACAGCAGAAAAACACACATCGGTATAAAGTTCATCAGAGCGGCGATCAGAGACGTAACGCACAAGCAGATCAAAACAAACGCTGGAACTTGACCTCAGTGTACTGTGGTTAATATAAACCTGCGGCGCTCTCTCTTTATGAATGAGCGTTTATCTGCGTCTGATCACTGGGGTCATACACTCCAAAACAATAACTCGTTGACTTAAATTACAATACAGTTACATGTACAGTTGAAGTCAGAATTATTCTGTTTATTTTTTCCCCATGTTCTGTTTAACGGAGAGAAGATTTTTTTCAACACATCTAATCATAATAGTTTTAATAACTCATCTCTAATAACTGATTTATTTTATCTTTGCCATGATGACAGTAAATAATATTTGACGAGATATTTTTTAAGACACTTCTATACAGCTTAAAGTGACATTTAAAGGCTTAACTAGGTTAATTAGGTTAACTAGGCAGGTTAGGGTAATTAGGCAAGTTATTGTATAACGATGGTTTGTTCTGTAGACTATTGAAAAAATATATAGCTTAAAGGGGCTAATAATTTTGACCTTAAAATGGGTTTTAAAAAAAATAATGTGCTTTTATTCTAGCTGAAATAAAACAAATAAGACTTTCTCCAGAAGAAAAAATGTTATCAGACATACTGTGAAAATTTCCTTGCTCTGTTAAACATCATTTGGGAAATATTTAAAAAAGAAAGAAAAATTCAAAGGGGGGCTAATAATTCTGACTTCAACTGTACGCCATGGTTTTGCCCGGATTAACATCTATGTTGATCCTGGAACATCATTTTTGTTAGAAAATGTAGGGGAGAGCGGGGCACAAAGTAACACTTTTTGGTTTTGGTCAAATAATGAACAAAGTAATAGGGTTAGACAAACCATATTTTTTTACCAACAACACACAAGCCTCTCCTACAAATGAGCACTGGAATTATGATCGCCGGACCTGTGGTTTCTGTGCAGTATTGCCAAAAGTGCCAGGAGTAAAAATGTTACTTTTTACCCCACCTGCGGGGCAAGTTATAACAGACAGGGGGTTAGTAGTAACACATGCTTATAAAGGCAGATTTCACACCATTAATTTAAATTCAGTTTACTTTAAATAGTTGCTGTATTTCCTCAGTAATTGGCTCATTTCTTTTTTATTCTACATAGCACGGTATGTTTATTTATTGATTTGTTTTCTGGATAAACACATTTGAATTTATTTGCATTATTATCCATTTATCCATTATTATTCAATGCATTTATTTGCATTTTTAGCAATAAAATATATTTTTTTCTATTAAAACTAAATTTTCTATTAAAAACATTTTTATTTTAAAAGTTTTCAACATTACGCTCAAAATTCAAAAACATATTTTGTTAGTTTAGTTGGTGTCCAACAGTAACACCCTGTTACAACTGACCCCGCTGTGTCATGTTTTCCTCAAAACTGGCTAGCAGTCACTGTGTGTTTTATACATCTTTCAAAATGGTTTCATCTTTTAGCCTAGAAGACGGTGATCACAACAGTATAACATTTTACGCTCATACTTTCACCGATTGTTTTAAAATAAAAAAATATCGACTGTAATAAAAATTATTTTAAGCTTCAAAAATGGTTTCTCCTGTGTTTCTCATCCAAATTTCGCCAAAATTTGTCAATAATTGGCAGGAAGACGTCTGCCGACACTGTGGTGAAAACCTCTGAAGCATGCCATGGTTGACCCTGAGCAAATACCTTAAAACTCTGTGTTACATTTAACCCCGCACAGTGGATGCTCTTCCAGCCGCAACCCAGTACTGGGAAACACCCATAGACACTCATTCACACACACACTCGTACACTACCGCCAATTTAGCCCTTTTAATTCACCTATAGTGCATGTGTTTGGACTGTGGGGGAAACCGGAGCACCCAGAGGAAACCCACGCCAACATGGGAGAACATGGTTTGCTGCCGGGTCTTCCCAGTACTTGGTTACAGCCGGAAGGGCATCCACTGTGTAAAAAAAATGCCGGTTCATTCCACTGTGGCGACCCCTGATATATAAGTAAAATGAATGAATGAATAATAAGTCAAAATGAAGTGAGTTTTTCCTTAAAACAAGCTAAATAATCTTAATAATAATCAAATAATGACACCAAAACAGTTTCATTTTTCTTTTTCTATTCTTTTTAATTGCATTTGCTTTTATCTGCCTATTTTTGGCTTGTGTTTGTTTGGATTTTAATATGTTTTGTGTATTTTTACATCTGTTTTTGCTTAAATTTGTTTGTATTTGCTGCCTATTTCATTCTAAGATTTGATTACGTTTTGCTGTGTCACGAATCACGATCACCAGCGATCCAGACAGTGCAGATCGCTGGTAAACACACAGATCACATAGGACTACAAATCTGCTGGTAAATGGACTACAAGAACCAGTCATGCACCACACACACAAACAACCGGTTCCTGATCCTGACTGATTGCAAACACACAGCTGATGCTGCTCAAAGTACTGATTACACACACATATATATACGGCTCACTTTGAGACACTCATTGCTGAGTCTTGTTTACTGTTTAGTGACATTACAACATGTTTCCTTTGTCTTGCTTTGCCATGTTTTGATCCTCGCCTTGTTTATCTGTTTATCTTTGTTTGCTGCCTGCCTTCTGACCATCTGCCTGTCTATCTGACTGACTCTGGATTGCCTGCATACATCTGTTTGCCCCTGTGTTGACCATTGCTTACCTGACCTCTCTAATAAACCTGCATTTAGATCCGCACCCCTGTTGTCAGTGTCACATCACGTTACATGCTGATGTTGTTTTTAATATTTATCTATGGTTGTGAAGCACTTTGAGTTACATTTTATGTATTAAAATAAATTATTATTATCAGTGCTGAGCAAAGATTAATCCTAATTATTCATTCATTCATTTTCCTTCTGTTAATCTCTATTTCAGAGGTCGCCACAGCAGAGTGAACCGCCAACTATTTCAGCATATGTTTTACACAGCGGATGCCCTTCCAACCGCAAACCAGTACCGGGAAACACCCATATACACTCATTCACACATACACAAACACTATACGGACAATTAAGTTTATTCAATTCACCTATAGCGCATGTGTTTGGACTGTGGGGGAAACCGGAGCACTCCACATAGAAATGCCAACTGACCCTTGCCGGGACTCGAACCAGTGACCTTCTTGCTGTGAGGTGACAGTGCTAACCACTGAGCCACCGTCCCGCTTAATCGTGATTAATCTCATTCATTCATTTTCTTTTCAGCTTAGTCCCTTTATTAATCTGGGGTCGCCACAGCGGAATGAACCACCAACTTATCCAGCTTATGTTTTACGTATAGCGGATGCCCTTCAATCTGCAACCCATTACTGGGAAACACCCATACACTTCCATTCACACACATACACTACACTTACCCAATTCACCAATAGCGCATGTGTTTGGACTGTGGGGGAAACCCACGCCAACACGGGGAGAACATGCAAACTCCACACAGAAATGCCAACTGACCCAGCCGAGGCTCGAACCAGCGACCTTCTTGCTGTAAGGTGACAGTGCTAACCACTGAGCCCCCGTGCCGCTTAATCGTGATTAATCTCATCCAAAATAAAAGATTGTTTTGATATAATATGTGTGTGTGTGTGTGTGTGTTATATATGTTTATTATGTATATGAGATAAATACACACATAGAAACAAAACAATTTTGTTACATAGATATATAAATTGATATACAATTTGTATCATATACACATATATTTTATATCTAAATATAAATAAACATTTTCTCAAATATATGCATGTATGTGTATATTTATATACATGTATATATAA
>LR812526.1:5146377-5278877 GCA_903798195.1 Danio kyathit | reverse complement strand
ATACTTTTTTCTCATTGTTTTATTTCAATGTTTTTCTCAAAATCTAATGAGTTTTTTCTCAAAAAAAGACTCTAAATTTAATTAGTTTATTCTCAACATTATTTACACATTTTTATCTAAATGCAATGTGTTTTTTCTCATAACGACTTTATTTTTTCTTTATTTTTTTCTCGAAATACAATGAATTAATTTTTTACACATTTTTCTCTAACTTTTATTAACTTTTTTTTCACAAAACATGACTTTATTCCCAAACTTTTTTGTCAATAGTCAATAGACAGTTTTTTATAAAAAACAACAACTTTATTCTCAAAATTTAAAGAGTTTATGCTCAATATTTTATTTAGATTTTTTTCTCAAAATATAACGAGATTTTTCTCGAAACTCAATGATTTTATTCTCAAAATTTAATGAGTTAATAAAATTTTATCTCAACATAAAATTAGAGTTTATTTTAACATTTTATTTACACATTTTTCTCAAAATTTTACTTATTTTAATTATTATAGAAACAATGACTTTAATGAATTAATTTTTACACATTCTTCTCTAAATTGTATGCACTTTTTTCTCAAAACAAAGACTTTATTTTCTAAATTTAATGAGTTTATTCTCAACATTTTATTTACATATTTTTCTCAAAATATAATCTGTTTTTTCTCAAAACAACAATGTTATTTTTTAATTTGTTCTCAAAATGTTATGAATTCATTTTATTTACACATTTTCTCTAACTTTCATGCACTTTTTTCTCAAAACAAACACTTTATTCTCTAAATTAAGTAACTAAGTTTATTCTCATCATTTTATTTCAACATTTTTCTCAAAATCTAATGATTTTTTACCTAAAACAATGACTTTATTTTCTAAATTTAATGAGTTTATTCTCAACATTTTATTTACACATTTTTCTCAAAATGTAATGCATTTTTTCTCATAACAACGACTTTGTTTTTTCTTTATCTTTTCTCGAAAGTTAATGAGTTTACTTTATTTACACTTTTTTTTTCAAAATTATGTATTTTTTTCTCAAAACAAAGATTTTATTTTCTAAATTTTGTGAATTTATTCTCAACAGTTTGTTTTTATTTTTATTTTTTCTATAAGCACAATAACTTTATTCTCAAATTTTCTTTTTTTACATTTATAGTTTATTTTCAACATTTTATTCATACATTTTTCTCAAAATTGAATGCATTTTTTTCTCAAAACTGCAACTTCATTCTTGAAATGTAATGATTTTATTCTCAACATTTTATTTTTACTGTTTTCCTCAAAATTTAATTAGTTTTTTCACAAAACAACGACTTTATTCTTGAAATTTTATTATTTAATTCTAAACATTTTATTCAAAAAATATTTCAAAAAATATTTTTTTCTATAGCTTGACTCTATTCTCAAAATCTTTGAGTTTATTTTCAACATTTTATTTAGGAGTTTTTATACAGAAGTTTTTCCTCAAAACATACTCACTTTCTCCTCAAAATGTAACAGGTTTTGCAGTATAATGACTTTTTTGACTGGTTTTATTTATATTTTATTATTATTAACGCTTGACCCTAATCTTCTTCCATAAATCCTACACCATATCTGAAAGTCACAGGAAGTCTGATCAACTTTATTTTCTGCATTTCTCTCTCAGGCATGCATGCACTTTAGTTTCTAAATAAATCACCAAAAGTGGAGGTCATTCCCAACAGGTTATGTTGTGTGTTCGGTGAAACCGGATCTCTGTCCTGACTCCCAAAGCCCGCGTCGATCCCCTCAGTGTGTGTTTAGTGATCCCCAATGTGTGACCGGGCTAAAATTAGTTTTAGAGGGCAGCGGAGTCAGATTCAATCATACAGCACCACTGCATACAGAACATACATTCACTGCTTCAGTTACAAACCAGTGATGCAGGACGACAGACTACCCAGTTTGGTTTGGCAGTAAAAGAGCTGTAATGCTTACACTGACTGCATATGTGCAAAAAAAAACTAAATGCAAAATGAATGCATGTAAATTAATTAGCACATTGCATTGCATATAGTGTAGATGTTAATAATTGTTAATAGTTGTCATAGGTAACACATTAAAATTAAATGCAAAGCTAAAATCAAGTACAAAAACTGAAATAACATTCATTCATTCATTTTCCTTCAACTTAGTCCCTTTATTCATCAGGGGTCACCACAGCAGAATGAACCGCCAACTTATCCAGCATATGTTTTACCCAGCAGATGCCCTTCCAGCTGCAACCCAGTACTGGGAAACATCCATACACACTCAATCACACACTACGGCCAATTTAGTTTATTCAATTCCCCTATGGCGCATGTGTTTGGACTTGAGGGGGAAACCGGAGCACCCGGAGGAAACCCACGCCAACACGGGGAGAACATGCAAACTCCACACAGAAATGCCAACTGACCCAGCCGGGACTCGAACCAGCGACCTTCTTGCTGTGAAGTGACAGTGCTAACCACTGAGCCACCGTGCCGCCCTGAAATAATATTTTGTTGAAAAATGAAACATATATTTTTCTCTATAATAAAGCAAATGCAGACATGTCTTTCCAGATTGTCAAATTAATAAAAGATGACAAGAAAAGTAAAGTCTTATCATAGATGCAAACTTTGCATGTACTAGATAATAAATAATGAAAAATTTAATAATTTAATAACATAAAAAACATAACAATATAATTTAAGAAAACAGTAAATTAATAAAAACCTTTCAACAGATATTTAATCAATAAAATAAACAATAAGATTTAAAATCAAACCTTTAAGATAAACAAATATACATTACAAAAATAAAGTTATTTTAATTAAATAAATTATGATAATAAAATGATTTTTTAATTAGTTATATCTCATATAAAGACTCAATAAATGCTTATATATTAACTTAAATATATTAGTATAAATTAAGTATGTATATAAGATATAAATAATAAAACAAAGAAGTATAAAGGAAAAAAAAACTAAATAAAAGTTAAATAAAATAATAAACGAATAATTTTATTAATAAAATAAAAAATATATATTTTAGGATCAAACATTCTAGGATAAACAAACAAATAAACAAGCATACATAAAGAAAACAAACAAACAAATAAAGTTTGTTTAAATTATCTAATTAAAATAATAATAATAATAATACCCAATATATATAAATAAAGCAAATTAGAACATAATAAATTATTTTTAAAAAATTTTAGGATAGCAAAATAAATGAGTAGAAAT
Organism: Danio kyathit; assembly: GCA_903798195.1. Taxonomy (NCBI): domain Eukaryota; kingdom Metazoa; phylum Chordata; class Actinopteri; order Cypriniformes; family Danionidae; genus Danio; species Danio kyathit. The sequence goes on along the minus strand of LR812526.1, from coordinate 5,275,647 downwards.
TTTTTTTAAATGTAATTTAAATTTAATGCAAAACATTAACCCAAAATGTGTCCATATTTGTCCCAACATTGCGTTAATAGAACGTAGAAATGAACCTAAATAAATGACATATAAAATAAATTCAATGAAAATAAATTCAACAAACTGAGACTTTTTACAAGTTTATTTGTTTATATTTGGGGATTTGCTGCATCTAAAAAATAAAAAAATCACTACTTTTTTTTTTAAACATGTGCCCATTTTATAGTCATACGAAAGATTTTAAGACCACTGCATGACCTCTGCATTATACATGTGGTGTTTCCCTCGGCTCAGATACACATAAGTCTCAGAGGAGCTGATTTTGGCGCGGTCACTACAGTCCAGCAGACTCTGACGTAATTCTGCAACCGGAGCAGACAGATTTGTGCAGGATTATGCCTGAGCAGCGTCGCTGTTTATATTTGGGCTCATTAACATTAATTACTGAGAATTAATTGCAGAAAATATCCTGACTGACCTGCTGCTGTTTTAGCTCCAATTATAGGCCAATTCTAAAGTCATATTAAAGCTTCAATAGGGTTCATTAAAAATATCAGACTTTTTTAAAGGGACAGTGCACAAAAACAATCACAAATACTAAAGAATGATGAAAAAACAGCCATTGAGTTTTATTCTTCGTATACTATGCAAGTCAATGGGATTTTTTTCCCAGCACTGCTCAGAATATTTTGTTTTATGTTTAACAGAAGACAGAAATTCATTAAAGTGTGAGTAAATTATGAGGATATTATCAATTTTGTGTGAAGAATCTCTTTAAAGACAATTTGATGAGTCACAGAAAGTGTTTATAAATGCAAAAAGTCACATAATAACACATATTCACATGTAAATGCACAATGAAATGTCTAAATATTTTCCTAAGTGATGTTTTAGATCTGTTTATTGTAATGTATGGTCAGTACTGACTATACATCTGTTTTTAGCTTAATAATAGGTCAATTCTGAACTCATATTCAGCCTTCAGTAGTGGATTTCTGAAAATATATGACTTTCTTAAAGGGACAGCGCACCCAAAAATACTTCTGTTGAACACAAATACTAAAGAATATTGGAAAACACACCCATTGACTTACATTGACTTTTGTCTTCATACTATGGAAGTCAATGGCAGAGTTGCTTCCCATGCATTACTCAGAATATTTTGTTTTATGTTTAACAGAAGACAGAAATTCATTAAAGTGTGAGTAAATTATGAGGATATGATCAATTTTGTGTGAAGAATCTCTTTAAAGACAATTTGATGAGTCACAGAAAGTGTTTATGAATGCAAAAAGTCACATAATAACACATGTTTACATGTAAATGCATAATGAAATGTCTAAATATTTCCTAAGTGATGTTTTAGATCTCTTTATTGTAATGTATGGTCAGTACTGACTATACATCTGTTTTTAGCTCAATAATAGGTCAATTCTGAACTCATATTCAGCCTTCAGTAGTGGATTTCTGAAAATATATGACTTTCTTAAAGGGACAGCGCACCCAAAAATACTTCTGTTGAACACAAATACTAAAGAATATTGGAAAGCACACCCATTGACTTACATTGACTTTTTTCTTCATGCTATGGAAGTCAATGGAGGATTTCTTTCCCAGCATTCATCAGAATATCTTGTTTTATGTGTAACAGAAGACAGAAAATCATTCAAGTGTGAGTAATGATGAGGATATTATCAATTTTGTGTGAAGAATCTCTTTAAAGACAATTTGAGGAATTACAGAAAGGGCTTATAAATGCAAAACGTCACATAATAACACATATTCACATGCAAATGCGCAATGAAATGTCTAAATGTTTTCCTAAGTAATGTTTAGATCTGTTTAATGTATTAAATTTCACTGTATTTATTGAGTTTTTAACCCTGATGAAATGCATTTTTAGCTCAATAATAAGTCAATTCTGAACTCATATTCAGCCTTCAGTAGTGTATTTCTGAAAATATATGACTTTCTTAAAGGGACAGCGCACCCAAAAATACTTCTGTTGAACACAAATACTAAAGAATATTGGAAAGCACATCCATTGACTTACATTGACTTTTTTTTCATACTATGGAAGTCAATGAAGGATTTCTTTCCCAGCATTCCCCAGAATATCTTGTTTCATGTTTAACAGAAGACAGTGTGAGTAATGATGAGGATATTATCAATTTAGTGTGAAGAATCTCTTTAAAGACAATTTGAGGAATTACAGAAAGGGCTTATAAATGCAAACAGTCACATAATAACACATATTCACATGTAAATGCATATTGAAATGTCTAAATATTTTCCTAAGTGATGTTTTAGATCTCTTTATTGTAATGTATGGTCAGTACTGACTATACATCTGTTTTTAGCTCAATAATAGGTCAATTCTGAACTCATATTCAGCCTTCAGTAGTGGATTTCTGAAAATATATGACTTTCTTAAAGGGACAGCGCACCCAAAAATACTTCTGTTGAACACAAATACTAAAGAATATTGGAAAACACACCCATTCACTTACATTGACTTTTGTCTTCATACTATGGAAATCAATGGCAGAGTTGCTTCCCATGCATTACTCAGAATATTTTGTTTTATGTTTAACAGAAGACAGAAATTCATTAAAGTGTGAGTAAATGATGAGGATATTATCAATTTTGTGTGAAGAATCTCTTTAAAGACAATTTGATGAGTCACAGAAAGTGTTTATGAATGCAAAAAGTCACATAATAACACATATTCACATGTAAATGCATAATGAAATGTCTAAATATTTCCTAAGTGATGTTTTAGATCTCTTTATTGTAATGTATAGTCAGTACTGACTATACATCTGTTTTTAGCTTAATAATAGGTCAATTCTGAACTCATATTCAGCCTTCAGTAGTGTATTTTTGGAAATATATGACTTTCTTAAAGGGACAGCGCACCCAAAAATACTTCTGTTGAACACAAATACTAAAGAATATTGGAAAACACACCCATTGACTTACATTGACTTTTGTCTTCATACTATGGAAATCAATGGCAGAGTTGCTTCCCATGCATTACTCAGAATATTTTGTTTTATGTTTAACAGAAGACAGAAATTCATTAAAGTGTGAGTAAATGATGAGGATATTATCAATTTTGTGTGAAGAATCTCTTTAAAGACAATTTGATGAGTCACAGAAAGTGTTTATAAATGCAAAAAGTCACATAATAACACATATTTACATGTAAATGCATAATGAAATGTCTAAATATTTCCTAAGTGATGTTTTAGATCTCTTTATTGTAATGTATAGTCAGTACTGACTATACATCTGTTTTTAGCTTAATAATAGGTCAATTCTGAACTCATATTCAGCCTTCAGTAGTGTATTTTTGGAAATATATGACTTTCTTAAAGGGACAGCGCACCCAAAAATACTTCTGTTGAACACAAATACTAAAGAATATTGGAAAGCACACACATTCACTTACTTTGACTTTTTTTCTTCATGCTATGGCAGTCAATGGAGGATTTCTTTCCCAGCATTCATCAGAATATTTTGTTTTATGTGTAACAGAAGACAGAAAATCATTGAAGTGGGAGTAAATTATGAGGATATTATAAATTTTGTGTGAAGAATCTCTTTAAAGACAATTTGAGGAATCACAGAAAGGGGCATATAAATGCAAAACGTCACATAATAGCACATATTCCCATGCAAATGCGCAATGAAATGTCTAAATGTTTTCCTAAGTAATGTTTTAGATCTGTTTAATGTATTAAATTTCACTGTATTTATTGAGTTTTTAACCCTGATGAAATGCATTAGCAAAATTGAATAGTCAGTACTGACTTGTTGCTGTTTTTAGCTCAATAATAAGTCAATTCTGAACTCATATTCAGCCTTCAGTAGTGGATTTCTGAAAATATATGACTTTCTTAAAGGGACAGCGCACCCAAAAATACTTCTGTTGAACACAAATACTAAAGAATGTTGGAAAGCACACCCATTCACTTACATTGACTTTTTTCTTCATACTATGGAAGTCAATGGGGGATTTCTTTCCCAGCACTCCCCAGAATATCTTGTTTTATGTTTAACAGAAGACAGTGTGAGTAATATTATCAATTTAGTGTGAAGAATCTCTTTAAAGACAATTTGAGGAATTACAGAAAGGGCTTATAAATGCAAAACGTCACATAATAACACATATTCACATTTAAATGCACAAATAAATGTCTAAATATTTTCCTCAGTGATGTTTTAGATTTGTTAATTTCACTGTATTAATTCATGTTGTTTTGTAAAAACCTATTGAAGCCCTAAAGCCAAGCCAAGGTTAATAACTAAACTAAAACTCAATGTAATCTGAATCAAAACGACGTAAAAGATTTTAATTAAGTTTTAGATCAAGTTTTTAATTCATAAATAAGTATTTAAGGGTGGCACGGTGGCTCAGTGGTTAGCACTGTCGCCTCACAGCAAGAAGGTCACTGGTTCAAGTCCCTGCTGGGCCAGTTGGCATTTCTGTGTGGAGTTTTTCCCTGTGTTCGCGTGGGTTTCCTCCGGGTGCTCCGGTTTCCCCCACAGTCCAAACACATGCGCTATAGGAGAATTGAATAAACTAAATTGGCCGTAGTGTATGAGTGTGTGTGTGAATGTGAGAGTGTGTTTCCCAGTACTAGGTTGCGGCTGGAAGGGCATCCACTGCATAAAACACATGCTGGAATAGTTGGCGGTCCATTCCGCTGTGGCAACCCCTGATAAATAAGTTTTAGATCTAGTTTTTAATTAATAAACAAGTATTTAATTCAACAAAATTCTAACTATTTTTTTAGATTTGTGTTTTTGTATGCTAATTTATTTACTCATAAATGAAATATAACTTTATTCAAAACTATATAACTGCACTCACTTTAATTCTTTAATTTTTTATCATGCATAGCCTATATTTAAGCAAATATGTGACTTAATGTGAATTAATTCAACCCCAACTGTTCTTTAAAAATTAACTCAGCATATTTGTTCTACTATATTTCAACATATTACAGGTCTGTGCCAGTTTCTGGGTGTTCAGTGAAGAAAAAGTGAACTTCTGACTCACTTCTTTGGAAATTTCTCAGTCTGTCACGTGGCTGTTCTGTTCATTCCGCCCTGCTGAGCGTAGTGAAAGAGGACAGCCCTCATTTACATACTTCGCCTGTGGTTGGTCTGTGAGTTTCTGACGCCAGCGACAGCGTTCAAATGCGTAAACGCGGTATCCAATCAGAACGCTTCGTACATCACACAGTGGGCGTGTCTTAGTACTTTTCTAGACTTGATCACGCGCTTTACCGGCATTTCAGCGTTTAACCGCCGGCAGGCGAGAGTGTTCTTGTGTTATTTATTTATTTATTGCCGACTTTTATTTTTGCTAAGATGTTGTGCCTGTGCCTTTACGTGCCTGTCCATAATTCAGACCAGATTGAAGTGGAGTATTTTGAGTCGAATGGATTACCGTCCGAACTGAAGTCTCTCAAATCTCTGAGTGTCCTTCTGCCGTCACAAGAGTTCTCCACATACCGAAGATGGAGGAAGGTAAAAGTCAGCCAATGTTCATTCTTTCTGTTCTATATAAATAAATATTTCTTTCAATGTTACTTTTGGATGAATTTAAAACTATATTAACGCTGTTGAAGTTTAAACTATGTGAAAAATGAAACTACACATTTTTGACGCATGACGTTTCCGTTGCTCGTTCCTCTTCTCTGCGCGCGCGCCCGCGTTTCCGTTGCTAATTTGACCATATATGGAGTTTCCTTGATTTAAAATGTACGAATTCGTATTTTTATTGCTATCGACATGTTATTAAAATGCGTCAACAACGTGTTCTAGCTACAGTACTATACTGAGGTACTTGTAGATATTATTTGAGTGAAACTGCGCTTGAATTGAAGGCAGGGCTTCGCTGCTAGTGGTGCAGGTTCAACGAGACAATCAGACAGGTCTATAAATGTAGGTCTTTAAATGTATTGGTTTGGTCTTTTAAGAGTGTGCAAACATGATTATAATCTCACGAACATACTTTCTAAGTATGCATTCAATAGATACAGTAACTGAAAGTCAAATGTTTAAAGTTCAATGTGATTCAGCACTTATTATTATGCATATAGACATTTTTTTTCATAGGTTTTACCTTGTATCATGGCCTGATGTTCTTATAAATCGTCTCTTGTGTAATAAGAAGGCCCTCATCTCGCTGTTCTAGTTTACCAGCTGCAGACATTCACACACTAACCTATACTGATTGTGTAATAAGAACTTACAGCTGGAATACATTGGATTTCTCACACATTGATAATACGTTTGCATTAAACCGATGTACTTTTCCCTGCAGAAAAGCCTAAAAACGGAAGAGAAAGAGCGTGATGGCCAGCTGGACTTTGAAGAGTTTGTTCACTACCTCCAAGACCACGAGAAAGACCTAAAGCTTGTCTTTAAGAGCATGGACAGAAAGATTGCAGGTATTATATCTTGATGCAATACTGGTTTACTGTTTGCAACATGGTGATTTAAAATAAAGTGACTGACGTTTAATTACTTTGCTCCATATCAGGTCAGGTGAATGCCAATGACATTGTGAACTCATTGCGAGATCTTGGTGTCCACATTTCCCTAAAGCAAGCTGAGAGAGTCCTTAAAAGGTGAAATATTTTATGAATTTAACATGGGTAATACTGATATAATGTATTAAATGTATTTTTATATATATATATATATATATATATATATATATATATATATATATATATATATATATATATATATATATATATATTTTTTTTTTTTTTTTTTTGGAGTACAGTGTAAATAGGTATTTATATATCAAGATGGAGAGGAGTATTAAATTGCAATGAATATAAATTATATATATATTTTACAAAAAATTGTTTTATATGAAAAATATTTTCTTTGTAATTTTATTAAATGCAATTTTATTATCCATCATAATTTAACAATTGATGTATTATTCATTTTAATTTTATTATTAATGCTTACAGTTATTCATCATGTCATAGGCATTTATTATAGTATTTTATTGGCTTTGTTACTGCCTATATAAATGCATTGACCTTGCCCAGTTTAATCTTTTCATGGACTGAGTCACAACTTTGCTGGAAGTAATTAATTTCAGGCTCTAAATGATCTTCTTTCCCTCCTATTTTCTAGCATGGACAAAAACGGCACAATGACTATTGACTGGAATGAATGGAGGAAGTATCCCACGCTACAGCCAGCTGAAAACATTCCCGAAATCATCCTGTACTGGAAACACTCAACGGTAAGAGTTTTTTTTCTCCAGCACAAACTAAAATAATCCAAATCCCTTTCAAAGAGTCTACAATTCCTAGTTAATAAAATAAGCTGCTTGACTGCGAAGCAGTAAATGTGAAAATCTGATGAACCTATATCTGCTGGGTGTTATTATATAGATGTGTAATTATTTAATTTAATTTCAGCTTTATTTCCAGACTCAAGGTCCATTTAGCACAAGAACACAATAAAAAAAAATATATATATAAATATAAGAAATAAAGTAAATTTAATTGAATGAGTAAAGAAATTAGAGTTTTTGAATGTATTCAGTTTTATTTTATTTTTTTATTTGAACTTAATCATTGCACAGCACTGATATTACATACATGTCCAGAAAATTTAAAACCTATTTAATGACACACAAAATTGCATTTACTCTCTGAAATCCTGAATAAATGTTTAAATCACTAATATGGCAAGAAGGTGTTTCCTCTAATCTTGAGAGCAGAACTGCTTTTATAATCACAAAAAAGCAAAATATTAATGTGAAAATCTGATGAGTTATTATAAAGATATGTGTAGTTATTTAACTTACTTTAATTTAAGATTTATTTCCAGACTTGAGGTCCATTAGGCCAAGAGCACAATAAAAAACATTTAATAAATCTAATTGAATAAATAAATTAGGTCTATGTTGAGTGTTTGTATGTCTTTAGATCGCCGGGTCTTTTATTTTTAATTATTATTATATTGTGTATATGTATTTTTTGCACTTTATCATTGCACAGCACTAATATTATGTCCAGAAAATTGAAAACATTAAATAACATTGAAAAAACAATCTTCAGATCTGCAGGTGTTATATACACTTGATGACAGTCTTAACATTTACTGCCAAAAATATGTGCAAATTTTATTTTATATTATTGTATTAGTACTTAATAATTGCACAGCATTAATATTACATGTCCGAAAAGTTGCAAACATGTTAAATAACACAGAAAAAAGATCTTCAAATCTGTAGGTATTATATACGCATGGTGACAGTCTTAACATTTACTGCTAAAAATAACCGCAGTCCCAGTGGAACACTGTGATCCAGGACGAGCTCCAGTTTAATAGGTGTAACGTTGCAGATACTAAATCTTAACTAGTCTCCATCTATTAATAACATCACTAAATTCATCCATTAAAATGCTAATCAAATGTCAGAACACCCAAATTAAGCCAGCACTGAGTGTCCTGAGAGTTTATGCAACACTACATGCTGACAGTCGCTCACAATTTGTGTACTTTCGAAACTTTTCAGACTTTGTGAGGGGCATTTTAAATGTCTGCGACCTACTTTAGGTTCTTAATTATCAGCAGTTTAAACTGGACTGCAGGCTTTGTTCTCTTGAGATCAGCGTGACTGTAATCTGATGCAATGTGCAGACTTTTTTTGGATGGCACTCTGATGCCCTAAAATTGAGTCTGCGTCACTGGTCAGGTCAGATCAGTCTGACGCACACATTAAGGTTGATGCACTTTAGTTCTCTTGCAAATGCAAAATACTAGTGTTTACTGAACAAAAATGTTACATTGGTTAGATCTTTTTGTTATTGATTTATTATTATTATTTTTATTATTATTAATAATATTAAATTGAATAATGATCATGTTTAATTAGATTTTCTGCATGTAATATCAACTTTATTATTATTGTTATTATTATTATTATTATTATTATATAATAAATAAAATATTTATAATTTTTAATAATAATTTAATCATAATTTTAATTTTGAAATGTGTATTCATTAATTTCAATATAATTAAAAATAAACAATTTTAATTAATTTATCTATTAAAAAATGTTGCTTATACATTATTGCAGTTTCAGGTTTTTTGTTCATGCATTTCAATTAAATAAGTTATTGAAAATAAATGAATTATTTAGAATATAAAATATTTATCTATATATTTATTTTAAAAAATATTTATATATGGTATTTTTATTTTAAATTATTATTTTCTTCATTTAACTAGCATTGTTAAAAATGGCCATTTATTGATTTATTTTGATTGGTTTATGCTAATAATGCTTAATTTTTAAAAAGATGCAATAAAAAAATGTAAAGCAGCATGAATATAAATGATATATTTACATATCAATGCTTAGCTTGAGTATAAAGAGAGTTAGCCAGCAGACAATCTTCAAAACCCCAGTGAGTGACAATCTTATTTCCTAACCATACCTGTGATCTGTTTCATTGTAGATCTTCGATGTTGGTGAGAGTCTGATGGTACCGGATGAGTTTACAGTGGAGGAGCACCTGACCGGGATGTGGTGGAGGCATCTGGTGTCCGGTGGAGTAGCTGGAGCTGTTTCTCGAACCTGCACCGCTCCACTCGACCGCCTCAAAGTGCTCATGCAGGTACGCTGAGGAACAGAACAGAACACGCACCTTTATTCACATGATTAAGTTCATTCTGCTTCAGAATGACTAATACATCTGATGTGTTTGAAATAAATCTCAGCTTTTACTATTGATTTGAAGGAGGATTTATTTACACAAGCATTTATTAATCTATAAATATTTATTAATCACTATTAATTACATTCACAATAAATTTATTTATATAATTAGTGTTTTGTGTGTGTGTATAGATAAATGTAAATACAGATATGCAAGTATATATTTGGGGAAAATGTTTATTTTAGTGTATATTATTAATATTTATTATACAAATTATTTATAAATGCATGTTTAAAGTTTCTGTTTTATTTTAATTTAATCATTAATTTAAATTAATTAATAAATAATTATTTGTTTGATTAATTTTATATTAAATTACTTTTTCTTTTATGGCACTAATATAAAATTAATGTCTGGAAAAATTTAAATCAAATTATTTGTCAAATAACACAAAAAAAAAAAAAAAAAATGCATCTACTCTCTGAAATCCTAAGCAAATAATTATTATATTATATTTCGTGACATTAAACTTCCTTTCATAACCACGTCTCAGTTCTGCTTAAATCCGAACAATTACTTTTGTTTCCCAAGAGGCCTTATTACAGTTAATCAGTATCATAAACGAATGTTCCCGGTAAACTCTGCGAGTCCTTTCATGCAGCCGGCCAATCAGAATGGAGAATTCAAGCACACCCTCTGTTCTGCGCTCTGATTGGTCTGAGTTTTGCAACAGCACCTATGCTTTGACATCAGTGTGATAGTGAAGATCTGTGTCATGTTAGTCAGCTTTACGTCAGCCGTTACTCAACTGGACTTTGGTTGTTCAGAGAATTTGGCCCTAAATACTTTTCACCTACATTTTTCGAAATCCTCAACTTTGTTCCCGCACATGAGTGGGTCGAAAGTCTCCATTTAATAGACCATGTTGGATTGATCAATGGAGCTGTTATAAGTGTGATATCATTACTGTTGACTTCCTATAGTTATGATAAATGTGTGTTTTTGTGTTTTCAGGTTCATGGTTGTCAGGGGAAAAGCATGTGTTTAATGAGTGGACTCACACAGATGATTAAAGAAGGAGGGGTTCGCTCCTTATGGAGGGGCAACGGCATCAATGTCATCAAAATTGCACCCGAGACGGCGCTCAAATTCATGGCTTATGAGCAGGTAATATGAGAAATGATGCACTTTTTTTTTTTTTATCTGGGTTTTTTTTTTTGTTTTTGTTTTTTTAATATCAATAAAAACTGAAGGCCAAAGGATTTGAAACTAAATGTTGTTAAGCTGAATTATTACCCGAGTTGGGGAAGCATTACCTGAAATAAAAATAAAAATAATATATATATATTTTTTATCCTTAGATGATCAATGGATAATTTCTGGGATTTTATTAAAAAAATATTCTGACTAAAATGGTTTATTTGAAAAATATTTATAAAAAAATACTTGAAATTTAAATATTAAATATTACATATTAAAGCATTATTGGGGAGGGGGCATTACCTTGAATAAATATAGCACTATAAAGCTTAACTACATACATTTTTCTATGATTTTATTAAAAAATGTAACCGATTTCTGGCACAAAATGTGAAAAGCAATTTTAAGTGATTCTTTGAATATTTAGAGAAATACTTTTAAATGTTATACATTTAAAACATTTACCAGGAATAAAAATGATACCATAAATGTAACTAATTTAATTTGTCTGAGATTTTATTTATTTATTTATTTATTTATTTATTTTAAATTCAATCTTAGTCATGCAATTAAATACTGGTCTTTTTTTTTTTTTTATTAATTTTTATTTTAGTCATGTAATTTTAAATTATTTTAAAATTCAATTTTAGTCATGCAATTAAATAGTCAAGATAATTTTTAGTCATGCAATAATTAAATATCCATCTTAAATTGAATGTTTAGTAATGCACTAATTATTAAATAAATAAATTTGTTCTTTTTTCTTTTTTTTTTTTTTTGATTTCTGGCACAAAATAAAAAAACATTTTTAAAAAAGTGATTCTTTAAATGTATACTTTTTAAATACTGTTAAATTTTAAATATTCTATATTAAAACATTTACCAAGAATAAAAATGATACCATAAATGTAACTAATTTAATTTGTCTGAGATTTTATCTGTTTATTTTAAGTTTAAGATTTTTCAGAAACAAAATGTAAAAAGTGTATTATTTGATGAATATTTGAAAAATACTTGAAATTAAATATTAACATATTTTTGGGGAGGAGGCATTAATTAATAATTTAATTGTTTTTTTTCCCTGATTAAACTAAAATCAAGAAACCAAGAAATTACTTGAAATGAAATAATACTTTTTATAAAATTACTTGAAGCTGGTAGTAAATTAAAATAATTTAAGGTAAATAAAGTCAAATTAAAATAAATTTAATATAAAAAATGTTACAATATGTATGTAATGTGTTGTAATGTGCACTTATATAGTGCATTCATTGTGTATCACCATGCACTCAAAGCACTTCACAGTCATGTCAGGGGGGTCTATATCTATTTATACAATCAGGGCATTGGTTAAATGTTTAAATGCTGACATTATTGCATGACATTAATCGTGTTTGTTGGTTTTTCAGATCAAGCGTGTGATGGGCAGCAGTCAGGAAACTCTGGGCATCTCTGAGCGTTTCGTAGCAGGTTCATTAGCAGGAGTCATCGCTCAGAGCACCATCTACCCCATGGAGGTCAGTCAGTCGCTGTCTTTTAACAACCTTAAACTGCCCTCAGCATTGCACTTTTGTTCCTGTTTAGCTATAAACATGTTCTTACGTAACTCTCGTTTGTTCAGGTTCTCAAAACTCGTCTGGCGTTAAGAAAGACGGGTCAGTATAAGGGCATCTCCGACTGTGCCAAACACATCCTGAAGACTGAGGGGATGTCGGCGTTTTATAAAGGCTACGTACCCAACATGCTGGGCATCATCCCGTATGCTGGCATCGACCTGGCAGTCTATGAGGTAAGCAGAGGTGCTCAAACTAAAGCAATCACTGCTGCTGTCAATCATCAAGGCTCATTTTATTTCTTAATCTGCTCTTGATAGACGTTGAAGAACACTTGGCTTCAGCGCTACGGTACGGAAAATGCAGATCCGGGTGTGTTTGTGCTCTTGGCGTGTGGTACAGTTTCCAGCACATGTGGCCAGCTGGCGAGTTACCCTCTGGCACTCATACGGACACGCATGCAGGCACAAGGTGAGATCTTTACGATGCATTTTTAGTCATGCATTGGGTAAATATTTGAATATTTGCTGAAAAATTGTTTTATTAATGGCTTTACTAAATGGTTTAATTAGTATCAATACATTTTAGTCATGCAATAATTAAATATTGGTTGTAAAAAATTATGCAATTAAATTTATTTAATTAAATTTTAGTCATGCAATAATTAAATATTTATTTTTAGTCATGCAATAATTAAATATAAATTTTTAGTCAGGCAATAATTAAATGTATATTTTAAATTAATTTTTAGTCATGCAATAATTAAATATTTATTTTTAGTCATGCAATAATTAAATATAAATTTTTAGTCAGGCAATAATTAAATGTATATTTTAAATTAATTTTTAGTCATGCAATAATTAAATATTTATTTTTAGTCATGCAATAATTAAATATAAATTTTTAGTCAGGCAATAATTAAATGTATATTTTAAATTAATTTTTAGTCATGCAATAATTAAATATTGGTTGTAAAAAATTATGCAATTAAATTTATTTAATTAAATTTTTGTCAGGCAATAATTAAATATTTGTTTTTAGTCATGAAATTAAATATATATTTTTTTTAAATTAATTTTTAGTCATGCAATAATTAAATATTTATTTTTAGTCATGCAATAATTAAATATAAATTTTTAGTCATGCAATAATTAAATATATATTTTAAATTAATTTTTAGTCATGCAATAATTAAATTTATTTTTAGTCATGCAATAATTAAATATAAATTTTTAGTCATGCAATAATTAAATATAAATTTTTAGTCATGCAATAATTAAATATATATTTTAAATTTATTTTTAGTCATGCAATAATTAAATATTTATTTTTAGTCATGCAATAATTAAATATATATTTTAAATTAATTTTTAGTCATGTAGTAATTAAATATATATTTTAAATTAATTTTTAGTCATGCAATAATTAAATATTTATTTTTAGTCATGCAATAATTAAATTTATTTTTAGTCATGCAATAATTAAATATATATTTTAAATTAATTTTTAGTCCTGCAATAATTAAATATTTATTTTTAGTCATGCAATAATTAAATATTTATTTTTAGTCATGCAATTAAATATATATTTTTAAATTCATTTTTAGTCATGCAATTATTAAATATTTTTTTTAATTCATTTTTAGTCATGCAATTAAATATTTATTTTTAGTCATGCAATTAAATATATATTTTTTAAAATTCATATTTAGTCATGCAATTAAATTTATTTTTTAAATTCATTTTTAGTCATGCAATTTAAATTCATTTTTAGTCATGCAATTATTTATTTTTAAAATAAATTTTTAGTCATGCAATAATAATAATAAAAGTATCTTATAATTAATTTTGTCATGCAAAAATTGTTTTAAAAATAAATGTTTAGTCCTGCATGTACTGAATCTAGTTCTCTCGCTCTGTGTTTGTGCAGCTTCAGTTGAAGGCTCCTCTCAGGTGTCAATGACGGGGCTCTTCAAGCAGATCATGAAGACCGAGGGTCCCACAGGCCTCTATCGGGGTCTGACCCCAAACTTCCTGAAGGTCATCCCAGCAGTCAGCATCAGCTATGTGGTGTACGAGCACATCAAGTCTACATTAGGTGTGCGGTCCAGATGAAGAGTTTGTGAATGGACTTGAGGACTAAATCTCTGGGTTTTTAAACCTGGAGGTGTGGAAGATCTCATTCTGTGAATGCGACAGGAGGAAGACGCTGTTCGTTAACATCTCACTATTTATTTACTGTTCCAAATCATTCAAATAACCTTCTACAAGTGAAGTCAGGGACCAACCGTTTGTCTGTGTGTGCGTGCAAGCGCGTATGTGCATGCGTGTGAGCACAGATGTGTGTGCGTTTGTGCAAGTGCGTATGTGCAAGCGCGTAAGTGTGTGCGTGCGAGCATGTATGTATGTATGTGCGTGCGTGCGGGAGCGCGCGTATGAGCGTGCATGTGAGTGCGTACGAGCGTGTATTTGTGAGTGTGCGTCCGAGTGTGTGCGTGAGTCTGTCTAAATATATAAAGTGCCTCTGTGAGAATGAATCGAGTGCTGTTGTGAAGTGTTTAAAACAGTGCAACTGAATCAACACTACAAACGCACACTGTTGTGTGAAACCTCTACATTATTTGACGGTGACTGAAGTTGCACATTTTTCTAACTAACTGCTGCTTTATATTGACTGAAGTGATATATATTTATACATTATGAACCAGATATTTATTTATGTTGTGGCATCTGAGAAGTTGACGTGTTACATTGCACAGTTTTTCAGTAGTTTAATTCTGCTGCTGTCTCTTTAATAATCCACACACACACTGATGTTCTTGGCTTTGTCGTGGTGTAAGAGGATGTCTGGTTGATTTGAAGACGAATGCACTTTAATTGCTTTGGTCAGTCTCTAATGTAAAGCGATGATGGTGGACTTTCAGCATTGTCAGAGTGGGTGAATGTTTTGTAATGAGGGACCATCTGTTCAAGGAATAAATGCACATGATTTGCATACTTGCAGTATTGATTGGGGTTTTGAAGTACACTAATTTCAACAAGTCTCCATCGGGAGCTCTGGAAACTGCGTTAACATTGTTATTGTGAAAAAAAAAAAAAAAAAAGATTTGTTTTACTGTATCTGCAGTTCAGTCAAAGTGGCTTCTATTTTAGTTTAGTTTTACCTCATTTTAATCTGTTCTCCTGAAATGTAATTTATTTTTTCAATAAAAAAGAATTAATGTTCATAGTATTTTGTCTCCTTTCTTTACATTCTCTAATGTTTTATATTATTGCAATATTATTTTTTAGATTTACAATACTGCTAAAACTTTTTTCAGGTTGATGTTAATTTTAACATTATAGAAAAAAATATCACAATCTAATTTTTAATGCACCAAAAAGAGTATTTTTATTTGTATATAGCAAATGTCTAATGACAGGATGGTTATTTGTCATTTAAAATAATTACTTCAATTAACTGTTGATATTTTATTTATATATTCATTCATTTTCCTTTGGCTTAGTCCCTTTATGCAGTGGAATGAATCACCAACTATTCCAGCATATGTTTTACGATGCCCTTCCGGCTGCAACCCAGTACTGGGAAACACCCATACACTACGGCCAATTTAGCTTCTTCAATTCTCCTATAGCGCATGTGTTTGGACTGTGGGGGAAACTGGAGCACCTGGAGGAAACCCATGCATGCAATCTCCACAGAGAAATGCCAACTGGCCCAGCTCAAACCAGTGACTTTTTTTTGCTGTGAGGCCTCAGTGCTAACCACCGATATATATATATATATATATGTGTAGCATTATATTTATATAATTATATACAGGCAGTGCAGTGGCGCAGTGGGTAGCGCTGTCGCCTCACAGCAAGAAGGTCGCTGGTTCGACTCCCAGCTGGCCCAGTTGGCGTTTCTGTGTGGAGCTTGCATGTTGTGTGTTGGCGTGGGTTTCCTCTGGGTGCTCCGGTTTCCCCCACAGTCCAAAGACATGCGCTATAGGGGAATTGGGTAAGCTAAATTGTCTGTAGTGTATGTGTGTTTGCAGCTGGAAGGGCATTCGCTGTGTAAAACATATGCTGGATAAGTTGGCGGTTCCTTGCGCTGTGGCAACCCCAGATTAATAAAGGGACTAAGCCGAAAAGAAAATGAATGAATGAATGTTTAATATACAATAAATGTATGTACAATATACTGTATATATTAAATACATAGATATTTTCCCCCGGTTTCACAAACAAGGTTTAAGACTAGTCAAGATTAAATTGCATGTTTGAGCTGTCTCAACTGAAAATAACTTGCAGTGAGATGGCTTAAAATACATCGGTGTCATTTTTTTGTCTCCAGGTGCACACCAGTAATGTATTTTTCTAAGGCCATTTTTATAAATGTGGCATAAATAGCCTAATTTATCTAAGGCCTAGTCCTGGCTTAATCTAAGCCCTGTTTGTGAAACTGGGCCTATATGTATCATATATATCGGTATCAAATAGATATTATGTATTATTTATGTATATCATGTATATATTTATGCATCAAATAGACAAAATAAAGTTTAGATAGTCCTCTATTTAAAGTGTTTTATTCTAAACAGTTATTGATAGTTATGATTTAACTATCCCACTTCTAAAGCCCAGTTTTGAGCTTGACTGATCATCTGTGGATGTCCCTCTGACATAATGTTCCTGTATCATATTTCAACATCTGACCTGTTTACATAAGAGTACAGGAGCAGCCCTACTTAGATTTGACCTGATCTCTGAACAGTTACAGAGATAAATCTTTCTGCTTTATCATGAGTCTGTGTTAAACTACTGGCTCCGTGTGTGTGTGTGTGTGTGGTAGATGCCTGCCTCTTTGTCCTGATCACTGACCGCACACTACCATCTGCAGGTCATGTCTGTAGCACGTCTGCAAATATATATTATTTTCTCCATAAGACGAGCAACACATTACCTCCTTCACTTTTTAAAACTTTCTTTTTTTAAAACATTAAATTGGTATTTAAGTCACGTAAGACGTAGTGTATTTATCTATTTATACTAAAAAGCAAAGAATCTGATCTTGAAATCTGCGTCGGGAAAACGACTTTTATTTTGAAACCTCGCCACACCCGGAAATCTCAAGACAATCACAGAAATAAAAACAGACAGCGATGTAGTCTTAAAAGTTAGTTTAAGATGGTTTACTGTTTGTTATTGAGTTTTATTAAACGGAGATTAGTACTCGGATATTCAGTGTAGTCATGATTTGGTTGTTTTTAAAGTGTTTATAAGTACAATAGTCAGGATGAATAAAAGCATGTTTAAATCGGGTTGTTTAGTGCGAACAGCTCATGTTATTCTGACCTGGATCATTACTTTAATCCTGTTTCTGCACAACACAGGTACTTTTATATTTTGTATTGTGTGTGTTTATTGTGTGATATATATATATATATATATATATATATATATATATATATATATATATATATATATATATATATATATATATATATATATATATAGTCAGCTTTATGGTCAATTCAACCACATGTACAGGTCATACAGAAGTTTTGTTACTCTCAGACCCTAGGTGCCTAACAAATAATAATAATACAAAACGTAGAATTTTAGAAAGTAATTACAATAAATACAATTCTACATAAAAATTTCAAAATATACGTAAAAAATCGAAATTTGTAAACAATACAATTACACTTAAGAAAGTATGGCAATGAATGCAAACCAGAGTTGTGCAGATATAAAACAGTATATAGTGTAAAAAATACAGTATAATGTAAAACAGTATATAGTGCAAAAAGGCTTGAAACATGATAATTATGATGAAGTGACAGTGTCATAATATATAGGGAGGTAGTATGATGTGACTAACTAGCAGTCTAATGTTACATAAAGTGACCAGTGCAGATGTAATTGTGAATGAATGTATATAAAGTCAGAATTTTAGCCCCCCCCTTTGATTTTTTTTTTTTCTTTTTTAAATATTTCCCAAATGATGTTTAACAGAGCAAGGAAATGTTCACTGTATGTCTGATAATATTTTTTCTTCTGGAGAAAGTCTTTTTTGTTTTATTTTGGCTAGAATAAAAGCAGTTTTAAATTTTTTAAACACCATTTTAAGGTCAATATTATTAGCCCCTTTCTGCAATTTTTTTCGATAGTCTACAGAACAAACCATCATTATACAATAACTTGCCTAATTACCCTAACCTGCCTAGTTAACCTAATTAACCTAGTTAAGCCTTTAAATGTCACTTTAAGCTGTATAGAAGTGTCTTGAAAAATATCTAGTCAAATATTATTTACTGTCATCATGACAAAGATAAAATAAATCAGAAATGAGTTATTAAAACTATTATGTTTAGAAATGTGTTGAAGAAAATCTTCTCTCCGTTAAACAGAAATTGAGGGAAAAATTAAACAAGGGGACTAATAATTCTGACTTCAACGGTATATATATAATATATATATATATATATTATTTTTTTTGTTGTTGGAAGAAATGCAATTATAGACATAGAATAATACAAATATGAATATTTTCCGCAAACACACACCTAATAAATTAATTGAAGGTGCTCTTAATTTTTTTCTCCCATAGTTGTATGTATCGTAAGTACTTGTCTGTAATTTTTGCATGCAGTTATGGCTATATGAAGACTGTGTACAAGTACATGGAAAGTTAAAAACATGTCATCAAACCTGTGTTGTGTTTGTGTGCAGATCTGCGCAGGTGTCAGGAGAGAGGAGATCTGCTGCAGCCGCTCATCTTCAGCTCTGTGCTTCTGCTCTCGGTGCTGCTTTACTTCACTGTGTCTCTAATGGATCCTGGTTTTGTTCTGTCTGACAGTCAAACAGAGGTACTTCAGAAAGACACGTTTGTTTACGCCAAATCTTAAAAAGTATTAAAAAAATCAAACATTTCAAAATAAAAATGTTAGACCTCAATTGAATTTTATTTATAAACTAATTTCCAGAGGATCACGTGCTTATGATTGCTAGCGGCTGGACCCGCATCTTACAGGTCACAATGCACCAATCAGACGATCCCTAAGCTACTATAAATACCCTGGGTTACGTATCACCGATATCTTCGTTTTGAAGAATCCCCCCTTCCACTCCTACTCCTCCTCCTTTCTAGATGGGTGACACGGTGGCCCAGTGCTTAGCACTGTTGCCTCACAGCAAGAACGTCTCTGGTTCCAGGCTTTACCAAACCAGCAGACGTTTCTGTGTGGAGTTTACACGTTCTCCCTGTGCTCACGTGGGTTTCCCCCGGGTTCCCTGGTTTCCCCGGATCAAAACCATGCAACCTAAGTTTATTGACTAATCCAAATCAACACCATAGACTTGCTCCTACCTAGTACTTATCTCTTTAAAGAGAAACTGCTATCTGCTCTTCAGCCGCTATGACAGGGGAGTTCTCGAGATCTACCTGAGCTCA
Organism: Danio kyathit; assembly: GCA_903798195.1. NCBI lineage: Eukaryota > Metazoa > Chordata > Actinopteri > Cypriniformes > Danionidae > Danio > Danio kyathit. The sequence goes on along the minus strand of LR812526.1, from coordinate 5,255,714 downwards.
AACTCCCCTCTCGCCTTGCAACGTGAGGGAGCCCCGAGCTCGAGGATCTTATGAGCTCAGGGCTCTCTCCCGGGACAGCATGCCAAACAAGCTTTATAATCAATCATCAGCTAAGTGTGAACTCTTGAAATAGTTTTAAGAGATCGTCCATCCAAAAAAGAAAATTATGTCATCATTTACTCGCCCTTGTTCCTTGTTCGCCTTTTACTTGTACTTGTTTACTTTAATTCCCGTTAGATTTTTATTCTTCCGTTGAACACAAAGGGAGATATTTTGAAGAATGCTGGAAACCTGTAACCATTGACTTCCAAATGGAATTCAATTCTGATTGGCTGATGAGCATTCTAAAGTGTGCTGTTATTTTCAGATAAAGTAGTTCCGGCAGGTTTTGAGCGCATTACAGCTCTATATCACTCTAGTGAACGATTTGTGTCACTGAAATGAGTTATTTCACTGAGAAAACAGTCAAAAATCACAGCAAAACACAACAGAAGGCTTTGGAGGAAATGTGGAAGAAACTAGTGCTAAACACAGGAACAGTTTGAGGACAAAAACCTGACAAATGTCTCAAATGCAACATCTGAACAGTTGAGACCAGTGAAGCAGGATAATGAACTCTGAATTATTAGAAAATAATACACACCTAAGGTGTAATAATTCATCACCACCTCAGCTGTAACTTATTTTTATTTTAGATTTATTTTATTTTTTACTTAAAATGTTCCAACACAGTTTTAATGTTTATTTATTTATTTGTTCTAGTTTAGTTTTTTTTGTACAACAATACACAACCACACATTATTATAACCTATTTCAAAAGGCATGGTGTCAGGTTATAGCTAAATGATCATTTCTACTTGTAGTCCCCAGACAGTTCGGTGTTTATGAATTTGTGTGTCTAAATGGATTAAAATAGACTGATCAGTAATATCACACAACTGTACAAAAACTACATAAACATACATATCAGATATTCAGTGTTCAATAAATCAACCAACATTCTTCATAAATCATTCCAAGAACTTAACTCTACTCCCTCACAGCAGCAGCAAACAAGTGTACAAACACTGTCCCTTCATTAAGGACACAAAACACACACACACACACTCAGCGTACAATCCCACACTCGGTAATCACTAGTGAGTGCAAATTTATTTTGATTTCAGCCATTTTTGTCAGGCGTGCAAACATTTGAAATCTGTTGGTAAATTATTCCAGTGGGTTATAGCAGGAAAAGAAAAGGCAGATTTAGTGAGTGCTGTCCAACATTTAGAATACTACACGGCACGCTCCCCTAGAAGTTGAGCGAGTACCTCAAGCAGTTTTTTTCTGAGGTCAGTGTGACAGCTTCTCTATTCTTTACGTTTTTTAAATTGATATTACATATAGCAAATGAGACCAGCATCATAATACAGGCCTAAAATGTCATTCATAGTGGTCTTTTTAAAATATACTTTAATAATAAAATTAAACAAATAAAGTAAAAGTGTTTTTTATTATTGTTTATTTTAATACATGAAGCCAGAATTATTAGCCCCCCTGTTAATTCTTTTCCTCAATTTCCTTCAATTTTCAACACATTTCTAAACATAATAGTTTTAATAACTCATCTCTAATAACTGATTTATTTTATTTTTGCCATGATGACAGTAAATAATATTTTACTAGATATTTTTCAAGACACTTCTATACAGCTTAAAGTGTCATTTAAAGGCTTAACTAGGTTAATTAGGTTAACTAGGCAGGTTAGGGTAATTAGGCAAGTTATTGTATAATGATGGTTTGTTCTGTAGACTATTGAAACAAAAAATAGCTTAAAGGGGCTAATAATATTGACCTTAAAATGGTTTTTAAAAATTTTAAAACTGCTTTTGTTCTAGCTGAAATAAAACAAATAAGACTTTCTCCAGAAGACAAAATATTATCAGACATACTGTGAAAGTTTCCTTGCTCTGTTAAACATAATTTGGGAAATATTTAAAAAAGAAAAAAAATTCAAAGGGGGGCTAATAATTCTGACTTCAACTGTATATAGGTGTAAATATGCGTATGTACTTCCATTATAACTAAGTTTACTGTACAAATGTAATTTAATTTTTTACATTTTCAAATATATATACAGTATAGATAGATACATACATTTTTATGCTGTATATAAATACACAATTACTCTTATAATCCTTAAAAATCTTTATAATGTCATCGTTAACTAATTTCCTAATTATTTTTTTCAGAAACATATATAATTGCCTTGCTAAATGATATGAATGGTTTTCTTTAGTTAATTATTTCTTTACTTACTCACTCCCAGGGCCGTTTATATCGAAGTGGGTATTTAGTTTCGTAACATCTAATTTTTACGAGGTGGGTCGTTAGCCCACCGCTCAACCACCAACCTGGAGGACCAGTCCAGGACATACACACATACACAACAGACAATTTAGCTTACCCAATTCACCTATAGTGCATGTCTTTGGACTGTGTGGGAAACCGGAGCAAAGTGACATTTAAAGGCTTAACTAGGTTAATTAGGTTAACTACGCAGGTTAGGGTAATTAGGCAAGTTATTGTATAACGATGCTTTGTTCTGTAGACTATTGAATCAAAAAATAGCTTAAAGGGGCTAATAATATTGACCTTAAAATGGGTTTTAAAAAATTTAAAACTGCCGAAATAAAACAAATAAGACTTTCTCCAGAGGAAAAAATATTATCAGACATACTGTGAAAGTTTCCTTGCTCTGTTAAATATAATTTGGGAAATATTTAAAAAAGAAAAAAAGAAATCAAAGAGGGGCGAATAATTCTGACTTCAACTGTATATAGGTGTAAATATGCGTATGTACTTCCATTATAACTAAGTTTACTGTACAAATGTAATTAAATTTTTTACATTTTCAAATATATATACAGTATACATAGATAAATAAAAAATAAATAAATAAATAACACTTAAGTAAATGCATACAATGAAATGCTACATACAGTTTATTAGCCCCCCTTTGATTTTTTTCATTTCTTTTTTAAATATTTCCCAAATTATGTTTAACAGAGCAAGGAAATTTTCACAGTATGTCTGATAATATTTTGTCTTCTGGAGAAAGTCTTATTTGTTTTATTTCAGCTAGAATAAAAGCAGTTTTTAATTTTTTAAAACCATTTTAAGGTCAATATTATTAGCCCCTTTAAGCTGTAATTTTTTTCGACAGTACAAAACAAACCATCGTTATACAATAACTTGCCTAATTACCCTAACCTGCCTAGTTAACCTAATTAACCTAGTTACGCCATTAAATGTCACTTTAAGCTGTATAGAAGTGTCTTGAAAAATATCTAGTCAAATATTATTTACTGTCATCATGGCAAAGATAAAATAAATCAGTTATTAGAAATGAGTTATTAAAACTTTTATGATTAGAAATGTGTTGAAAAAATCTGCTCTCCGTTAAACAGAAATTGGGGAAAAAAATAATACAGGGGGGCTAATAATTCTGACTTCAACTGTACACACACATGTAAAAAATACTTAATCATTCATAATGGTCTTAATAAGAGCAATTCCATGCAAATGTCAACCTTGCCATGAAAGAAATTAAGTTTTCACCAAAATAGAGAAACCCTTTCTACATTCTTTGTGTAAGCAATTATTTTACAGCACTTTAAAATGCTCAAAAATGTCTCTGTCAGTGTTTTCAAACTATTATATTTGATTTAACAAAGTCACACAAGTGCCAATATCACATCTGTCACATCCATAACAAAGCTTTTCCCTCATAAATGCAAAAATGTCAAATAAAATACAATCAATGAGTTTTGTTCTATAGCGAGCCGACTCTTATCCTTTTAATTAGCTTTGTTTTTTGGGGGTTGTGCGGCTTAATTCACAGAATTTCTACAAAGTATGTTAGATATTGTAGACTTGCCAACTTTTTTTGTCACATCCATAACGCATGTTTATTTCCCTCATTTAAAATATAATAAATGTTTACAGATTGATATTATTCTGATCCCATAACTCTGTGGTTAGCAGATTTGGAAAATATAAACAGTAGCTTCAATATAATGTTGGCATGTACCTTTTGCGTGAATTTATGTTTTGAGTTTTTACTGCAAATGTCACATCCAGAACGCTGGAATTGCTCATAAGCCTTAAATGTGACTCCTGCAGAATTGTTTTGAGTATAGTTCTCAGATAATAACTAACATATGCAGATGTTTGGACTCTTTCAGACAGCATCAGGGGATGGTGATGAAGAGCTGGAAGCGATGATTCCTCAAGAGCAGAACTCTATAAAGCAGAGACGCTGTGGATATTGCTTTTTACTGGTACTGCAACCGTCTGAACTCTCCTTATGATTAACTGAGCTTTGAGATTTGTCTGAACTTTCATCAGGTGTCCTTTCTCCATATGTGATTACTCAGTTAGGTTAGGGTTAAGGCCCATTCACACCAAGCACAATAATGATAAATATATATATTTGTGTCCACACAGACTAAATATCCAGTTTCTATAAAATAGCGCCCCCTATTTCTGTATGTTTTGATGAATATGATCAATATTTTTTTCATACTTTTGACAATATTTGACACAGTGTGTGTGTGTGTGTGTGTGTGTGTGTGTGTGTGTGTGTGTGTGTGTGTGTGTGTGTGTGTGTGTGTGTGTGTGTGTGTGTATCAGAAACCGATGCGCGCCAGACACTGTAAATGGTGTAAACACTGTGTGAGGCGTTTCGATCATCACTGCCCTTGGATAGACAACTGTGTTGGAGAGAGAAATCACAGATGGTTCCTGCTGTATCTGTGTGTGCAGTTTACCGCGGTGTGCTGGGGTTTACAGAGTGCATGGTGAGTGAGAGATGAACATGCTTTTACAAAGCTTTTATTAATGCAGTAAAAAGCTGAAAGTAGATTTAGTATAAATATATAATTATTGATTAGCATTATTTAAATAATATAATTAGGTGAATTTAAAAATAAATAGTTTATATTATTAGAAACCTTTACAGAACTAATGTTTAAAAAAGCTAAAGTAAATACTTGTTTGACTAACTAAATATTTGATTTGAATACTTAATAAAATAATAATAATAATAATAATAATAAATAAAATTAAACAAATAAAGTCAAACTGTTTTTATTAATGTTTATTTTAGTTTTGTGATTTTAGTACATAATGTTTACCCAATGAAAATTAGATACAGTTGAAGTCAGAATTATTCGCCCCCCTGTTTATTGTTTAACGAAGAGAATTTTTTTTTTACACATTTCTAATCATAATAGTTTTAATAACTCATCTCTAATAACTGATTTATTTTATCTTTGCCATGATGACAGTAAATAATATTTGACTAGATATTTTTCAAGACACTTCTATACAGCTTAAAGTGACATTTAAAGGCTTAACTAGGTTAATTAGGGTAACTAGGCAGGTTAGGGTAATTAGGGAAGTTATTGTATAACAGTGGTTTGTTCTGTAGACTATGAACAAAAATATATAGCTTAAAGGGGCTAATAATATTGACCTTAAAAATGGTTCTTAAAAAATTAAAAACTGCTTTTATTTTAGCTGAAATAAAATAAATAAGACTTTCCCCAGAAGAAAAAATATTATCAGACATACTGTGAAAATTTCCTTGCTCTGTTAAATATAATTTGGGAAATATTTTTAAAAAAGAGAAAAAAATTTAAAGGGGGGCTAATAATTCTGCCTTCAACTGTATATAGGTGTAAATATGCGTATGTACTTCCATTATAACTAAGTTTACTGTACAAATGTAATAAAAAATTTTATATTTTCAAATATATATACAGTATACATAGATACATTTTTATGCTGTATATAAATACACAATTACTCTTATAATCCTTAAAAATCTTTATAATGTCATCGTTAACTAATTTCCTAATTATTTTTTTCAGAAACTTATACAATTGCCTTGCTAAATGATATGAATGGTTTTCTTTTATTAATTATTTCTTTACTTACTCACTCCCAGGGCCGTTTATATCGAAGTGGGTATTTAGTTTCGTAACATCTAATTTTTACGAGGTGGGTCGTTAGCCCACCGCTCAACCACCAACCTGGAGGACCAGTCCAGGACATACACACATACACAACAGACAATTTAGCTTACCCAATTCACCTGTACCGCATGTCTTTGGACTGTGAGGGAAACTGGAGCACCCGGAGCAAACCAACGCCAACCTACTGAACTAATTATTTTTTTAATTAATTATAAATAATTCAAAATATAATTATTCTGCTTCTCTGGATTGATTTAGAAAGAACTGTTAAATTTATGTACAGTATTTAAGGCAAGTGTATTATAAGTAACTGTAATAAAATTTATTAAAAATGAAAAGTAATCCATTACTTTACTTTTTCAGCGGAAAAATAATTCAATTACAGTAACTACTTGCTTTGTAACTCATTATGTATGTCTTTGTTATGAGTCTTTTTAAGTTTGATAAAACAATAAATGTATATTTTATTATATTACATAAAATATGTATTTTACTAAATGTTACTGTTTTAGGTTAAAATTGACAAAATCTGAACAAATTCTAGTCCAAATGTGAAGTTGATGTTTCAAAAAATAAGCTTTCAGTGAGATTTAGTTTAGGTGCAGTACCTAACATGGCCACATTTAATTTCTATTGGTGACCATATAAGAGCGCCCCCTATTTCTGTGTATGTCTAGAGGAATAAGAAGCAAATTCTTTCATACTTTTGACAATATTTATAAAGTAGACATCAAATGCTAATGTAGAATGAGCAGTGGGGTGGTTTTAGCCTCTAAAAACATCTAAATATAGTTTTACCTGTGGATTGCTGTAGCAAAGTAATGATCACAACTTGTTGCTCGGTAATATCTATTAAACCAGATATGGAAACTAGAAGTTTTAAGCTTTCAAATTACTTCACTTTTTCAGCAGAAAAGTCATTTAATTACAGTAACTACTTACTTTGTAACTCATTACAGCCAACACTGGTTATAATGCATCAGCTGCTGAGTAAATGTTGTTTCTGTCTCTCAGGTCCGGCTTCCTCTCTGCACCCAGCTGGCAGCAGTGGTTCACCCAGAACGTGTTTCTACTGGTGGCGTTCACTGTGACGGCCGTGTTCTCCCTGGTTCTCCTGCTCCTGCTGTGCATTCATGTGTATCTAGCCTCCGTTAACTGCACCACATGGGAGTTCATGTCCCGCCACCGCATCCTTTACCTCAAACACGTGGACTCAGAGGAGAACCCATTCGATAGAGGAGTTTTCTGCAATCTGTGGAGCTTCTGCTGTGTCTGTGGGACAGTGGCATGGGAGAAGATGTACATTAGACACAATAATGCCACTATATGATGGAAAATCAAGTGTCTAGTGCTGCCAAATGGGTTTTAAATGATTATTAAGCATGATTAATTGCATTCAAAATAAAAGTTTTTTATATATATAGTGAGGAAACCCAAAGATGAAGTCAAAATTATTCACCCTCCTTTGGAATTTATATCATTTTTCTAATATTTTCCAGGTTATGTTAAACAGTGCAATGAAATTTTTATAGTATTTCCTATAATGTTTTTTCTTCTGGCGAGAGAAAACATTTTAACTTTTTTAATTTTACAGTCAATATTATTGGCCTATTTAAGATTTTTTTATTGTCTACAGAACAAAACCACTGTTGTCCAATAAATTGCCTACTTACAGTACCCGAACTTGCCTAATAAACCTAGTTAAGCCTTTAAATTGAAAACTTATACGTTGCAAAACAAAACTCTTTGTGTGTACTAGTATAAATATTATGGATATAAAAACATACACATGCATGTATGTATATATATATATATTTATATGAGAAAATGTTTATATATCTATATTCATTTATAAAATATTTGTATTTACAGGCAGTGCAGAATTATTAGGCAAATGAGTATTTTGACCACATCATTGTCTTACTCCAAGTTGTATAGGCTCGAAAGCCTACTACCAATTAAGCATATTAGGTGATGTGCATCTCTGTAATGAGAAGGGGTGTGGTCTAATGACATCAACACCCTATATCAGGTGTGCATAATTATTAGGCAACTTCCTTTCCTTTGGCAAAATGGGTCAAAAGAAGGACTTGACAGGCTCCGAAAAGTCAAAAATAGAGAGATATCTTGCAGAGGGATGCAGCACTCTTAAAATTGCCAAGCTTCTGAAGCGTGATCATCGAACAGTCAAGCGTTTCATTCAAAATAGTCAACAGGGTCGCAAGAAGCGTGTGGAAAAACCAAGGCGCAAAATAACTGCCCATGAACTGAGAAAAGTCAAGCGTGCAGCTGCCAAGATGCCACTTGCCACCAGTTTTGCCATATTTCAGAGCTGCAACATCACTGGAGTGCCCAAAAGCACAAGGTGTGCAATACTCAGAGACATGGCCAAGGTAAGAAAGGCTGAAAAACGACCACCACTGAACAAGACACACAAGCTGAAACGTCAAGACTGGGCCAAGAAATATCTCAAGACTGATTTTTCTAAGGTTTATGGACTGATGAAATGAGAGTGAGTCTTGATGGGCCCGTGGCTGGATCGGTAAAGGGCAGAGAGCTCCAGTCCGACTCAGACGCCAGCAAGGTGGAGGTGGAGTACTGGTTTGGGCTGGTATCATCAAAGATGAGCTTGTGGGGCCTTTTCGGGTTGAGGATGGAGTCAAGCTCAACTCCCAGTCCTACTGCCAGTTTCTGGAAGACACCTTCAAGCAGTGGTACAGGAAGAAGTCTGCATCCTTCAAGAAAAACATGATTTTCATGCAGGACAATGCTCCATCACACGCGTCCAAGTACTCCACAGCGTTGCTGGCAAGAAAGGGTCTAAAAGAAGAAAAACTAATGACATGGCCTCCTTGTTCACCTTACTGAACCCCATAGAGAACCTGTGGTCCATCATCAAATGTGAGATTTACAAGGAGGGAAAACAGTACACCTCTCTGAACAGTGTCTGGGAGGCTGTGGTTGCTGCTGCACGCAATGTTGATGGTGAACAGATCAAAACACTGACAGAATCCATGGATGGCAGGCTTTTGAGTGTCCTTGCAAAGAAAGGTGGCTAAATTGCTCACTGATTTGTTTTTGTTTTGTTTTTGAATGTCAGAAATGTATATTTGTGAATGTTGAGATGTTATATTGGTTTCACTGGTGAAAATAAATCATTGAAATGGGGATATATGTGTTTTTTGTTAAGTTGCCTAATAATTCTGCACAGTAATAGTCACCTGCACACACAGATCTCCTCCTAAAATAGCTCAAACTAAAAACAAACTAAAAACTACTTCCAAAAATATTCAGCTTTGATATTAATGAGTTTTTTGGGTTCATTGAGAACATGGTTGTTGTTCAATAATAAAATTATTCTTCAAAAATACAACTTGCCTAATAATTCTGCACTGCCTGTATATTGCTGAGATATTGAAGGCTTGAATCTGATTGGCTGACATTCTAAGGTGTGCCATTATTTTTAGATAAAAGTAAAGTCCCAGGTAAAAGTCAGCTTTAAAAAGTAGTCTCAGGTTTTGAGTGCATAACAGTTCCACGTACCACTGTATGTGTTTTATCTATAGTAAAAGCACAATAAACCACTCCTGTCCGTTGAATTATCAGAAAATAATGCACACCTGAGGAAATGACAGAAATTATAGAAAATATTGTTTTTAGTAATTCACTGGAACATCGTGAAGTCCTGTTATAACACACACATAATATATAAATAAACACGTAAATGTTTTTGTTTTGTCAGTTGGCGTTTCTGTGTGGAGTTTGCATGTTCTCCCTGCGTTCGTGTGGATTTCCTCCGGGTGCTCCGGTTTCCCCCACAGACCAAACACATGCAGTACAGGTGAATTGGGTAAGCTAAATTGTCCGTAGTGTATGAGTGTGAATGAGTGTGTGGAAGTTCCCAGAGATGGGTTGCGGCTGGAAGGGCATCTGCTGCGTAAAATCGTGCTGGATAAGTTGGCGGTTCATTCCGCTGTGGCGACCCCGGATTAATAAAGGGACTAAGACGATGAGATGAAATGAGATGTTTTTGTTTTGTATATTATTTTACCTTTTAGGTATGTGTAATTATGTATACATGATAAATACACACCAAACACATTGAAGGAGTGGAATCCTGGAGCCATCATGGACTTTATTATATTTATACAAATGTATTTATTTACTCTTCAATAATTATTACAGTTATTATTGTAATATTTTCTTCCCAGTGATGGGTTGCGGCTGGAAGGGCATCCGCTGCGTAAAAACGTGCTGGATAAGTTGGCAGTTCATTCCGCTGTGGCGACCTCGGATTAATAAAGGGACTAAGTCGAAAAGAAAGTGAATGAATGAATGAATTGTAATATTTTGCAATTATTCATTTAAATTTCTCGTTAGAAAAGTCTTAAGTGGCTTAAGTCTGCGTTTTTACTGTGTGTATTTATATATGGATAATAAATATACACAGCGTAAACATATTTTGTTATAACAACTTTCGTTTTGGAAGCAATTAATCACGATTAATCATTTCTCAGCACTACCAGTGTTTTATTCAGCTCTTCAGAGGTCATCTTTGGACTCGACACTCATCATATTTTAACTAATGCTGTTATGATGTGGTTATTGTGGATTTACTTTATGACAAAACTGCAGGGAATATGAATTTGATCAATTAACTAGGATATTAATCGCTTTGATTTTTAAAGAAGAGGACGTGAACAAGTTTTATTAAGACAGAATCACTTTGGCCTTTTTTATAAATTGTTTTCTAGTGTGATGTAATGAAGGTTATTTCAACCCAATTATGGGTGTAATAGAGACTAACCCAACTGCAGGGTTAATTTTTTATCTAAATTAATAGGACCGAATTTAACTCGGGTGTTTGGGTTAGTCTATATTTTACCCATTCATTCGTTCATTTTCTTTTCAGCTTAGTCCCTTTATTATTCTGGGGTCGCCACAGCGGAATGAACCGCCAACTTATCCAGCACATGTTTTACAGAGCGGATGCTATTCTAGCTGCAACCCATCTCTGGGAAACATCAATACACACTCATTCACACACATACACTGCGGACTATTTTGGCTTAAATTTGGCTTATGTGTTTGGGGAAACTGGAGCACCCGGAGGAAACCCACGCCAACACGGGGAAAACATTCAAACTCCACACAGAAATGCCAACTGACCCAGCTGGGGCTCGAACCAGCGACCTTCTTGCTGTGAGGCCACCGTGCTGCCCATATTTTCCCCAATTTGGGTTTAAATAACCTGCCATTTTTTTGTGTGTATGTTTCTCAGGGCGTTTTTTATTGGTTTGTGAAGAATTTTTGCATGTGACTAAATAAACTTTTCACATGTTTATTAATTAATGAATGATTCTTCTCAGACAGAACAAATCAGAAATCAGCCAGAACTTCTTTCTTATTATCATGGCTGTATGAAGCAGTGTGATTTATAATGCACAAAATAGGGGCGGAAATATGTGTACTCAACTTTCCACACAAATATGATCTATAAAAAACAGGCTTGACGGTAGAACGTGCACAATTGTAAGTAAACTCTAAGTAAACATATTTACTTCAATTTTGACTTAATTTAACCACTTTAAATCATCATATTAGCCATAATCATTTATTCATTTTTCTTCGGCTTAGTCCCTTTATTCATTAGAGGTTACATTACAGCGGAATGAACCACCAACTTATCCAGCATATGTTTTACACAGCAGATGCCCTTCCAGCTGCAACCCAGTACTGAGAAACACCTATACGCTCTTATTTACACACACACACACTCATAAACTACGGCCAATTTAGTTTATTCAGTTCACTTATAGGCACATGTGTTTGGACTGTGGGGGAAACTGGAGCACACAGAAATGCCAACTGACCCAGCCAGAACTCGAACCAGCGACCTTCTTGCTGTGAGGCTACAGTGCTAACCACTGAGCCACCGTGTCACCCACCATAATCATTAATAAATCAATTTTAATTTATTATAGTTTCATTCACTTTTATGAAGGTTTCTATGTACATTTAATAAATTAGACACAGGCTGCATTACTAGCTCTAGTTTACTCACGGGATGTTTTTCCCCTCATGCTCATTTTTCACTTATAATAGACACATTTGAGGACAATTCCATGCATTCACAGCAAACACAACACATATTCTGCGTCATTAAAACTGTGCAGTGAATAATTAACCTCTATTTGTGCATTTGCATTGACTTTGCATGTACGCGAATACTTAATTTGATGTATGATGCAAACCAACCTTTGTTGCACACTGAGAGCCCTTTAATACACCCGGCGCATTAAGGTGCAAGACGTGTTTGGCGTGATTTGTTGCTATTTTTAGACCAGCGCAACAGTAATTTTCGCATTTTGTGCAACATTGTTTAAAAAGCAAATCCATTTGCGCCACTTTGTGGGTGTGCTGGTCTATAAAGGAGGTGTGTTAAGGCGCATTGTTGGCACGTTGCTATTTTGAGGAGCTGAAATAGACCGCACCATTGACCAACTAAAATCCGCTCTAAAGTCCAGTGCAGAGCGCGTTGTTTATGCGCCTATGCAGGTCCAAATGCTTACACATTGCTTAATACACACAGGATGTACAGCAATACACAAATATCTTTACAGATGAAAACAATTAAAGGATTAAAATGTTACAAAAATTATTATTTTCCAAATAAATATAAAAAAAGGCTACCGGCATGACTTCTTCACCTCGGGGGGCTTATTCAGTTTATTCATGACAATCTGCATCTGTATAATGTTATTATTATTAGTATTATTTATTATATGCCTATTTATATTTGTTTTAATAAAAACAAGTTTAGATTTGTCCACCTGTGGGGTTTTGGAGACGTCTGCATCACTATATGGGGCATAAGAACAGGACGTGTGTTTGGATATAACGCAGTTGTTTGACCACACTTCATTATTAATGTTCATTTATTCGTTTGCTGGAAATTAGATCTGAATTTAGAAATAGTTTTGAAACAAATATTTGTGCTTAACAAACTAAATTTAATATGTGGGCTAATGGATGTCTTCGGTGGAGTGCGTACAAGTGAAGGAATAAAGTAAACAGTAAAAGTAAAGTAAAGAGAAAGTAAAGAGGCTGAATAGAGGAGGCTTGTTCTTTATCCTTGCGCTGCAGATGCTCTCTTTAACTGTTTTCTCGCTAGTGAAGCGTTCAGTTTTTCCTCTTACAAAGTCCGCCGTGTAAATAGTGAATGCGCCATGGCGTGACACATCTAACTCTTTTAGGGGATGGGAGATGAGACTCTGAGTGGTTTAATGCACGTTATGCTCAAAACACACCCATAACTCATTAAAAGAATAAGCACAACCCTGTTAGACCATGCGCCGGGCACAGAGCGTATTTTTTCCGTCCTAAAAATAGCAAAAGTGGATTCAGACACGGCCTTAATGCTTTTGTGCCATGTGCTTTAGACTTTGCACCTAGATCGTTAATATAGAGCCCTAAATCAGTAATTTTTGTCTGTAATTTTCGCACAATAAAAAATTAATTCAACCTCAAGTTGTCAATTATATTGAGACACTGCCTCCGAAACTTTCGTCCTTCATATAAAAATGTGAATCGGGTTCAATTTTTTTTCTCCATTTTTTTGCATCTGAGGTGTTTTACAATCCAGGGCCACCGTACAAGCAAAAGGCAAAATCCAAAATGGTGTCAGATTAACTAATATAGTATAATGCAAATGTGCTGTGATTTATTGTATGTTAGTTTGTCAGCACGGTTTGGTATGTGTGTCTGTGTGTGTGTTTTGCGCGTCTGTTTCCATGTGTCTGTCTGTGTCTCCATACCTTACACCACAGGTGTCAAACTCAGCTTTGCAGAGTTTAGCTCCAACACTAATTAAACACTGTCTCTTCACTCCAACAATAGCTGGTGTGTGATGAGCGCACTGGCGCCGTTGTCCTGTGGCTGCCGTCGCATCATCCAAGTGGATGCTACACACTGGTGGTGGTGTGGAGAGACTCCCCTCATGATTGTGAAGCGCTTTGGGTGTATGGCCATACACAATAAATGTGCTATATAAATACACATTACATTACATTACAAACACACCTGATCAAACTAAATGAGTGCTTTAGGCTTGTTTGATACCTATAGATAGGTGTGTTGAAGCAGGACTGGAACTAAACTCTGCAGGGCTGCGGGCCCTCCAGGAATTGAGTTTGACATCCCAGCCTTAGACAAACTGCCAGTCTCTGTTCAGAATCAATAGGTTCACAGAAATTGATGGTCGTCTTTTAAATATATGGTTCCAGTATCACTAACAAAGTATCAAAGTGAGCCACGGACATCATTAATTAAACGTTGAATTGGTCAGGATAATCCCGCAGCTCTTTTTTATTAGGAGGTGGATCTCTTTCCTCTCTCCACAATCTAAAGCTGCGGTCATACTAGAGTTTGAGCTAGTGAAATTCTGTCGTACGGTACGGCGCTGTGAAAAGGGGCGGGATTAAACAAGATGATTAGACATTAAAAAAGCGAGCGATTGCTCCATGTTTTAAATTTCTGTCTAGAGAGGTCATGTTTTGTGCCTCGATTTGTCTCACGCAATCAAGTGATGTGATTTCGCAGGTCAGAGTTCACCAAGCTTGAACTTTGCACCGCAGCGAACTGCGAAACTTGACGCATGACCCTGCGTTTCCGGTCTGACGCATTCGCGTGCGTATGAATGGAAGTCTATGGGGAGAAAAGTCCAGTGTGACCGCAGCTTCAGGATGGGATGGACCCAATTTCCTCATTATTTTTCTTTTGTTAAGCAAGGAGAAGACAACAGAATCACCTCTGTTACTCGAAGACTCCATTTTGTATCGTTTTGCAAATTATTTACCAACTGATTAATGCTGTTGAAGCGAAATAAGAGTGATTAACGCAACAAGGCACAAAAGCAGCAGAACTTTTACTATGCCAAACTCAGCTTGTGATCACATGGTGAAGAAGCAGCTGTTTTATCAGACTAAATACATTTTAGGCTTCAGTTATAATGCTGGAGTCGAATAAAACATATTAAAGCCTCACTGCAGTTTCACTGTTTTCTAGAAAACCAAACCAGAAATCCAGGGTGTTACAGCATTAGTACAAACAAACAGCACACGCTCCATCTCACGAATTGTAGTCACTTATTTCTCCTAATTTGAACACTCTCTCAAACATTTGTGTGATAATACATAATAAAAGTACACAAGTCAGCCAAATATATAACACTGTTCTATTGTTTTCATATATTTTTTAATAAAATTTGAACATATTATGCCTTTAATACTTAATCTATCCAGTATTTAAATGACCCAGTGTAGATTATATTACAAAACATCGTCGTGTGTTTTGCTGTGATGTGTTTTGATGTCCAGAACCATTTTCTCTCCATTCAGATGACATGTTGTGAGAGCTTCACAGAAATCCCGCCCTTTTTGCAGCTCCGCCCCGCGACGCGCCACGCTAACCAATCCGAGAGCCGGAGAGACAAGCACGGCGGTTGTTCTGGAAGGGGGCGGGGCTTAATTTCGGAGCTCGTGCGGGGCGCGTTCTGTCCGAAAGAGAAGAGAGCAGAGCGCGCGCGTGAGTGACTGAGATCTGCGGCCGCTGGAAGTTTGTGTATGCGGACTCTCGTTTCTGCTCTCGTCCTTTTACAATATCCAGACGCCGAGGACGATCTTCTACCTCGCCGAGTTGAAAAAACAGCGCTCGATTTTCACTGAAAACTCCTTTCCATCGCGCTCAGCGAAATCATGTCTGCCTCAGCGGCTAAAGTCAGTAAAAAGGAACTGAACTCGAACCACGACGGAGGGGACGAGACTTCGGGTAAGCAATATAGATGGCGGCCATTTTCACTTTCTCTTGTGTCGAAAGATATTTTAAGTAGTATTATTTTTAGTTAATTCGCTTTGTTTGGCTAGACTGAGCTAGTCTGCTGGATGGCGGCGGCAGCAGCAGTAGTAACCGGTGGCGGAGGCCATGTTTGATTTCTAGCTGAACTATAAGCGCGCCACAAAGCCCCATTAGGACATGAAGAAACTGCTCTATTTAATACTAATCAAATCGCAAGGGTTTTGTTTTAGGAATCACACAAGTTATTTTATTCGAAAAGCGCGTGCATTTAAAACGCATGAAACATGCGGAACGGAAGCGTCCGCGCGCCGCTTTATTGTTGTTGTGTTTTAGCTTTAGCTTAGCCGAAGCGCGTCTCCGCCATGATGCAGCACGATCTAATGGAGGTATATAGACTTTAAATTGGCAATAATGGTGGAAATTAATGCTGCGGTGTGTTTTTGTGTGTATTGTCGGCTCAGGTGGGCTTGTGTTCGCGGTGGTGGCGGAAGCAGGTGCAGCGCGAGCGAGGAAGCGCACATTTAAACCACGCGGCATCTGCGCGGCTCCGTTCAGTTCCAATGATCACTGCACTCGCATCAAATACACGCATTTCTTCAAGATATAATGCACGGAATTTATGTATAATAGCCTATTTAATGCTACTGCACGTGTCGAACAACGCTTGGATTAGAAATAAAAGCGTTTTCGATCGTTTTGCGGATTTATTTGATTTTATTTCAAACAGAATATCATTCAATTCTTCAAACAAAATAAATTTCATCGTAATCAACAAAAATATTTAGTTATTCATTTACGCTTAAAATAACAAATGTATTTAAATGAAGCACAAGCTTATTTAATCATTTATTAAACTAACACTGCTAATATCTTAATTCTTTTGTGAAGCAGTTTGAGTCACTACTGTGTATGGGATATGGTAAAACACACATTAAATGTGCTTATTTTGCCTTTTCCTGTTTAGAAAAAGAACAGCAAGAAGCCATCGAGCACATCGATGAAGTACAGAATGAAATTGACAGGTAAGTTTAACTTCCTTGAATGCTTTTACACAATTTAGTTACCAAAATGTTTTGCTGTGGGTTTCAGTCTATTTAGAGTCCCATCCTAAAATTTTAAAAGCATATATAGTTATTTTTTTGATGTAGATTTCTAAGTTATACTATGAAAAAAATATAAATGAGCCTAAAATATTGTTTTAAAAGATTTAGCTTCTATTAGTTGACTTTTTTATTTTTAAATTTACTTTAATGTTTATTTAAAATAATTTTTCAATCTTTAAATTAGTTAACTTGTATAGTTTTATTTATTTCCTTATGTTGTCTTAATTTATCCAGTAAAAATGTATTAATAGACCAAAAATATTGTTTTAAAAATATTTAAATATTAAAATAATATTTCTATTAACTTACAATATTATTTAGTTTCTTTCTTTAATGTTTGTGTGTTATGGATGTTTAAATCTTATTCAAACATATTTTGTATTAGCTGTAATTATAATTAAAACTAATAATTAATTTATTGTATTATCTGTTGTATTTAAATGTTTGTCAATAGTTGTTATAAGTGAATATTAAAACTTTCTGTATGTTATCCAGACTGAACGAGCAGGCGAGTGAGGAAATTCTCAAAGTTGAACAGAAGTACAACAAACTCCGCCAGCCGTTCTTCCAGAAGAGGTCAGAACTCATCGCCAAAATCCCCAACTTTTGGGTCACAACGTTTGTCAACCACCCACAAGGTGAGCTACCATGCAGACTCTCAAACTCATCAATGCAGACCGTTAAATCAACGTTTCACGTGATATTGTTTGATTTTTCTAGTTTCAGCTCTTCTTGGGGAGGAAGATGAAGAGGCGCTTCACTATCTGACCAGAGTAGAGGTCACAGAGTTCGAAGACATCAAATCTGGCTACAGAATAGATTTTGTAAGTGGTAGAAGTTTTCATTTTATTTACGCAAGTCAGAATGTTAGCATTTTAATAACTCTCCATCTCTCTTGTGTTTCAGTATTTCGATGAAAACATGTATTTTGAGAACAAAGTCCTCTCCAAAGAAATCCACCTGAATGAAAGCGGCGACCCAACCTCAAAGTCAACAGAGATCAAATGGAAACCGGGAAAAGTGTGTATAATGTTTCTTTTTCTAGAGTTCTCAGAATAAGATTTGTACAGTTCTGAATATAATACTGAAACTTTTTTTATTTTTATTCCAGGATCTCACAAGCCGGTCCAGTCAGACACAGAGTAAAGCGGGCAAGAAGAGGCAACATGAGGAGCCGGAGAGTTTCTTCACCTGGTTTACGGATCACGCTGATTCAGGGGCTGACGAACTGGGAGAAGTCATTAAAGATGACATCTGGCCAAATCCGCTACAGTACTACTTGGTGAGGCTTAAGCAATGTGGCAGAATATGTAATCACGCTTTTGCATAAATTAATTATTTAAAAAAAGATGCTCTGAAGAATGTTGGAAACCTGTAACCATTGACTACCATAGTATTTCTGTTTTCTACAATGGAAGTCAATGGTTACAGGTTTTCAACATTTTTCAAATTATCCTATTTCATGCTCAACAGAACCAAAAGTTTCAAACTGGTTTAAAACCTGTTTAATTGGGAGTGAATTATGACAATTTTTATTTTTGGGTGAACTATCTCTTTAATGCTGCCAGTTTTAAAAGAGTAGCCCAACATTGACTGAAACCACACACATTAGAGCAGGGGTGTCAAAGTCAATTCCCGGAGGGCAGCAGCCCTGCAGTTTAGTTCCAGCCCTGCTTTAAAACACCTATCTATAGGTACCAAACAAGCCTAAAGCACTCAATTAGTTTCATCAGGTGTGTTTAATTAGGGTTGGAACTAAACTGTGCAGAGCTCCGGCCCTCGAGGAACTGGCTTTGACACCTGTGCATTAGAGGGTTAATTAAGGAAAGAATAACTGACGACAGGCCATTGAATTATTACAAATATAATGGACATCTGAGTTGCTGATGTGCTTAGTGCAGTGGCTGTTACACCTTGTTGTGTGCATTATTTTGGATTAATTCAATGGCTTATCAATTGTTCCACAATGCATGTGACTGGCACACCTTAGAACAGGGGTGCTCAATCCTGTTCCTGGAGATCTACCTTCCTGCAGATTTCTGTTGCAACCCATATCAAACACACCTGCCTGTAATTATCAAGTGCTGTTCAGCTCCGAATTAATTGGTTCAGGTGTGCTTGATCAGGGTTGGAGCTGAACTATGCTGGAAGGTAGATCTCCAGGAACAGGATTGAGCACCCCTTCCTTAAAATGTTCAAAATCAAGCATCCAACAGCCCTGTAGTGTAATTAAGTTTAAATAATAGATTAACACAAAATCTGGGTTTAAATCAAATCTAATTTGTGGCAAAACAAAGCGAGTTAAGTCAATAAGAATAAATGTGCTAAAAGTAAACCGTTTGTAAACAATTCTTTTTTTTTTACCCATAATGACAAGTCTGTCAGACAGTGTTTTGCCTTTTTAAGAGGTAGATTAATCTGCAAAATGTAAACAAAAATATACCACTATTAGTTAGAGCAACCATTCTGTACATTTAATTTTTTTGCTAGTCTAGCGTGTTAACAGTGTTTGGCTTTAATGCACAGATTAAATGCATTCTGATTGGCTGTTGTCACATATTTCTGTGGTGTAATTGGCTCTCAGATGAATCCATATTGAATATACATGTCCAGAGCTTATCATTAATACTCCTAATTCAACATGGCGTTTATCAGCCCAGCTGTAGTGAGACTTCCAGAACAGCATGAAACGGACACACCACTTTAAAATGTTTGAGATTAAACTCGTCCGAGGTTGTAGCGGTGGTTTTGCATTATTTTGTCCCCATTGGGAGTCATTTAAATGATGTGGTAAAACAATTCTTCCTTTTTATGCGACTAAATGGAAATTGCGAGTAATTCATTTGCAATTCAAAGCTGAACTCGTATGATTGACTCTTTTTCAGGTCCCAGACATGGAGGATGAGGAAGGAGAAGGAGAGGATGAAGACGATGATGAGGAAGGTCTGGATGATATTGATGAAGAGGGAGATGATGACGGAGAGGAAGAGGACGATGATGATGGAGAGGTATGAAACCAATTTGAAATGCACTTTAATGTGAATTTTTCATCATTTTTAAAGAGGTCATGAAATGAGAAACTTAAATTCTCTCAATCTTGTGACGTATTAGAGTTTATGGTATTATAAAAACGTCCTGTCAGTTTTAGAACTCAAAACTTTGTTGTTTCTCTAAAATCAGCTAATATTGAGGACAGTCTGACTACACAACAGGTGCTGGAAAGTTGTCTCTGTGATGTAATAGTAGATAAGCTCCGCCTCCGTGCCCATTGTTACTCCACTGCTTGCTTAGTTGTTAATATGCAAAGCTGTCAGCCAATCAGAGCAGTGGGTGTTTACTTTTGAGTGTATAATTGGCCACGCCCACTTATACAGCATTCTGATGAGGGTCAAATTTGAAATCATGTAAAACTCTTAACGTTATAAGAGGATGTTTTGAGTTTTCAAAATTGCTGTTGTCGATCCTAGAAAGCATTGCAAACTACTTAAAAACCGTGCGTCTAATCAAAGAATCACCCATTATTTGTATGTTCTGTTGCAGGATGATGAAGGCGATGACGACTGAAGCTGAAATAGAGGAATATTGTCCACATTTCCCCCAGTCCTGTTTCCAAAATGCTTTTTTGGCTTTTTTTGTTATCTTTTTTGTGGAGCAAGAATGATGCTTTTTTTTTTTCCCCTCTTCTCTTCAGATTGTTTTGTTTTTTGCTCCATCTTTCCTCTATCCTGAACTTGCCATGTTGAAGTCCCCTGAACAGACTCACAATAAACTGACTGCAAAATCTTGCCAATGTGGCATCTACCATCTCAATTTCCAAATGCATTTCGAGGTAAAAAGCAAAACACTGTAGTTATCGGCTATGCGCCGTCTGGAGTAGACTTACAAATAGTGCTTTCGTTTTGTTTTTTATAAATATATATATGTACAAATATGTATAATTTTCTTCCTGTTAAAGTTTTGTGTAGTTAATTGAACAGAAGCCATGGTGCGCAGTGATCTGCTAGCTCTAGCGTTCTTCACAGTTTTGCTTTTCTTTATTTTGGGTGTTTAAACCCGTCATGGTTTAATCGGCTGATAGACTTCAGTAGTAAATCCCGTCACCTCTTGTAATGTCTGTTCTGGAGGGCTGAGGAAAGACACCATCACTGAGTCTTTGATTTTTATCTTGTCTTGTTTTACAGACGTTCACCAGATTTGAAATGGATAACATTTTTGATAAAGAAAATAAAATAATAAAAAAACGTCCCATTATGCTTGTAACTTTTTCCCCCTCCTGCTGCCTCGATGAATGTTGTGTATTGGACACTTTCAACTGTTCCATTGGTTTTTGTTCAAATAAAACACCATTCATTCGGTTGCAAAAAAAAGGTTCTAATCGTTTTCTGTTTGCTTCAAGTCAGTGGGAAACCGTTTTAAAGGTGCAGTATGTAAGTTTGACACCCAGTGGTGGGACTAGGTATTGCACTCCTGGTTCAAAGCACATGCAAGAGCAAGTTGCTAGATTGACGACATCAACATAAGTGTACCTACCTATTGACCTTAAAGGCTGATTTAAGTCGTGTTCTAAATAAAAGCAATGAAATTTATATTTTAGATACAGCTTCTATTTCTTGCAGGATTAACTGACAATGATCACCTCATGTGCTTTATTCAGTGCTAATAATGTGAGTTTGCATGCCAGCTTACATCACATTTATTGTCATACTACTGAAAGCAGCAGCAGATAATTCACCTCAGATATTGAAAATAAAATAAACCGTTTAAGATTGAACTGTAAAACTGTGACTCAATGCAAACCAACACATCAGTGATTCAGCCTCTACATTTAATAATGTTAAAGAGGGTTATTATGTATTTATTAGATCATGAACTTTACCATTTCGTTGGGGTGCAGTGAGTGCACTATTCTGTGCTTCTGAATGGCTGTGTTTAAATTTCTGTTGTTTCATCTGGTGCAAAATTGCCCAATTTATTATCACTGCAACTCTAGTCACGTAGCATGTTGTTAGGACACCGGGGTTACAATGTAACCTGCTCACCTAGTGTTTATGTTCGTAATATTTGCTAATTAATACCTAGCTCAGGTGGAACTCTGAATCTGCATCTCATTTCAGGGCTGCTACTGTCCACCGGATGTCGCATTTTGGTACACATGCTTTGAGAGCCTTCCTGACTGAATGAATCGAATACATGGTTTTCCACCAAGGCAACCCGGAGTGCTAAAATATAATTGGCTAAAGTGGCAGTGGGCGGGTTAAAGTGAACAAAACAAGGACAGCTGCTCCGGCACGTAAACACATTTTCAAAGAATCACTTCAGCAATGTTTTTCAGACGAACAAGCATGTTTCTTAAACATTATGGCATTTTTATGCTTTAGAAAAGTCAAATACTTACAGCACCTTTGACCCCTGTGTGCTGTTGGGGATGTTTTCATCCACTCCGGGGTGATTTTGACTCTTAATTTGGCCACAACTTTCTGTTTCGGCAAGTGGAACGATTTTTGGTGACAAATCTTATTCTGACACATATTTTTGGAAGATGCTTTGGAAATTCAATGCACTCTGGGCAAGTTGACTACCCTTTTGTTATGTTTGTGGCTGTTTTTGCCCCATTGACTTCCATTATAATCACATATTTTGATTGTAAAGCCATGACCGCATAGAATCCTGCATTCTTAATTGTTGCTGGTTTTCCCTGTTAATAAGAGGTAAACTTTGTCATTTTTACTGTTGATCATCAGTTGCAGTGCAAAAAAATCTTAGTTTCTGGCGTTTATATGGAGTATAGTGTGTGTATGTGAGTATAAGAGACCTTTGCACAGTCCAAGCTCAGCTCTCAAAATATAGTAAGTGTATTTAAGCACATACACAGTATTATTTTACTCCATAGGGCTGCACGATATTGTTAAAAAAAATGTACATTGCATTATTTCACAAGATAGCTTAATAATTTTATATTGATTGAGATGATTTTGTAAGGGAGTGCATAAAATATAATACACAAATTACAAGCAGACAGCAGAGATAGAGCAAATATACAAATGATTGAGTCTAACAGTATACAGGTGCAGAAATAAATTAATCAAATGTACTTTAAAGCTGTATATTCTTCATTCTGTAAATAATTCAATACAATTAGTCTGTTAAAGCTACAAATATAATAACAGGGTATATGCAGAAATCCTAAAGGTAATTTCAATACCTTTTTAAGACTTTAAAGACCTTCTCAGAATACTTTTAGACCTCATCACCACCAAGTTCTAATCAGTATCAAACCTTTAACTTAATAAACAGTTGTAGTTAAATTAATCAATGGAGCACAACCGTTCAACGAACCCCGATAAGCTCGGAAGAAACAAAGCTTGAAAGAATAAATTTCGCAGTTTTCAGTGACAGGCTTTAGCCATTGTATATAAACTCGTCTTTCTCTAACCAGGATTACGAAAACTTACATTTTCCCATTTTGCTCGATGGTTTAGCTACATGTGGAGAGCGTCACATCACCCTCCTGCGTTTGTCGCAAATTACGTGACATCATCTGGACGGAGCAGCTTGGCTGAACACGCCCCGGCCCGAACCAATCACATGGATCAAGCACACCGTTGTTTATTATTGAGGAAAAAATTTATATTTATGCTTTTTTTAAGTCAAACACTTTGAACAAGGCTTGAACAAAATTTAAAACCTCGTAAAAACTAAATTAATACTTAGTAATACCTTTTAAGTGGCCTTATTTTTTCTCATAATTGATTTATCAACTTCTAATACTGTTTAAGACCCCGTGGACACCCTGAATAATTCCTTGTGCCCAAATGCTCTAAACTCGCTTAAAATGTTTACAACTTTAATAAACTTTTACTTTATTACGGTTAAACTGAAATGACTCAAAAATTCTCATGCGTTCTGAACTGTTATACCTGGTCAGCTTTAATCTTGACTCCACATTGCACGTCCTGCGATATGACTATTGCGGATTTACACATTGCAATATCGATGCTAAAACGATATATTGTGCAGCCCTACTCCATAGAGCTCCTTATAAATGGCAGAATTTTTTTTTGCACAGGCCTATGTAAAGAGTTAATGCTGCCAACTGATGATCAGCAGTAAAAATTGTACCTCTTCTAACCACCCACAATCAAGAATGCATGATTATTTGATGTCAAGGCTTTGAAATCAACAAAAATGTCATTATAATGGAAGTCAATGGGACAAAAACAGCCACCAACATAACGAAACGGGTACTCTTAAACCATACACAAAAGTTCATTTCCCTTGGGTCAGTCAGAAGCCAGACGTTCTAGACTTATATAATAATTCTTATAAAAATATCTTTATTAAAGAGCATAAAGTGTGGTCTGGCTAGTCGTCAACTTCTAAAGGATTTGGGTGTGATCAGCAGTGTGGATGCAAAGTGTTCCTGCAGGAGTCTGTCAAGTATGAGTGCCACAAAAGTCTGGTCCGAGCCTTCAAACTCTTCTCGAGTCACTGTCCTGGGCCAGTCACTGGGCTGAAACGCCCAACCTTCAGCAGGGATGAGAAACAATCAAGTTAAACCACTTGGATTTCAGATTGAATGCATGTGAATGGGTTGTGGAGAGTATTTAGTTTTGGTATTTGAATTTGTGCAATCATTGGTTCTTATTTTTTGACGGTCCAAAAAAATAATCAACTTTTTTTTTTTAATTTGCAGAGTTTACGGATTAATTTAAAAATACTGCATGTTGTCTAAATAAGACAAAAGAGAATTTTACTGAATTGTTTAAACCCTTATAACATTCAGACTTGTTTCGTGTGAGAAGAGATAAAAAATTCTGGATTTTTTAGGTCAAATATATTCATTTTAAGAGAGAAAGCATTTCATAAAGTTTAATGTTCAGGTACTTTTGGAGCTGAAGCACCTTTATGTGTAAAAATTCAATAGAATTATAAGACAAAATTAAAATTAATAAAAGTTATGTTAACAGGATAAACTGACAATAGCCCCTTTCACACAGTGATACTGGTAAATATCTGGAATGACTTTACCGGTAGGTTCAAAGAAGCGCTGTTCACACAGGCAAGGACGTTATGGAATTTTTCCAGAAAAGAGCATTCACACACCCATTCCAAAATACCGGTAAATTCGGACATCATTAACCAGAAATGAGCTCTAAACAGCTGCGCTTGTATTTGTAAACATTTGACTACATTACAAATTCTGTGGATGGATAAGTATTGTGAACAACTTCGATGAAAACATATGGAGGAACACTTTCGCATGTCGAGATGTACGTGATGTGTGTGTGTGCTGGCGCTCACCGGCTGCTTTACATGTAATTTTGTCAAGCAACTGAAGGAAGCAGAGCTTGAAGGTAAACAAACAACGGCTTATCATAAGCATTTATCGATAATTTTTTACACAGTTGGCATTAAGAAGGAACATAGAAATGTAATCTGACTAACATCTAGCAGCTAAATGTGTCTGAAAAAATATTCAAAGGCTTTTATTTTCATAAACAGCGCAGATGTGAATGTGTCTGAATGTTCTGATTGGCTGGAGTACGTCTCATGTCAGCGTGTTCTAAGTGGGAACGCGCTTTTTTCAGCAATTTTCCGGAAAGGTCTGTATGTGTGAAAGGGGCTAATGATCACCTCAGGTACACCTCATGTGCTTTATTCAGTGTTAAATGCTAATAATGCAAGTTTGAATGCCATTTGCCATATGACATTAATTGCCATACTACTGAAAGCAGCAGCAGATAGTTCACCTCAGATCTGGAAAATAAAATAAACCGTTTGAGAACTTTAGATCTAAACACATATCAGTGATTCAGCATCTACATTTAATAATGTTAAAGAGGTTTAATATGTATAAACATAACTTTAATCAAATTTGTCGAATTCAATACTGATAATATTCAAATGCTGTTTCTGAAATGTTGATAAATGTCAGTGTTATTGTACAAGATTTAAATATACGAGTTTTAATTTAAGTATTTCTTAGTTTTTTCGTTCTGTTTTTGACAATTGTTGAAATAAAACCATAAACAAATTTAATTTAAAATTGAATTCAATCAATTTTAAGGACCTATGTTTGCTTTTAAAGGCTCTCTAGGGCTTGAATCCATATGTCTGAAATTCATGTACTTTCAAGAAACGTGGGAACCCTGGAAATTAATGCATCCCAAACTTGAAAAAACATGCATATTCATAAACATGGACTGTTTTAAGCAATCACAAGTTTTAAAGTCAAAGCATTTAGTTATTTGCATCATTTCAAAGAAGTTCTCAACTGGTAATTAATAAAAAAGTAGGAAAACACGGTAATATTCAAAGCTTGTTCTCATATTCAAACACCCGCATTATTGATATATTCCTGACAATATCACAATATAGTTTGGCAAAAATGTAAGTATTAAACAAATAAAAACGACAATGCAGTATTAAAGAACATTTAATTTATACTAAAGGCCTGATTTAAAACTTTTCTCCAAAGGCACAGTTGTTATTAAAAGTTTAACAGTGATCTTTACATATTAGTACGTCATTATTATTCATGTACTGCTACTATAAAGTGTTACCGGTTTAACAGCAACCTTACTGTTATCGGAAAAAGTGTTACCGGTTTAACAGTAACGTTACTGTTATCATAAAGTGTTACAGGTTTAACAGTAAAATGAACATTCATCTGCCAAGTAAACACCCTTACATATTGATATCCCTGCTGAAAAAAACTGCTTAAACTAGCCTAAGCTGGTCATTTTAAGCCTGGTCAGGCTGGAAAATGACCAGCTAAAACCAATAGAGGTAAAGTTGGTTTTATATTCGGATATTCAGACTTTCTCCTTAATAATATAATTTCATAAAAGTATTTTTTGCAAATTCTAAATAGGGAAATCATATAAGCAGCCAATGGTTATCAAAGTACAACATTGTTTACAGTCAATTAGATAGTGTTAATGTTGTTTTGAAGTCATACTTGCATGCTAATTCCGATCGAATATTCAAAGTAACATGGTAAACAATACATTGACTTCTAAATGAACGAATGTGCGAATATAAAACCAACTTTACCTCTATCTAAAACCAGCTTGGTTTAAACTGAACATAGCTGGTCAACTCTGACCAGCTAAGACCAGGCTGGAAATGGCTGGAAAAGAGCCAGGAAATGGCCAAAACCCCTCTAGAACCAGGCTGGTCGACCAGCTAAAACCAGCCGAGCCAACCAGCTTAGGCTGGTTTTAGCTGGATTTTTCAGCAGAGCATTGTTCATTAAATGTTACTGTAAAGTGTTATCGGTTTAACAGTAACGTTACTGTTATTGTAAACTGTTACAGTTTTAACGGTAACATGAACATTAATATGTCATGTAAACACTCACCCTCACACATTAGTACATCGTTATTCATGTTACATGTACGTTAATGTTAACGTCAAGTGTAACGTGTTTAACGGTATAATGACTATTAATATGTCGAGTAAACAGTCACCCTTACATATTAGTCCATCAATGTTCATGCACGTTATCGTATTGTTAACGTAAAGTGTTACAGGTTTAACGGTAATATAAACACATATATCGAGTAAACAAACACTCACTCTTACATAGTACATCATTATTACTCATTGTAAACACTCACCCAGGTGTGTTTTGCAGCGTGGGCAGGTGGCGGCGGTCCACGAGTGTCCCGGGTACCAGCTGAAGTGTCCGTCCGCCGGCCAGTGTTTCAGCACATCCGCTCGCCGAAAAGTTACGACTTCAAACTGGAATCCGTGTGGGTTCTCGAAGAGCTGCACGGACACGCGCTTCCCGCCGATTACCGTGTCGTTCCGGTGCGAGAGCGCCATGCGGCTGGGTACGAAGCTCAGGTCGGTGTCCTCCGCCAGCTCGTGCCCGCAGGACCGGCAGAGCAGCAGCCCGGGACAGCAGAGCCCAAGCCGGAGCCACAGCGCGAAACACACCGCCAAGCACCCCTGGAACTGCATCGCAGCAACCGGAGAACAACACCGACTCTTCCCGCCACTCAGATATGAAGCTAAACTGTGTGTCTAAGTGTGCTGTTGTGAAGGCAATATGGTTGTTTAAGAGCAGTTCTAACGAAATAAGCAAACTACATTTCTGAAAGTGCCTACAGCCAAAACAAACAAACACGCACGCTACCGGAGCGTCGCGGGGGAAAAAAGTGAGTTCTAATGACAGCGCCGCCTACAGGCCGGATGAACGGACGCTATTAGTACATTGTGAATCATCATTTGTGCAATAATTCATCAATTGGCCAACAATCCGTTAAATCTACATATCCTGAAAATGTTAAATACATCTATATGGTTTCTTACATAAATATGCAATTTAATTATGCTAAGTTTTGCCTGAATATTACATAATTTATTCTATACATTGTAATTTAATTTGTATACACATGTAAACAACAAAATTAGACATGTCTGTCTATCTATCTATCCAATTCAAGTTTATTTCTATAGCGCTTCTCACAATAAATGTTTCAAATCAACTTGACTAAAGGTGCACATTATTGCATTACAATCAAATTAAGTTAAAGTTACAATCAAATATAAGTTTAATATTTAGACAATGCTGAACAACATGCAAATTTAAAGTTATTTCTTTCATTTGTTGCTTTAAATGTAATGTAATGCGTGTATTTATATAGTGCATTTATCGTATATGGCCGTGAACCCAAAGTGCTTCACAGTCATGGGGGGGGGGGGGGGGTCTCTCTCCACACACTTGTGACGGCAGCCACAGGACAACGGCACCAGTGCGCTCATCACACACCAGCTATAGATGGAGTGGAGAGCCAGTGATAGAGCCAATTCAGTGGATGGGGATGATTGGGAGGCCATAATGGGAGGGAATTTGGCCAGGACAACGGGGTTACACCTCTACTCTTTATCCATGGGATTTTTAATGACCACAGAGAGTCAGGATCTCGGGTTTAACGTCTCATCTGAAAGAGTGCTCACTGACAGTATAGTGTCCCCTTCACTATATTGACTCACACAGACTTCCGGTTGAGCGCCCCCTGCTGGCCTCACTAACGCCACTTCCAACAGCAACCTAGTTTTCCCATGTGGTCTTCCATCTAGGTACTGACCAGGCTCAGCCCTGCTTAGCTTCAGTGAGTAACCGGTCTTGGGCTCCAGGGTGACATGGCTGTGGCATAATGTATACATTTTTCATTTTTGTCATGACTAGTGTTGCTCTCCTTATTCAATTTCTCATAACCAAATTCGTAAAAGTAGCACATACAGGCAGTGCAGAATTATTAGGCAAATGAGTATTTTGACCACATCATCCTCTTTATGCATGTTGTCTTACTCCAAGCTGTATAGACTCGAAAGCCTACTACCAATTAAGCATATTAGGTGATGTGCATCTCTGTAATGAGAAGGGGTGTGGTCTAATGACATCAACACCCTATATCAGGTGTGCATAATTATTAGGCAACTTCCTTTCCTTTGGCAAAATGGGTCAAAAGAAGGACTTGACAGGCTCCGAAAAGTCAAAAATAGTGAGATATCTTGCAGAGGGATGCAGCACTCTTAAAATTGCCAAGCTTCTGAAGCGTGATCATCGAACAATCAAGCGTTTCATTCAAAATAGTCAACAGGGTCACAAGAAGCGTGTGGAAAAACGAAGGCGCAAAATAACTGCCCATGAACTGAGAAAAGTCAAGCGTGCAGCTGCCAAGATGCCACTTGCCACCAGTTTTGCCATATTTCAGAGCTGCAACATCACTGGAGTGCCCAAAAGCACAAGGTGTACAATACTCAGAGACATGGCCAAGGTAAGAAAGGCTGAAAAACGACCACCACTGAACAAGACACACAAGCTGAAACGTCAAGACTGGGCCAAGAAATATCTCAAGACTGATTTTTCTAAGGTTTTATGGACTGATGAAATGAGAGTGAGTCTTGATGGGCCCGTGGCTGGATCGGTAAAGGGCAGAGAGCTCCAGTCCGACTCAGACGCCAGCAAGGTGGAGGTGGAGTACTGGTTTGGGCTGGTATCATCAAAGATGAGCTTGTGGGGCCTTTTCGGGTTGAGGATGGAGTCAAGCTCAACTCTCAGTCCTACTGCCAGTTTCTGGAAGACACCTTCAAGCAGTGGTACAGGAAGAAGTCTGCATTCTTCAAGAAAAACATGATTTTCATGCAGGACAATGCTCCATCACACGCGTCCAAGTACTCCACAGCGTTGCTGGCAAGAAAGGGTCTAAA
Source organism: Danio kyathit (assembly GCA_903798195.1). NCBI lineage: Eukaryota > Metazoa > Chordata > Actinopteri > Cypriniformes > Danionidae > Danio > Danio kyathit. The sequence continues at coordinate 5,225,509 of LR812526.1, read as the reverse complement.
AGAAGAAAAACTAATGACATGGCCTCCTTGTTCACCTGACTGAACCCCATAGAGAACCTGTGGTCCATCATCAAATGTGAGATTTACAAGGAGGGAAAACAGTACACCTCTCTGAACAGTGTCTGGGAGGCTGTGGTTGCTGCTGCACGCAATGTTGATGGTGAACAGATCAAAACACTGACAGAACCCATGGATGGCAGGCTTTTGAGTGTCCTTGCAAAGAAAGGTGGCTATATTGGTCACTGATTTGTTTTTGTTTTGTTTTTGAATGTCAGGAATGTTTATTTGTGAATGTTGAGATGTTATATTGGTTTCACTGGTGAAAATAAATCATTGAAATGGGGATATATTGGGTATATAAGTTGCCTAATAATTCTGCACAGTAATAGTCACCTGCACACACAGATATCCTCCTAAAATAGCTCAAACTAAAAACAAACTAAAAACTACTTCCAAAAATATTCAGCTTTGATATTAATGAGTTTTTTGGGTTCATTGAGAACATGGTTGTTGTTCAATAATAAAATTAATTCTCAAAAATACAACTTGCCTAATAATTCTGCACTCCCTGTAGTTTTGCCTGAATATTTTACTAAATATTCTATTCATGGTCATTAAACTTGTATACACACACATATGTAAAAATAAAAAACACAAATGATAGCAAATAAATATAAAAAAAATAAGAATTTTTTTTAAGAAAAAATAAAAATATAAAAACAAAAGCCATTTTCTGAAATTAATCAGATTTGTTAACACATGAAGACACTTTCCGTACTACTTTTAATATAAAATCATAAATATCTGCATCAATATACAGTACATCTCATCCTATCATCTTAGCGTACACACAATATCCTCCATCATCATGGCTTATGTTTGTGGAAAGCAGATTACAATGAACAATCATTGGTCTAAAGCAAATTATAAACTTGGCTTGGGGTGAATTAAGATCAATATGATACAGAATCAATGCATTAAGACACCGCATGCATTAAAAATGAAAACTTCTTTTCATGCACAGATAAAAAATGAAGACAGCATGATGATCTGCAGAATGAATACACTCTTATAACATTCACCCACAGAACGGCATCAGTTTATACTTAATTTGAGTGTAGATTATAGTGACTCTCTCATCAGGATGATTTCCACCAATCAGGACCTGAAGAAGGCGGAGCCGAGCTCACTCCTAGGAGCAGGAATCTGCTTGGTTCTCAAAGACGTCTGGATGTGAGGAAGAACAGAAGCAGTGTGTGCGTGTTAGTGATGAGAGAAACAAAGCTATGAACCCTTTTCACATTTGCAGGTTTCTCAGCAGCAGAAGTCGTCATAGTTGGTAAACGTAGAGCGCAGTAAATGGGAAAGCACGACAAATAATTTCAGAAAAACTCCATGATGGTGTTATCAAGACTTTCAGAAAAAGGAAAACAATAGTGAGAGACTGGTAACAGCAGCCAGAAAAGAAAACAATGTCAAATTTACTGTCCCGTCCCCATAGACACTGTGTAATGCCGAGTTCGGACTGCATGACTTTCAAAGTAGTCGTGTCACAGATGTTTTCGCGCTGCATGACTAGTGTTTTGACGCTGCTTTCTTTACACTGCAAGATGGATCGGCGACAGGGGGGTTCACACTGCATGACATTACAATAGGAAGAATCGCTGACAACTCTGTCCAAACTACGTCTCACAACCAAAAACGCGTAGTATTTCTTTTTGATAATAACTACATAATGAGAACGAAGCCTTTAGTGGGGTAGAAAATCTACTTATTTTGCTCATCTAGGTTTGAAGAGAATTAGCAATTTCTCCTCAACGTTTTTCTTTTTTGACCCGGTTGTGACATTGCGCACATAACACGTAAAAACACACACGGGTGCTCCTGGCAAATTTCCACTATTTTTTTCTCCATTTCTTGGGTCCAAAATAAACTGAAAATGAGCGCTTTTAACTTCTCCCCCAACCTCCTGCTGGCCTGCAGATACCCATACTAGTGGATGCTGCTCTCTCATTGGCTGTAGGTGATCGCTGATGTTATTTTCAATCAGAACACGCTTCACACGGCATGATTTTGAATCGTCGACAGGTCCAGATATTGAGCATGCCAAATATCTCACGGGCATCGGCGATTCATCTGCGATTCTCTTAGGCCCCGTTTACACTAATGCATTTTGGTTTTAAAACGCATAAGTTTTGCTACGGTTACGCCATCCGTCCACACTACGCCGGAGTTTTTGAGCCCCAAAAATGGAGCGTTTTGAAAACGCTTGAGAGCCCGTTTTCATACTAAAACGCTGCTGCTCCGTCTCAGTGTGGATGGGGGAAAACGAAGCCATCTGAAAACGGAGGCGTGGCTGCTGAGATTCGCTACCTGATTGGGGCTTTTGGGTCATTGCGTATCCTTCCCTTATTTGTCAAGCCCTTATCACATGACTATAACGCTACCGGAAGACGGCAGACCAGCCATCACTGTAAACAACAACATGGACACAGAAATGGGAGCGTTGTTTGCATTATTGTGCGTTTTAGGCGTCATTGTGCAGTTAAACTCTGCCTTTTTTACTACAGCAGCTGCATATATTCGCAAGAGGCAAGCTATTGTTCGAGCACTCGCTAATCGCTCGCGTTCATCGTTCAACCAGCGTTTGTTGACTAACAATAACCAAATGCCGAGCGAGACACATGCTTACTGTTTATACTTGAACGCGCATGCCCAGAGTGCGTGAATGGTCACGTGATATACGTTTTTGGTGCAGTAGTGTGAACGAAGATATGTTTAGAAACGCTAGATGAAACGCTAGTATGGACACGGATCGTTTTTGATCTAAAATGCCGTTTCAAAACGAAAACGCATTAGTGTAAACGGGGCCTTAGATGGCCTCTTTGATAAGTTCATACTGTGCAACTTTTACTGACGTGAATGAGCACCAATTTGCCTGTGATTTCAGCCATTTGTCAGCGATTTCTCACAATCTGTCGGTGAGTCAAAATCAGAGCTTAAATGATGAAGTTTAACCTCGGAGTTAGAAACACCTCACATAAGTGGCAATTCCTTTTTTGTAATTTGATGCAAAGATGATATAATACATGCATGTGGCATATAAATGTTAATACATTTAAAAAAAATGTAATATTAAAAACTGAGTGGTACGGTACAGTCCAGTTTGGTACACTTTTATGGCTGTTTTCACTGTCAAAGGGTACCTAAAAGCGAACCGTACCGTACTACTGTTTGGTCACCCATTGCAAATGGTACCTAGCACGAAAAGAGGGTACCAAAAGGCGGAGCAAGACGCGCAGCTGAACGCTATTGGTTTACAGAGACACGTCACTCACAGAAGCAGGAGAATGAAAACAAAAAACCGCCATTTTTAAAAACACAGCCGAGACATTACACTATTATAATATATACATATAATAACAAGCCATGGTCGACCTGGGCTTAAACAAACCTTGTCGTCGTCTTGATGAACAGCCACAAAGCCAAGAAGAAAAAAAATCTGCTGTGTCCTGTTTTTGTTTTACGCGCCCGTCTAAAGCCCAATCCCAATTCTATTTTTGTACCCCTACCCCTTCCCCTTCCCCATGGCCTTTAAAACAGAGGGTGAAGGGGAAGGGCTTCAAAATTTACCCCCAAAAATTGGGACGTGTGCAGGTGTTGTACTTGCACACGTCATCATATGTCATCACGATCTCTTGCTTCATATGAGATCAGACGATGGCGACTGCTGTAGTTATTGCAGTAGTGTTGTTTTTTAGTATTTATCTTCAGGAAATCACTGAAGGCATATATCATGTTATCATAACGATCTAATGTGGCAATAAGATCGTAACTATACTGTGTATTTACACCGTGGCCATATTCATCAATGTAAACACACAAAACACAACACTAACATTTTAGCAGACACTGTTAAAAGCTCATTCACAGCCACTAGACTGCTCTGACAGGGTATTTGAGTGTCATCGAGTGTCAGAATGTTGTGGGACTGCTGTACAGGAGTTATTATGGATTATAGATCACCAAATTTAACGGTTTTTATTTAAGCGTTTTTTTTTATAAAAGCATGACGGTAAAACACGAGCGCGGTTATGAATATATTAAAATATGTGCCTGTTTGTCGTAAAAATTTGTAATAATGACAAAAAATACTAATTTGTGGATCTCCTTCCAGGTGCAGCGAAACTGCCGTTGTGGCTGGTGTATTCTGGGAAATTTTCTTACCCCTTGGTTTCGAGTGTGGTCCTATAAAAAATCTTCATTCGAAGAGCTATCTATCCCTTCCCCTTAGCCCTACACCTTCAAGCTAAAGAGAATTGGGACACCCCTACCCCTTCACGTGAATGCGCAAAACAAGGGGTAGGGGGAAGGGATAAGGGGTAGAATTGGGCTTGGGCCTAAAATGCGAGCTGTTTCACTTTCTCCAGAGAGCTCGCCGCACGTCTATATTTGAAATAACGAACTTCCTTAGCTCATATTAATAACATGCTCATAATCATTGAAGCGCTCTGATATCCGATCCTTTCAGAAATGGACAAAGTGAGAGTGAAGCTCGAAAAAACAAAGGAGAAGCTCGAAAAACAGCAGCAAATTATGCTTTCTGTAACATAGAACATGAACAAACTACCATGTTTAACTATTATCATCATCGCCTTTTGGCTATTATGAACTCAGAATGATGGAATTACTCTCTAACAAGAGGTTACATGTGCTGCTGAAGATTACAGACACAGATAAAAGGTTTGCACTGACTGTAGGCTATATGTTGTTTGTTGTTTTTAAACACAAATAAGGACTAAATGTATGCTGTGTGTAGTTTTTCTGTAATTGGTAACATATCGGAGACTGTAAGGGTCTGTATGTGTTCATATACGTTGCATTTATTTATTTATTTCATATAATCGCAGACGTTACAGTAGGCTATTTCACACTATCATTGACTACGTTTACATGGACATTAGAAATCGAATTATTTGCTTTAATCTAATTAAGAGAATAATAAGACTAAGGTGTTTACATGAGTTGCTTTTTGAGTGTTACTTTCATGATCCCATTTTACAGGACATAATTTGATTAACGTCATTGCGTCACCGCGCTATCCGCATTTCCTCCGGAGTTTCATGTAATTTCGGGTGTTTCATTTTTAATTTGTTGACTTTAACTACAGTCTGGCACTTTCACTTTCATTCACGAACATTTTATGCAAGCCCCCCGTGACAAACGAGATATTGGATGCAACTATGAACTGCTGGAAGAGTTGTTTTAATGGAAGTTCTTACCGCATGCTGAATAGAAGAAAAAAAAACCCTCCGCATTTCACGATGCAGGTGTCTGTGGTCTGCACTGGCTCGGTAGGTGCAAAGAGTGTCAATCAGCGTGTGTGTGTGTGCGTGTGTGTGTGTGGACTACCCTGTCGCAAAAAGCGGCTTAAAGTCCTACATGACGGTAATAGTTTGATTAAGGTGTTTACATGTCTGTACTGCACTTCAATAATGCGACTAAAATCGGCATACTCTACATGTCTTAATTCCATTTCTCTTTAGTTTGATTATGACCTTAATCTGATTAAATGAATCAAAAATCGCTGTTTACATGCTAGACTCTTAATCAGAGTATTGTCTTAATCGCATTAAAATAGAATTATTGGTGTCCATGTAAACGTAGTCAGCGATCTGCAGTTATAATCAAATCATGTTCTTAGAAAAGTTAGTAATAAACATTTACACACAAGTATTTATGTGTATAAAGCATCTGTGTTGTGAGAAGTGCTTCTCATATGATATGTAAACGACCCGTACAGCTTTACTGTGACATTTCCTCGAGTAAAAATGACGTTGTTCTGTCGTACACCACGCCCACCAAAAGGGTACCCTTTAGGCAGTGGAAACGCAAGCTTGATAAAGGTGACCCCGTACAGTAACGTACTGTACCTCTCAGTGGGAAAGGGCCATTAATATGCCAACAACAGACTATTAACTATTATTATTACTTTTAATTTTACAAATGTCGAATATAAAATGGTGCTTTTCTGCAGATGCTTACCTCTAGAAACTGTTTGAGTCTGGTTACAGAGCCCATCTGTCCAGCGCTGGTCACTGCTTCAATCCTGACCAAATAACACAAAATCAGCTCAACCAATCAGAGCCTAGTTTACTCCTATTAATATCAGTTCTTGGTGAGTTAATCAGGCAGAATTATTTCTGATATTAAACAGACGTCTCACGATTATCCCTGATTTATAATTAATTACTGATAATAATTCCTTAAATTTACATAGTGCTTTTCTAGACACTCAAATTGCTTTACACATTGGGGGGAATCTCCTCATCCACCACCAGTGTGCAGCATCCACATTGCCATATTGCGCCAGACCGCACACCACACACCAGCTGATTGGTGGAGAGGAAACAGAGTGATGAAGCCAACTATGATATGGGGAGGGTTAGGAGGTCATGATGGACAGAGGCCAGTGGGTAAATTTGGCCAGGATACCAGGTTAAACCCCTACTCTTTTTTTGAAGGACATCCTGGGATTTTTATCGACCACAGACAGTCAGGACCTCGGTTTAACATCTTAACCGGAAGACGGTGCTCACTGAGCAGTATGAACCGCCAACTTATCCAGCATATGTATTACGCAGCGGATGCCCTTCCAGCTGCAATCCATCACTGGGAAACATCCATACACTCCTGTATTCACACACAGACAATTTAGCTTACCCAATTCACCTACAGTGCATGTGTTTGGACTGTGGGGGAAACCGTAGCACCCGGAGGAAACCAACGCCAACACGGGACTCCACACAAACTCCACACAGAAACACCAACTGACCCGGAGCCGAAGCTCAAACCAGCAAACTTCGTGCTGTGAGGCGATTGTGCTACCCACTGCGCTACCATGATGCCCACAAACATTTTTATTATGTAAATAATTTTTTTATTATTTATTTATTTTTTATTAATTAAATTTATTATTTAAATATTTTATTATTAGTTTTATTGATATTTTTGTACAATTGTTTTTTTATATCAGTACATTAAGTTAAACTAAGTTAAATAATATTTGGCAACTAGCTAAATTAAAAAAAAAAACTTTATTTTAAACTTATATTTTTATTTATTTATTTTTTAAATAATTTTTTTAGGGGTTTTTCACTTTTAATTACGAAAAACAGTGGAGGATACAGACAGGAAAGTATTGGGAGCAGAGAGAGGGGAAGGGTCGGCAAAGGACCTCGAATCGAACTCGGGTCGCCGTTGAGTACCACGGTGTTATTTGTTGGGTCACTTAACCACAAGGCTATTGGCGCCTACAACTTTTTATTTGTACTTTAGATAACATTCATTTAAGCGTACAGTTTTTAGTTCTAGTTAAAAATATTAACTCTAGAGCTGTGTTATGCATATTATTATAGTCAGTGTTGGATTTAACTAGTTACAAAGAAATTGGTTAATGTAATTAACTTATCAAATTACTTAAGTATTCATTGAAAGGATTACATTTTTAGGTAATTACAATTCATTCATTCATTCATTTTCCTTCGGCTTAGTCCCTTATTTATCAGGGGTCACCATGGCGGAATGCACTGCCAACTATTCCAGCGTATGTTTTACGCAGCGGATGCCCTTCCAGCCGCAACCCAGTATTGGGAAACACCCATACACACTCATTCACACTCATACACTCCAGCCAGTTGAGTTCATCCAATTCACCTATAGCGCATGTGTTTGGACTGTGGGGGAAACCAGAGCACCCGGAGGAAACCCACGCCAACACGAGGAGAACATGCGAACTCCACACAGAAATGCCAGCTGGCTCAGCCGGGACTCGAACCAGTGACCTTCTTGCTGTGGGGCCACAGTGCTAACTACTGAGCCGTAACTACAGTTAACTTACTGATAATGCACTTGCAGAAAATACTGTAAACAAACAGTAAATATGCATTAAATCCCTTCATTTCAGTTGTTTATGCTCATTTCTGTTTCAGATTATGGATAAATGGGTTATTATATATTTTAAGGCCATAAAAAGCGGTGTAATACGGAAACAAAGCATAAATACCTCGGGAAGTATTCTTCATTAATAATCAATATCAGCTTCCAGAACTGGCCGCGATATTGTTTCATTAGGGCATTTCCACAGACCTAAAGAGACACACATGACAAAAATACAGTTATTTTCTCACTCTCTCTACATTTTATATATATCTATATAAGTTCAGATGAAAACAACTCTAAATGCCATCTGAAATGCTCTTCTAAAATGAGCATTTTTTTCTCAGGTGTGTAGGTGTGTAGGTTCAGTAATTTGACTTTTTATAAAGGGAGTGCAGAATTATTAGGCAAGTTGTATTTTTGAGGATTAATTTTATTATTGAACAACAACCATGTTCTCAATGAACCCAAAAAACTCATTAATATCAAAGCTAAATATTTTTGGAAGAAGTTTTTAGTTATAGGTGACTATTACTGTGCATAATTATTAGGCAACTTAACAAAAAACAAATATATACCCATTTCAATGATTTATTTTCACCAGTGAAACCAATATAACATCTCAACATTCACAAATATACATTTCTGACATTCAAAAACAAAACAAAAACAAATCAGTGATCAATATAGCCACCTTTCTTTGCAAGGACACTCAAAAGCCTGCCATCCATGGATTCTGTCAGTGTTTTGATCTGTTCATCATAAACATTGCGTGCAGCAGCAACCACAGCCTCCCAGACACTGTTCAGAGAGGTGTACTGTTTTCCCTCCTTGTAAATCTCACATTTGATGATGGACCACAGGTTCTCTATGGGGCTCAGATCAGGTGAACAAGGAGGCCATGTCATTAGTTTTTCTTCTTTTAGCGTCTTTCTTGCCAGCCATGCTGTGGAGTACTTGGACGCGTGTGATGGAGCATTGTCCTGCATGAAAATCATGTTTTTCTTGAAGGATGCAGACTTCTTCCTGTACCACTGCTTGAAGGTGTCTTCCAGAAACTGGCAGTAGGACTGGGAGTTGAGCTTGACTCCATCCTCAACCCGAAAAGGCCCCACAAGCTCATCTTTAAAGATACCAGCCCAAACCAGTACTCCACCTCCACCTTGCTGGCATCTGAGTCGGACTGGAGCTCTCTGCCCTTTACCGATCCAGCCATGGGCCCATCAAGACTCACCCTCATTTCATCAGTCCATAAAACCTTAGAAAAATCAGTCTTGAGATATTTCTTGGCCCAGTCTTGACGTTTCAGCTTGTGTGTCTTGTTCAGTGGTGGTCGTTTTTCAGCCTTTCTTACCTTGGTCATGTCTCTGAGTATTGCACACCTTGTGCTTTTGGGCACTCCAGTGATGTTGCAGCTCTGAAATATGGCAAAACTGGTGGCAAGTGGCATCTTGGCAGCTGCACGCTTGACTTTTCTCAGTTCATGGGCAGTTATTTTGCGCCTTGGTTTTTCCACACGCTTCTTGTGACCCTGTTGACTATTTTGAATGAAACGCTTGATTGATCGATGATCGCGCTTCAGAAGCTTGGCAATTTTAAGAGTGCTGCATCCCTCTGCAAGATATCTCACTATTTTTGACTTTTCGGAGCCTGTCAAGTCCTTCTTTTGACCCATTTTGCCAAAGGAAAGGAAGTTGTCTAATAATTATGCACACCTGATATAGGGTGTTGATGTCATTAGACCACACCCCTTCTCATTACAGAGATGCACATCACCTAATATGCTTAATTGGTAGTAGGCTTTCGAGTCTATACAGCTTGGAGTAAGACAACATGTATAAAGAGGATGATGTGCTCAAAATACTCATTTGCCTAATAATTCTGCACTGCCTGTAAGAAGTACTGTGAAAATGTCCTTACTCTGTTAAACATCACTTGGGAAATATTAGAAAAATAATAAGAATTTCATAGGAGAGCGAATAATTTCTCTACAACTGCATATATTTGTATGCTATATATATTCTTGCAATAATAAAAACTAAAAGCAATGTGTATTTACCTCCAGGAAGTCGAAGAGAATAGTGGCTGTGATGTCGGCCAGCGGCTCCATGTTGAGGATCTGTGCCATCCAGCGCCAGCCGTGATTCAGACCATGAGGATGAGGCTGATGCAGACCAGAATTAGATTACATATTCAGATGATTATAAACCAGAGGCATATAAATCTCTTAGTATAAATGAGCACGACAACGGCCACTTTGAAAAGTAATATTTGTATCCATTTCTTAGTGATCATAGGTAATATATTTTGGTGCATTTGAATAAGACCGTTTTATTAAACGGTTATATTCATTAAAATAAAGAGTTTTACTCCTAATCATGTCACCGATCATGATTAGGAATAAAAGATAATAGATTTAAACTCAAATGAGTTATTGCAACAAAAAAAAAAAAAAAGAAATCAACAATATTTTATATATACAAATCAGAATATGCTGTATTTGAATGGTTGGGGTAAGTTATTAGGTAGGTAAGGGCAATATTACAGCTTTATATCACACTACTCTACGTTAAAATTTACACTGGTAGCAAAGTCTTATGGGTAGCATATTGCGTCATCAAAATGACAAGGTAGGACAAATCGACAGAACTGGACTCGAACCAGCGACCTTCTTGCTGTGAGGCGACAGTGCTAACCACTAAGCCACTATGCCGCATTTTCCAGTTCATTAAAATCTTATTTCATATTTTTCCGCAACATATTAATTTGGGTGTACTCATTTTTGGGTAACACTTTACTTGAAAGGGTGTTCATACAACTGACATTAAACCTTTATGATGGTGACACATGTCATGAATATGAAGATTTTATGCATGCTTATGACAGCTGTTATTAAGTGTCATTCACTTAGTTATGACATTTTAAATGCGAAGATGACATTGCTTATGACATCATGACATAAACCAATACATCACAGTTTTTGTCTGTCACAACAACTTGGTATTACCAAGACAACAAAACTTGTCATAAATCTGTCATAAACATGACTGTAATGAAGCCATTATAAATGTGTCATGAATTTTTTAAAAGCGTTAGTTTTTTATTGGCCTCAACTAAAGCTGAATTAGTCATTAAAATGTCATTAAATATGATGCTCTTAAAAATAATTTGACAGATTATTGACAAATACAGTTTGTTCTACTAAAAATGTGATCAGAAAAATATTCATGACACAATTATGTAAAAAACAAAATGATGTTTCTTTTTTATTGAATGTTAAATTTATCCATATGAATTCTATACAATTTTGTTTTTAATCATTTTCGCAGATCCACGTGAACTGTCTTTGAAATCAACGTCTTATTTCTTTTAGTTCAGCTGGAAAAAAAATATTTGTTAAAAATAGTGCTTGGCAAAGATTAATCATGGTTTATCATATATATATATAATAATTATGTACAGTTGCAATCAGAATTATTGAGCCCCCTGATTTATTAGCCCCCCTGTTTATTTTCTTCCCCAATTTCTGTTTAACGGAGAGAAACAATTTTCAACACATTTCTAATCATAATAGTTTTAATAACTCATTTCTAATAACTGATTTATTTTATCTTTGTCATGATGACAGTAAATAATATTTTACCAGATATTTTTCAAGACACTTCTATACAGCTTAAAGTGACATTTAAAGGCTTAACTAGGTTAATTAGGTTAACTAGGCAGGTTAGGGTAATTAGGCAAGTTATTGTATAATGATGGTTTGTTCTGTAGAATATCGAAAAAATATATAGCTTAAAGGGGCTAATAATTTTGACCTTAAAATGGGTTTTAAAAAATTAAAAACGGCTTTTATTCTAGCCGAAATAAAACAAATAAGACTTTCTCCAGAAGAAAAAATATTATCAGACATACTGTGAAAATTTCCTTGTTCTGTTAAACATCATTTGGGAAATATTTAAAAAAGAAAAAAAAATTCAAAGGGGGGCTAATAATTCTGATTGCAACTGTATGTGTGATAGAAACAAAACAATTTTGTTACATAGATATTTAAACTTATATATAAACATTTAATATATAAATATAATTTAGCGCTTTGGGTTTAAGCAAAGCACATTACAAATAAAATGCATTATTATTATTATTATTATTATCATTATTATTATTATTAATTATAATGACCTCATGGCAATTATGTTTATGACAAAAGTCGGTATAGGTGAATTGGGTAAGCTAAATTGTCCGTAGTGTATGTGTGTGAATGAGTGTGTATGGATGTTTGCCAGTGATGGGTTGCAGCTGAAAGGCCATCCGTTGTGTAAAACATATGCTGGATAAGTTGGCGGTTCATTCCGCTGTGTCGACCCCAGATTAATAACATGGGGACTAAATCGAAAAGAAAATGAATGAATGAATGACTGAGCGAATGACACTTAATGACAGTTGTTATAAGCATGCATAAAATGTCATTCACACATTTAGGTCTTATAAACACCCCTTTAAACAATTCTGTTACATAGATATTTAAATTCTATATATATATATATATATATATATATATATATATATATATAAAAATATATTCAAAATAAATTGTCTGTAGAGTATGTGTGTGAATGAATGAGAGTGTATGGATGTTTCTCAGTGATGGGTTACAGCTGGAAAGGCATCCGCTGCGATAAACATATGCTGGATAAGTTGGCGGTTCATTCCGCTGTGGCAACCCCAGATTAAAAAAGGGACTAAGCCGAAAAGAAAATGAATGAATGAATATATTTAAAACCTAGTGCTGTGGGTTTAAGCAAAGCGCATGACAAATAAAATGCATTATTATTATTAATTATAATGGCTTCATGACTATCATGTTTATGACAGATTTATGACAAGTTTTGTTGTGTTGGTAAATGGCAAGTTGTGATTCAGATAAAAACAACTTGTGATGTATTCGTTTATGTCAAGTTGTCATAACAATCAATGTCATCTTTGCAACCGTTGTCATAAGCAAGCATAAAATCTCATTCACATTGTCATGATTTTAAATGTTTCATGACGGTCTTATGAACACCCCTTTAAGTGTTACCAAATTTTGTAAAATGGCTTTAAAGCTATTTGTCAATTTGTAAATATATACTGCAATGGTAAAAATTATTGAGGTCATCTCCAAGTATTGCACGATAAGCTAATATATTGATTATTGTGATATTAATGTACATAAACACCGCACGCACCCCCTGTTTGCTGGAGTAAGGCCATCTCATCTGGATTATTGCAGCATAAAGGCGAATCATTCCCGACATTCTCTTCAGAAAGCTGTCCTGTCCTTCCACTTTCCCCTCATCTACACGATATCCCAGAATCCTGATGGGCAAAAGTACATTCATAGTGATTTACACATATTTAGGCCTAAATGTTATATTTACCCATATGAATTGTATACAACTTAAATCATTTTCACAGATGCATGTGAACAGGTAACAATGCTGTCTTATTTGAATTGAAAGTCTCAGTTCTTAGTATTAAAAAGTCATCATATATCCACAGTCTACTGCCTGATATAAACAGATTACCTTTATTTAAGTATTCTTCCATTCCCTTTTCCATTGTTTTTTTGTTGTTGTGTATCTGAGGCTATATTTGTATGTTTATGAACATTAAAGAAATGTTTTTTACTCAGGCAGGTTTGGAACAAGTGGAGGACGAGTAAATGATGACAATTTTCATTTTTGGGTGAACTTGCATTTAAATTTAGACATAAATATTGTTGAGTGAATTCTGAAAAACATTTACAAAAAGAGTTCATAATTCAAATAATACATGCTGTGCACAACTAAAAACGTACAAATTTTAAAAATTTACAAAAAAAAACACAATAAAAATAAATTAAATTATTAGATAAAATTATATAAAAAATAATATTAAAATTAAATGACATTACATTAAACAAATAAAAATAATTAAATAATTAAAAATAAATATATTAATTAATATAAATTTTTTTAATAAAATTAAAAAATCTAATTCAAATTTTTATTATTAATTAAAATAAAAAATTAAATAAATAAATATAAAATTAAAAATTTAATAAAATTAAATAACTTAAATTACATTACATAAAATAAAACAATTAAAATATAAAACAATAAAAAAATCTAATTAAAATATAAATTATACTAAACACAATAAAAATTTATTTTATTAAAATTAAAAATTTAAATTTAATGAATTAATATAAAATGTTAATAAAATTAAATACATTAAATAACATTACATTAAATAAAACAAATAAAAATAAATTAAATAATAAAATAAAACAAAATAAATTCATATAAAATATTAAAATTAAAAAAAAAATATTAAAAATTTCATTACATTAAAACCAAATAAAAATAAATTAAATGAAAAATTAATCTAAAAATTAAATAAAATTAAATAAATTAAATTACATTAAATAAAACAAAATTTAAACAATTAAATTCAAACAAAAAAGGAAATTACAATAAAAGAATGTAATAAAATATTTAATTAAATAAAAATAAGTTTAAATAAAATTATCTGGTTCAACATACCAGAAGGTTTTTGCTGAATTCTTGGAGTGTATAACTAAAACAAAGCTTCATCATCTAAATAATGTTGTGCATAAATAAAAATGTTAAACTAAACGAAATAAAAATAACAATAAAATAAAATAATTTAAAATAAAATAAAATTTATAAAATTAAAATAATAAAATTAAATAATTTAAATTAAATAATAAAATAAATAAAATCATATTAAATTAATTGGTTCAACATACCAGGAGGTGGTGAATATGTGTGCAATTTAATTTTAGCCATAAATTCCTCTCATACAGTAAATGCAATGGACTTACTTCTGGTAATCCTCCACAGACGTGCCACTCTCCATGGGTGGGTAGTGCGGTACAGCATACGGGCACTTCTTATGCAGGTGAGCGAGTATAAGATCTCCAATTTTAGGATGGAGCTCCCATATGCCCGAGGCCACAGCGCCGATGGGAAATGCAGCCGAATGATTGGATGCCACCTCCTCCTCTCCTTGTTTCTGAGAATGTGTTATTAAAATCAACTTTATTTGCACTCAAAATGTGGATTGTATATTTAACCCTTGTGTGCTGTTGGGGATGTTTTCATCCAGTCCGTGATTTTGAGGCTTAATTTGGCCACAACTTTTTCTGTGTTTCAGCAAGTGGATTTTTGGTGGCAAATCTTATTTTGACACATATTTTGGGAAAATGCTTTGACAATTTTCAAAAACTCAACAATACACTCTAGGCAAATTGACTACCCTTTCATTATGTTAAGGGCTGTTTTTGCCCCATTGACTTGCATTATAATCACATTTTATGATTGCAAAACAATGACAGCACATAATCATGCATTGTTGATTGTTGCTGGTTCTTCCTGTTGGGAGGATGTGAAATTAGTAATTTTTACTGTTGATCATCAGTTGCAGTGCAAAAAAAAGCTTATTTTCTGGCTTAAAATGATAAGGTTATATAGAGTGTAGTGTGTGTGGGAGAAAGTGCTAGTGAAACCTTTGCATACTTATCTTGATATGTCAAAAAAAAAAAATCAAAAAGGCCCCTCAGCTCTCAAAACATAGTAAACATAGTAAGTGTATTTCTGCACACACACTATAATTTGCTGTTTTACTCCATTGAACTCCATATAAAAGCCAGACACTTTTTTGCACAGGCCTATCTAAAGGGTTAATGCTGCCAACTGATGATCAACAGTGAAAATGACAAATTTTATATTATTATTATTATTATATGGTGTCATGGCTTTGCAATTAAAAATGTCGTTATAATAGAAGTCAATGGGGCACAACGAACATAACAAAAGGGTGGTCATTTTGAACAATACACAAGTGTTAAGTAAACATCTGCCCTACCACAAACTTCTCTGCCAGTCTATAACTGGCAAAATCCAGCCCCTGAGGATGATGGGATGTAGACACTGTCTTTCCAGCTGATGTCACGGGACGTCCTGATAAAAGCTTATCAATCTTCTCGAAGGCCTCCTTCAGTGGAGCTCCTGCATGCACATTAAAGGAAAGCAACTTTTAATAAATACATTGACAGAAATGTATTATTCTCGCTGTATGCCAGTTGTTACATACACATATTCACAGTTGAAGTCATAATGATTTGCCCGCCTATGAATTTAATTAAATTTTTTTCAATTATTTCCCAAATGCTGTTTAACAGGGCAGGAATTTTTCACAGTATTTCCTATAATATTTTTTCTTCTGGAGAAAGTCTTGTTTTATTTACGTTAGAAATAAAACTGTTTTCATTTTTTTTACCATTTTAAGGTCAATTTTATTAGCCCCCTTAAGCAATATTTTTTCCAATTATCTACAGAACAAACCATAGTTTGCAATACTATAAATACATTTCGGCACTTCATGCAGGTGCTTTTCACATCTGTCTCACCTGAGCTGTTGGCGATCTGACTCACAGGTGTGGTTGCAGCC
The DNA here is from genome assembly GCA_903798195.1 of Danio kyathit. Classification (NCBI taxonomy): domain Eukaryota; kingdom Metazoa; phylum Chordata; class Actinopteri; order Cypriniformes; family Danionidae; genus Danio; species Danio kyathit. The sequence continues at coordinate 5,209,078 of LR812526.1, read as the reverse complement.
TTTTGGAGCTCCATTTTTAATTTTTTAGTCTGCACACATTCATAAAACATGAAAACATGCACTGTAAAAAGTAACCGTAAAAGCATTAAAAGTGTAGAATGTAAGTTTGACACCCAGTGGTTGAACTAGGTATTGCACTTCTGGATTAAAACAAATGCAGGCACAGGTTGCCAGATTGAGGACCAACAGGAGCGAGTGATTTAAACAGTGATCTAAATAAAAGCAGCGGCACCAGATAGAAGGAATATTTTCCATATTAAAAATGAGTTTTTGTCCTAACCAACATCTCGAATTGATATATTAGAAACAGGTGATACATTCTCACAGGTGAACAACAGAAAACTGACAATGATCATCTCAGGTACAGCTCATGTGCTTTATTCAGTGTTAAATGCTAACAATGTGAGTTTGAATGCCATTTTACATGACATTTATTGCCATTTACTGAATGCAGCAGCAGATAGTTCACCTCAGATCTGGAAAATACAATAAATCGTTTAAAATTGAACTTTAGAACTAAACACATATGAGAGATTCAGCATCTACATTTAATGATGTTAAAGAGGGTTTACATGTAATAAATAGATTATAAACCTTACCATTTCGTGAGTGAGTGCATATTCTGTGCTTCTGAATGGCTGTATTTAAATATCTGTTGTGTTTCGTCTGGTGCAAACAGCCAAATTGCTCATCACAGAGTATCTCGTCACGTAGTGTGTTGTTAGGACACGTGGTTACAATGTCACCTGCTCACCTAATGTTTACGTTCGTAATATTTCTATTATTTGCTAATTAATAACCTCATGTGGAACTCTGAATCTGCGTCTTATTTCTGAGTCTGCTACTGTTCACCAGAGGTCGCACTTCGGTCACGGACGCATGCTTTGAGAGTCTTTCTGAATGAATGAATGAATGAATGAATGAAATACGAGGTTTTCCGACAAGGCAACCCGGGATGCTGAATTATAATAGGCTAAACTGGCATTGGACCGGTTAAAATTACCTAAACAAAGACAGCGTTCCGGCACGGAAAAACCATTTTCAAAGCAGAATATCTGACTTCAGCATTGTTTTTCAGATAAACAAGTATGTTCACTTAGCATGTTTCTTTAATATCTGCACACATATTATGGTATTTTTATGCTTTAGAAGAGTCAAAAACTTGGAGAGAGTTTGGATGGAAAAATCTGACCTCCTAAACTGTCTGCATTGCGTACAGGTGTTGAAAGTTTGGGCTCTTGTTGGAGACAATGTGGAACCTCAATGGCAAACCATGTTTACGTTTTTTGGGCTTGCCCAAAAATACAGACCTTCTGGTATGAAATAGCGACTGAAATAAAAAAGATAACTGGAGAAGAATTGGACTACTGATTTATTACATTATACCTTGGGAAAATACCAGAAATTATTCCAACTATTGACAAATACTTAATTCAAATCCTTTTGGTAAGTAGCAGAAAAGCCATAACTCGAAAATGGTTTCAGTCTGATCCTCCATCAAGGGCTCAATGGATAGGAATTGTAAAGGAAATACACTGTATGGAGAGACTGACTTTTAACTAGGACTGGGCGATTTTTTCGATTAATTCGAATTTACGTTTTAAGACGATTTAATTTTTTTATATAATCGAGGAATCGCGATTTTTTTAATAAAAATGTTAAAGCAGCTTTTCCACTATCGTGCCAAACCGTTCTAAACTGTTAGACAACCGTGCTGAATTGTGCTGACAGATTCTGTGTGTTGACGTCGCAGCTCTGTTGATGAGCTACAACAGCTGGGTGAGCGCAAGCGCGCTAGCCCATTGTCGCGAGGTGCGCGTGCAGTCAGCGGAGGCGCGCGATGCGGCACCAGGCGAAAGTATAAATCCAGCTTTACACTCAGGGCCGACGCATCCATAGAGGACCTAGGCAGAATAGTGCGCGAGAACCCCCCGGTTCTCTCTTTTATCCGCGACACCTACCCCCTCCCGGTCCTCTTTCATCCGCAAACCGGTAAGTTTCTATTTCACTTTCGGGTTGAGGGCATTCGCCTAGAGCTTCAGCTTGCTCCGGCCCTAATTACACTATATACATTACACAAAATAATAAAATAGGCTTAAAGTTTTATTCGTGGCTAGAGCTTAATTAATTTGATTGACATATAGGCAATGAGACCTTTACTTCGCCTGACTGAGCGTGAGTTTATTGCATGCTGCGCTGTATTCAGTAGCACAGATCGCTCTGATCTGGGTGAGAACCAGGCACGTGCACACATAGGGCTCAACCTGTGCAGTGTACATGCTCTTTTGAGTCTGGGATATAAAGTGCACTTCCAAAATGAACGTAAGTGCGCCTCCCCCCCCGGTCTTCAGTTCGCGATCTCCAGCCCAGCCCCCTCCCCCAGCTTTATGGAGTGGCACAGTAGCTGTCCAGGATACTGTAGCTATGAATTAAATCATAACCCATATATGCACCAATAAACAAGTAAAATGAATGAACAAATATGGATTCTTAAATGTCGGTATTGTTTTTACTCCAAAAAAAATATCAATACGTTTTGACAAATGTTTTATAAAAATAAATTGAGCAATTTCCAACATTTCAGCTATAGGCTGTTATATGATTCAGTTAAATATAAGATAGACATTTAAATATAAGTTTCTGTGGGGAATTTTTGTTGTTCACGGTGATCTTTAATATATACTGGGTGGTGTAGCTACGCATAAATATTTTCTAACACGTCAAGCAGGAATTTGTCTATAGGAATGTAATAGGCTACACCTTGTTGACCAATTTATGTATGTATGGCCATTAAAAATACATGTTCCTTAACCAGATGGTTTTTCTAGTTACTTATAAAGAGATTGTTACTTCAGTCATGTTGTTGTAATGTTTTAAGTTGACTATAGTTACACAGCAAAAAAAAAAAAAAAATATCGAAATCGAAATCGTGAATCGGTCAAACTTTATGAAAATATCTAGGTTTTTTTTTTTTTTGCCATATCGCCCAGCCCTACTTTTAACCTAAGATTTGATTCAAAAAAGTGTAACAAGTACTGGCAAAAATGGTCTGAATATTTCATGGTAAACAATTTGTTATAATGTATGTCAAATGTATTTTTTTCTTCTATTTTTTTCCTCTCTCTTTTTTCTCTAAATAAAAAAAAGTAAAAAAAAAAAGGTCAAAAACTTAAATACAGCACTTGCATACTTTAAAAAGTACTTAAAAAGAAAGTAAACCCATTGTAACTTGTAACTGAACTTATTTTTAGAATTATGCACATGGTTCATTAAGTTAAAAAAATTGAAGGCAACGGGTTTACTCACTTTAAGTAGTCACCTAATAGTTTTAAAATCAAGTGGTTTACTGACTTATTTTAAGTCTACTAATATTTTTTTTTTACAGTGTAATTATTCTGTACAAATGCATTGATAAGATATCCAGTAAAATGCGATGGCTGTCTTACCTGTGTGTCTTTGGCTTTATTGAGGTCATCGAAAGCCTGAGCGCATTGATTGGCCAAATCCTGCAGGCTGTTGTACCATTTTAAAGTGCTGTCATCCGCTCCAGTCTGCAGACCTGTGTAAATCAAGCAAAAAATACTTATTTAAGTCAAGTAAAATGTTGATCATTTCAAATTAGTTTTCAAAATCAGTTTATGTTGTTTTATATTCTTCTCTGAGGTGCACTTAATATGTCAATCATTTTTTTTTTTTACATAAAAAATATAATTGAGAAGTGATTGACTATTTTCTCTGCTGTTATTGACTCATCAGAATGCTGTATGAGTGGGCATGGCCAATTGTAGACTCAGAAGTAAATGCCCACTGCTCTGATTGGCTGACAGTTTACATACATGACAGCTAAACAGGCAGTGAAGTAGAAGTTGATCTTCCGTGAAGGCGGGGCTTATCCACTTTATTACATCATAGAGCAGAACGTTTCAGAACCTGTTGTTTAGTCAGACTGTCATCAATATAAGCTGATTTTTAGAGAAACCATAAAGTGTTTAGTTCTGAAACTAACAGGATGTGTTTATAGTACTAGGAGCTCTCATATGGGAGAAGATCATGAGAATTTTGGTTTCTCAGTTTATGATCCCTTTAAACATAGATTTACAGGAAGGCTTTGCAATATTTAACGATGGTACAACATATAAATGAGCCTCTGGATTTAGACTGAGATTGATAGCATTTATTGCATTTTGTGTTGGAGAATTTGCAGTGCTTATCAATATAAAGTCTAGATTAAATTAACTAGTCAAGTGTAGTTCTAAAAGGGGATGTATTATGCAAAAATCACTATTATAAAGAGTTTAAACACAGTTGTATGGCAGCAGTGTGTGGATATAACCAGTTTCTAAAATGAAAAATGAATTAATTGACATTCTCCCTTTGTACGTGTCATCAGAGGGGGAAAGCCCCACCTACTAGTGACCATCTCTCCCTCATTAGCATAAACAGCCCTGAGTGAGAAGCAGCCGTCTGCCATTAGTTTTGCGCTGCTGAATATCATGTCAGCGACTAAAAGGATTATAAATGTGGAGTTTTAGATAAAGCACAAATGAACAGCAGAGTCTCCATATACCGAGACACATATTTTGAGTTTTTCACACAGATAACGTTAGTCCTGTTTTAAAGCTGCCACTATGCTGACACAGAAGCATCTGTAACCCCGCCCTCTTTTAAAAAGAGCACAATCTTTTCAAATTCATTTGAATTTAAAGCGACAGTCACCAAAACAGTATAATAAGTATCAAAGTCTAAAAGGGTCAGTTTCAAAGACTTACAAAACAATTATCAGTATGGTATTTCGAGCTGAAACTTCACATACACACAAACCACCTCTATTGTGCCAGTGCCAAAACACTCCAGCCCAACATGCCTGAATGACTACCGCCCTGTAGCACTCACACGCATCATCATGAAGTGCTTCGAGCGGTTGGTCCTGGCACATCTAAAAGACTCTCTGCCATCCACACTGGACCCACATCAGTTTGCCTACCTTGGCAACAGGAGCACAGAAGATGCAGTCTCCATAGCACTGCACTCTGTACTCACACACCTGGACAATAAAAACACTTATGCACGAATGCTGTTTGTTGACTTCAGCTCAGCATTCAACACTGTCATACCCTCTAAGTTAATGATCAAACTTAGAGACCTGGATATCGACACGTCTCTCTGCAACTGGGTTATGGACTTTCTGTCTAACAGACCTCAGAATGTTAGATCAGGCCACATCTGCTCCACCACTGTCACACTCAACACTGGTGTACCACAGGGCTGTGTGCTGAGCCCCTTCCTCTACTCCCTTTTTACCATCGACTGTAGGCCTGTGAACAGCTCTAACACCATCATCAAATTTGCAGATGACACCACAGTGATTGGTCTAATCAGCAACAATGATGAGACTGCCTACAGGGAGGAGATACAGCAGCTGGCCACTTGGTGCACCGACGATAATCTGCTCCTTAACACTGACAAGCCCAAGGAGCTCATTGTGGACTTCAGGAAGGGACGAACAGGCTCACATGATCCCATCCACATCAATGGGATGGCCGTTGAGCCTGTCTCATCCTTCGATTTCCTTTGGAAACACACATCTCAAAGGACCTTTCCTGGACCACCAACACCTCCAGCCTCGTCAAGAAGGCTCACCAGCGCCTATTTTTCTTAAAGCAGCTTAAGAAGAACCAGCTGTCATCAGCCGTCTTGGTGAATTTCTACCGCTGCACAATAGAAAGCATCCTCACTAACTGCGTCACAGTCTGGTATGGAAGCTGCTCTGTTGCTGAGCGCAAGGCACTGCAGCGGGTGGTGAAAACTGCCCAACGCATCACAGGGACCACACTGCCAGCCATAGAGGACATCCAGAAGAAACACTGTCTGCGCAGAGCACGCAGTATTCTTAAAGATTCCCCTCACCCTGCTCACAGACTGTTTTCTCTCCTGCCTTCTGGCAGGCGCTTCAAGCTCCCCCGGACAAAAACCAGTAGACTAAGGAACAGCTTTTTCCCCATAGCTGTCTCCCTTTTGAACTCTGCCTCCCACTGACTTTTTTTTGCCCCCCTAATACACCCCCCACTCTCCTCATAACTCATACTCCTCATTATCACTGCACTGTTAACATTTGCACATCTAAAAATTGCACATATTCATTGCACTACATTGCACTGATTCATTTATTTGAACTGTACTTATCCACTGCACATGTACATTTGTAATTATGTACACACACACTGTACATATACATTTGTAATTATTTTTATCCATCTGCACACTTCTGATTATTAATAGCAACCTGTACATCTATCCATCTATTGTAAATCTCTGTTCATAGCTAATACAACCTGTATATAATGTCCATACTACATCCATTTGTAAATATCACCATAGTTTTTCTATAACTGCACTTTATAACTTATACCTGTATCCTGCACTTGCTGCTATTGCACTCCTGGTTAGACCTAAACTGCATTTCGTTTCCTTGTACTTGTACATGTGTAATGACAATAAAGTTGAATCTAATCTAATCTAATCCATACACACAGGGACATCAGAGACTTATTTTACATCTTGTAAAAATGAGCATAATAGGCCCCCTTAAAAAAACTTTTGCTTTCCACATTAGAAAATTCAGGTTTAAAAGCATTTTTACAAGCATTGACTTGCTTGCTCACCCTCTTTTTTGGCTTTCTCTTTAGCCGACAGCGCTGCGCTCTTCTTCTGCTCCTCTTGCTGGGCTTTCAGCTGCTCCTGCCTCCTCTTCTCCTCCTCTTCCTCCTGTTCTTTCTTCCTCTTCCTCTCAGCAGCCTGTGAAACTGCTTCCTGCAGGTTTCGGACCAATGACCTCATTTCCTGTAGAGCTCGCTCCGCCACGTTTAAATCCTCCACGCTGGGAAACTGACCCTGCGAAATGAAAGCAATGTACATTTCACATTCATGCATCTGGTGTGTGCCTTAACTTAAAATTACTTTTTGAATCATATTATCATTTCATACTGTTTATTTTGCAGAGTCCCACAATGTTTATGGAAATACGGTTTCAACATTTGGATTATGAGCTAAAATGTTTACATTAAGCAATATTTTATGTTGCGCCTGTAATCACCAAGTTCCTGAAAAGTGCTTAAAATTCCCTTAATGTTTATTTAATATTTCTACACATTCTTAATAAAACATTTGCCCAGAAGTTCTAAATAATGTGAGAAAAAATAAGCACATATGAATCTGCATATAATATATATTATATTATCGGCGTTAACGTGCTGCGTTAATGCGAGACTCTTATCGGGCGATAAAAAAATATCGCCGTTAATCTATTCTCAAAGTTGGGTTGGGAGCTGGGTCTATTCTATGCAAGCTATGAGGACTTTCACCTTAATATTTTAGCACGAATGTGTACCTGGCCAAATAACACTGTAGGTGGCGAGAACGAGTCTTGGAACCTGTGTGTATTCCTACTGTGAAATGACCACATCGAACGTGACGTGCTAACATGGATGCAGTTCACTAGAGTGAATCTGATTAATGTTAGCTCCACATCTAACTATCATACAAATAAAATGGAGCGGGTGCTTTTTAAAATGAATGACGGTGAATGAAAGTCAAACCGGTGAGCCGTCTGACAAAAAAGTGCCCTTCTGAATCAAATCAGCAGGATGCTTTTCTGGATCTTTCACTTACTTCGAAGACACTACTGACTACGCTTACATGGACATCTGTAATCTAGTTATTTGCCTTAATAGACAATAATATAATGAAGGTGTTTACATGAAGTGCTTTCACGTAAGTTTCCGGTAATTTTGGGTGACTTTAACTGCAGTTCAGCAGTTTCACTTTAATTCATGAACATTTCATTCATGCCCCCGTAACAAACTTGGGTATTAGACGCAAATAAGGAGTAAGGACTGGTGAGAGTGTTATGGAATTTAATAACGCACGTCGAATGGAAAGAAAAAACTTCCGCATTTCGCGATGTGTGCGCGTGCGGTCCTTTACTGACAGCCGTGTGTGTGGATTTTGTCGGAAAACATTGCGAAAAGTCCTACATGACGGTAATAGTTTGATTGCGGTGTTTACATTAATAATGCCACTAATATCTGCATACTCCACGTCTTAACTCCATTTCTGTTTAGCTCAGTTATGACTTTAGTCAGATTAAGGTCATCAAAAATCGCTGTTTGGAGCTTATGTAGGCCTACAGTTCAAAATTAATGTTTAACTGAATAAACAGTTAGTAAACACAAGTACATCTTATTAATCATCATTTCTTTTCATCACCAATTATCATAGTAGAACAGTTTCTCAAGCAGTTTGTGATGCATTTTGGAAACAGGAGATGAGCCCCTGGTCTTATGCGCCACCTGGCTTGAGAAACCTGTTCTCAAAGACTTCCATTTAGTCATTATTTGGGCACACATATTCTGAATGCCTTCGGCAGAATTCAAATGAGCCATTTTAATCTAGATTAATTCCAAGATTAGTGAGATTAATCTAGATTAAAAAAAATAATCTATGCCCACCTATAATACATATATATACACACAAACACTACCTGGCAAAAGTCTTGTCGCCTATACAAGTTTTAGGAACAACAAATAATAACTTGACTTCTAGTTGATCATTTCGTATCAGAAGTGGCTCATATGAAAGGCAAAGTCCTCTAGATTACGCTTATTTGACCACAGTAAAATATGATCATGCCTTGATTTTGTATGATTTAATTAGGACAGTAAGGTCTGACTTTGCTTAGACTTGTGTCTGACTCCATCATGAGCTTGGAGGACTGCATCATACATCTCTGCAATGACTCAAATCACTTATTAATAAAGTCATCTGGAATGGCAAAGAAAGCGTTCCTGCAGGACTCCCAGAGTTCATCAAGATTCTTTGGATTCATCTTCAACGCCTCCTCCTTTATCTTATCCCAGACATGCTCAATAATGTTCATGTCTGGTGACTGGGCTGGCCAATCCTGGAGCACCTTAACCTTCTTTGCTTTTAGGAGCTTTGATGTGGAGGCTGAAGTATGAGGAGCGCTATCCTGCTGAAGAATTGTCCCTCTCCTGTGGTTTGTAATGTAATGGGCAGCACAAATGTCTTGATACCTCAGGCTGTTGATGTTGATCATCCACTCTGCAGATGTCTTGCACCCCCCCCCATACTGCATGTAACCCCATGACTTTTCCTACACCAAACTTAACTGATTTCTGTGAGAATTCTTTTAACCAAAGCGACTTACAACTGAGGAGGCATTCAGCGATTCAACAAGAGGGAATACACACAACAAGTGCTAACTATACAAATGAACTATTCGTGCTCTTAGAATTAAGTGTTAGTTAGGAAGGGGGAGTTTTTTTTTATTAAAGAGAGAAGAGTGTTTCTACAGGTGGTTTGTCAAACCCACTCATCTGTGTGAGGCACACTTCCTAATTTTTTTTCTTAGATAAGGAGTGATTGTAAGAAAGTGTAAATGTGCAAAAACTGGTGCAAGTGTGGGTTAGAGCGTCAGAGAGATGAAAGAGTGTGTTTCTACAGATGGTTTGTCAAGCCCACTCACCTGTGTGAGGCACACTCAGAATTGCATAATGTTTTGAGGTTCAATAAGTGATTTTAAAAATTTTATTTTTGCGTAATAGATCCCCTTTAAGCTGAATACTATTGTCTTGCAAATTAACTAGTAAACTAGTATGATACTGTCATCATGGCAAAGACAAAAGAAATTAGTAATTAGAAATTAGTTATACTATTATGTTTCAAAATCTTCCCTCCAGTAAGCATTACAAAAAAAATTAATAAACTAACATGAGAAGACTAATATTGTGACAAGACTTTTGTCTTGGTCAGAAGTGGACTCACGTCTGCTGCTGTCGGCACCACCTGAGACAGCTGTGAGCAGAGCTGGTTCCCGCGTGTGATGTACGGCGCGTGCTCCACCTCCGCATGTGTGCTCTGCTGCGGCTGCAGGAGCCGGTTGAGCTGCAGAACCTCCTCCTGGATGGCATTAATGGCTCTGTGCCGCTCTCTGCCCTCCACCTGCCGCTGGCGCTCCAGCTCCTCCTCCCGCATACGCTGCTGCTCCATCTCACGCAGACGCAGGTTCAGGATCTGCACACACAAAACAACACAGCGGAATAATTCAAGACCTTCCTCTTGTTTATTGCATCAATTTCAACATTTAATCTGATACATGTGACCCTCTATAGATATGTGTGACATTTAACCCTTGTGTATTGCTCAAATTGACTACCCTTTCATTATGTTGGTGGCTGTTTCTACCCCATTGACTTCCATTATACAGTAATCACATTTTTTAATTGGAAAGCCATGACCTCATAAAATCACGTATTCTAGATTCTTTACGGTTTTCCCTGTTGGGAAGAGGTTAAAATTTGTCATTTTTACTGTTGATCATCAGTTGGCAGCATCAACCCTTTGGATAGGCCTGTGCAAAACAGTTTCTGGCTTAAATATGGAGTTCTGTGGAGTAAAACAGCAGATTATAGTGTGTGTTCAGAAATACAGTTACTATGTTTACTATGTTCTGAGAGCTAAGGTTTTTTTTTGGTTTTCTCTGACATATCAAGGTGTGTAAAGGTCTGACTTACACTTTTATATAGGCACACGCACATACGTGTGGACACACGTACATGCATGCACGCACAAACACGCAGGCACACAAACACACATGCATACGAACGGTAACGCGCACACACGCATGCATGCACGCAATAACGCACGCAAACACACGCACGCACACTAGCATGCACGCACACTAGCATGCACGCAAACATGCACGCATGCAAACGCACGCTCGCAAACATGTACTCACGCATACACGCACGCATACTAACATTCACGCACGTAAACATGCATGCACGCAAACATGCACGCACGCAAACATGTATGCAAACACGCACATACATAAACACGCATACACACACAGACGTAAACACGCACGCAAACACACACACACGCAAACACGCAAGCACGCACACAAACACGCGCACTCGCAAACGCACACAAACACGCTTGCACGTGAGCAAACATGCATGCACGCACACAATCACACATGCACGCACGCAAACACGCACAGACGCAAACACGCACGAACACAAACACGCATGCAAACATGATCGCACGCAAACATCCACGAACGCAAACATGCATGCTTGCAAACACGCATGCATGCAAACACGCACAGACATAAACACGCATACACACACAGACGTAAACAACAAGCATGCAAACACGCACGCACGCTCGCAAACACACACGCACGCAAACAGGCAAGCACGCAAACATCCACGAACGCAAACATGCATGCATGCAAACACGCATGCATGCAAACACGCACAGACATAAACATGCATACACGCAAACACGCACAGACGTAAACAACAAGCATGCAAACACGCACGCTCGCAAACACACACGCACGCAAACAGGCAAGCACGCACACAATCACGCATGCAACTCGCAAACGCACACAAACACGCTTGCACGCGAGCAAACATGCATGCACGCACACAATCACGCATGCACGCACGCAAACACGCACACTCGAACACCAACATCCACGGACGCAAACATGCATGCATGCAAACACGCACAGACATAAACACGCATACAGGCAAACACGCACAGACGTAAACAACACGCATGCAAACACGCACGCTCGCAAACACACACGCATGCAAACAGGCAAGCACGCACACAATCACGCATGCACGCACACAAACACGCACACTCGCAAATGCACACAAACATGCATGCAAAAGCGCACAGACGCAAACATGCACGCACGCAAACACGATCGCACGCAAACTATACTTCATATAGAAAGCATAAAATTAAGTTTGTGTTGCACTGCAACTAATGATCAACAGTAAAAATTAAAAATGTTACCTATTATAGCTCCTCCCCCTTTCTAAAAAACAGCCAATAGCATTTTGTTATTATTACAGCTCTGCCAGTGAGAGTGGTTGAGCTCTTTCATGTCCTGAAAGAAGCGGAGCATGTCAGACACTATACTGTAGAGCATTTGATTGGTCAGAAGATTTGATGAGAATCTGAAGTATGAGGTGACGGCAAAAAAATAATTGATCCATTAGGTGGATGTGACGAAGTATTGGATGCTTCATTCATTCATTCATTTTCTTGTCGGCTTTGTCCCTTGCGGGGTCGCCACAGCGGAATGAACCGCCAACTTATCCAGCACAATTTTACGCAGCGGATGCCCTTCCAGCCGCAACCCATCTCTGGGAACTTCCACACACACATTCACACACTATGGACAATTTAGCTTACCCAATTCACCTGTACTGCATGTCTTTGGACTGTGGGGGAAACCGGAGCACCCGGAGGAAACCCACGCGAACCCAGGGAGAACATGCAAACTCCACACAGAAACGCCAACTGACCCAGCCCAGCCGAGGTTCAAACCTGCGACTCAGCGACGTTCTTGCTGTGAGGCAACAGCACTACCTACTGCGCCACTGGGTTGCCCGTATTGGATGCTTATATATTCTAAATGCGATTTTTAAGACGAACAAACTGATGTTAAAATCTACAAAACTTTATTATAATTGCATGGGGACTTTAACTTAAATTAACGGATACTGAATGATTTGTCCAGAGACTCACTTTCATTCTGTGTCTGTGTTCCTCTCTCAGCTTCTCCTGCCGGCCGAGACTCTCCTGCACCCTTCAGACACAAAAACATTGATTAAAACTAGTTCTGCACATGCTTTTAACCCAAGAATGAACAGTTCGGGGGTCACATACTCTTTCTCATTGGTGTCTCTTATACTCTGGTGCTCCTGCCTCTGCTTGAGCTCCATGAACTCCTCGAAACGCTTCAGCTGCTCAGATTCACGGTTGGCAACGGTGGCCACCAGAAGCTCCTGCTGCTCCTGCCTGAGACTCAGCTCCATCTGACACATAGAAAACACACATGCATTCATGAGAAAAAGTGCAGTTTTCCACAGATGCAGATGTTTGATTAAAAATATAGTGCAAATTTTGTGTTAAAGCAAAAATTGGTCACACTTTTAATTTCTTTTCAAATGTTTAGCATGTGTCAATTGACCCTTGCCCTATTGTAGGAATATTTGGTTTAATTACAGATCTCAGTTTAGACAATAATGCCAAAAGCATGATTTCTTTTTCAACATTAATTGCTAGACGTCTTATACTGCTTAAATGGAAGGACAAATTTCCTCCATACTTTAATCATTGGATTAGGGATCTTATGTACCATCTTACAATGGAGAAGATTCGGTACTCCACCAAAGGTTGCAGTCAAAAATTTGATTTTATTTGGCAGCCAGTGTTGACATAAATAGAGCAAATGGATCCAAACTTAACATTTTCAGTTTGACCGTTGTTTTGTTTTTGGGTTTTTTCCTTCCCTCCGTTTTTTTTTTATTTAAATTTTTATCTAAACTATTTTATTTTACATTTGCTAAGCCTATTGTGACTCATTGTGTGTGTATATATATGTACAATAGATGAGTGAACATATAATGGAACTTTTATCTACTTGTATTTAGGGCTGGGCGATATGGCAAAAAAAAAAAAACCTAGATTTTTTCATAAAGTTTGACCGATTCACGATTTCGATTTCGATATTTTTTTTTTTTTTTTTTTTGCTGTGTAACTATAGTCAACTTAAAACATTACAACAACATGACTGAAGTAACAATCTCTTTATAAGTAACTTGAAAAACCATCTGGTTAAGGAACATGTATTTTTAATGGCCATACATACATAAATTGGTCAACAAGGTGTAGCCTATTACATTCCTATAGACAAATTCCTGCTTGATGTTTTAGAAAATATTTATGCTACACCACCCAGTATATATTAAAGATCACCGTGAACAACAAAAATTCCCCACAGAAACTTATATTTAAATGTCTATCTTATATTTAACTGAATCGTATAACAGCCTATAGCTGAAATGTTGGAAATTGCTCAATTTATTTTTATAAAACATTTGTCAAAACGTATTGATATTTTTTTGGAGTAAAAACAATCCCGACATTTAAGAATCCATATTTGTTCATTCATTTTACTTGTTTATTGGTGCATATATGGGTTATGATTTAATTCATAGCTACAGTATCCTGGACAGCTACTGTGCCACTCCGTAAAGCTGGGGGAGGGGGCTGGGCTGGAGATTGCGAACTGAAGAGCGGGGGTAGGAGGGGCACTTACATTCATTTTGGAAGTGCACTTTATATCCCAGACTCAAAAGGGCATGTACACTGCACAGGTTGAGCCCTATGTGTGCACGTGCCTGGTTCTCACCCAGATCAGAGGGATCTGTGCTACCAAATACAGCGCAGCATGCAATAAACTCACGCTCAGTCAGGCGAAGTAAAGGTCTCATTGCCTATATGTCAATCAAATTAATTAAGCTCTAGCCACGAATAAAACTTTTAGCCTATTTTATTATTTTGTGTAATGTATATAGTGTAATTAGGGCCGGAGCAAGCTGAAGCTCTAGGCGAATGCTCTAAACCCGAAAGTGAAATAGAAACTTACCGGTTTGCGGATGAAAGAGGACCGGGAGGGGGTAGGTGTCGCGGATACAAGAGAGAACCGGGGGGTTCTCGCTCACTATTCTGCCTAGGTCCTCTATGGATGCGTCGGCCCTGAGTGTAAAGCTGGATTTATACTTTCGCCTGGCGCCGCATTGCGTGCCTCCGCTGACTGCGCGCGCACCTCGCGACAATGGGCTAGCGCGCTTGCGCTCAGTTAGCTGTTGTAGCTCATCAACAGAGCTGCGACGTCAACACACAGAATCTATCAGCACAATTCAGCACGGTTGTCTAACAGTTTAAAACGGTTTGGCATGATAGTGGAAAAGCTGCTTTAATATTTTTATTAAAAAAAAAATCGCGATTCCTCGATTATATAAAAAAATTAAATCGTCTTAAAACGTAAATTCGAATTAATCGAAAAAAAACGAAAAAAAATCGCCCAGCCCTACTTGTATTGTATGTATGTATATATCATGACATGATGTAAAACAGATTAAAAATGGGCATAATATATTGTATAGAAATGGTGCAGTGGGGCGGGGGGCTCTGTTGGAGCAAAGATAATTTGTCTCTGTTTTTCAAATATTTTTGAAATTGATGTTTTATTGACCGAAATGTTAATAAAAAGATCTGAAAAAAAAAAAATAATTGGTCACACTATAATAAGGTTTCATTAGTTAATGTATTTACTAACATTAAATGAGAATGAATAATACTTGTACTGTATTTATTAATCATAGTTCAACATTTCCTAATACAGAGTTTCCCCTACCATTATATTAGGGCGGCGCCCCGCCCTCCCAACGGCTTTCCCCGCCCCCCTTGAAGTCAAGTTAATTGTATTTTTTATAAAGAGCCAGATCACAACTTTTAAAAAGCTAAATAGTCGTAGGTAATATCTTATTTACACAATGGCATCCAGGGCTCGAAATTTAATCTATGCGACCTTATAATATATTTGGGAGCATTTGTGCGACTACTGCAAATAATGTTAGTAGTTGACCTGTTTTGATTTTATTTTATTTTTCTAAACGTGCTGAATCTCTCTTCCCTGTAGCTATATTGGTTCTGTCAATCACTCAAGGCTTTACGCTGTCAGATAACGGAGCTTTTATGACCGCGGATAATGCAAACGGCTGAAGTTTGAGGAAGAAGCAATTAAAAATACACAGGTTTGCAAACCCACCCACAGTTATGAGAGCGATCATATGGTGAATGTTGATCCGCCAGCCGAGATCAACCGATCGTTTTCGGAGAGAGTGCAGAAAGACTCGGAGTGGATCGGCTGTTTAACGGTCAGAATCTCGATGCGTTGCATTCACTGCGTGTTCAGCGCAAATAGCTGCTAAATGTAAAATTTAACACTATACATTATCGCCAAAGAAGCTCGTCTTTAAGTTTAAAGTGAAACTGCGGCTCGTGACAAAGAATGGTATTGCGCCGATGGTCATCGTGAGAATCCTGCTCTGCCTGCTCATTTAATAAGCCGGCTGACTCGCCTGCTTTATTCCACGAACACAGAAAAATGTAAATCAGAGCATAACGAGACCGAGCATTTTTAAAATGACACAAACCGAAAACAAAACTTTTAAAGAGTGGTACAAGTGAGACTTCCTTTCTTCTGTCTGTTCTTTCTTGACATGAATATTATGTTTCTATTTAGTTACTGATGACTGCTTTGCAGCTTTCAGCATTGAACTGAATGATTTAACTGACCCAGGCTTTACAATACATTTCAAGATGGCTTGAGCTTTCTCATTTAACGTTAAATGTCAAGAAAACAGTTTCTATGTGCTTCTCTATAAGAAATAGGCCTTTACGGGATACATTTGAGGTGCTGATTAAAAATAAAATTATTAAAGAAGTGAATGAATTTAAGTATCTTGGCATAACTCTAGACATTCATTTAAAATTTGATAGTCATGTTAAAAATACAGGCCAAGTCTAAACTGTTTTCGTTTTATTAGAAGGTTTTTAACATATCAAACTGCAAAATTATACATGCACACCATGATATTCTCTCACTTGTCCTATTGCATTACATCATGGTCACAAGCCTCTTTAACTACATTGAAGCATATTGACTCAATATATAAACAAGCAGGTAAAATTATGGACTTAAAACCTATGCGATGGCATCATTGTGAAGTTATGTAAACATAACCTTTTTAGTTTTGATAGTTTTATTAAATTTAATTATCTTAAATTGGTTTTTAAATGGGCGACGCAGTGGCGCAGTAGGTAATGCTGTCGCCTCACAGCAAGAAGGTTGCTGGTTCGAGCCTCGGCTGGGTCAGTTGGCGTTTCTGTGTGGAGTTTGCATGTTCTGCCTGTATTCGCGTGGGTTTCCTCCGGGTGCTCCGGTTTCCCCCACAGTCCAAAGATATGTGGTACAGGTGAATTGGGTAGGCTAAATTGTCCGTAGTGTATGTGTGTAAATGTGTGTGCATGGATGTTTCCCAGAGATGGGTTGCGGCTGGAAGGGCATCCGCTGCGTGAAACAGATACTGGATAAGTTGGCGGATCATTCCGCTGTGGCGACCCTAGAATAATAAAGGGACTAAGCCGAAAAGAAAATGAATGAATGAATTAATGTATGGTTTTTAAATGTTTAAATAATCATGTTGCAATGCTGTTATCTGATCTAATCAGTAGGCATCAAACCTCTCACAGAGTCACACGGGCAACTGCTAATGGTGACTGTCCAGTGTCAAAGTGTAAAACCTCATTTGGTCAATCTGTTTTCTCTGTAAAGGGAGCCAAACTGTGGAATGATTTACCCGTTAGCCTAAAATCAGAAAGCAATTTCAATATTTTTAGTAGCGTTCTTAAAAAGTGGTTAAAAACAAAACAGCAGTGTTTGCACAAATAGTCTACTATTAGCTTGTTGGATCATGTCGCCTTTGCTTTTTGACTTCAGTAATTTCATGTAAAGAATTATAATGTTATGTACATGTATTATTATATTTCCATTTTGTCAAGCCTCCTGTGGACAGGTGTTGAAAATTAGCAAGTTTGCTAAAACACTTAAAACAAATGCATTTGGTTGTCCAGTGTAATTGTGATGTCCATGTCAAATAAATAAATAAATAAAAATTATAATCTTACGTTTATGTTTTGTAGCAGAAATATTATTTGTTAAATAAATTGACATGCATATAAAAACACTAGTGCAAAATATAAATTTCTTACTGCAATGCTTCATTTTTTGTTTAATGCAAACCATACATTTATTTTTCATAATGTAACAGTAGGACTTTATATAGCAGATAACTCACAAGCACATTCAGGGCAGCATGATCATGAGAAATGTTATTCATTGTTAGTATTATTGACATCATCATCATTAATATTTTAAAAATATTAGACATTAATTTTGGAATTATTGCACAAATATCAATAAGTCATCACAGAACTACTTAGATAGTTGTTTCTGATTATTGTTAGTCCTGATTGTTGTTTTCAAATACAATAATTCCATTAATATACAATTTGCAGTGGTGCTCATTCATTTTTGGTTGGTGCTCCTAAATTTTTGAAGTGCTACCAAGTAAAAGAGTTCATTTCGAGGCCTGTTGCTTTTCAGCTCTGTCTCACGCTCTCACTCTGCCCAAATAAAAGTCAACGTAAATTACGTAAAATGTTCTGTCAAATATGCAGACAGCATAAACAGGTAGTTGCGAGAAGAAACCAGACACGGCCATTTATAGAGTCTCCTTGCCAGTCCCACCGAAAGAACAAAATTGACAAACACATGACCCCCCCCCCCTCCCCCCCTCCCACCAAAACAGTAAACCTAGGGGAAACACTGAATACATTTTTTTAAAATCTAAACTCATGCTTGTTAACATTAGTTAATGTTACGTCTGCAGCCAGGAAAAATATATTATTGAGATGGATAAGCGATAAGACTCCGACTATTTCAGGATGGCACAAGATTTTAATGGAACTAATCCCACTTGAATATTTAACATGTTTAGTTAATGGCCAGCCAGGGGTGCGTTTCCCAAAACCGTCGTTAGCCAACTAAGGTCGCAAGTTCCGTCGTTACAAACATAGTTCGTTGATTTGCTGTTTCCCAAATCCATCGCTCCAACGAACATTCGCAAACTTGAGCACTTGAAACGTCACCTCTCGAGCTGTAGTTAGAAACATAGTTCCTGGCTGGGTTCTATTCCCACATATCCCCCCTATGCCCTATTCATTTAGAACATTCTTACATTCAAAATTGGAATCATTAAAAATAAAAAAGCATTAAGTTAATCTCTCTTAGGTGTAATTTGCAAAGTATTTTTACAGTTCAGTTTTAGCAATCTTCATGTTTACAATTGCGCTCCCTTCGCAGTGCACTTTGAAAACATTGATGATATTTTGAACACAGCCTCATGGCGAAAGCTATAGGTATATTTAAAAGCGGAAATTATGTTACATCTCCAAAGCTTGTGAAAATTAAAAAACATAGCATACGTTAATTCTTTTATTTTATAGTGGGTTGTTTATTAAGTATCTCTGCTGTATATGACATGGGCCTGTTGGTTAAAAGTTTCTGCTGTGGTTTGCATGTGTCAAATTGTAATTTTTTTTTAAATAAATAAACAATATCCTAAATAATAATAATAATAGTAATAATAATAATCATCATCATCATTAATATTATTATTAAAGTAAATATATTTATAATAAATCGCCTCATTATTTATTTATTTATATGATTTATATATGATATTAGAATATTTGTTAGCTTTTGTAAGTGATTTTATGTTTTAGAATAGAATATGTAATGTTCAACTTCTCAATAATATTAGTAAAGCAAACACAGGCCCTATATGTGCCATTTACATATATTTTAATTAATATGGAAAATAAGTGCATGTTTTTACCAAAACTAATATTGGATTTTATTTTAAATGCGTGTTTGTGTAAAACAATATAATTTGCACAAAGAAATGATGGGGTTGTTCTCTAAAGAAGTTACTCCACCCCGTTTACAGCATCATTATGGGCGTTTTACGTTATAACTAACATGGTTCAAGCGATGGATCTGCGACAGAGAAACTATGGGTTTTGGGAAACACTCGTCACTACATCGTTCTTTTGCCAAACGATGCATCGCACTATGATAGTTCAGCCGCGAGTTATGTCGATGTTTGGGAAACACACCCCAGATCAGTTCTATAATGTTTGGAAGCCTTATATTAGCAATTTAGAGGCTGATTTGTCAACTATTCTGTGGAAAGACTTTCCACCCCAAGTACCTCAAGTGACTGCATAGAATTTTGAATTTGTATTGTGCTACCATTATGCTTTACCTATTTTATTTTAATTATTTTATTTCTATTTATCCCGTTTTTTTTATGTATTCTGAATATCTTAAGCTATAGCTGTTAATTACTAATCTTACAAGTTTGTGACCCGTTATATGCATTTTTGCTTTGTTAAAGTTCAAAAATGTTCAATAAAGACATTTGACAAAAAAAAAAAAAAACATTAATGTACTTTGAGCTAACTTGAACTAAGAATGAATGACTTTTTTCATTAACTAATGTTAACAAAGATGAACAAATACTGTAATAAACATATTGTTCATTTATTGTTCATGTTGGTAAATTAATTAACTAAGACTGACTAATACAACCTTACTGTAAAGTGTGACCAAAACTGATGTATTTAATACTCGAGATGCAAAGCTTCATTTTTTAGCATCTTTCCTCCAGTCTTCAGTGTCACATGATCCTTCAGAAATTATAATATTATTATAAATACATAATAATATTCAGAAGCTATTACTATAAATGTTGAAAACAGCTGTGCTGCTTCATATTTTTATAGATTTTTTTTGAGGATTATTTGATGAAAAGGAAGGCGTCACGGTGGCACAGTGAGTAGCACGGTTGCTTCACAGCAAGAAGGTCACTGGTTTGAGCCCCGGCTGGGTCAGTTGGCATTTCTGTGTGGAGTTTGCATGTTCTCCCGGTGTTGGCGTGGGTTTCCTCCGGGTGCTACGGTTTCCCCCACAGTCCAAAGATATGCGATGTAGGTGAATTGGGAAAGCTAAATCGGCCTTAGTGTATGTGTGTGCACGCAAGTGTGTATGGGTATTTGCGGCTGAAAGGGCATCAACTGTGTAAAACATATGCTGGATAAGTTGGCGGTTCATTCCGCTGTGGCGACCCCTAATTAATAAAGGGACTAAGCCGAAAGAAAATGAATGACTGCATGAACAACAGCAATAATGTATTTGCAAAAACTTATAGACCCCAAATTTTGGAATAATAGTGTACTCCAAAATAAAGCATCCGCTGCGTAAAACATATGCCAAACATCATTCTGCTGTGGAAAAAACTGTCTGTAGTGTATGAGTGTGAACGCGAGAGTGTATGGGTGTTTCCCAGTGCTGGGTTGCAGCTGGAAGAGCATCCGCTGCATAAAACATATGCCAGAGTAATTGGCGGTACATACTGCTGTGGCAACCCCCTGATAAAGTGTGTGAGTGAGTGAGATAAAGCCTAGTACCTTGGCTTTGGCCTTGTGTTTCTGTTCACACATGCGAATGCAGCCGGAGATCTGTGTGGCTCTGGGAGACAGGACTGAGACTGCTGGAGGAGAACGGACCGCTGCTTCAGGACTCACTGCAGGAGCCTCCGCAATCACATCTGCTTTCTGACATTAATGAAACCAGGGAAAAAAATAAGCATTGAAGTCCCAAAAGTAAAACATTTTAAGTAACAAACAAAACCGCCTGATTAGTGACGATCTCTCACCCTCTCACTGCACTTACTGTTGTGTAGATTACACTACCTATTAGAGTATGTTTTACTTTTAAGGTATAAATTCCTCCCATTTGTTGTTTTAAATTCTTCTGAACATCATTAGGTGCTGCTTTTAAATCAGACAACGCTTCTTCGTTTGTTCTTGCTGTCAAAAAACGATCAATAAAAGTGTCATGATAAACTGCTGTGAGTTTAACTACAGGCAGAGGGGAGTCAGATTTGTCCAGGGAGTCAGATTTTGATACAACTGTCCTTCACCTTGCAGGTGGGCCCCAGTGGTTTGTGCTATGCTACTACTACTAACTAGTGATGGGTCGTTCTTGAAAGAATCTTTTATGTGACTTGAGAATGATGAGTCCTCTCAGGGAGAGATTCGTTCATTCGCACACACACACGCACATTTGTGCAGGTGGAGGAGATTAGCTCATTTTTCCAGTCTTCTATCGGGTTTGTTTTATTTTATGCCACATCAGCAACTTATGGCTATTTCATGGCAAAATGGATATACAAAATGATAAAAACTAATTCGTATTACAATAAAAAGTTACTTAAATATATAAAATATAAATAAATAAAAAATAAATTAAAAGTTAAATATGATTTTTCAGCTCTAGATTCTATTAATTAAATTAATTTACTCTCCTTATAAATGTAATGTAATGTGTATTTTATATAGCGCATTTATCGTGTATGGCCATACACCCAAAGCGCTTCACAATCATGAGGGGAGTCTCTCCACACCACCACCAGTGTGTAGCATCCACTTGGATGATGCGACGGCAGCCACAGGACAACGGCGGCAGTGCGCTCACCACACACCAGCTATTGGTGGAGTGAAGAGACAGTGATAGAGCCAATGTATAGACAATCCTGTCACAAAATGCGGCGAATATCCTACACGACGGTAATAGTTTGATTGCTGTGTTTACATTCGGAGAGCAGCATTTACAGATCTTTCAGTCTATAATATTGTACTATAATATTGCAGTGATATTAACATACTGTAAACTTAGTAACTAAATCATTTTGACAATACGCTTATTTCACGCGACCGCCATTTTAGAACACGAAAGCGAGGCTGCGGTGGGAAGAAAGCCGGAAGTATAGGATCAGCACTGTAAACATTGCAACAACATGCTGTGCGCTATAAACCTCCAGCTGTTGCTGCGACTTCAAAATGCAGAAATGGTGTAAACATCCCTTTAATATCATTCAGTTCAGTTTAATATAAACAATTAAAAGCATATTAGCCACCAAACAACATCACAATCTCTTTAAGAGTAACCCGCTTAAGTGCCCTCCTAGACTTCAGTTCATGGCAGCAGGTAAACACCGTGGGGACGCTTCTCTGCTTCAGCCTATGCAACCCGGTGTGTGATAAAACAGTGCAGTCCTCTGTAGCACATCTTCGTGTTGTCTTTAATAGTGTTGTCCCGGTACTGAAGTTTTAAAAACGTCAATTTCCCGCTAACATTTACGCGCCGCTGAGCCCGCTCATAAACAGCTGATTTGCCATAGTATTCACCAGTGCTCAAGAGAATGACTATGAAGGTCATCAGTTCGCTGCTCTTCACAGATTGAAAACACACATAGACGGACATTGGATCGTTTTAAAGCCGTGAAGATCAGCGGATTCATCAGCTGATCGCTTGTCTGTGTTTGCACTCCGTAAACAGCGGTGAGGCGAACTGATGACCCTCACAGCCAATGATTTCTGTTGAGCACGTGAACACAATGGCCAATCAGCGCTGTTTAAGAACTCCATGAACAGTGTCTTAAATGTTAACGAGAAATTGGCGTTTTTTTATATTTCATTACGGAAATTTTGTATGGTGACAAGTCTAATATAGTGAAAGAATCAGTTCATTAACTTGAGTTTGATGAATGGCATCTAACATGTGTGTTTGGGAAAGAAAACATTAGCGTAGCGTAGTAGTGCCGTTTCCCTTAACTGAGCTGAAAATGAGGTCAAATATCCCTTTTTATTTTCACTATTCATTTAGAACAGACCTTCGGGTCGCTCGGAAGGCGGTGAAATGATAAATTTGTGTCACTTTCTCTTCGCTGATAAGATATACAGCCAGGTACACAACATTCCTGTGTGACCCAGGCTATACTTCCGGGTTTCTTCCCACCGCAGCCTCGATTTCGCTGTTAATAATGGCGGCCGTGTGAAATCAGTCTATGGTATGTCTTTAAAAACTGAAAGAGCACTGCTGACGATACGAACTAACTTTGCCATCTGAATGAACAAACAAAGGGCACTGATCACACACACTTACTAAATCTGTAGAGACAGGACAATCAACACAAACTGGAACTGTGTCTTTCTTAAAAGAAGACGAGCAGCAAATCCGGATTTTTATCATTTCCAGATGTAAAAAGCTCTCGGGTAAAAAATGTTCCTTAAAAATGCATTTCTGTCACGTGTCGTGTGCACTGTAATCCACACGTGTGTCCAGCTGCGCTCTCATAGCGGGGAAATGAAAACAAAACCTTCGTTGCAGCACATTAATAAACGCAGCACATTAATAAATGCAACACTGACGACCCGTGTCTCCAAATTCTCGTTCTTTCACTTGTTTTGGCAACACAACGTGGCGTCTCTCTGCCGTCTGAACACTGTAACAGGTAAAACAGTCTTCGAAGCTATCATGCATATTAATGAAGTTACACCGCATACACAATAGAGCGCGCTGATTGGTTTGAACCAAGTCTTTCTCATGCACTACTGTTGCACATTCAGAGATGTCACGATGCACTCGCAGGTACAGACAAACACTCTCCACGCTGGATTTACACGCAAGTATCTCATGGCCGTGACGCAGCTTCAAAAATTCGTTTCCAACCGGAAGAACGAATTTGCTCAAAATAACGCAAAAACAACCAATTTTCACTTTTTAGTGCAATATATGTGTCCTAATAGTGTTTATAGCAGCGTGG
The DNA here is from genome assembly GCA_903798195.1 of Danio kyathit. Taxonomy (NCBI): domain Eukaryota; kingdom Metazoa; phylum Chordata; class Actinopteri; order Cypriniformes; family Danionidae; genus Danio; species Danio kyathit. The sequence goes on along the minus strand of LR812526.1, from coordinate 5,184,830 downwards.
GACACATATATGACTGTCAACAGCTCAAAACAAGTGTTTTGGTGTTTTGTGACCCTTTAAGCTGAATACTTGTCGTCACCTTAGAATTATAAGGTTCTATCTGACATTTTTGTCAAAATTGAGTTAATGACATATTTTTATTAAATGACAACTTATTTACATTATGGGATGTTTTTTTAAAAGTTGTTTACATTTTTAGACTTTTTATTTAAAAAACAAATGTTACACACATACTGTTTGCTATGGAATGCAAAAACTTTGAAGCTCAATATCTCAAAATCATTCAGAACGCAGATAGAACCTTATAATTCCAAGGTGACGTAGTAGAATATGATGTACTCTCATCATGACAAAAAAACCCCAAAATAATTCTCAAAAATTAGTTATTAAACTATTATTTTAAAAATGTGTTGGAAAAAAGAAATCTATCTGTTTGGAAATATTTTAAAATAATTAAAATTTCACAATAATTTTGACTTCAACTGTATGCAAGTGTCTTCAGAGGCCACTAAAAGTGAAAGATCACCTTCTCCTCCTCATCCTCCTCCTCCTCAGTGTGGACGGAGACTGCAGGCGGAGAGCAGGATGAACGCTTCAGTCGGGGGCTGATGGGAGCTGAACTGCAGACGGCAGCTTCTTCGGAAAGGACGGGACTCGTATCACGGACGGATGAGGATCGAGAGCAGTTCTTGAGCAGCATTCGAGGACTCATTCTCTTCAGGATCTGCCCTGACAGAGGAGACAGACTGGGCACCTCCACACAGCCGGCCAGAACATCCTGCAAAACCCCAAATTATACACACGATTGAGAAATGAGAGTCTACAAGTAATACATTTAAAGGTCCCATGTTAGTTTCAGTCTGTGAAACATGTCCCTATATTGTGTTTACCACGCTACTTTGAATATTCGGCCTGTGATGGCATGCAAGTATGTCTTCACAACAATATTTGGACTATTTAACTGACTGTGAACAATGTTGTACTTTTATAGTGAAGGATTCAGATTTCTACCATCCCATCCGGTCCCATCCATCTCAGCGTGGATGTTTATCCTTTCCTCATCATCTTATTTCTCATTTATTTTCACTAAAGATAATTAATTGATTATTTGAACGACTATTTAACTTTGCATTGATTTAATGAATAAGTTAAATACACGCCTGTCTCTTTGAAACTATTTTCAGGAGCCACCAAACTAGGTCAGAGGTCACGGAGACCTTGAGTGGAAATGAACGGCTGAGGACTTGAAACAACTTCTATTGTTTCTATTGTTATTTCTATGAGTTAATACTATCTAAAATGTCTTAAGTGATTTTGCTATTTTTACGGTTAATTCTTTTAAAGTAACTTTACTTTTTAGTCAAGATAGACTTGATGTAGTGAGAATTTAACTGTCTGAATGTAGATTATACCGGTTTTTAACCAATTTTGATAAAGACGGCTGAGAAGTACACTCAGCCTTGGATAAGAAACAGATTGTACTTTAAGTGTGTGTGTTCTATTTGATTGTAGGTACTTTTAACAGGTCTGGAGTCAGCTCTAAACAGTCTATTGGATGTCTGACGTTTATGCTTAAGATATTGTTCAGAATTGTACGCACACACCCACATGGAAATTTTCCTAGTCTATCTGTGTTTTAACCAATCAGGTTAGAACACCTATATGTATGACGCAGAAAATGACATTGTGTAAAGAATATAATTGTTGTTGATTTGTGATTGTAAGGCAGAGCGGCCTAGGAACTCATTGCGAGTGTTGAAGCTGGCTTCTGCTGATGAAACTGCAAACTATCTTCAGTAAACTTTATTTATTTATTTGAATCTCTGACTCCGGCTCTTCTTCATCTGACAGACTGGTCATTCTTTGGGTTAAAACTGTAAATACCCCAACAATAGTCATTAGCTGCTAATATGATTTCTCTTTTTAGAATTAGCAAAAAGGGCGACACGGTGGCTCAGTGGTTAGCACTGTCGCCTCACATCAAGAAGGTCGCTGGTTCGAGTCCCAGCTGGGCCAGTTGGTGTTTCTGTGTGGAGTTTGCATGTTCTCGCCGTGTATATATGGAAATTGATGAACTAAATTAACCGTACTGTATGTGTGCGCATGTCTTTCGGATGAGACGTTAAACCGAGGTCCTGACTCTCTGTGGTCTTTAAAAATCTCAGGATGTCCTTCGAAAAAGAGTAGGGGTTTAACCCTGGCATCCTGGCCAAATCTGCCCACTGGCCTCTGTCCTTCATGGCCTCCTAATCATCCCCATATCATAATTGGCTTCATCACTCTGTCTCAATCAGCTGGTGTGTGATGTGCGGTCTGGTGCAAAATGGCTGCCGTCGCGTCATCCAGGTAAATGGTGGATGAGGAGATTCCCCCCCTATGTGTAAAGCGCTTTGAGTGCCCAGAAAAGCGCTATATAAATGTAAGGAATTATTATTATTATTATGTGAGAGTGTATGGGTGTTTCCCACTACAGGTTGCAACTGTGTAAAACATATGCTGGTTAGTTGGCGGTTCATTCCGCTGTGGCGACCCCTGATGAATAAATGGAATAAGCCGAACGAAATTGAATGAATGAATGAATGAATTAGCAAAAAATACTATATTAATGAGAAATTAATTAATATTAATTAGAAAGTGTGAATGTGCGAATCTAAAACCTATGAATTATTTTCTTTACATGGGTTTGGAACAAGTTGAATACAGTAAATGATGACAGAATTGTCATTTTTGGGTGAACTACACCTTTAATTAATTAATTAATTAATTAATTAATTAATTAAGTTAATTTCAAGGCACTACTAAAAGTTTAATTTGGTCTTCAACTTAATAATAGCTAAAATGTTACAATGGCAAATTTCTTAACATTTTCTTGCTTTTTAATAAAGTTTTGAATCTTATTCAAATTATTGTATTTCTGTTGTAAATTATTGTAAAGCTACAAACTTTATTAATTGAGTTTACCTTTTTAAATAGGTAATATTGCTAGTATAACGTACTAGACTAGTTCTATAAAATAACAACTTGCATATATTTACATGGATGCAATGTTAGTCTATACACTACCTGACAAAAGTCTTGTCGCCTATCCAAGTTTTAGGAACAGCAAATAACTTGACTTATTGTTGATCATTTGGTAACAAAAGTGGCTCATATGAAAGGCAAAGGCCTCTAGATGACGCTTATTTGACCACAATAAAATATGATCATGTCTTGATTTTTAATCATTTAATTAGGACAGTAAGGTCTGACTTTGCTTAGACAAAAGTCTCGTCACTGAACAGAAATAATGTCCAGTATAGAATATAAAGTCATGCTGCAGTGGAAACAGAATGAATATTGTGTCTGATTCCATCATGAGCTTGGAGGACTGCATCATACATCTCTGCAATGACTCAAATCACTTATTAATAAAGTCATCTGGAATGGCAAAGAAAGCATTCTTGCAGGACTCCCAGAGTTCATCAAGAGTCTTTAGATTCATCTTCAATGCCTCCACTTTCATCTTACCCCAGACATGCTCAATAATATTCATGTCTGGTGACTGGGCTGGCCAATCCTGGAGCACCTTGACCTTCTTTGCTTTCAGGATCTTTGATGTGGAGGCTGAAGTATGAGAAGGAGCGCTATCCTGCTGAAGAGTTTGCCCTCTCCTGTGGTTTGTAATGTAATGGGCAGCACAAATGTCTTGATACCTCAGGCTGTTTATGTTGATCATCCACTCTGCAGATCTCTCGCACGCTCCCATACTGAATGTAACCGCAAACCATGATTTATCCTTTACCAAACTTGACTGATTTCTGTCAGAATCTTGGGTTCATGTGGGTTCCAGTAGGTCTTCTGCAGTATTTGTGATGATTGGGATGCAGCTCAACAGATGATTAATCTGAAAAATCTACCTTCTGCCACTTTTACAAATGATCAACTAGAAGTCGAGTTATTATTTGTTGCTCTTACAACTGAGATCCACAACAAGACTTTTGTCAGGTAGTATATATCTCAGAGAACGATTATCACATAAACCTATCATGGTTTACAGTAATTAATATATAAAAGATCAGAAAACAACATTGTATGTTTGGTTATTAACAGAAACGATTAGACCATTGTAACAGAAATGTCAAAATAGAAACGTTAGCGGTTTTACCTCCCCTTTTTCCAGCCAGTCTGGACTGTATTTGAGTTTCCCCTTCGGAGAGTTTTTCAGAGCTTCCAACGTTTCCCATCGAAGGTTTTCAGATGGCATTTTAAGGGCATTAAAATATTTTAATTTCTTACCAACTTTTGATATAAACTAGTAACACCGCTAGCAGCCGAAACAAGCCGAAACCGGTGCCTAAAAACGACTTCCGTTCCGACTACAGAATAAAAGTCTGGATGACAAATATAATACATGATTCGATCATTATGATACACTACACATTGAACATGAATACATAATATAAACGCGTAAATTAAACTATAACATAAACAAATGCTAATTTCACAATAAGATTAATCTTAACGCTAATAATAATTTATTTCATGTAGTCGGTAGGTGGCAGAAGAGGAGTAAAACGCTGATTGTTTTCCTCCGCATAGAGTCCGCAGAGAAGGACACGAGTATGGCAGGGTCACAGGCACAGTGGAGGGTCAGTCTAACAGCATTTTATTAATTTTTGCGCACAGAAATGTTCATTAAGTAACTCGTTTTGCGTTTACGTTATAAATACAGTGTGTATTTTATAATATCACGTTTTTGAACGCGTAATTGTGTTATGAAGTGTACTCAAACTGTCAGTCCTTCCTTGATGTTCAACAAAACCGATTACAAAAATGCTTCGTATAATTATTAAATTTAGTAACTGTGTAAATCATATACACATTTAATATATCTTTCTGAAAAGAAAAAAGCCCACAGTGATTTACAGAAGAAAGCTAACGAATAAATTTACGAATTAATAAATCATCACGTGAATACATATTAAAAGCCTATATAAGGATCACAATTTGACCGCAAAATACTCATTAATTGTCTTTATACATTGGCAATATGCTTCAAACCACTTAGTTTCTACCATTTGTAATCTTTTAACATATAATATAGGGTTATCTGATCACTTATTTCTTTTATTATATATTAATAAGTTCAATTTGAAGTACTATACGTCGTTTATTTCTTACAGAAATATTTTTATGCTGAATCACAATGGTACATTATCTCACACATGGAAAAAAGGCATTTCTTACTTTGAGTTTTTGTTTCTTCTAGTCCAAATATGTAAATAATTCTTAAATGAAAATCATTTTCTACACAAGTAAAAAAACATTGTCTTGTTTTTCATTAAAACAAGCATATCTTCCATTTGAATAAGTAAAATATTCATATTTCAAACCATAAACGGGATTATTTGAACAGATTATACTTGTTTTAAGGAAAAACGACCTCATTTTGTCTTATTACTTCAGAAGCCAAAACAATATTTTTTACTTCTTCATATTTCCTCATAATGGGAATTTTTAGATATTTTTATTAGAAACAAGACAAAAAAATTGGCAGCGCACTCATATTTTGTATTTATTATATGAAATATAAGTGCACTGGGCAACGCAGTGGCGCAGTAGGTAGTGCTGTCGCCTCACAGCAAGAAGGTCGCTGGTTCGAGCCTCGGCAGGGTCAGTTGGCGTTTCTGTGTGGAGTTTGCATGTTCTCACTGCGTTCGCGTGGGTTTCCTCCGGGTGCTCCGGTTTCCCCCACAAGTCCAAAGACATGCGGTACAGGTGAATTGGGTAGGCTAAATTGTCCGTAGTGTATGAGTGTGAATGAGTGAGTATGGATGTTTCCCAGAGATGGGTTGCAGCTGGAAGGGCATCCACTGCGTAAAACATGTGCTGAATAAGTTGGCGGTTCATTCCGCTGTGGCGACCCCGGATTAATAAAGGGACTAAGCCGAAAAGAAAATGAATGAATGAGTGCACTGCAAAACTTTTTGTCTTTATTATTATTATTATTAATATTATTATGTTGTTGTTGTTGTTTAAATCATAAAGTAGACTAGGCATGGGCCGGTATAAGATTCTGACGGTATGATAACCTTGGATAAAAATATCACGGTATCACGGTATTGTGATTACTGCTCTAAAATATATTCTTTTTAAATGTCTGGGTAAAAAACAAAGTTTTTTTCCCCTTTGAACACAATATATTTTATTTTGAGAAACATTTATAATATTTTGGAGCAGTAAACATGCCAGGCTAAATAATGAAAATGAATCATTGACCTCTGCTGTCTTCATTAGTTTCAAAAACACAGATTTAAAATGGCATCTTTGGATATCTTTTCTGCTGGAGATGCTGTTGTTAAAAAAATGTAAAAAAAAAAATCTTACACATACCTTAGGAACGGTATTAGAGAAAATTTTGGCGGTATGATAACCTTGACTTTTCCAAACCGCGGTATACCTTGAAAACGGTTATCGTCCCATGCCTAAAGTAGACATTTCACTTGCATTTAATATGCTTTTTAAATATCTATAAAACTGCATTTGTAAATTTAATTTGATGTTGACACCAAAATTGCACATCTTATCATTGATGCATTTAAATATCATTAGTATTTTAATACAATATAAACACCTACACTGCAAAAAAGCCGTTTTTACTTAGATTTTGTCTTGTTTCTAGTCCAAATATCTAAAAAGTCGAGCCAAAAAATAGTTTTGTTTTCAGAAATGTTTTGGTTTTGCTCATAATTTTTATGGACAGGATTTTAAAGTGCAGCCTTGGGCTGGAGGGGGTCCGGTTCGGGGACCAGAGGATTTCATCTCTGTTATTCACAGATGATGTTGTTCTGTTGGTTTAATCTAACATGAACCTTCAGTATGCACTGGGTTTGCTGCCGAGTGTGACGCGGCTGGGATGAAAATCAGCACCTCCGAGGCCATGATGCTCCACTGGAAAAAGGTGGCTTGCCATCTCCAGGTTGGAGGAAAGTCCTTACCCCAGGTGGAGGAGTTCAAGTATCTTGAGGTTTTGTTCACGAGTGAGGTGAAGGATGGAGCATGAGATTGACAGGCGGATTGGTGCAGCAGCAGCAGTAATGCGGTCGATGTACCGGTCCATTTTGGTAAAGAAGGAGCTGAGCCGAAAGGCAAAGCTCTCGATTTAATGGTCAATCTACGTTCCTACTCTCACCTATGGTCATGAGCTTTGGGTCATGACTGAAAGGACAAGATCTCGGATACAAGCGGCCGAAATGAGTTTCCTTCGCAGGGTGAGGGGTGAGAAGCTCTGTCAACCGGAAGGAGCTCGGAGTAGAGCCGCTGTTCCTCCACATCGAGAGATGTCAGCTGAGGTGGCTTGGGCATCTGTTTCGGATGCCTCCTGAACACCTACTAGGCATGCCCCACTGGGAGGAAGCCTCGGGGAAGACCAAGGACACGCTGGAGGGACTATGTCTCTCGGCTGGCCTGGGAACGCCTCGGGATCCCCTCGGAGGAGCTGGAGGAAGTGTCTGGGGAAAGGGAAGTCTGGGGTTCTCTCCTGAGACTGCTGCCCCCGCGGATGAATGAATGTTTTCAGAAATAATGAGTCAAAATGAAGTGAGTTTTTCCCATAAAATAAGCAAAGTAATCTGCCGATGGGGTAAGCTAAATAATCTTGTTTTTAGTTTTGACGATTATTTTTCTTAGCACATTGGTAGAATATTTAGTTTCTTTTAAGGATAAACTCTCTTAAATTTTGCATATTATTTCAATATTTTTTGCTCGTCTAAAAAAATTTTTCTTGATTTAAGGATCTTTAGATATTTTGACTAGAATTAAGACAAAAAATCTAAATAAGAAAAGCATTTTTTGCAGTGTAAAGATACAAAATCAATACTTTTTGTTATTCTGCCAGTGCAATGCCATTAAATATTTATATATACCTTTAATACACTTATTTTTAATCACAGCCACCACGCTCATGTGACGTCTACTGTAGTGAATTGAAGCACTGCAAGAGTTTAAGAAACAGGTTTCATGAATATTACACCTACGGCAGAGCTCCAGACTGCCAGCAGTGGAAACAAGACTATCAGAACTGTAAAGAGTGGGAGAAAAACCACAGCACGCAAGCCAAGGTGAGCAGAAATAACCTGTATGGAGACACTTGTATCTTTGGGGTTAGTACCGTCTCCTCACAGCGAGAAGGTCGCTGGTTTGAGGCTCGGCTGGGTCAGTTGGCATTTCTGTGTGGAGTTTGCATGTTCTCCCTGTGTTGGCGTGGGTTTCCTCAGGGTGCTCCGGTTTCCCCCACAGTCCAAACACATGAGCTACAGCTTAATTAAATAAACAAACTGGACTTAATGTATGAGTGTGTGTGTGTGAATCTGAGAGTGTATGGGTGTTTCCCAGTACTGGAAGTGCATCCGCTGCATAAAATATATGCTGGAATAGTTGGCGGTTCGTTCCTCTGTGGCGACCTCTGATAAATAAGGGACTAAGCCGAAGGAAAATGAATGAATGAGTATTTGTAATGTGTTACTTTACACCACTGCTAGCATGTGATTATTGTTGCCTTTTTTTCCATCAGGAATCTCTGCAGGAGAGCGAGAGGAAGCGGCTGGCGGATCAGAGGAAGTTCACTCCGGTCTGGGAGCTTCGGCAAAACCCTCCGTCTGACTGGCATCTGCCGCTTAACCAGGGCAAACCACAGGACCCTTAAACACACACACACACACACACACACACATACAGGACTGCTTATGATGCCAGAAACTCAGGAAGAAAGCACTGGAGCTGTATAAACATTCAGTGTAAACCTCCTCACACTACCTCACCTGGACCGATGCGTTTCTGCGCAGATTTTTCTGGTGCTCAATGCTAAACAGCTTCAAAAGACTAATTAAAATATAATAAAATCAACATTTCAGAAGAAACATTTGATCAGAAAGTCAACGCATAGCTCAAAATGATTGTTCTACTTTTAATCAAAATATTTCACAAACTCTGATTCGTTGTTAATCAATATCGCGCCAAAATATATATATATTGTACTACTATTGATCATTTAAAATGCAGCGCATGTTTATATTTGTCTATTCAAAAGATATTCTCATGCTCAATGCAAAACAATGCTTCAAAAGACTAATCGAAATATAATAACATCAACATTTCATGATGAACATTTGATGAGAAAGTCAATACATAGCACAAAAAAATAAGTTTTATATATGTTGTTCTGCTTTTGATCAAAATATATCGCAACTTCAGATTTGTTGTTGATCAAAAGCTATTCAAAATATGGAATTATTAAAATGAATATTGCATACAAGCATTTTATGAGTGAATCAATATAGCGCCAGAAACAAAAGGAAACATTTTGTTCTGCTTTTGATAGAAATATAATGCAACTACAGATTTGTTGTGGATTAAAATGTATTTAAAATACAGAAATAATAAAATGAACATTGCATACAAGCATTTTATAAGGAAAAAATCATCTCAGCACCTACAAAATTATTATATTTGTTCTACTTTTGATCATTTTCCATTCAAAATATATCATGAGCATAGATTTGTCTTTAATCAAAAGGTGTTTTAATTCTCTACATGTGTTTATGAATGGACACCTAAAACGTTAAATGTTTATGACTGGGTTTTTTTAACAGAGTTTGGCCTTTATTGTTTCACTGGAGACCTTATTATTATTATTTATTGCGCTACAAAAATGAATCTATTTGTAATTATTACTATTAAAATGTTCCTCCTTCTGTAACAGCTAATAAAGATATAAACAATAAATAAATAAACCACATCGAGGATTGCAAAAACTTTTTTTTTTTTTTTTACTTGTATTGAATGACGATGGGCGACGCGGTGGCGGAGTGGGTAGCACGTTCGCCTCACTCCAAGAAGGTCGCTGGTTCGAGCCTCGGCTAGGTCAGTTGGCTTTTCTGTGTGGAGTTTGCATGTTCTCCCCGCGTTCGTGTGGGTTTCCTCCGGGTGCTCCGGTTTCCCCCACAAGTCCAAAGACATGTGGTACAGGTGAATTGGGTAGGCTAAAATTGACCATAGTGTATGAGTGTGTGTGAATGTGTGTGTGTGGATGTTTCTCAGTGATGGGTTGTGGCTGGAAGGGCATCCGCTGTGTAAAAAGTGTGCTGGATAAGTTGGCGGTTCATTCCGCTGTGGCGACACTAGATTAATAAAGGGACTAGGCCGAAAAGAAAATGAATAAATGACGATTATTTTTTGAGCAGCAAATAAGAATATTCATATTAAATTTCTGAAGGATGATGTGACTGGAGTAATGATGCTAAAATCATAACTACTATGGAAGTGTCAATGGTTACTGGATTACAATGACCTTCGTAATATCTTCTTTAGTGTTTAACAGAAAAAAGAAACTCACAAAGGTTTGGAAACAACTTAAGGGAGAGTAAATGTGGAGTAAATTTTCATTTTTGGGGAGCTATCTTTAACCTCCTAAGGCTTAGTGGCCACACAGTTGAAGTCAGAATTATTAGCCCCCCTTTGAATTTTTTTTTCTTTTTTAAATATTTCCCAAATGATGTTTAACAAAGCAAGGGAATTTTCACAGTATGTCTGATAATATTTTTTCTTCTGGAGAAAGTCTTATTTGTTTTATTTCGGCTAGAATAAAAGCAGTTTTTAATTTTTTAGAAACCATTTTAAGGTCAGAATTATCAGCCCCTTTAAGCTAGATATTTTTTTCAATAGTCTACAGAACAAACCATCATTATACAATAACTTGCCTAATTACCCTAACCTGCCTAGTTAACCTAATTAACCTAGTTAAGCCTTTAAATGTCACTTTAAGCTGTATAGAAGTGTCTTGAAAAATATCTAGTCAAATATTATTTACTGTCATCATGGCAAAGATAAAATAAATCAGTTATTAGAAATTAGTTATTAAAACTATTATGATTAGAAATGTGTTGAAAAAATCTTCTTTCCGTTAAACAGAAATTGGGGAAAAAAACAGGTGTATTAATCATTCAGGGGGGCTAATAATTCTGACTTCAACTGTATGTGGACAGCACATTTTAGCTCTTAAGTGGCCATTTAAAATACTTTGAATGTTTTATATTTTGTTGCAGACATACAGTGTCATCCTGCAATATGAAATGTCCCAAACACTATTTTTAACTGACTCTGATTTCACTCTGATAGTCAAAACATGTTAAAAAAAAAAGTATATTTTATATATGCATTAAAAACATTCAGGAAAAAGTGTTTTATGTAAATTCAAACCACGAGTCCACATATATGGACATCATTTTTCTCTAAAAGTACATCATATCAAAAGATGATACTTAGGTTTTATTCTAATGAGGTTCCAATATGCCCAAATAGCAAAGAGAAATAAAAAAATGCATGTAAAAAAAAAACACCTTGGGTCATGTCACCCTGCAGCCCAAGACCGGTTACTCACTGAAGCTAAGCAGGGCTGCGCCTGGTCAGTACCTGGATGGGAGACCACATGGGAAAACTAGGTTGCTGTTGGAAGTGGTGTTAGTGTGGCCAGCAGGGGGTGCTCAACCTGTGGTCTGTGTGAGTCCTAATGCGCCAGTATAGTGAAGGGGACACTATACTGTCAGTGAGCGCCGTCTTTTGGATGAGATGTTAAACTGAGGTCCTGACTCTCTGTGGTCATTAATAATACCATGACACTTTTCGTAAAGAGTAGGGGTTTAACCCCAGTGTTCTAGCCAAATTCCCTTCATCGGCCCTTACCCATCATGGCCTCCCAATCATCCCCATCCACTTAATTGGCTCTATCACTGTCTCTCCACTCCACCTATAGCTGGTGAAGCACTGGCGCTGTTGTCCTGTGGATGCTGCACACTAGTGGTGGTGTGGAGAGACCGCCCTCATGATTGTGAAGCGCTTTGGGTGTATGGCCATACACGATAAATGCGCTATATAAATACACACATTACATTATATTACATTAACCAAATCCAGCTAATCCACATACGAGGAACGGACCCCAGAATGTTCTTTTATTTTTAATCTATAAACTCGATCACAACATGATGATTTAATACCATAATCATAAATTCACATCAATATAATAATGTCAATCTCTCCTTTTGTTCTCTCAGAGGATAATAGGACACTTGTTTTTTAATTCTTTGTCTATATACAGTCACCGTCTCTCCTCACTGTATATAAACTCGTGTAATGTCATTATATTTTCCGTCCGGAGCCTCATAGTCAGCGTTGGCCGGTGTGTAACAGGGCCCGTGATGCATGAAAGGGAGCGTATCTGTATCAGGACGGAGCGCAGCATTGTAAAGCTCTTTAGACTCCAGTTTCAGCTGCTTCAGCGCCTGCTTTTGGGCCTTCAGCGCCTCCTGGATCTCCTGCATCTCCATCTGGTGCTGTTTGTGTTTGTGTCTGGACCATTCCTTTAGCAGCAGAGCTCTGCGCTCGCTCTCCTCGAAACACACTTCTGGAGGAGCACGCGTCCTGCAACACACACAACAAATATATGACTAGTTTAATGCCTCTTTAACACTAGCAGTGACTTTGTAAGCTGCCTGTGGCTCTGGGTGGCGATTGAAACAAAGACTATACAAGACATGTCACTCGTATAGTTTTGAATGGAGAAAAGTGTAACGGTCAATATGGCCAATGAAGCCACGCCTACTAGTACAGGAGCCAATCAGTGATCGATATAGACTGACATTTCTCTGGGGGAGAGCCTTAGACCAGACGTGTGCTTTGTAACAGTTTCTGTGTTCAACAAACACACTGGAATCTCAGTAAATACTTGCTTCACAGACATAAGAAATACATCCTGATAATGCTTGAAATCTGTACTTTTAAATGAACCAGATACACTTAAAAACAGAAGGTTTCTGGTTTTGTAATCTGTGTGAAACAAGCGAGAGGTACAGTCCGTCCTTTCAAACGCACATCACATGACAGCAACTACTCAAATGCCCACAGACTTGTAAACAAAGAGTCGTTGTCATTTCTGGAGGAGATTCGCCATCAAGACCAACGTGTGAATTACTTAAGAAGAGCAGCGTGATCAGACGATGCATTATTCAGAGGATGATCATGTGTAGAACGGCCGTAAATGAGGTTGGTGTCGTGATCTCGTTCCTTTCGAGTGTGCATGCGCATTAGCTCGGGCAACCGGGAAATATGCAGATTTTGTTTGATTCGAACATTTACATATGAAACTTCTGAGACTGAAGTCGTCGCTTAATTTTATTGGTGATCCCAAATGTGAAATGTAATCGTGAGCTTAGCAAATAGTTTTGGAGATTTTGATGTTTCCCTATTCAAATAGAATGCCCGAGCACACTGCCTGAGAGGCGTAAAGAGACTTTGATTGAAACCCATAAATATTAGGGGTGTCAAAATTAATTGTTTCTTCGGTGCACCGCGATGCAGACGCGGACAATTCGGTATCGGTTCAGTAATAATCATAACCGGTTATTATGTACTGACGTCATTTATCTCACATGCGCTATGTTGCGATAGCTTACTATGGCGAGGGGGGCGAGCGCGAGTGTTTACAATGCTTCACCTACTTGATGCACAAACTGTGCACAATTTCACTGCGTGTGCGTTTTCTGGACACTCTTTCACTGACACTCACGCCCCATTCACACGGGGCTTCAGCGTCAACGCTTGCCAGAGGGCGTGTCTGAAGTTGGGGCTGACGCGATCGTCATAGCAGCGTCAGCCAATGAAATTAGTCAGCAATAGGCCACTGTCGGCGCTTGAAAAGTTGAGCAAGTCCCAACTTTTGTAGCGAGCAACGCCTCTGAAGCGGCGCCGACGGATCCACAACTTCACAATCTTCAACGCTTCCCATTCACTTTGAATGGGTGACGTCAGGCGTTGCCGAACTGCATTGTGGATCCGTCGGCGCCGCTTCAGAGGCGGTGCTCGCTGCAGAAGTTGGGACTTGCTCAACTTTTCAAGCGCCGACGGAAGCGTCAGCCAATTAGATCGCTGTATGCAAATACACCGGCTCCAACAGTGGCCTATTGCTGACTAATTTCATTGGCTGATGCTGCTATGACGATCACGTCAGCCCCAACTTCAGACACGCCCTCTGGCAAGCATTGACGCTGAAGCCTCGTGTGAATGGGGCGTGAGAGAATGAAAGTAAACTCTCTCTCGCTGTGGCCCATTTGACCTGCTGGCGTGACTTTTCCTCTCCTCTCAGCTGATACGGCGATACTTCTGGATAGAGGTCTGCATTCCCAAGGCTGTAAGGCGGGAGCCGCTGGACCAGACCAGATTTCTTGTGGCGCGGTAATAAATTTCCGAATAAAGCGTGGGAGCGGTCGGTAACGCCCCATTCACACGGGGCGTCAGCTTCAACGCTTCCCATTCACTTTGAATGGGTGACGTCAGGCGTTGCCGAAGTGCATTGTGGATCCGTCGGCGCCGCTTCAGTGGCGTTGCTCGCTGCAGAAGTTGGGACATGTTCAACTTTTCAAGCGCCGACGGAAGCGTCAGCCAATCAGATCGCTGTATGCAAATACACCAGCTCCAACAGTGGCCTATTGCTGACTAATTTAATTGGCTGACGCTGCTATGACGATCGCGTCAGCCCCAACTTCAGACACGCCCTCTGATAAGCGTTGAAGCTGAAGCCTCGTGTGAATGGGGCGTAACTCTGGTGTAAGTTGAACGGGAGCGGGCGGTCTAACAATATCACTCCCAAGCGAGCAAGCACGTGTGTGTGTGTGTGTTTATGTGTGTGAATGAGAGAGAGCGATGCTGTGTGTTGCTGTCTTTGTTTGTGTGCGTGTATGAATGAGAGGCTGTGATGCTCTGTGTCGCTTGCTTGGTGCTGTGTGCAGTGTTGCCAGATGTAGCTGATGTAGATGTAGCTGGGGGTTAGACGCTCCAAAATGTATGAGGGGTGGTTGGATCGTCCTATATTTCATGAAAAGTGGGGGAAACGGTCCCAAATTTCACGAATAGTGGGGGGGGTTACGGGAGATCGCGGGCAAGTACCTTTACAATACCGCCCAAATATCCACTACCCGCCTATGTTATTTTTTGCCCGCAAACTTGGATTCAAAACCGCCCAATCTGGCAACACTGGCTGTGTGTCTATGTGTGTGTGTGTGTGTGTGTGTGTGTTTATACAGACAGCCCCCCCACCCCCAAATATAAAACTGTGTTTGGGGAAAGCATCGACAATGCACCGTGATGCACAGAGGTATCGAATTGAACCGAATCGATGGCATGATAATTGTAACCGAACTGTGAGACCAGTGTAGGTTCACACCCCTAATAGATATATACACTAGATATCGCATACGAACCCTGAGCATGCGTCAATAGAGCTGCCACATTTGTACAGGGCTCCCAGGACAAACCGCACTAGTCAAGACTAAAGCCAATGTGAAGATGCTGCACTTTAGCGCTGTGTAGGGGTGTAGTAACAAGCAAACAAAGAAAACAAAGCACAAAGGCAGAACATTTCATCATTTTTAAAAAAGTTTTTGTAAACAAGTCACGTTATTGATGATAATACAGACACTTACTGCATTCACCATAAGGCAAAGTAACACCAACTTGCACTAAATACTCAGCTTATGCTAGTTTTGTTGAATAAAATCAGCAAACAATGAAAAAGAAATATGACAACAAGACGCTGCGGTGCCAGAAACGTGTATTATTGTCGGCTAAGTGAACGAGTCGTTCATAACGAGGATTCATTCACAAACGAATCGCTCCCTTCATTAGAATGAGAAGTGAAGGCAGGCAAGGAGGGGTGTTTCAGGACACGGATTAGACCAAATTTAACAGGGAGGGAGATGATACATTTCCATGCACACAAACAAACACTCTTTGTCGACAATGCCCGTGCGGTCACTTATCCATCAATGTAGGAAAGTGATGTTAAATTATAATTTTCGTAATTTAAAAAAATATTTGCATACTGACTACTGGGGAAAACTCCCAATCGCAGATATATGTATATATGTGTATATCTCTGGCTCTGGATAGCCACAGTCCTCCATTGCACCTTGGTCCTGCATTCATTTCAAAGGAGAGCTGCCCTGTACTAAAATGGCGGCTCTATTGACGCATTCCTTCCAATGTGCAACAACAGGGTAGGCGACATCTAATGATATCTATGATTGAAACCGTTGTGGGCGTTCCCACCTTGAGGTGGGAATAATAACTCCTGTCTAATAACTGATTTATTTTGTCTTTGCCATGATGAAAGCACATAATATTTTACTAGATATTTTTCAAGATACTAGTATTCAGCTTAAAGTGACATTTAAAGGCTTAACTAGGTTAATTTGGTTAACTAGGCAGGTTAGAGTAATTAGGCAAGTTATTGTATAACGATGGTTTGTTCTGTAGACTATCCAAAACAAATATTGCTTAAAGGGGCTAATAATTTTGACCTCAAAATGGTTTTATAAAAATTAAAAACTGCTTTTATTCTAGCCGAAATAAAACAAATAAGACTTTCTCCAGAAGAAATAATATTATAGGAAGTACTGTGAATAATTCCTTGCTCTGTTACCCAGACTGTAGTTATGTGTAATTATTACATTCTTTCACCTGGTGTCGTCGAAGCTTTTGGCTGAACTAATGAAGTCTTCAATGGGAATAAGCTCTGGAGAGACTTTCTCCATCCTTTTCAGTCTCTTCTTCAGTCGGTCCTTCACTAGCATTTCTTGCCGCGGGTCCACCTTCTTCTTCTTCTTCTTGGGTTCGGCTCTGTGGTGTTTAAAACACAAAGAAAGTGAAACGTGCAACTCCAGCGTTATGGATGTGACATTTACAGTAAAAAAAAAACACAGAGGAAGTACATGTCAACCTTATATTGAAGCAACTGTTTATATTTTCCAAAACTACTCATCACAGAGTTATGGGATCAGAAAAATTTCAATCTGTAAACATGTTTTATATTTTAAATGAGGGAAATAAACATGTGTTATGGATGTGACCAAAAACGTCTGCAAGTTTACAGTATACAACATACTTTGTAGAAATTCTGTGAATTAAACTGCTCAACCCCAAAAGAAACAATGCTAATCAAAAGGATAAGAGTTAGCTTACTATAGAATAAAATCATTGATCTTATTTTATTTGACATTTTTTGCATTTATGAGGATAAAGCTGTGTTACGAATGTGACAGATGTGAAATTGGCACTTGTGTGACTTTGGTAAATCAAATATAATAGTTTGAAAACATTGACAGAGACATTTTTGAGCATTTTCACAGTACTGTAAAACACAAGCCAGAGCAAACAATGCAGAAAGGTTTCACTATTTTGGTGAAAGAGCAAGGTTGACATTTGCATGGAATTGCTCAAACAAATATTTAGCTAAAAAATCAATAAACGGATAAGGAATCTCATTGAAACGGGATAGGAGAATTATGTTGTCAGTATTTTTTAGGGTAATTGTTTAAATAGAATCTTATTTTTACTTAATAATCAATGTAATGTAATGTATTTTTTTATTTAATGCCATGTCAGCAACCAAGGCTATTTTCATGGCAAGAACATTTCAATAATAAATAAACAATTAAGAACAACAAACAAATGAATACACAAGTTAAATAAGATTTTTAGAATTAATACTTGATAAGAATTCTAAAATTTTTCCTGGTGTCCCTTTGTTAAAAATGTCCTTAAGAGAGTTCATTTCATAAAAAAGTCTTCTGGAATCATTTAAAGCAGGACAGTCCAGTAAAATGTGTTTTACTGTAAGAGGAATTGTGCAGTAAAAACATTGTGTGGGGTCTTCATCTTTAAGTAAAAAGGCATGGGTTAGTCTTGTATGTCCAATACAACATCTGGTAAAAATCACTTGATCAACTCTAGTCTTAAAATGTCTTAAAATTCTGTGTGAGATTTCAGGTTGGATTTCATGTAATTTATTATTTTCCAATGCATCCCACTCCTCTTGCCACTTATTTAAAATGTAAACGTTGATAAAAGGTCTCATCTCTGAGGGACGAATTTGACATTTGTTCACCACTTGCTTCAAAGCGTCTTTAGCAGCTGCATCAGCTCGCTCATTTCCTGTAAGCCCGACATGTCCTGGAATCCAGCAAAAAATGATATGATAAAACTGGTTTTGTAGTTGGTGAACTTTGGTTAAAATACTGTCAATCAAAGGATGATCATTTTTTTGAAGATTCCATCACTTGGAGGCATGATTTGGAGTCTGTAAAAATAATAGATTTCTTTTGTTGGACATTTTCTATGTATTCCAATGCTAAAAGTAAAGCACGGGCTTCAGCTGTGAATATGGAACATTCTTTAGGCAGACTGACTCCATAACTTTGTTGTCCAGTCACCATTGCTGCTGCTACACTTAATAATCACAACTTTGATGTAGTGATAAGGATATACTTTATTAACAATAACAAAAGTACCATAGGACTTAGGGTATTCTTTTAAGTAACTTTCAGTACTGTGTAGTGTTTGTGATATGTACACATATGTGAGCAATTCCAGCGTTATGGATGTGACATTTGCAGTAAAATCTCAAAACATAAATTGACAGAGGAAGTAATATGTTAACATTATATTGAAACATCTGTTTATATTTTCCAAAACTACTGACCACAGAGTTGTGGAGGCAGAAAAATATCAATCTGTAAACACGTTTTATACTTTAAATGAGGGAAATAAACATGCGTTATGGGTGTGACGAAAAAAGTTAGCGTTGTTACAGTATACAACATACTTTGTAGAAATTCTGTGAATTAAACTGCACAACCCAAAAGAAACAATGCTAATCAAAAGGATAAGAGTCGGCTCGCTATAGAACAAAAACGACTGATTTGATTTTATTTGATATTTTTTGCCTTTATGAGGAAAAAGCTTGTTATGGATGTGACAGATGTGAAATTGCCACTTGTGTGATTTTGGTAAATCAAATATAATTGCTTGAAAACATTGACAGACATTTTTGAGTATTTCTAAAGTACTGTAAAATACAAGCCTACACAAAAAACGCAGAAACAGTTTCGATATTTTGTCGAAAACTAAATTTCTTTCATTGCAAGGTTAACATTTGCATGGAATTACTCATATACACACACACTCACCGGCCACTTTATTAGGTACACCTGTCCAATTGTTCGTTAACGCAAATTTCTAATTAGCCAATCACATGGGAGCAACTCAACGCATTTAGGCATGTAGACATGGTCAAGACGATCTGCTGCAGTTCAAACTGAGCATCAGAATGGGGAAGAAAGGGGATTTAAGTGACTTTAAACGTGGCATGGTTGTTGGTGCCAGACAGGCTGGTCTGAGTATTTCAGAAACTGCTGATCTACTGGGATTTTCACGCACAACCATCTCTAGGGTTTACACAGAATGGTCTGAAAAAGAGAAAGTATCCAGTGAGCGGCAGTTCTGTGGGTGCAAATGCCTTATTGATGCCAGAGGTAAGAGGAGAATGGCCAGACTGGTTCCAGTTGATAAAAAGGCAACAGTTACTCAAATAAGCACTCGTTACAACCGAGGTCTGCAGAAGAGCATCTCTGAACACACAACACGTCCAACCTTGAGGCGGATGGGCTACAGCAACAGAAGACCACACCGGGGGCCACTCCTGTCAGCTAAGAACAGGAAACTGAGGCTACAATTCACACTGGCTCACCAAAACTGGACAATAGAAGATTGGAGATACGTTGCCTGGTCTGATGAGTCTCCATTTCTGCTGCCACATTCAAATGCTGGAGTCAGAATTTTGCATCAACAACATGAGAGCATGGATCCATCCTGCCTTGTATAAATGGTTCAGGCTGGTGCTGTAATGGTGTGGGGGATATTTTCTTGGTACACTTTGGGTCCATTAGTACCAATTGAGCATCATGTCAACGCCACAGCCTACCTGAGTATTGTTGCTGACCATGTCCATCCCTTTATGACCACAGTGTCTCCATCTTCTGATGGCTACTTCCAGCAGGATAACGCACCATGTCATAAAGCGTGAATCATCTCAGACTGGTTTCTTGAACATGACATTGAGTTTACTGTATTCAATGGCCTCCACAGTCACCAGCGCTCAATCCAATAGAGCACCTTTGGGATGTGGTGGAAGGGGAGATTGGCATCATGGATGTGCAGCCGACAAATCTGCAGCAACTGCGTGATGCTATCATGTCAATATGGAGCAAAATCTCTGAGGAATATTTCCAGTACCTTGTTGAATCTATGCCATGAAGGATTAAGGCAAAACTAGAAAGGTACTAGTAAGGTGTACCTAAAACAGTGGCCGGTGAGTGTATATATGTGGATCAAATATAAAATACCCATTTTGAGTGATTTATATACACAGAAATGATATTAAATGCAGATAAAAAGTCTAATGTTTCAACTAATTTCGAAAAATAACAAACATTCATTCATTCAGCACACATAGGCTATTGTGCCATATACATTTTAAAATATCTATAAAAATTTGTTACCATATTCATTCATTCATTTTCTTTTTGGCTTAGCCCCTTTATTAATCTGGGGTCACCACAGCGGAATGAACCGCCAACTTATCCAGTATGTGTTTTACGCAGCGGATGCCCTTCCAGCTGCAACCCATCTGTGGGAAATTGTTACCATATTAAATTAGATTGTTTTAAAATTGATTTTGAAGTGTCTTGCTGACAAATAAGTGACCTTTTAATTAACAGTTAATAAAAATAACATTTAATTAACTGGGGGCTAAACAGTAATCATTAAAAACAGAGTTTTAATATAGCTTTTTGTTCTAAAATTATATTTCTAATTAATTATCTTTGTTCTAAATATGCCTGACAAGACTTTCCCCCCCATGTAATCTATTATTACACTATATTTTAGTGAGTGTTTCTGTAAATCATGAACATAATAAGTATCAAAATCCTTATACATAAGTTGTATCTTTACTGACCTTAATGGTGCAGATGTTTTCAACGAAAGCATTGATGTAAACCAGTGACTGTGTCTGACAGCAACTACAGAACTGCAACTGTAAAAGAGGTATTTATTATTAGCATAACAATAATTATCATCCTCGTGACCTCTGCGTTACTTTAATATGATCGCGTGCACATGGATATCTATAGTCAAATGCTTACCATGAGGTTTGACTGGAAATAATCCGGTTTACAGCACGACACACAAATCCCGCCATAATTTACAGAAAAATCGACTTTACAAACATAAAATGTGAGGAATTAAACGTGTTTTGCTCCTTTCGGTGGCCAATGTGGATCTGTAGGTCAGCGTAAAAACACTTCCGCTATCACAGACGCACTTTCGCGTTATTAGATTTTCTTTATTAGCTGACATTTAAATTTTAATATCTGCATTAAATATCAAAATTATTACATATTTAGTGTATAATGTAACTTTACGTTTAAAGTAAAAGGTTGTTGGATTATTTAAATTTTTATGAGTATGTCGAATGTTGTGAAGTGAATGTTAAGAGTAAGTAGGTGAAAGGTCGGAGTGTGTGCGTTTGTGTGTGTGAAGCTGCTCAAACGATCTCAAGCACAGTCGATATCATGGCTCTCCTCAGAGGTAAATAAACTTTATATATTTTACGTTAAAATAATGTGTTATATATGGTAAAACTGCTGGAATGATTTGATTTGTACGTGTTATCTGCTTTTGCACTTGTTTTCTGCCCTGCACTTGAACTTCATTACCTCAATGTCACTGTTAGTCAGTTATTTATCCTATTTTTATTAATAATATTTCTATTTTTATTTCTCCACCATCTAAATAGGCGAATACTTAAAGTTGACTTTGTGTTATTTAAGTGAATTATTAATGTTTCCCCCCTCAGCTCTTCTTTAGTAAATACAATTAGTTTGAATGCTCGTTATGAATCAAAACTGAATTAAATGTAATTAATTAAAGTTAACAAAAAGGGTTAGATGTCGTGTAGGAAACTCAAACATCAGATTAAACTATGACTACTGACAGAATTAGGTTAAAGGGGAGGTCAGTGACATAAACCCTTGTTTACTCTAGGAATGTTTACTCTTTGTGTATATCTATCTATCTATATTATCTATCTATCTATATTATCTATCTATCTATATTATCTATCTATCTATCTATCTATCTATCTATATTATCTATCTATCTATATTATCTATCTATCTATCTATATTATCTATCTATCTATCTATCTATCTATCTATATTATCTATCTATCTATCTATCTATCTATCTATCTATATTATCTATCTATCTATCTATATTATCTATCTATCTATCTATCGTTCTTTCTATCTATCTATCTATCTATCTATCTATCTATCTATCTATCTATCTATCTATCTATCTATCTATCTATATTATCTATCTATCTATCTATATTATCTATCTATCTATCTATCTATCTATCTATCTATCTATCTATCTATCTATCTATCTATCTATCTAGATAGAAAGATAGATGGATTTGTTTCTAACTTGTTGCATGCATTTCTGTATTTTGTATAACGGCGGCTTGATTTTCCCTTAACTCCAGGTATCAAATCAGATTAGGTTTATGTCGGTCTAAAAGTTATTCATTTCCTAAGCTTTGATCATGATATTGACCATAAACTGGAAAAATGATACTTTAGCGGGTGTAATAAGTAAATGAAAATAAGCTTTTGTGTGTGTAGAATTGCTTTATTGTATATGTAAAACGTAATTAAAGTATTATAAAGTACAATAGGTAACACTTTACAGCAAGATTTATTAGTAAATGCTAGTTAATGCATAGAAATCAGTAAGAAATAAACGTGTTTATTAAAGTTACAATGTTAGTTAAAGAATATATATTAAAAATATTATGTTAGTTTAAAAATACAACTGAATTTATTAGTTAATAACTCTCAATTTAATAAAACAATTACGACTTATCAGGAATTAACTAAGAAAATAACATCGCTTATGTAGTTTATCAGGTGTTTAATTAAATGATTTTTTCAATCATTCATTCATTTTCTTTTTGGCTTATTCCCTTTATTATTCTGGGGTCGCCACAGCGGAATGAACCACCTAAATTATTTTTTATTAACAGAAAATATAGTAAAATTTTCCCTTTTCCCAACAGGGAAAACCATCAACAATCAAGAATACCTGCTTAGTTACTGTATATGCTGTCATGGCTTTGCACTTAAAATGTGATTATAATTCAAGTCAATGGGGCAAAAACAACCACTAAAATAACCAAAGGGGAGTCAATTTGCCCACAGTACAGGCAGTGCAGAATTATTAGGCAAATGAGTATTTTGAGCACATCATCCTCTTTATGCATGTTGTCTTACTCCAAGTTGTATAGGCTCGAAAGCCTACTACCAATTAAGCATATTAGGTGATGTGCATCTCTGTAATGAGAAGGGGTGTGGTCTAATGACATCAACACCCTATATCAGGTGTGCATAATTATTAGGCAACTTCCTTTCCTTTGGCAAAATGGCTCAAAAGAAGGACTTGACAGGCTCTGAAAAGTCAAAAATAGTGAGATATCTTGCAGAGGGATGCAGCACTCTTAAAATTGCCAAGCTTCTGAAGCGTGATCATCGAACAGTCAAGCGTTTCATTCAAAATAGTCAACAGGGTCGCAAGAAGCGTGTGGAAAAACCAAGGCGCAAAATAACTGCCCATGAACTGAGAAAAGTCAAGCGTGCAGCTGCCAAGATGCCACTTGCCACCAGTTTTGCCATATTTCAGAGCTGCAACATCACTGGAGTGCCCAAAAGCACAAGGTGTGCAATACTCAGAGACATGGCCAAGGTAAGAAAGGCTGAAAAACGACCACCACTGAACAAGACACACAAGCTGAAACGTCAAGACTGGGCCAAGAAATATCTCAAGACTGATTTTTCTAAGGTTTTATGGACTGATGAAATGATAGTGAGTCTTGATGGGCCCGTGGCTGGATCGGTAAAGGGCAGAGAGCTCCAGTCCGACTCAGACGCCAGCAAGGTGGAGGTGGAGTACTGGTTTGGGCTGGTATCATCAAAGATGAGCTTGTGGGGCCTTTTCGGGTTGAGGATGGAGTCAAGCTCAACTCCCAGTCCTACTGCCAGTTTCTGGAAGACACCTTCAAGCAGTGGTACAGGAAGAAGTCTGCATCCTTCAAGAAAAACATGATTTTCATGCAGGACAATGCTCCATCACACGCGTCCAAGTACTCCACAGCGTGGCTGGCAAGAAAGGGTCTAAAAGAAGAAAAACTAATGACATGGCCTCCTTGTTCACCTGACTGAACCCCTTAGAGAACCTGTGGTCCATCATCAAATGTGAGATTTACAAGGAGGGAAAACAGTACACCTCTCTGAACAGTGTCTGGGAGGCTGTGGTTGCTGCTGCACACAATGTTGACGGTGAACAGATCAAAACACTGACAGAATCCATGGATGGCAGGCTTTTGAGTGTCCTTGCAAAGAAAGGTGCCTATATTGGTCACTGATTTGTTTTTGTTTTGTTTTTGAATGTCAGAAATGTATATTTGTGAATGTTGAGATGTTATATTGGTTTCACTGGTGAAAATAAATCATTGAAATGGGGATATATTTGTTTTTTGTTAAGTTGCCTAATAATTCTGCACAGTAATAGTCACCTGCACACACAGATATCCTCCTAAAATAGCTCAAACTAAAAACAAACTAAAAACTTCTTCCAAAAATATTCAGCTTTGATATTAATGAGCTTTTTGGGTTCATCGAGAACATGGTTGTTGTTCAATAATAAAATTAATCCTCAAAAATACAACTTGCCTAATAATTCTGCACTCCCTGTATATTGAGTTTTTTTTTTTAAATTTCAAAGCATTTTCCCAAAATATGTGTCAAAATAAGATTTGTCACCAAAAATCATTCCACTTGCTGAAACACAGAATTAGTTGTGACCAAATTAAGACTCAAAATCACCCCAGAGTAGATGAAAACATCTTCTATAGCAGTGTTTCTCAACCACATTCCTGGAGGACCACTAATACTGCATGTTTTGGAAGTCTTCTTTGTCAGTCACACCTATTACAGGTCTTTCAGTCTCTGCTGTTGAGCTGATGATCTGTATCAGGTGTGTTTGGTTAGGGAGACATAGAGACTGCACAGAGCTGGTGGTCCTCCAGGAGCGTGGTTGAGAAACACTGCCATACAGCACACAAGGGTTTAAATAAACAGTTGATTGTTCAATCAGGTAGTGCTGTTATAAAACCACTGCCAATACAAGAATCTAGAGCTGCACTATATTGAAAAAATCTGATATTGCAATATGAATACAGTTTCAGAAGATGGTTTTAATAGCTCTATTTGACAGTATTTAGGTACAGAAATTCAATAATCACAATGCAAAAAAGATGCTTTTCTTACTTTTTGTCTTGTTTCTAGTCCAAAGATTTTTAGACCAAGTAAAAGTATTGTTGAGTGAAGAGTTTTTTGCTTGCGTTAAGGAAATTATTTGCCAGTGGAGTAACTGAAATAATCTTGTTTTCTCTTTGAAATGTAGATATTTGGAATAGAAACTACAAAAATTCTAAGAAAGAAATGATTTTTTGCATAAATCATATAAATACAGTGATTAAATACAATTCTGTGGCTCCTGGTCAACTATAATTGAGACTGGACATTGCATATCTTACGATATCGATGCTAAACACGATTGTGCAGCCCTACTACAATCTGAATATTTTCAAAAGACACTAAAAGTTTAAGTAATAATGAATTTTTTGCTCGCTGTACACTGCAAAATCCTCAGAGTTAAATGTACTCAGTTCAGAGAGTATTTGGTCCTTCTTTAAATTAGGGCCAACAGGTTGGTAATAAGTAAAGCTGTTTAAGAAGTTGCTTAATGATCCTCTGCTGAGATTTTGAGAGATTCAATGTATTATATTTTAGCTGATTTCATCTAAGGCTGTGACTGAAGTCAGTTGTAGTTCTGTGTTTCTGTTTATTAACAGCAAGTGTTCATCATCAGTGCTAAATTATTACCTAATTTATCCTTTCATTGTCTCAGTGAAGCTGCGGTCACACTGGACTTTTCTCCCCATAGACTTCCATTCATACGCAGGCGAATGCGTCAAACCGGAAACGCAGGGTCATGCGTCAAGTTTCGCATTTCGCTGAGGTGCAAAGTTCAAGTTTGGTGAACTCTGACCTGCGAAATCGCATCACTTGACTGCGTGAGACCAATCCAGGATCAAAACATGACCTCTCTGAACAGAAATTTAAAACATGGAGCAATTGCTGGCTTTTTTTTTTAATGTCTAATCATCTTGTTTAATCCTGCCCCTTTTCGCAGCGCCGTGCATCAGAATTTCGCAAGCACAAACTCTAGTGACCGCAGCTTTACTTGAGTAACTATAACTCAATTTAGAGAGGGACCAAATACTATCTAAACGGAGTCAATTTTACTCGGAGGATTTTGCTGTGTACTTTGAAGTGCCCGTGATCACAATATCATGCATGTTCATTATCATGATGTTATATAATTGAATATCAACACCCATCTAAACCAGATATAACTGTATCTGTGTTTTCTTTAGGTGTGTTTATAGTCTCGGCGAAGAGGACGCCATTTGGCACGTATGGAGGCGTTCTGAAGGACCACAGCGCTACAGATCTGGCTGAACATGCTGCAAAAGCTGCTCTCGCTGCGGGGAATGTGGCTCCAGAACTGGTCAACAGTGTCATCATTGGAAATGTCATGCAGGTGAGATATTGTGATATGGTTTAATTCAAAATCAGGACACTCCAGTGCATGCAGAACCATTGTTTGTCAGTTTTGAGCTGCCAGGCTACTTTGCTATCTTGGCATGTTTTCTTTCAGACTAGAAGTTCAGGTTTTTGTTTTGTTTTTTGTTTTGAGCGCATTACAGCTCCATATCACTACGCTGAATGATTTGAGTTACTGACAAAACAGTCAAAAATCACATCAAAACACAACTGAAGGATTTGGAGGAGATGTGGAAGAAACTAATGCTTCTCACAGGAGCAGTTTGGGGACAAAAACCTGACAAATGTCTTAAATACAAGTAAATCTGTCTTTACATTTATTGTGTGCACACCTGATAAGGCTTTGTGTCAGGACTGGATCACCACTGTGTGTGTGCATTATTTTTTTAATAACTCAACGTCCTTTCTTTCATTATTTCTTATATATTTGTTCTTACAGTATTCTGATTAAATACACTGAACTTTACAGATCTATTGTGATTTGATATTATAAATAAATTCACAAAATTTTATAGTTTTATTCCTGTTTATATTCTAATTACACTGAAAAAAAGACTTTTCGAAGTGGTAAAATCGAACAGATTTGCTGTCATATTTTTTAAATTGTAAAAGTAAATGTCAAGGATAACTAGAATTTCCTAAGTGAAATATTAAAATATTAATTATTAATTAATTAATTATTAAAAATAAAACAAGTTAAACATTAATAGTCATTTACATGCAATGCACTACGTGACAAAAGTCTTGTCGCCTTAGTTTTAGAAACAACAAATAATAACTTTTAGTTGATCATTTGGTATCAGAAGTGGCTCATATGAAAGGCAAAGGCCTCTAGATGACGCTTATTTGACCAAAATAAAATATGATCATGTCTTGATTTTTAATCATTTAATTAGGACAGTAAGGTCTGACTTTGCTAAGACAAAAGTCTTGTCACTGAACAGAAATAATGTCCAGTATAGAATATAAAGTCATGCTGCAGTGGAAACAGAATGAATATTGTGTCTGACTCCATCATGAGCTTGGAGGACTGCATCCATACATCTCTGCAATGACTCAAATCACTTATTAATAAAGTCATCTGGAATGGCAAAGAAAGCATTTCTGCAGGACTCCCAGAGTTCATCAAGAGTCTTTGGATTCATCTTCAATGCCTCCTCCTTCATCTTACCCCAGACATGCTCAATAATATTCATGTCTGGTGACTGGGCTGGCCAATCCTGGAGCACCTTGACCTTCTTTGCTTTCAGGAGCTTTGATGTGGAGGCTGAAGTATGAGAAGGAGCGCTATCCTGCTGAAGAGTTTGCCCTCTCCTGTGGTTTGTAATGTAATGGGCAGCACAAATGTCTTGATACCTCAGGCTGTTGATGTTGCCATCCACTCTGCAGATCTCTCGCACGCCCCCATACTGAATGGATCCCCAAACCATGATTTTTCCTTCACCAAACTTGACTGATTTCTGTGAGAGTCTTGGCTCCATGTGGGTTCCAGTAGGTCTTCTGCAGTATTTGTGATGATTGGGATGCAGCTCAACAGATGATTCATCTGAAAAATCTACCTTCTGCCACTTTTACAAATGATCAACTAGAAATCAAGTTATTATTTGTTGCTCTTACAACTGAGATCCATGACAAGACTTCTGTCAGGTAGTGTATATTCTAATATTTAGAAAATAAAACCAATCTTAGGTGTTTATATTTGAGAGAGACTTGTTAGAGTTTAATCTTCATTAGTTTGAATATTAAGAAGAGTTTTTAGAGTAAGTTTTTTTTTTAGTTTTGAGGTTATCACCTTGCAGAAGAGTTGCTCTCATGCTTTTTCATTATCAGCATTAATGTTTGACGCTTCAGTCATCCGGCAGTTTAGTGAAAAAAATAGCTCTGGCCTCAATTCTAATGCTGCATTTATGTTTTTTTTTTATGTTATCCAGAGTTCAGCAGATGCCCCCTACATCGCTCGTCATGTGGGTCTGCGGTGCGGTGTGCCCATCCCAGTGCCAGCGCTGACTGTAAACCGCCTCTGCGGGTCTGGATTCCAGTCCATAATCAACGGAGCACAGGTACAACATGAACGATAACATAACAGCCTTTATGAAGGGGTGAAAATCTTTAAGGACTATATGATCCCATTCTGATTCTGGCAGACATGATTCGATTCCAATACGATTCTTTAGTTAAATGTTTTCCTATTTCTTCAGCTGTGCAAAAACATCTTTCCAACTTTACGTTATACCCAGAATGACAGTTTCTATGCTTTTGTTTAGAATTGGAAGCTCTGTATGACAATGAAAGATTTTCATTCATTCATTAATTTTCCTTCGGCTTAGTTCCTTATTTATTAGGGGTCGCCACAGCAGAATGAACCGCCAACTACTCCAGCATATGATTTATTCAGCGGATGCTCTTCCAGCTGCAACCCAGTACTAGGAAACACCCATACACACTCATTCACACACACACTCATACACTACAGCCAATATTGTTACCTAATACACTACGGCCAATTTAATTAATCAATTCCCCTATAGCGCAAGTGTTTGGACTGTAGAGGGAAACCGGAGCACCCGGAGGAAACCCACGCCAACACGGGGAGAACATGCAAACTCCACACAGAAATGCCAAAACGAACTAGTAACCGTTTTGCTGTAAGGCATTTTTTTTAATGAAAAATTTATATTCAGCATGAACAAGCTCTGAATGTAACGTTGAAATGACAGATTATAAAGAGCAATTCTAAAGAACAAACACTGCTTATTCCAAAAAGAGAACTTTACATAAGTTTTAGTTTGTTTTTATTATTTTACAATGAATTTTAAGTTATCAAAACACTCCAAAAAAACATTAGCTCAGTTCTTGGTCCCTTACTTATAAATATATTTGCTACTTGTAAAATATCCAGTCACTGACCATCAACTTCGAATAAGAGAAAATGAATTTAAAAATGTAATTGCTTGTGGGATAAATTATCATTTTAACCAGATTTTTGATATGGGTTTGTGTGTGTGTTTGTGTGTGTTGTGCTGCAGGAGATCTGCCTGAAAGAGTCTGAGGTGGTACTGTGTGGAGGATCAGAGAACATGAGCCAAGCTCCTTACGCCGTCAGAAACATCCGCTTCGGGACTAAATTTGGAGTCGATTTGAAGGTAGAGACCAATTAAGCCTGCATATTCTAAATCGAATTAAATTGAATGATGTAAATGAATTCATGAATAAAAATACATTTATAAATGGTTATCCTTTGCTTAAAATATCCAGTGAGTGTGATCAAATATTGAGGAATTTTTATATTGTAATGATGAATGACAAATGAAATTGTATATGTATATTGTATATTAAGTATATAAATGTATGCTTGTGAAATTATATATACATATAATAATAATAATAATAATAATAATAATAATAATAATAAAAATTACTATTATTATTATTATTATTATTATCGTTGTTGTTTTTAAATGGTGTTAGTTTCTTGAATATTTATTTTATGCAAACACAAATTATGCAGTACAAAAACCTTCACAAGAACATTAAAGAGTGATAAACACAAAAAAAAAAAACACATGCAGCAAAATATCCAATATACATCAGTAAAATGAAATAAAAATAATTAAATGTACATCATATAAAAATATTATAATTAATAAAATTAAATGAAACATTTAAAGTTTATCAAGCATTAAAATATCAAATTGCTCTAGGAATTTATGCATGTTTTATTACTAGTAATAAAATATATTAATGATGCTACTTATGTTAATGGGGGAAAAATCATCAAACTAAATAAAGAAATGTGAGGTATATTCACTAGACCAGGGGTGCTTAACCCTATTCCTGGAGATCGACCTTCCTGCAGTTTTCAGTTGCAGCCCTTATCAAACACACCTGCCTGTAATTATCAAGTGCTTCTCAGGTTCTAATTAATTGGTTCAGGTGTGTTTGATCAGGGTTGGAGCTGAAATCTGCAGGAAGGTCGATCGCCAGGAACAGGGTTGGTCACCCATGCACTAGACGTTGTTGGATGTATCAATGTTATAGGAAATCACTGTTTTATCAATATTTAAATAGAGCACAAATTAGACCAAAGCATCTGCACGATTTTAAAAGTAAATGTGAATATTTCGTCCTCGCAACCATTTGCATATTCATATACAGTCAACTTTACATGATATACAGTTGATGTCAGAATTATTCGCTCTCCTGAATTATTAGTCTCCTGTATATTGTTTCCCCAATTTCTGTTTAACGGAGAGAAAATTTTCAACACATTTCTAAACATATCAGTTTTAATAACTCATTTCTAATAACTTATATCTTTTATCTTTGCCATGATGACAGCACATGATATTTTTTCAAGATACTAGTATTCAGCTTAATGTGACATTTAAAGGCTCAATTAGGTTAAAGTTAGGGTATTTAGGCAAGTCATTGTGTAACAGGGGTTTGTTCACATATTGCTTAAAGAGGCTAATAATATTGACCTTAAAATAGTTTTAAAAAAACATAAAAACTGCTTTTATTGTAGCTGAAATAAAACAAATCAGACTTTCTCCAGAAGAAAAAGTATTATAGGAAATACTGTAAAAAAATTCCTTGCTCTGTTCAACA
This sequence comes from Danio kyathit, assembly GCA_903798195.1. NCBI lineage: Eukaryota > Metazoa > Chordata > Actinopteri > Cypriniformes > Danionidae > Danio > Danio kyathit. The sequence goes on along the minus strand of LR812526.1, from coordinate 5,153,544 downwards.
TAATTTGGGAAATATTTAAAAAAGAATAAATAATTTTGACTGCAACTGTATCTAGTGCCAGATTTTAACCTTTATAATCACATACTCTTAATACCATTTGTTGTCTGTGTGTGAATCAGCTGGAAGACACGCTGTGGGCCGGACTGACGGATCTGAACATAAAGCTGCCCATGGGCATCACAGCAGAAAACCTGGCAGAGAAATACCAGATCAGCCGTGAGGAGTGTGACCGATACTCTCATCAGACGCAGCAGCGCTGGAAAGCAGGTCAGACAATACACTACATTCATTCATTTATTTTTTTTTTCCGGCTTAGTCCCTTTTATTAATCTGGGGTCGCCACAGCGGAATGAACCGGCAACTTATACAGCATATGTTTTACACAGCAGATGCCCTTCCAGCTGCAACTGATCACTGGGAAACAATACACTACATATCCTGGATAATTCCTGATCAAAATAACTTCTATACTTAAGTTGAGGTCACAATTCATGCTAGTAACGACTGTATCACGTTCAGTGGGTGGGGAAAGGAGCGAGGAATATAATAAAATATAAGGTAAAACAAACTACCTTGAGGGGAAAAACATTAACAAAATAATAAACAAACAAACATGGGCAGGCTGGATGGGTCACGGCTGGAACACACAACAGGACAAGGAGATAAACGACATCGAACTGGCACAGGACAGCAGACATGAGGAGAATATAAACAGAAATAATTAACACACAAACAAGTGAACATAAACTAATAATGGGTTAACAAGAAGGGTGGGACTAGTCAATAGACAGGAGAGCACATGACACACGTAAAACTGGATTAAGCCGCGGTCACACTGGACTTTTCTCCCCAAAGACTTCCATTCATACGCACGCGAATGCGTCAGACCGGAAACGCAGGGTCATGCGTCAAGTTTCACAGGTTGCTGCAGTGCAAAGTTCAAGCATGGTGAACTGACCTGCGAAATCACATCACTTGACTGCGTGAGACCAATCCAGGATCAAAACATGACCTCTCTGGACAGAAATTTAAAACATGGAGCAACCGCTCGCTTCATTAATGTCTAATCATCTTGTTTAATCCAGCCCCTTTACGCAGCGCCGTACGACAGAATTTCGCAAGCTCAAACTCTAGTGTGACTGCAGCTTTAGAACATGCAGCCAATGAGAGAACTCCTTAACCGAGTGTTCACAAAGCGCAACACTAAAGCACGTGGCCACAAATGTAAACGCTGAGCCACGTGCTTAGACAACAGCAACATAAACAGTACGCAAGACACAAGCACACGATAAATAAACAGCTTACCATGCGCTCACACTTGCGATATGCATGTTCCGATCCCAGCGCCAACTGAAACCGAAACCGACAAGACTGGAGCGCTGAGACCGAAACACCATGCCGCCAACAAAACAACAAACACCCCAGGGGCCTGTTTCAGTAAGGAGTTTCAAACAACTCAGAGTTTAAACTTGAAATCTGTGTTGACATACTGAGAGATTAAAAACTCAGAGTTTTCTGTTTCAGAATAGCTGATCTGAGTTAGGTTAATAAACTCTGAGTAGACTGAGGGCTTACTCACACTATGCTATCCGAACCGTGCCCAGGCCCGTTTCCCGGATCGTTTGAGAAGTGTGAGTGCTCTGAATCAGGCTCAGGCACGGTACACTTGGCCGGCCCTGGCCCGGTTGGAAGAGGTGTGCCAGAGCGCGGTTCACTTGGGCTCAGGCGCGGTACGCTTACAGTGTGAGTGCAAGCGTGCTTGAGCCCGAAACTGAAAGCGAGACGTGACTTTTAAAAGGGACTGTATCATATGGATTAATTAATCATTCGTACTGTTCAATGAACGCAAACTGTCGTAGATTATTAAGGACTCAAACCCCTCACTGCACGTCAGCTGCGCCTTCAGCAAACCTCCTAATTCCTGCAGCACGAGGACTTTATGATTGTTTATGAGCGTCAAAAGTGGCTGATCTGTTCGGCGAAATGTTTGACTGCCTGTCACCGCATATGAAACTACTTGAACGATATAACCAAAGAAATCTCCACTGTGCTGAGCGAGAGCGCTTACTGAACAGCGCGTCATCGATGACGTAAGCGTGCCCAGGCCCGAATGTAATGTGAGTGCGGGCCGTCGGGGGAGACGGGAGGGGGGACAAGCGTGCTTTGGCCCGGTTCAATGCAACTGTACATAGTGTGAGTACGACCTGATTCAGAGTTAAGCGCACACCGCAACTATAAAAAGGCATTATCAGTGAAGCGCAGATATTACGAGTCATCTTGGCAACATCTGAAAAAAGAGACCAGCATTTCTGTCGCTAGCTGAACTTGATGTGCTCATGCAAAGTTATAGCAAATATGAGCATATATTTAAAAAAGCAACACCACTGGCGAAACAGGGACAGCGTAGGAAAACAGCTGCTCAAGCTAATGCGTAAGTTTACATTTAAAGTATTTAAGTATAATAAAATAAGTAATGTAATGTGTGATGTTTATTGACTTTTCACTTGAAAAAGTGGGGAATTGGCCGTAATTTTGAAGTTATTTCAGATGAAATTGCATTAAATGACATAAAACAGGCTACGGCATAGTTTCTACAACAAATTTGACAAAACAAGAATGCAGATAACCTTAATGTTCAGTGGAAATGTTTAATTTAAGGTTCCCACTTTTACACACGCTGATCAGTTTAAGAGAACATTTCTCTAAAATTGAGTTTATAATAGATTTAAAAGTGCAGTTGAGTGTGTCTGCCTTTATTATTGATCAAGTGTAGAGGTTGATATGACATTTAGAATGTAAGCAGTACTAACAAATAGTTTTTAGAACGAGTAATAATCCCATTAATCTAGTTACAGTAGATATCCCTGTCGAAGGTCAGTGAATTTAAGCTAATTATCCATTAAAAAAGGACAAGCCATTCTCGTACGTGACTTTGTTCTTTGTGTGACTGAAATATAGGCAATAGCTGTGTTTCCATCCAAAAATGCGAATTAAATTTATGTGCAAAACTGAATTATCGCATAAAAGACCTGCAAATAAAGCACCGTTTCCGTCCAACGAGTCAAAGAGAACAAAATCGTCACTTCCTGATTAACTGGCGCCAAATATCAACAGTAAAAACAGAATTTACTGCGGTAGAAGAAGCTGCGTGAATCTTTTCTTTATTTAATAAATGACTTTAACCTCAGAGGACAATGCCGACACACAATGAACACGTGGTGACGTTTGAAGCCATGAGACGCAGAGAACAGGCGCTCTGGAGGTCGTTAATATTATAATAACATTAATACTAAAACAGTTAAGGCGATTTAGAATGACCAAAACAACATTTCAGATGTTTTACAGTGTGCTCAGCCTGCTGGTTTGTCCATTCACACACATTTTCATCATCACATGATCTCTTATAACAAAATCACATGACCTTTTTTAATGCACATACTGGAATTTGTTCGGTAAAAGTGTTTCCATAGTTTAAGCGCATCTTTTCTTATTGAATAAAAGGTTTATCCTACTCAGTTATGCGCATGTTTTTTTTAAATGCCTATTTTCAAAAGTTATGCACATCTTAGCGTTAACATCAATCATTTTTTATGCACGTATCCAAAATGCACATTAAAATAGGTGGATGGAAACGTAAGGCTAAGGCGAGAAATACCGCTTAGTCTTTAAAAAAAGGGGAGGAGACCGACAGAAACTCTGAGTTTAGAGGATAAAACCTGCTCCTGACCAGGTTAGGTTCACAGAGTAAGTTACCACAGTAACTGTCTCTGCGTTAAAGTTACCTCTCTTTCAGAAACAGGCGTGACGTACCCTGCTTTCTCGAGTTGGACAAACCTGCCATTTTGAAACGGAAAACCCAGAGTTTCTCTCATTTCAGGGTTAACATACACAGGGTTAACACTTAACCTCCTTTCTGAAACGGGGCTCAGGACATAAGCGCGCATTGAGAAAACTCCCGCACCCCATGCGCCCGCATCAAGCATATAGAGACACACAATGACAGAAACTGAGTGCTCGACCCAAGAAAACTCGAGCCGAGCACAACATACAAAACACGACAGGACTAGTGTCTGGACTCTGCCACCGAAACAAGAATTAAAAAATCCTGACAGACTGGCTTATTACCTGCCTATTATTAAAGGTCCAGTGAAATTACAATAAAGTTTTTTAGATGTTACTTTCAGTCTATTGAGAATATCTATAAGCTAGTGTGCTCCAAAACGGTGACAATTCACATTTAGAAAATATAAAACTCATATAAACATCCAATGCTTGCAGTTTGTCACTTCTGCCTAAATGGATGAATGATATTTTTTTTGACGTCATCTTATACTTCATTTTCCCATCAAATCTTCTGACCAATCAAATGCTTTCTAGTGTCTAATATTCCCCGCCCCCTTCCTTTTCAGTGCCTGTTAATTTGATGCGCTTGAGCTCAACCACTCTCACTGGCAGAGCTGTGAGAAAACCCAACGCTATTGGCTGTTTATTAAAAAGAGGAGGAGCTACTCTGTCCCTCCCTCTCTTCATGTTTCAGTTTAGATTACGTAAACATAAACAAAAAAAAACACATTTCAATGCACTTCATGGGACCTTTAAAATAAATGAAATGTTAAAAAAGTAAATGCAGGCCCCGTTGACACTGTCAGGTTTTGATTTGTTGCCTATATCAGATTTTTGCCTGTCTGTTTACACGTTCTTTTAATTGTAACTCATATCTGATTCATGCGTTTACACTTGCCATACAATTTTCGACGTCGCACAGGCGTAAAGGCGTGTTCTAGCATCTGCGCCACACTAGCCACGATGGAAGAAATTGTCTTACTTTTATCTCTGTAAAAAATATGTGAAGTTCACCCAACTTTAAAACTATTTTGAGGCGGAGGATGAGGGGGCCATCATCACAGCTTGCACCTATGGTTTATATATGGTGTCCTCCACTGACTCATCTCCCCACAGGGCAAGAAGGCAGGTAACTTCTGCCGTTGACCACTGACCACTTTCCTCCTCTGTTGTTGTTGTTTACCGCGTCGGCTTCTCCACACACGCTCTTCCTTCTACGTCATTAAACCTCGGAGAAGTACCACATTGTCGCAAGTTTAATGACGTACAAAACGAAATGCCTCAATAAATCCGATCTGCCTGTTTACATGATAGTCTCATTGTCAGACATCCAATTTATATCTGATTTATTTCCACGTATGAAGGAGGCCTGAAACGGATCTCTGAATATCTGAATGCATGTGTTTATTTCATGTTTACACGGTCATAGAACAGATCCGATCTGTGTCACATATGAGCAAAAAATCGGAATTGGATCACATTTAACTGGCAGTGTAAACGGGGCCTTAGTGGTGAGAGAAAATGTTTTGTGAATATTATCTGTTCAGACACACGCGCTCACACACTTGTGTCTCTGCTGCAGCTCACGAGGCTGGATATTTCAACGCTGAGATCGCACCCATTGAAGTCAAAGCCAAGAAGGGGAAAGTGTCCATGACGTTCGATGAACACCCTCGTCCACAGACCACACTGGAGCAGATGGCCAAACTGCCCACCGTCTTCAAGAAAGGGGGAACCGTCACTGCTGCCAATGCTTCGGTCAGTAAAACAGCTCTAAAGCTGCTGTGCTTTTAAACAGACTTTTATTTTGTTTTATTTTAATAAATTTTAAATTTTTTCATTCATTTTCTTTTCGGCTTAATTTTCTAAATAGAATTTTATTTTTTTTATCTTTTGTTTTATTTAATTTTAATTTAATTTCATTATTTTATTTTTTTAATTTTTATTTCTTAATATTTTTTTTTTCTTTTTAATTATTTTATTTATTTTATTTTATATCATTTAATACATTTTTTTTTCTTTGTTTTGTTTTATTTACTTTGATCTTTTTTAGTTATTTAATTTTATTTTTTTAAGTAATTTAATTTATTTGTTTTAATAAAATTTTATCTAATTATTTATTTTTGTTATTTTGTTTTTTTAAGTTTAAATTTTTACATTTTAAAATTTTAATTATTTTAAATAATTTTATTTATTTAACTTTTTCCTTTTGTTTGTTATTTAATTTTAACTTAATTTATTTAATTTAATTGATTTGTTTATTTTCTGAGTTATATTTATTGTTTTTGGGTTTAAGTAAAATATAATATATTCTATAAAGGTCTGATAAAATGGCCTCTGTGTGTGTGATTTTTGTCTGTGTTCTTGTGTTTTTGTGTGTTGTGTGTTTGGTTTTTCTTGTGCTGTGTGTGTTTTTGTGTGTATCTGTGTGTATTTGTCTTGTGTGCGTTTGTCTGTGTGTGCATGCTTGTCATTTCATATTTATTTTGTGCATATTTTAATTATGTGTTTCGCTCTTCTCACAGGGCGTGTCTGATGGAGCGGCTGCTGTGATTATAGCCAGTGAGGACGCAGTAAAGGCTCACAAACTCACCCCATTGGCTAGAATCGTGGCCTATCACACCTCAGGCTGTGATCCCAGCATCATGGGAATTGGTGAGAATTATATAACAATTCAGTCGCACTTAATAAGAAAATTACGGTGGCCGAGAGAGCTTAACACACTGCAAGAAAAAAACAAACAAATGCAAATAAAAAAAAAAACATCAGAAATTAAGAAAACACATGCATCGGTTTGCCAGCACACATGTTGGAAATCCTCACAAAGCAAACACAAATAAAAACCTCACTGCAAATCCTCAAAACACATGCAAACAACACAGATTAAATGAATGTCAAGCGCATGAAGTGAAAAATGTGACGGAGCCGGCAGGGATTTGCTTGTTGTGCAGTGACCATTGCCCAGTGAAGTTGTTGGTGACCTTTTTGGTTTATTTTAACACCTTTATTACACAATTCCTGTGTCTTTTGCATATTATTAGCCTAAATCAGGGGTGTCCAAACTCAGTCCTGGAGGGCCGGTGTCCTGCATAGTTTAGCTCCAACTTCCTTCAGCACACCTGCCTGGAGCTTTCTAGTATACCTAGTAAGAGCTTGATTAGCTGGTTCAGGTGTGTTTAATTGGGGTTGGAACTAAAATATGCAGGACACTGGCCCTCCAGGACCGAGTTTGGGCAGCGCTGGCCTAAATAAACTGATGATTAATTGTGAAATGTTATTATACAAAATAGCTAAATTATCTTAATATGTACTGAAATGGGTAAT
>LR812526.1:5098877-5141377 GCA_903798195.1 Danio kyathit | reverse complement strand
CCAACTGATTATGCCCTGCAATGCTGCAGCGCATCTGTAGAGGGAGCAAAACACAGACAAACGCGTCAGACAAGCAGCACAGCCATGACAATGCTCACTTCAGTCAACTTTTTAGTCAGATTTAAAATATGCATGTGTTGTGAGGATTTGCAGTGTGTTTTCTATTTGCATGTGTTGTCTGAAGGTTGCAGTGCGTTAAGCTATCTCTGCCACCTTAGAAAAGTCTATAAGGATAAATGGATAAACTGATTCCTGACTGTATGATATGTTGTAAATGCAACCTGTAGGGCCTGTACCTGCCATCACAGAAGCTCTGAAGAAGGCTGGACTCTCAATCAAAGACATGGACCTGGTGGAGGTACCTTATCATTATAACCAGTAGCTAATTGCTTTTTACAGTGTAGTGGACTATAAAGAAACTGATTTAATATGAAAATATTGGTGATATATTGATATGGGTGGAAATGCAGTGTTTTACTTAACAATGTAGTGCACCCAGGCCGCCTTGAAATCAAGTTATTTAATTAAGGGTGCTTTCACACCTAGATGTGGAAGAGCTTGGTGGCTTCTACATAGTTTGTCATAACGTGGCTTCATTTCATCCTTCAACACTTGATGCAAGTCGTCTTCACTGCGCTTGGCCACAAGAGCCTCACGGTGAAGCATGCAGTGTGTGCCAACGGCGTTGGGTGCTTTCTCTTTTATCAGAGTCACGACGCCGATGTGCTTACCGGTCATAGCGGCAGCACCGTCGGTACACACTCCAATACACCGAGATCAGTCTATTGAATTGTCCGTCATGAACTAATCCATCATATTAAATATGTCCTGACCTGTGGTTCTGCCTTCAATGGGGTTTACAGAAGAGAAATTTGTCCCTACCGAGAAAACGTACGTAGACCATTAGCTGTGCTTGATTCGCTGTTTCAGTACTTTCGTCCAACTGCAGTGAAAAGTATTCACCGGCTTGCAGCTGTTTTAAAAGTTGTGACGAAATATCATCGGTCATCTCACTTATGCGTCTGCTTACTGTGTTTTCTGACAAAGGCACACAATCTACCTTTCGTGCTGCTTCCTCTCCAAATAACTCTGTTTCTGCCAAGTTTTTCGCGGACCCCCTAGCGCTCTCTTACGGTCCACCTGGGGTCTGCGGACCCCGGTTTGAAAACCCCTGGAATAGAGAACAAAAAGCAACTCAGTTTTACTTTTGTAGAAGTTTGGTGAACAAATACAAAATAATTATATTTCAATAATACTACATAAGACTAGTACAGACTAGAATGCATATAATTGTAATTAAATAATATATGTCGTAAATATTGCTGCTAGGGATGCACCGATACTGAATTTTCGACCGGCAACCAATAACTCTATAGGTTAGCTGATAAATATGATTTTTTTTTTTTTTCTTCTTCTCATTTTTCTTCATGATTGCAAAAACAAAAGGCAAACCCATACAGTAGAAAGCTGATTTAATTTTTTAACTTTAAAGGGCACCTATTTTACCTTTTTTTTAAGATGTCATATTAATATTATGGTTCTTCTGAGTGTGCCAGTTTAGGTTCAGTTCAAAGATTTTTTATTATAATGTGTTCAAAAGTGTCATTTTGGGGGCGTGTACACAGTTCGCTGTTTTAGGGGCGTGTTGCTTCACATGAAAATTAGTTTCGACTTCCCGCCCAACTTAACAAGGGGGCGGAGCCAAGAGCTCCCCGCTTTGTGTATGGCTACAGACAGGCAGACAGAGAGAAGCAACATGAGTGAGAGGACCAGGATTCAGCTGTACATGTACGACTCGGACACAGACCAAGCAGAGACTACAAAATCATTTGTGTCTTTGTATAGTTTTACAGCCAACTGTGTGCTAGTTTAAAGCTCCGAGCTTGTAGCCTACACTGAGACTAATAACCAAGCACACTGAATTAACTTTGACTGAAGGGCATCACACACCAGATGCGCCGCAACACGGCGCGCACATGACAGTTGGAAGTATCGCACACTTGCGGCACCAGTGTGTGTCCCCTGATAGAAACTTATGTTTAGAATTCAGAAATGCATGCCGCTACGTGTCGCCAAGCGGGGCTTCTTGTGTACGACCTGCTTGAGGCTATAACTAAAGGGCGTCATACACCGGATGCGCTGCTCAGAGCCACGACACGGCACACCAGACGCGCACATTCGCATGTTATTTGAAATTAAACTATTCAGATAACGCTCTGTGGCAGAGGCGACCTAGGCGGCAGAATAGTGAGCGAACCCCTCGGTCCTCACTTTCATCTGCGACACCCACCCCCTGCCTCCCGGTCCTCACTTTCATCCGCGACACCGCAAAATGCATGGTGCTGCGCGTCGTTAGTTCGTTATTTCCAATGGAGGGACGCGCACGTGAGGCAACGCGCTCGCACTTTCCAGCTGCACCTAGCTAAGATGACAGGGAGCTTCTGTGACCGCGGGAAATGCAAACCGCTGACGTTTAAGGAAGACGCAATGAAAAGTACACATGTATGCAAACACTGGCGCGGAGGAGAGCGATAACGTGGTGATTGTTGAGCCCAATGAGCCTTACATCTAAAAATAGAGCAAGGGTGTTTCTTTGGTGACGTCGCTTTGACTCACACGCTGAAAATGGCGGACGTGAAACAACATACTGAGGATAGGGTTATGTGCGCCTGTCAATCAATATTGGGGGGCGGGGGGACCGCACTCCTACATCAAGTTGCGGTCGGTCTCAAAACCGCTCCAATTGGTCCACCGTTTTTATGTTGTTAAATTGAAAAAAAAGGACTGGGTGTGTTAATATCACCCCAATATGACGGTCTATACACTATACCTACACATATGTCTGTCCAAACAGCTTGAAAAGTAGATTTTTCACCATAGGTGCCCTTTAACTTCAGAAAAGTTTGAACTAATCTCTGACCTTTATTAATCTTCTACTCTTTTCTATGGGTAACTTTATTTTATATAAATAAAAGCTATAATACCTGACAAAAAAAATAAAGCATGCATATTAAAAAAAATCAAAATACCAGAAAAACTGGTCCAGCCGGTGGAAAAATACATAATTTATCAGCTTAAAGATATCTAATGTTGCCTAATTTTGTTATCGGACATTAAAAATACCATTTATTGTCCAATATTAATATGGCTGCTGATATATCATACATCCCTAATTGCTGTATTCTAATTAAGTATACATGCCATAAAAGCTGTCATTTTAGACCGATTTATCCCCCCCTCCCCCCCCCCATACCTAATGTCCACTAAATTAGTGAAGAGTAGATTAACATTTGTGTTTCATTTGTTGTCTTTATGTGATTGTGATACCCTGTAGGACCCTATCCAAACCAAAATGGTACATCTCAAGGGGTTTAATCTTAATACACTTCAAATAAATTGAAGCATGTCTTGATTTCCAGGATGGTTACTCAGCGTTTTGTGTGTTTGTTTGTCAGGTGAATGAAGCGTTTGCTCCTCAGTATCTCTCAGTGGCCAAATCCTTAGGTTTGGATCCCGAGAAAACCAATGTAAATGGAGGAGCCATCGCCATCGGACACCCGCTCGGGGCCTCAGGGACCAGAATCACCGCACACCTCGTCCATGAGCTCAGGTAAACACGGGATAGTTCACCCAAAAATTTAAAAAAAACTAGGTCATCATTTACTCTTGCTTTATTTATTTCAAACCTTTATGAGTTTTGCTTAAACACAAAAGTGTTTCAAATTCCTGTTGAACACAAAAGAAGATATTTTGAAGAATGCTGAAAACCGGTAACCACTGATTTCTGTAGTATTTGTTTTTCCTACAGTAGACGTCAATGGTTTTCAGCTTTCTTCAAAAAATCTTTGTTTGTGTACAAAAAACTCATAAAGGTTTGGAACCACTTTAGGGTGAGTTAATGGTGAGTACATTTTCATTTAGAAATATGGGTCACACTTTACAGTAAGGTTTTATTAGTTACTGTTAGTTAAGGGGCCACTAAACCCCCTGTCTCAGCAGGGTGTTTTCACACCTCTAGTTTGAAAAAAGTCAGTAAAGTGGGCGTGTCTATCTCTGGGAGTGTGGGAGTGTCGGAGGAGGGAAAGAGGGAAGGACTTGCAAAGAAGGGCGTTTCCATTTGGGCACGTGCTGATCACAGGCAAAACAAACACACAGATGCAGTATGTTTGATACCGCATGGCAAATGGAAGAAAAAAATCCTCCGCATTTCTCTGTAACTTATGTACTCGGTAGGTAGAGTCAGAAAGCTGTGAGTGTATAGACTATCCTGTCACAAAATGCGGCACGATGGAAATCGTTTGTGTTAACATGTTTACACTCGGAGAGCAGCATTTACAGCGGATCTTTCAGTCTATAATATTGTACTGTAATATTGCAGTGATATTAACATACTGTAAACTTAGTAACTAAATCATTTTGACTATGGTATGTCTTTAAAAACTGAAAGAGCTCTGCTGACGATACAAACCAACTTTGCAATCTGGGTTAAACAAAGAACACTGATCGCACACACTTACCAAATCTGTAGACAGACAATCAAACTGGAACTGTGTCTTTTTTTTTTTAAAAGGAGACGAGCGGCAAATCCGGATTTCATCATTTCCAGATGCGAAAAGCTCTCGGGTAAAAAAGGTTCCTTACGCATTTCTGTAGCGTGCACTGGAATCCACACGTGATTCCAGCAGCTCTCTCATAGAAGGAAAATGAAAACAAAACCTTCGTTGCAACACCGACGACCCGTGTCTCCAAGTTCTAGTTCTTTCACTTGTTTTGGCAACACAACGTGGCGTCTCTCTGCCGTCTGAACACTGTAAACAGTCTCCGGAGCTATCCTGCATATTAATGAAGTTTCGCGTCATACAAAATAGAGCGCGCTGATTGGTTTGAAGCACGTCTTTGTCATGAATTAATGCCGCACACTCAGATACGTCACAATGTTCTCGAAAGGACAGACAGCCAGTCTCCAGGCTGGATTTACACATAAGTATCTCATGGCCGTGACGTAGCCTCAAAAATTCGTTTCAAACCGTAAGAACGAATTTGCTCAAAATAACGCAAAAACAACCAATTTTCACTTTTTAGTGCAATAAATGTGTCCTAATAGTGTCACCAGCTCAAAACAAGTGTTTTGGTGTTTCGTGACCCTTTAATATATTTACTAACGTGAACTAACAATGAAAAAAATTATTTTCATTAATTAATGATAAAAACATGAATAAATACTGTGATAAATGTATTGTTCATTGTTTGTTCATGTTAGTAACTGCATTAGCATTAACCAATACAACCTTATTGTAAAGTGTTACCGAAACATATATACAGTTGAAGTCAGAATTATTAGCCCCTCTGAATTATTAGCCCCCCTGAATTATTAGCACTATTGTTTTTTTTTTTTTTTTCAATTTCTGTTTAACGGAGAGAAGATTTTTTCAACACATTTCTAATCATAATAGTTTTAATAACTCATCTCTAATAACTAATTTATTTTATCTATGCCATGATGACCGTAAATAATATTTGACTAGATATTCTTCAAGACACTTCTATACAGCTTAAAGTGACATTTAAAGGCTTAACTAGGGTAATTAGGTTAACTAGGCAGGTTAGGGTAATTAGGCAAGTTATTGTATAATGATGGTTTGTTCTGTAGACTATCGAAAAAAATATAGCTTAAAGGGGCTAATAATATTGACCTTAAAATGCTTTTCAAAAAATTAAAAACTGCTTTTATTCTAGTCGAAATAAAACAAATAAGACTTTCTCCAGAAGAAAAAATATTATCAGACAAACTGAAAATTCCCTTGCTCTGTTCAACATCACGTGGGTATTTATTTAATATTTAAAAAAGAAATAAAATTTAAAAAGGAGCTAATAATTCTGACTTCAACTGTATATATTTATATTTGAGACCTAAAATGACCTCAAATATATGGCATTATTTGCTTTAGTGCTTGCGTTTTGTTGTGAAATAAATCTTTAAAATGTTTTTTTTTTTTTTTAATCTCAAGGATCATTGGACTCCCAAATTGAAAAACAGAAAATTAATTAAGACATTTTAAGAAAACAAAAATTACATATTACATATTATGCCCATTCTCTAAAGTGTGTGTGTGTGTGTGTATAAATATATATATAAATATATATATATATAATATATATATACACACATGTGTGTTAGGGATGCTCCGATCAGGATTTTTACAGCCGATACCAAGTACCGATTCTTTGTGATGGTGATCGGCCGATACTGAGTACCGATTCTGATGCTTCAAGCTTTATAATACATGAAGCACATTTTCCCCCCTAAGTATGATAATTAAGTGGAGATTGCAAATGATGGAAGAAGAATTCGACATGTCTCAATCAAGAAAAAGTACATATTTGATGCATAAGATGTTAAAATGCACATCTATAAATATATATATTTGCTTACTGCAGTAAGTACATTACAAAAAGGTATATTATGAAATTGGGTAAGCTGAATTGTCCATAGTGTATGAGTGTGAATGTGTGTGTGGAAGTTCCCAGAGATGGGTTGCGGCTGGAAGGGCATCCGCTGCGTAAAATCGTGCTGGATAAGTTGGCGGTTCATTCCGCTGTGGCGACCCCGCAAGGGACAAACCCGACAAGAAAATGAATGAATGAATATATTATGAAATATTCAATTAAAACAATTTTACGTTTTTAATTGTATTTCAGACAGATTTTAGTGAACTTGCAATATTGTCAAAAACACAGAACTCTCAGTTCTTATATATGTGAAAAGGTCTAAACACATGCAAGACCATTCCATTCCTCTGCGTTAGTGATGCGCGGATGGCGGTTATATCCGCGGGCGCTGCGGATAATCCGCGGGTCGGGTTATAAAAAAATTCATTATGATTAATTGCGGGTGGGTTGCGGGTTGGTCACAGCAGTTGACCAGCAAAAAAGCAGAGTGGACTTCGCAGAATGTGAAGATGAGACGCCCAAAATAATGGATGAAGTGCAAGAGTACAGTGCAAACTTCAGTTAGAGGAGTCAGAGGAAAATCTGCTATCGTTCTGGAAGAACCAAGATCGCTTATTTACACGACTGCAGTGCCTAGCAAGGAGAAGCGTGTGCATTCCTGCAACAAGCGGTGCGCCCGAACGCTCATTTGGTGCAGCAAGCCGTGTTTTGGAGGCGACGCGGAATCGCCCGAAATCGCCTGAATCGGCTGTTAATAACGAACGATCCACAGTGAGCTATGTTGCAGGAGAGGGGAAATAGTGTGGCCGCTCTAAGACTGCTTTTACGGGAGTTTTAGTCCATAGCGAGGGGCATTGTGGGTAGTGTAGTTCGTCACGCATGCTGTGTGACGTGAGCTCTCGCTGTGTGCTGTGCGTGCGGTGAATTAGAGGGAGAAAGTTTTATCCGGTTTTGTTTTATGTTTACTCCAGTTATTCCACCCGGGAGCTGTTTTGCACTGTGAACCTGAAAACACTGAAATAAGTAAAAGAAGGGCATGCATCGAGTACTTTTGTCCGTCTCATCATTTGCTCGAGCATGAATTAATGAGCTGTTACTCTGCCGCCGGACATTGCGGAGAAAGTAAGACCTATCATCATGATTAAAACAAAGAATTAGAATTATTAAAGTGTCGATCGGGTGCGGATATATATATCAGATAAAATAATATGTGCGGGTGGCGGGTGGATGATTAGAATGAAGGAGCGGATTCGGGTGACATTTCAGCTGATCCGCGCATCTCTACTCTGCATGTAAACTAGTAAACAGACACCTGTGATCGGTTCATGAGATCGGCCAGATTGGCGAGTACCGATCGAGTCACAAAATGTGATTATCGGCCGATACCGATCTCTGGCCGATCGATCGGAGCATCTCTAATGTGTGTATATATACACACATACATGCATACGGTGCAACCGGAAAGTATTGATAGCGCTTCACTTTTTCCACATGTTTTTATGTTACAGCTTTATTCCAAAATGGATTAAATTAATTTATTTCCTCAACATTCTACACACAATCCCCCATAATGACAATGTGGAAAATTAGTTTTTTTTAAATTGTTGCAAATTTATTAAAAATAAAAAAGCTGAAAAATCACATGTACATCAGTATTCACAGCCTTTGGCGTGAAGCTCTAAATTGAACTCAGGTACATTCTGTTTCCACTGATCATTCTTGAGATGTTTCAGCAGTTTAATTGGAGTTCACCTGTGATAAATTCAGTTGATTGGACATGATCTGAAAAGGCATACACCTGTCTATATAAGGTCCCAGGGTTGACAGTGCATGTCAAAGCACAAGCCAAGCATGAAGACAAAGGATTTGTCTGTAGACCTCCGAGACAGGATTGTCTCGAAGCACAAGGCTGGGGAAGGTTACAGAAACATTTCTGCTGCTCTGAAAGTTCCAATGAGCACAGCGGCCTCCATCATCCGTAAGTGGAAGATGTTTAGAACCACCAGGACTCTTCCTAGAGCTGGCCGGCCATCTAAGCTGAGTGATCGGGGAAGAAAGGGCCTTAGTCAGGGAGGTGATCAATAACCCGATGGTCACTCTGTCTGAGCTCCAGCGTTCTTCTGTGGAGAGAGGAGAACCTTACAGAAGGACAACCATCTGTGCAGCAATCCATCAATCAGGCCTGTATGGTAGAGTGGCCAGACGGAAGACACTCCCCACCTGGAATTTGCCAAAAGGCATCTGAAGGACTCTCAGACCATAAGAAACTAAATTCTCTGATCTGATAAGACTAAAATTGAACTCTTTGGAGTGAATGTCAGGCGTTACGTTTGGAGAAAACCAGGCACCGCTCATCACCAGGCTAATACCAGCTGTGGGGATGTTTTTCAGCAGCAGGAACTGGAAGACTAGTCAGGATAGAGGGAAAGATGAATGCAGCAATGTACAGAGACATCCTGAATGAAAACCTGCTTCAGAGTGCTCTTGACCTCAGACTGGGGCGACGGTTCATCTTCCAGCAGGACAATGACCCAAAGCACACCGCCAAAATATCAATGGAGTGGCTTCACAACAACTTAGTGAATGTCCTTGAGTGGCCCAGCCAGAGCCCAGACCTAAATCCTATTGAACATCTCTGGAGAGATCTGAAAAAGGCTGTACACCGTCGCTTCCCATCCAACCTGATAGAGCTTGAGAGGTAATGCAAAGAGGAACGGGCAAAAATTCCCAAAGACAGGTGTGCCAAGCTTGTGGCATCATATTCAGAAAGACTTGAGGCTGTAATCGCTGCCAAAGGAGCATCAACAAAGTATTGAGCAAAGGCTGTGAATACTGATGTACATGTGATATTTTTATTAGGTTTATTATTTTGAATAAATTTCAAAAACTCTTTTTTCACATTGTCATTATGAGGGATTGTGTGTAGAATGTTGAGGAAATAAATCAATTTAATCCATTTTGGAATAAGGCTGGAACATAAAAACAAGTGGGAAAAGTAAAGTTCTATTAATACTTTCTATAAATATATATAAATATTATCCCGCTCACTTTTTGAGCATTGTCGAATGAGTTCTTATACCCCTATAATTGGTCACGCACTCAACAGAAAGGGCTGCGATTGGCTCTAATGGTCTGGTGCTGTCAGCGACAGTGAAACAGTGAAATCAGGGCTTCTGCTGTAACTTCTGTCAGTGAAAGACTGTCCAGCTAACAGATACGCTGTGAATTGTGCACAGTTTCTGCGTTTTTAAGTAGTTGAAGTGTTTTAATTACTTGCAGTTGCCTCTATCGCCAGAGTAAGCTACCGCAATAAAGCGCATGGAAGACAAATGACGTCAGTACGTAATATGCGGTTAGGATCTATTACTGACCGAATTGTCTAATATAAATATATATATAGTGAAATCTTCTCTCCGTTAAACAGAAATTAGGGAACATATAATACAAACAAACAGGCGGGCTAATAATTCTGACTTCAGATAGATAGATAGATAGATAGATAGATAGATAGATAGATAGATAGTCATACTCATATATTATTGCAAATTGATACAAATTATAGGTGTTTTTAAAAAATTTTCATAGGTGTTAAAGAAATTATATTTTTTAATCTAGATTAATCTCTCTGTAATCTTGGAATTAATCTAGATTAAAATGGCTCATTTGAATTGTGCCGAAGGCATTCAGAATATGTGTGCTACCCAATTAATGACTAAAGTAAGTCTTTAAAAACGGGTTTCTCAAGCCAGGTGGCGCATTAGACCAGGGGCTCATCTCCCGTTTCCAAAATGCATCACAAACTGCTTGAGAAACTCTTCTACTATGATAATTGGTGATGAAAAGAAATTATGTGCAATAAGATGTACTTCTGTTTACTAACTGTTTATTCAGTTAAACATTAATTTTGAGTGTAGGCCTACATAAGCTCCAAACAGCAAATTATTATTATTTTATTTTTTATTTTTGATGACCTTAATCCGACTAAAGTCATGACTAAACTAAACATAAATGGAATTAAGACGTGGAGTATGCAGATATTAGTGACATTATTGAAGTAAACACCGCAATCAAACTATTACCGTCATGTAGGACTTTTCGCCATATTTTGTGACAAGATCCACACACGCGGCTGTCAGTAAAGGACTGCACACACACATTGCAATATGCGGACGTTTTTTCTTTCCATTCGGCGTGCGTTATTAAAATCCACAACACTCTCACCAATACATACTCCATATTTGCGTCTAATACCCCAATTTGTCACGGGGGAATGAATGAAATGTTCATGAGTGAAGGTGAAACTGCCGAACTGCAGTTAAAGTCACCCAAAATGACAGGAAACTCTTACATGAAAGCACTTCACGTAAACACCTTAATTATATTATTGTCTATTAAGGCAAATAACTAGATTACAGATGTCCATGTGAGCGTAGTCAGTAGTGTCTTTGAAGTAAGTGAAAGATCCAGAAGGGCATCCTGCTGATTTGATTCAGAAGGGCACTTTTTTGTCAGACGGCTCACCGGTTTGACTTTCATTCACCGTCATTCATTTTAAAAAGCACCCGCTCCATTTTATTTGCATATATTTTACTCGAACACATAAACTTTACAGGTGCCTGATAGTTAGCTGTGAAACTAACGTTAATCATATTACCTCTAGTGAATGCATAAAAATCGTCATCATAATGTACTCGAGTGCACGCCTCAATGTATGCCCCCCCGCCCTTTAATAGGTGCTGGCGCCCCACAGTTTGAAAACCCCTGAGCTAAGGGATGCTTTGCGTTTAGGTGGTACTTGAGACTGGAGGAACTTCTAAAGTAAACTAATTCTGCATTGCACAAGGTGCAAACAACCTTAGTATTGTCGAGGTTTCCATTGGGAAGCTTCTTAAAAATAAATTGCCCCTGAAGCAAAAACCCGGATGTAGTGTTGCGATTTCAAATCCGATTGTGCTGGTAAAAAAGACATAGGCAGACACACACACACACACACACACACACACACACACACTTTTCGGAAAAATCGCGACTGTCAAACCCCCCCATTTCAGCGGGTTTTGGATAGTTTTTGGGCTGGAATGAGTCAGATACATCTGGCAACACTGCCTGTAAGCTTCATAGCCGCATTCATGTTAGCACGTCACGATTGATGTGGTAATTTCACAGTAGGAATACACACAGGTTGGAAGACTCGTTCTCGCCCCCTACAGTGCGATTTGGCCAGGTATACATCCTCGCTAAAATATCAAGGTGAAAGTCATCATAGCTTGCGTAGAATAGACCCAGCTCCCAACCCAACTTTGAGAATAGATTAACGGCGATATTTATTTATCGCCCGATAAGAGACTCGCGTTAACGCCAATAATGCCCCACCACTAATACAAATACATTTTTAATTGATTCTTCTGTTTTACCTTGGAAATGTGTTGCTTTATGTGCATTGAAATGGTTTGCACGTCATTTATTTTTTATATTATTTTATTATAGTCATTGCAGTTATTCAGTTATTGATTATTATATTGGTTTCCTGAAATCAGAAACTTCACCAAGAAGTGAACTTGAATGCTGTGTTTTACTCCACAATACAGAACTATAATGTGATTTGAATGCAGATTTGCGTTGGTGTATTTATAGGACGTGTAATCCCAATCATGCACTGTTGTATTTATATTGCGCTTAAATCTGTTCACAGGAGACGCGGCGGAAAATATGCGGTGGGCTCCGCCTGCATCGGTGGAGGTCAAGGAATCGCTGTTATCCTGGAAAACATGAAATGAGCACAACAAAAAACATCTTATTGCAATCAAATCAAGTCTAATATCAAAACCGTCCCTAAACATGTCAAGCTGTCCATCCACACACATGCCGTTTCGCTTATTCGGTAACACTTTACAATAAGCTTCTATTAGTTAATGGATTTACTAACATGAACAAACAATGAACAACACATTTATAGAGTATTTAGTCATTCATTGTTAGCTCTCGGTGCATTAACTAATATTATCAACCACAACTTTGGATTAATAGTGCTTTATGTTGAATTATGATTAGTAAGTGCTGTACAGTAATGTCCATTATTAGGTAATGTTAATAAATACATGGATTAATGTAAGCTTATTGTTATAAGTGAGTCATTCAATTGACTTTATCCATTTAAAGCAGTGATTTCTGAGCAGTTTAAGTGTCTCATGTAAGATCTTTGATAAGAGTTACAGTGCCTTACTGTAGTTTTATACCTGTGCCAATATAATCAGACCTATTGTGTTGGGTTAAGCTCTGCAGAATAATGCTGTCACTGAAACTTCTGATTGTGGACTGTTGATGTTTTTGTATAAAATGTTGACTAAAATAAGGTTGAATTGACTCATTTGACTGTTGTTGTTAATAAAGAATCAGCTGAATGATGTACGCTAAATTGTGAAGTCCCTCTTGTCTCTTTTGGCGTGCAGATTTATTTATATATTGGTAGATTTACACATGCTGGGATATTGTGAGTTAGCCATAATTTATTAATTCTGACCTTTGGATGGGCGATACGGTGGTTAACCGTTGTGGTAAAGAAGGAGCTGAGCTGAAAGGCAAAGCTTTCGATTTACCGGTCAATCTACGTTCCTACTCTCACCTATGGTCATGAGCTTTGGGTCATGACCGAAAGGACAAGATCTCGGATACAAGCGGCCGAAATGAGTTTCCTTCGCAGGGTGAAGGGTGAAAAGCTCTGTCAACCGTAAGGAGCTCGGAGTAGAGCCGCTGCTCCTCCACATCGAGAGAAGTCAGTTGAGGTGGCTTGGGCATCTGTTTCGGATGCCTCCTGAACACCTACCTAGGCATGTCCCACTGGGAGGAAGCCTCGGGGAAGGCCCAGGACACGCTGGAGGGACTATGTCTCTTGGCTGGCCTGGGAACGCCTCGGGATCCCCTCGGAGGAGCTGGAGGAAGTGTCTGGGTAAAGGGAAGTCCGGGGTTCTCTCCTGAGACTGCTGCCCCCGCGAGGAATGAATGTTTTCAGAAATAATGAGTCAAAATGAAGTGAGTTTTTCCCCATAAAATAAGCAAAGTAATCTGCCGATGGGGTAAGCTAAATAATCTTGTTTTTAGTTTTGACGATTATTTTTCTTACCCCATTGGTAGAATATTTAGTTTCTTTTAAGGAAAAACTCTTAAATTTTGCATATTATTTCAATATTTTTTGCTCGTCTAAAAAAAATGTTTCTTGATTAAACGATCTTTAGATATTTTGACTAGAATTAAGACAAAAAATCTAAATAAGAAAAGCATTTTTTGCAGTGTATAGGTGCAACCTCAATACTTTTTGTTATTCTGCCAGTGCATTGCCATTAAATATTTATATATATACCTTTAATACACTTATTTTTGATCACAGCCACCACGCTCATGTGACGTCTACTGTAGTGAATTGAAGCACTGCAAGAGTTTAAGAAACAGGTTTCATGAATATTCATGAGCCTGGTTTCTCTCGAGGTTTTTTAAATCTTCACTTTCGCCAATTGGTGAAGTTTTTTACTCGCCGCTGTCGCCACTGGCTTGCATGGTTCGGGATCTGTAGAGCTGCGCATCGATGGATTTGCTCTTCAGTGTTTGGACTCTCAGTAGTGATTATTAACCCACACTGAACTGAGCTAAACTGAACTGAACTTAATCGCTGAAAACTGAACTGACACTGTTTCAATTCACTATAATCTTCCATGTGAAGCTGCTTTGACACAATCTACATTGTATAAGCGCTATACAAATAAAGATGAATTGAATTGAATTGAATATTACACCTACGGCAGAGCTCCAGACTGCCAGCAGTGGAAACAAGACTATCAGAACTGTAAAGAGTGGGAGAAAAACCACAGCACGCAAGCCAAGGTGAGCAGAAATAACCTGTATGGACACATTTTTGTATCTTTGGGGTTAGTACCGTCTCCTCACAGCGAGAAGGTCGCTGGTTTGAGGCTCGGCTGGGTCAGTTGGCATTTCTGTGTGGAGTTTGCATGTTCTCCCTGTGTTGGCGTGTGTTTCCTCCGGGTGCTTCGGTTTCCCCCACAGTCCAAACACATGAGCTACAGCTTAATTAAATAAACAAACTGACCTTAATGTATGAGTGTGTGTGTGTGAATGTGAGAGTGTATGGGTGTTTCCCAGTACTGGAAGGGCATCCGCTGCATAAAATATATGCTGGAATAGTTGGCGGTTCATTCCTCTGTGGCGACCTCTGATAAATAAGGGACTAAGCCGAAGGAAAATGAATGAATGAGTATTTGTAATGTGTTACTTTACACCACTGCTAGCATGTGATTATTGTTGCTTTTTCACAGTATGTCTGATAATATTTTTTCTTCTGGAGAAAGTCTTATTTGTTTTATTTCAGCTAGAACAAAAGCAGTTTTTAATTTTTTAAAACCCATTTTAAGGTCAATATTATTAGCCCATTTAAGCTATTTTTTTTCAATAGTCTACAGAACAAACCATCATTATACAATAACTTGCCTAATTACCCTAACCTGCCTAGTTAACCTAATTAACCTAGTTAAGCCTTTAAATGTCACTTTAAGCTGTATAAACAGAAATTGGGGAAAAAAACAGGTGTATTAATCATTCAGGGGGGCTAATAATTCTGACTTCAACTGTATGTGGACAGCACATTTTAGCTCTTAAGTGGCTATTGTTTTATATTTTGTTGCAGACATACAGTGTCATCCTGCAATATGAAATGTCCCAAACACTATTTTTAACTGACTCTGATTTCACTCTGATAGTCAAAACATGTTAAAAAAAAAAGTATATTTTATATATGCATTAAAAACATTCAGGAAAAAGTGTTTTATGTAAATTCAAACCACGAGTCCACATATATGGACATCATTTTTCTCTAAAAGTACATCATATCAAAAGATGATACTTAGGTTTTATCCTGAGGTTCCAATATGCCCAAATAGCAAAGAGAAATAAAAAAATGCATGTAAAAAAAACACCTTGGGACATATTACCCTGCATCCCAAGACCGGTTACTCACTGAAGCTAAGCAGGGCTGCGCCTGGTCAGTACCTGGATGGGAGACCACATGGGGAAAACTAGGTTGCTGTTGGAAGTGGTGTTAGTGAGGCCAGCAGGGGGTGCTCAACCTGTGGTCTGTGTGAGTCCTAATGCCCCAGTATAGTGAAGGGGACACTATACTGTCAGTGAGCGCTGTCAGCGGATGAGATGTTAAACTGAGGTCCTGACTCTCTGTGGTCATTAATAATCCCATGACACTTTTCGTAAAGAGTAGGGGTGTTCCAGCCAAATTCCCTTCATCGGCCCTTACCCATCATGGCCTCCCAATCATCCCCATCCACTTAATTGGCTCTATCACTGTCTCTCCACTCCACCTATAGCTGGTGAAGCACTGGCGCCGTTGTCCTGTGGATTCTACACACTGGTGGTGGTGTGGAGAGACCGCCCTCATGATTGTGAAGCGCTTTGGGTGTATGGCCATACACGATAAATGCGCTATATAAATACACATTACATTACATTAACCAAATCCAGCTAATCCACATACGAAGAACGGACCCCGGAATGTTCTTTTATTTTTAATCTATAAACTCGATCACAACATGATGATTTAATACCATAATCATAAATTCACATCAATATAATAATGTCAATCTCTCCTTTTGTTCTCTCAGAGGATAATAGGACACTTGTTTTTTAATTCTTCGTCTATATACAGTTACAGTCTCTCCTCACTGTATATAAACTCGTGTAATGTCATTATATTTTCCGTCTGGAGCCTCATAGTCAGCGTTGGCCGGTGTGTAACAGGGCCCGTGATGCAGGAAAGGGAGCGTGTCTGTATCAGGACGGAGTGCAGCATTGTAAAGCTCTTTAGACTCCAGTTTCAGCTGCTTCAGCGCCTGCCTTTGGGCCTTCAGCGCCTCCTGGATCTCCTGCATCTCCATCTGGTGCTGTTTGTGTTTGTGTCTGGACCATTCCTTCAGCAGCAGAGCTCTGCGCTTGCTCTCCTCGAAACACACTTCTGGAGGAGCACGCGTCCTGCAACACACACAACAAATATACGACTATTAATGCCTCTTTAACACTAGCAGTGACTTTGTAAGCTGCCTGTCGCTCTGGGTGGCGATTGAAACAAAGACTATACAAGACATGTCACTCGTATAGTTTTGAATGGGGAAAAGTGTAACGGTCAATATGGCCAATGAAGCCACGCCTACTAGTGCAGGAGCCAATCAGTGATCGATATAGACTGACATTTCTCTGGGGAGAGCCTTAGACCAGACGTGTGCTTTGTAACAGTTTCTGTGTTCAACAAACACACTGGAATCTCAGTAAATACTTGCTTCACAGACATAAGAAATACATCCAGATAAAGCTTGAAATCTGTACTTTTAAATGAACCAGCTACACTTAAAACAACAAAAGGTTTCTGGTTTTGTAATCTGTATGAAACAAACGAGAGGTCCAGTCCATCCTGTCAAACGCACATCACATGACAGCAACTACTCAAATGCCCACAGACTTGTAAACAAAGAGTCGCTGTCATTTCTGAAGGAGATTAGCCTTTAAGACCAAGTTGTGAACTACTTCAGAAGAGCAGCGTGATCAGACAAAGCATTATTCAGAGGATGATCATGTGTAGAACGGCCGTAAATGAGGTTGGCGTCATGGTAAAGTTCTTACTGTAGTATTTCTCACAAACGTTGCGTGAGATCTGCTTCCTTTATGTCTGTCAGTTGTCTGACGCAGCCGAGGGCGGAGACTGAGG
This sequence comes from Danio kyathit, assembly GCA_903798195.1. Taxonomy (NCBI): domain Eukaryota; kingdom Metazoa; phylum Chordata; class Actinopteri; order Cypriniformes; family Danionidae; genus Danio; species Danio kyathit. The sequence goes on along the minus strand of LR812526.1, from coordinate 5,124,153 downwards.
CACGCTGACAGGCACGTGGGAACGGTGGGCAGGGAGGACTAGCCTTAAAGGCGCAGTACGCAAAAACAGCAAAAAGCTGTTGAGAGCTATAAAGTACAAACTAGTGAAAGCTATAATCAATAATCTGATGGGTGTTTTGAGCTGAAACTGTACAGACACAATCTGAGGACACAAAAGACTTATATTAAATCTGGAAAATGAGGTAACCTAGGTGCCCTTTAAAGAGACTTTGATTGAAAACCGTTGTGGGCGTTCCCACCTTGAGGTGGGAATAATAACTCCTGTCTAATAACTGATTTATTTTCTCTTTGCCATGATGAAAGCACATAATATTAGACTAGATATTTTTCAAGATACTAGTATTCAGCTTACAGTGACATTTAAAGGCTTAACTAGGTTAATTAGGTTAACTAGGCAGGTTAGGGTAATTAAGCAAGTTATTGTATTACGATGGTTTGTTCTGTAGACTATCCGAAACAAATATTGCTTAAAGGGGCTAATAATATTGACCTTAAAATGGTTTTATAAAAATTAAAAACTGCTTTTATTCTAGCCGAAATAAAACAAATAAGACTTTCTCCAGAAGAAAACATATTATAGGAAATACTATAATAATAAATAATAATAATTCCTTACATTTATATAGCGCTTTTCTGGGCACTCAAAGCGCTTTACACATAGGGGGGGAATCTCCTCATCCACCACCAGTGTGCAGCATCCACCTGGATGACGCGACGGCAGCCATTTTGCGCCAGACCGCACACCACACACCAGCTGACTGGTGGAGAGGAGACAGAGTGATGAAGCCAATTATGATATGGGGATGGTTGGGAGGCCATGATGGACAGAGGCCAGTGGGCAGATTTGGCCAGGATGCCGGGGTTAAAGCCCTACTCTTTATCGAAGGACATCCTGGGATTTTTAACGACCACAGAGAGTCAGGACCTCGGTTTAACGTCTCATCCGAAAGACGGCGCTCACTGAGCATTATAGAGTCCCCGTCACTATACTGGGGCATTAGGACCTACACAGACCACAGGATGGGCGCCCCCTGCTGGCCTCACTAACACCACTTCCGGCAGCAACCCAGCTTTCCCATGTGGTCTCCCATCCAGGTACTGACCTTATCCTGCTTAGCTTCAGTGGGCGACCATGTGACAGTTGCAGAGAGCTAGCTGCCGGTGTCATGAGAAATCGGGTCCCCCCTGCAATCGAGTCCGCTTAGGACCCCGCTTAGGTCATCTGCATTTAATGCCGGTTCAAAAGTGCTTTTTATAGTCTATTCTCAGTCTTGAGATTTTAACAACACTTATCATATTAGCAACATTATTTTAACAAGACTTATCATATTATAAGTAACATTATTTTAACGACACTTATCATATAAGTAACATTTTTTTAACAACACTTATCATATTAATAACATTATTTTGGGTAAGTAAGTTAAAGACATGCATAGTTAAAATAATAGAAACGGTTCTAAACATTTAATGATGCCTTTTTGATGTATTTATGTATTTATATGTAACAATATATAAGTTTATCTAACAAAAAAGCATGAAAGACAAATTATCCATGCCACAACACATGCCACATTATATATATATATATATATATTAATCAGGCGCTACAAACTATACCAAATACAACTCCAGTGAACCAATAGGATCACCCAGGACCCAATTGTCAGGGGGGACCCGATTTCTCATGACACCGGCTATACATATTATAGGAAATACTGTGAAAAATTCCTCGCTCTGTTACCCAGACTGTAGTTATGTGTAATTATATTATTTCATCTGGTGTCGTCGAAGCTTTTGGCTGAACTAATGAAGTCTTCAATGGGAATAAGCTCTGGAGAGACTTTCTCCATCCTTTTCAGTCTCTTCTTCAGTCGGTCCTTCACTAGCATTTCTTGCCGCGGGTCCACCTTTTTCTTCTTCTTCTTCTTGGGTTCGGCTCTGTGGTGTTTAAAACACAAAGAATGTGAAACGTGCAATTCCAGCATTATGGATGAGACATTTGCAGTAAAAAAAACACAGAGAAAGTACATGTCAACAATATATTGAAGCAACTGTTTATATTTTCCAAAACTACTCATCACAGAGTTATGGGATCAGAAAAATTTCAATCTGTAAACATGTTTTATATTTTAAATGAGGGAAATAAACATGTGTTATGGATGTGACCAAAAAAGTCTGCAAGTTTACAGTATACAACATACTTTGTAGAAATTCTGTGAATTAAACTGCTCAACCCCAAAAGAAACAATGCTAATCAAAAGGATAAGAGTTAGCTTACTATAGAACAAAAATCATTGATCTTATTTTATTTAACATTTTTTGCATTTATGAGGATAAAGCTGTGTTACGAATGTGACAGATGTGAAATTGGCACTTGTGTGACTTTGGTAAATCAAATATAATAGTTTGAAAACACTGACAGAGACATTTTTGAGTATTTTTACAGTACTGTAAAACACAAGCCAGAGCAAACAATGAAGAAAGGGTTTCACTATTTTGGTGAAAGAGCAAGGTTGACATTTGCATGAAATTGCTCAAACAAATATTTAGCTAAAAACTCAATAAACAGATAAGGAATCTCATTGAAACGGGATAGGAGAATTATGTTGTCAGTATTTTTTAGGGTAATTGTTTAAATAGAATCTTATTTTTACTTAATAATCACAACTTTCATGTAGTGATAAGGATATACTTTATTAACAGTAACAAAAGTACTATAGTACTTAGGGTATTCTTTTAAGTAACATGCAGTGCTGTGTAGTGTTTGTGATATGTACACATATATGAGCAATTCCAGCGTTATGGATGTGACATTTGCAGTAAAATCTCAAAACATAAATTGACAGAGGAAGTAATTTGTTAACATCATATTAAAACATCTGTTTATATTTTCCAAAACTACTGACCACAGAATTGTGGAGGCAGAGAAATATCAATCTGTAAACACGTTTTATACTTTAAATGAGGGAAATAAACATGCGTTATGGATGTGACGAAAAAAGTTAGCGTTGTTACAGTATACAACATACTTTGTAGAAATTCTGTGAATTAAACTGCACAACCCAAAAGAAACAATGCTAATCAAAAGGATAAAAGAGTCGGCTCGCTATTGAACAAAAACGACTGATTTGATTTTATTTGACATTTTTTGCCTTTATGAGGAAAAAGCTTGTTATGGACGTGACAGATGTGAAATTGCCACTTTGTGATTTTGGTAAATCAAATTTAATGGTTTGAAAACATTGACAGACATTTTTGAGTATTTCTAAAGTACTGTAAAATACAAGCCTACACAAAAAAACGCAGAAACGGTTTCGATATTTTGTCAAAAACTAAATTTCTTTCATGGCATGGTTAACATTTGCATGCAATTACTCATATACACACCGGCCACTTTATTAGGTACACCTGTCCAACTGTTCATTAACGCAAATTTCTAATTAGCCAATCACATGGCAGCAACTCAACGCATTTAGGCATGTAGACATGGTCAAGATGATCTGCTGCAGTTCACAGCGAGCATCAGAATGGGGAAGAAAGGGGATTTAAGTGACTTTGATTGTGGCATGGTTGTTGGTGCCAGACGGGCTGGTCTGAGTATTTCAGAAACTGCTGATCTACTGGGATTTTCACGCACAACCATCTCTAGGGTTTACAGAGAATGGTCTGACAAAGAGGAAATATCCAGTGAGCGGCAGTTCTGTGGGTGCAAATGCCTTGTTGATGCCAGAGGTCAGAGGAGATTGGCCAGACTGGTTCCAGTTGATAAAAAGGCAACAGTAACTCAAATAAGCACTCGTTACAACCGAGGTCTGCAGAAGAGCATCTCTGAACACACAACACGTCCAACCTTGAGGCGGATGGGCTACAGCAGCAGAAGACCACACCGGGTGCCACTCCTGTCAGCTAAGAACAGAAAACTGAGGCTACAATTCACACAGACTCACCAAAACTGGACAAGAGAAGATTGGAAAAACGTTGCCTGGTTTGATGAGTCTCCATTTCTGCTGCCACATTCGCATGATCGGGTCAGAATTTGGCGTCAACAACATGAAAGCATGGATCCATCCTGCCTTGTATCAACAGTTCAGGCTGGTGGTGGTGGTGTAATGGTGTGGGGGATATTTTCTTGGCACACTTTGGGCCCATTAGAACCAATTGAGCATCGTGTCAACCCCACAGCCTACCTGAGTATTGTTGCTGACCATGTCCATCCCTTTATGACCACAGTGTCTCCATCTTCTGATGGCTACTTTCAGAAGGATAACGCGCCATGTCATAAAGCACGAATCATCTCAGACTGGTTTCTTGAACATGACAATGAGTTCACTGTACTCAAATAGCCTCCACAGTCACCAGAGCTCAATCCAATAGAGCACCTTTGGGATGTGGTGCAAAAGTAGATTGACATCATGAATGTGCAGCCGACAAATCTGCAGCAACTGCGTGATGCTATCATGTCAATATGGAGCAAAATCTCTAAAGGGATATTTCCAGATCCTTGTTGAATCTACGTCATAAAGGACTAAGGCAGTTCTGAAGGCAAAACTAGTAAGGTACTAGTAAGGTGTACCTAAAACAGTGGCCGGTGAGTGTATATATGTGGATCAAATATAAAATGCTCATTTTGAATGATTTATATACACAGAAATGATATTAAATGCAGATAAAGAGTCTAATGTTTCAACAATTTTTGAAACATGACAAACATTCAGCACACATATTGTGCCATATACATAACAAAATATCTATAGAAATTTGTTCATTCATTCATTCATTCATTTTCTTGTCGGCTTTGTCCCTTGCAGGGTCGCCACAGCGGAATGAACCGCCAACTTATCCAGCACGATTTTTACGCAGCGGATGCCCTTCCAGCCGCAACCCATCTCTGGGAACTTCCACACACACATTCACACTCGTACACTATGGACAATTTAGCTTACCCAATTCACCTGTACTGCATGTCTTTGGACTGTGGGGGAAACCGGAGCACCCGGAGGAAACCCACGCGAACACAGGGAGAACATGCAAACTCCACACAGAAACGCCAACTGACCCAGCCCAGCCGAGGTTCGAACCTGCGACCCAGCGACGTTCTTGCTGTGAGGCAACAGCACTACCTACTGCGCCACTGCGTTGTCCTAGAAATTTGTTACCATATTAAATTTGATTGTTTTAAAGTAATTTCGAAGAGTCTTGCTGACAAATAAGTGACATTTTAAATAACAGTTAATAAAAATAACATTTAATTAACTGGGGGCTAAACAGTAATCATTAAAAATAGAGTTTTAATATAGCTTTTTGTTCTAAAATTATATTTCTAATTAATTATCTTTGTTCTGAATATGCCTGACAAGACTTTTCCTCGCATGTAAACTATTATTACACTATATTTTAGTGAGTGTTTCTGTAAATCATGAACATAATAAGTATCAAAATCATTACACATAAGTTGATAGAGGTAAAGTTGGTTTTCGGATATTCAGACTTTCTCCTTAATAATATAATTTCATTACAGTATTATTTGCAAATTCTAAATAGGGAAATAATATAAGCAGCCAATGACTAGCAAAGTACAACATTGTTCACAGTCAATTAGATAGTGTTGTAGGGCAGTGTTTTGTTTTGTCCACAAGATGTCGCTATGACACTGTCGTATCAAGGCATTTTGAAGTTCCTGTGTTGTTTGAGCCTCTTGGCTTACCGTAGTGTTGAAAAATGCGTAGCGCACGATATTTTCCTCAGTTTGTGTTATCAACACTGATAGGTGCCCTTCTGTCAAATAAATGGTCGAGTCACGATCGCGAACTTCTCTTTGCCTGCATCTCCTGTTTACCATCCCACAAACACATTCAACACAACGCAGAGTAGCAGCGGTGGTGCTAGAGTCAAGCAAGCACGCAGAGAGCGACTGGGTTACATCTTTGGTGCCGTGACCCGGATTGTGGCAAAATTACACTGACCAGGAAGAGTATTTAACATCCAGTGGTTTAATTGCTGAACTCTGTAATGGATAAAATTAAATCCCTAAACTGGTGATTTTGGGGATACAATACCAGCACCTCTATATCCTTTAAAGCCTGTTGGTATCTGCACTGTTTAGCTGTTTCAATGTGAGTGATTTGTTGACATGAAAAATATTTATTGATTTAAAAAAAAAATAAATAAATAAATAAATTGTCTATTTAAAAATTAGATTTAAATTAGGATTTAATTTTTTTTTTCTTCTCTTTGTTTATTTCTGAGATTGTATTGCATCTACTTGATATTTAGTGAGACATACTACAGCATTTGAGTATAATCTGACAAGCCATTTTAGTTTGGGAGTTTTTTGGCATAAGTTTGTGTATTCTTCTGTGCGTACACACCCGCCATAGCTTATTTATTTATTTTTATTTCTTCCTTTATTTCTTCCAGATTGGACATTTTACGTAAATACAACACCTTGATACAATCAAATTATACTGCAAATTAACCTACTTGCACATAGTAAACATTTTAACAAATTTTTATTTTACAATGTCTCAGAGATATGCAAACTCAACTCCAAGCATGCAGTGCTCCTTTTCTGGCACCTCCAGTCACCTGCCACCAGCTGAGCATGTCCCAAATGACCCTATGCCGCCCTTAGAAAGACAAACTTCACCACTCCCAACAAACTCATTTTATGCTGGCCAGTATGTGACACCAACTCAGGCATTTAGGCTGCCAGGCACTGGGGCCTCAGGGCAAGTACCGCCCCTCTGCTTTGACAACAGCCCTGGGGGGCCAGGTGAACAGGCAGAAAGGGCAGTTGATACCTCTGTTTGCAAACATAGTGACTATGGGCCATTAGGGACCATAACTACGCAAACCTCTGAGCACCATAGATTAGCTGGAATGCCAGCCAAGCAGCTATTGCCCAGACCCGGTCCAGTTGCTGCACAATATCCAGCTCAGTCAAATAGGCCTGGCCCCCAGGTTTACTCTGTGTATTCAAATCCCCCTCCTGAGCCTACACAGAGTCTTCAGGGAGGGCCAGCAGCAAATATTACAATCAAACACGTAACTATGGGGCAGGCCAATCAAATGTATTCTCCTGAACCCACATTTCCCACCGGTCAAGTTCAGAGCTATAGTGGATCCACCCCATTACCACGATTTGCTAATGCTAGGGTTCCCAGCATGACTCTATACAGCCCTCAAGTAGCATTGGATCAGGCAAATGTTGATGCTCCTTTTCAAATGTCATCTCAACACACCATTATTCCTCCTCCGCAACGAAATATGCAGGTTGGTGCTCTTTCTCAATTTCCCCTACCTACATCGGCCAGTCAGTCAGTCTACCCACATGTGACACAGTTCAGGCCTCCTGATCAAGTAGCCACCAATCAGTGTCCTCCAATGGCAGCTCATGGTGGTTTCATGCAAACTCATCAGGTGAAAAATGTTCAAGTCTTCACAGGAAATCCAGACTGTAGGATACTGGTGGAAGACTGGATTCGCGACTTGCAGTACCTCCTGGAGGCAATAGAGCTCCCAATGCACCTTCGATTTTCAACTGTTGTGCGACACCTGGGTGGTGAATCCAGAAATCTCATCTTAAACCTACCTCCCCATGATCAGACCCCTGAGAGAGCATTCGAGGAACTGAGGGCTGAATACAGTGACACAAGAGGCTCTCTAGATCCTCTGGCGGATTTCTATGAGCGGAGCCAGAATTTGGGAGAGTCTGCATGTTCTTATGCTATTGCACTCGATGCAAAGTTACGGACGGTAGAGGAAAAGGAAAGAGGAGGTAGGCCCTTTCTAGATAGAGATAGCAAATTAACCCGGCAGTTCATGAGGGGCCTTACAGATGAGGAAGTGTACACCAGAGTCGCTCCAATGGCACCCAGGCTCTTGAGCTTCAGAGAGCTACAGGCTGAGCTCCGGAGTTTAGCCAGAGAGGCTAAGAAGTTCCAGACACAGAGTAAAGCAAAGAAAACATATGCTCAGGTACAAGTAGCATCAAGAGGGGGGGAAAACACCAAAATGGATAGGCCAAAGCATGCATCTGAAATATCAGAGTTGACAGAAATGGTCAAGAAGTTAGCCCTAATTCAGGAAGAACAAATGGCTAAGCTGTCCCAACTAGAAATGAAGATGGCCTCTCCATCTCTTGCAGCCCCATCAGCTGTCCAGCCAGTAAAGGGAAAAGCAAGCCAGAGTGTGGGTTTTGTGTGTTACCGGTGTGGAGAACTAGGCCACACAGCCAGAGTGTGCCGAGCAGTGCTTCCTGAATCAAGTCAAGCTGAGGCCCAGCAGCCTAAAGCTTCTGCTGATGGGCACCTGCAATTTGCTCAAAATTTAAACGCTTAGTGCCCATGGCAGCTGGGGCATCCATGGGTGCACAGCAAGGGCCCCACCCACCAGTAAAGAGGATTTCCACTAAAGGAGGGGAAACTGCCCTAGTGGGTCCCAGGAATGAAGGGGAAGTGGAAGTGAATGGCAAGGCATACAAGGCTCTCATTGATTCTGGCTCTCAGATAACCAGTATTACCCACAATTACTGGCAGAGTCACCCAGCACTACAAAAACAGAAGCTACAGTCTTCTACAATACCTATAGAGGGTGCAGCAGGTCAGACGGTACCCTATCATGGTGTCGTACACATTGATCTGAAAGTGCTGGGAAAAGAATTCAAGGCAGTACCTACTTTTGTTGTTCCTGATTCTGACTATCGCACTTCAGTCCCCCTGTTAGTGGGAACCAATGTCATACGAGCCTCTCGAACCCATCTTCAAGAAGCTTATGGTTCACAGTTTCTGCACCAGGTCAAAGAAAAGCATCCTGAGTGGTACACAGCTTTACTGAAGGTGGGGAGCACCAAGCAAAGGGAAGTGCATGACAGTGTGGGTCCTGCTGTTTACACTGGTCATACAATACACATCCCTGGTGGGAAAGAGATGGATTTAAGGTGTAAGGTCAGAACGGGCCCTCAAAGGAAGACCTACACAGCCCTTATTGAAGCCCATCCCTCCTTGAAGCTCCCTCAGGACATCTTAGTTGCCAAAGTGCTTGTGAATGTGAAAAGAGGTTGTGCCACAGTTAGAGTGATGAATCTTACCCAGCAAGTCGTTACAATCAAAAGACACACAACTGTGGTGTTGACCTAAGTAAAGCTGCAGTGAAAAGTGAGGACCAACGTGTTCTACTTAAGGATCTGCTGGACAAGAATGCAGATGTGTTCTCCCAACATCCTCTGGACTATGGTCATACCACAACAGTACAACATGAGATCCCTTTGGTTGACCCAAGGCCGTTCCGAATGCCATACCGCAAAATACCCCCCTCCCAGTGGCAAGATGTAAGGCGGTTATTGATGGATATGGAGACAGCAGGAGTTATCCGCCCCAGTAAAAGTCCTTATGCATCGCCTGTGGTGGTTGTGACAAAGAAAGATGGGTCACTGCGATTGTGTATTGACTACAGGAAACTAAACTCCTGCAGCACACGGGATGCATTTCCTTTGCCAAGGATAGAGGAGGCTCTAGAGGCTTTAGGACAGGCAAAGTATTTCTCAACCCTCGACCTTACCTCCGGATACTGGCAGGTGGAGGTGGCGGAACAAGATAAGCCCAAGACGGCATTCAGCACTCCTATGGGTCTGTTTGAAGCCAACAGGATGCCGTTTGGGTTGCAAAATGCACCCTCCACATTTCAAAGACTGATGACCTCCTGTTTTGGCGATTTAAATTTTACCCACCTACTTATTTATTTGGACGACATCATAATTTTCTCTAAGTCCTTTAAAGAACATTTGGAGAGGCTCCAGATGGTTTTCGATAGGCTTCGAGAACATGGCTTAAAGCTTAAACCATCTAAGTGCCAGCTTGTGAGGAAGGAAGTGCAGTACTTGGGTCACTTGGTGTCAGCAGAGGGCATCAGGACAGACCCTGAGAAGATTAATAAGGTCAAGGATTGGCAGAGGCCGACTAACTGTGTTGAAGTGTTGCAGTTTTTGGGCTTCACAGGCTACTATAGGAGGTATGTTAAGGGCTACTCTAACATAGCTTCTCCCTTATACCGCCTTACATCCGGTGACCCTAAAAGAAAGAAAAGAGGAAAGCAGAAAAACCCTGGCCCACACCAGCCATTTCATTGGACTGCTGAATGTGAGGAGGCTTTTCAGTCTTTAAAAGAAAAGCTGATAAGTGCTCCAGTGCTAGGCTATCCAGATTACAGTCAGCCCTTTTTGCTGCAGACTGACGCCTCAGGAACGGGGCTTGGCGCAGTCCTGGTGCAGGTACAAAATGGGGCAGAAAGGGTAATTGCATATGTGAGCAGAGGCTTGAGCCCACCTGAGACAAGGTATCCTGCACACAAGCTTGAGTTTCTTGCTCTCAAGTGGGCAGTTACAGAAAAGTTTCATGACCACCTCTATGGACGCAAGTTCTCTGTTCTGACAGACAATAACCCTCTGAAATATGTAATGACCTCGGCCAAACTAGACGCCACTGGTCAGAGATAGGTTTCTCATCTGTCCATATTTGACTTTGACATCCAGTGTCGGAGGGGACAGGATAACTCAAATGCTGATGCCCTCTCGCGTATGTCAAATCAAGAGGTGGTGGAAACTCTGCAGTCCTGCCCACAGCAGTTGAGGATAGGAGAACCAAGTCTTGAGGAGGCACATACCACCCAGAAGACTGAGGGGGTCACAGGAGAGGACGCAGTTCTTATGGAGGAACCTGAAAGCTGTCAGGAGCCTAAGGAGGTGTATATGGATGTGGGGATGGAGGCACTGCCTGCTATGACCATACAGGAACTTCGAGCGATGCAGAGGGAAGATGGAGTTATCGGTCCCATCCTCCACTTCAAAAGTAGAAACCACAAACCAAGTCACAGTGAGAGGATGGAAGTGGGAGCCACTGGGGTTCTTCTTTTAAAAGAGTGGAGGAGGCTGGTGGTAAAAAAAGGAATCCTGTACCGCAGTATCAGAGACTGCCACAAAGGAGTGATTGAACAACTAATACTGCCTAAAAAGCTGCGAGAAACCATCAAAATGGCCCTTCACAATGACTCAGGGCATCTGGGATTTGAGAGGACACTACAGATGATAAGGGAACGATTTTACTGGCCAAGAATGTTCCAGGAAATTAAGGCTTGGTGTGAACAGTGTGAGAGGTGCTGCCTAAGGAAAACTCCCACAGCCAATGTCAGGGCACCCCTTGTCAGTATTCACACCAGTGCCCCCATGGACCTGGTCTGTGTAGACTTCTTGATGCTGGAAAAGTCCAGGGGTGGTATAGAGAATGTGCTCATAGTTACGGATCACTTTTCCCGCTATGCACAAGCCTACCCCACCAGGGACCAAAAGGCAGGCACAGTAGCCAGAGTCTTGTGGAGGAATTTCTTCTGCCGGTTTGGGTTCCCGGCAAGATTACACGCTGATCAAGGTCGCAATTTCGAAAGTGCAATTGTGAAGGAGCTCTGTAAGTGCACGGGCATCACTAAAACTCACACCACGCCCTACCACCCCCAGGGCAATGGAACCACTGAAAGATTTAACCGTACTCTGATGAACATGTTGGGAACCCTAGAGCCTCACTTAAAGTCCAGATGGCATGAGCACGTTGATGCCATGACACATGCGTATAACTGCTCACAGCATGACTCCACTGGCTATAGCCCATACTACCTTATGTTTGGCAGGCATCCGCGGCTCCCAGTGGACCTCATTTTTGGTTCCCCCACAACAAACCAGCCATGCGAATACAGCGAGTATGTTCAGACTCTGTATGACTCCCTGAAGCAGGCCTATGCCCTGGCTAATCAGACATCTCAGCTGGCGAAAGGACAACAGAAAAAGTATTATGACAAAAAAGCTAAGAGCGAGGACCTGAGTCCAGGTGATAGAGTCTTAGTCAAAGTGTATCATGTGGAGGGAAGGCAGAAGTTGGGAGATCGATGGGAGGCACGGCCATATGTTGTGGTCAGGAAGCAACCAAATTTGCCTGTGTACGTGGTGCGGCTAGAGGATGGAGGACCAGAGAGAGTGGTTCACAGAAACCTTTTAACTCAGTGTATGTTTCTTCCTGTGGAGCAAGACAAACAAGTGATTATGGTAGGGAAAGAATCAGTTGGAGAGATGAGCGAGGCAGACATTGAACTGGAAAACCCAAGAGGGCATGGAAAGTAATGGTTCAGAGGAGGCTCTGGAAGGAACTTGGATTGAAACAGCCAATGAGGAAGGGGAACCAATGAACACACAGGAGGCCAACACATGTACAGCAGAAAAAAGTGACAGAGAGGAAGTGCGTGCAACGAACAGTGGTGCCACCTCCACACAAGGGCCCAACTTTCCAAGGAGAAACCCACCAAGAAATCGACGTCCTCCACCTAAACTCTCACTAGAATCGCAAGTTGTGAATATGGAAAGTGAACAAAAAAAGATAGAAAGAGGGAGGAAGTTGTGGCTAAAGTTTAAAAATAAGAGGAGCAGAGGGACACTAGCAGAGCCATACTGCATGCACCCTGATTACAGTTAGTTACACCACATACATCATCTATACACATTGGGTACAACACATTCACTCGTAACACATTTATTGTTTTAATTGATCATATTCCATTTAAGTTTTCGGTAATCTGATGGCTGGGACGCCATCAATTAAGGAAGGGGTGGATGTAGGGCAGAGTTTTGTTTTGTCCACAAGATGTCGCTATGACACTGTCGTATCAAGGCATTTTGAAGTTCCTGTGTTGTTTGAGCCTCTTGGCTTACCGTAGTGTTGAAAAATGCGTAGCGCACGATATTTTCCTCAGTTTGTGTTATCAACACTGATAGGTGCCCTTCTGTCAAATAAATGGTCGAGTCACGATCGCGAACTTCTCTTTGCCTGCATCTCCTGTTTACCATCCCACAAACACATTCAACACAACGCAGAGTAGCAGCTGTGGTGCTAGAGTCAAGCAAGCACGCAGAGAGCGACTGGGTTACAGTGTTAATGTTGTTTTGAAGTCATACTTGCATGCTAATTCCGATCGAATATTCAAAGTAACATGGTAAACAATATATACACTTCTAAATGAACGAATGTGCGAATATAAAACCAACTTTACCTCTATCATACGTTGTATCTTTACTGACCTTAATGGTGCAGATGTTTTAAACGAAAGCATTGATGTAAACCAGTGACTGTGTCTCACAGCAACTACAGAACTGCAACTGTAAAAGAGTTATTTATTACTAACATAACAATAATTATCATCCTCGTGACCTCTGTGCGTTACTTTAATATGATCGCGTGCACATGGATATCTATAGTCAAATACGTACCACGAGGCTTGACTGGAAATAATCCGGTTTACAGCACGACACACAAATCCCGCCATAATTTACAGAAATATCGACTTTACAAACATAAAATGTGAGGAATTAAACGAGTTTTGCTCCTTTCAGTGGCCAATGTGAATCTGTAGGTCAGCGTAAAAACACTTCCGCTATCACAGACGCACTTTCGCGTTATTATATTTTCTTTATTAGCTGATATCTGAATTTTAGTATATGTATTAAATATCATAATTATTATATATTTAGTGTATAATGTAACGTTACGTTTAAAGTAAAAGGTTGTTGGATTATTTAAATTTTTATGAGCATGTCGAATGTTGTGAAGTGAATGTTAAGAGTAAGTAGGTGAAAGGTCGGTGTGTGTGCGTTTGTGTGTGTGAAGCTGCTCAAACGAGTGGGGGAAGGAGGACGTCATCACTTTGCGACGGCCAGTAATCGCTATACGGAATCGGTGGAAAAAGAACGCTGAGCTAAGATTCTTAATCTTGTAGTAAATCTGTGTATTGTGAAAGACTTGTGGAGATACCGACCGACGGCCTGTATAGGTCCGGAACGGTGCTGCCGCAAGTTTTTCGGCAATTTCACAGAAAAATGGAGGATAAAGGAATGGAAATAGAGAGTGAGAGTGTAGAGGAAAGTGAGGAAGATGGTCGAAGAGGAAATGAATGGATAAACGTAGAGAGGAATAAGAAAGAGAAAGGACGTAAGAGAAGAAAAGAATACTCATCTAGTATAGGAGACTCGGAGAGTGAGGGAAGAGAGAAGAAAACAGAGGAACAAACACGCAATGTAGTGGTCAGGTTTGAGGGAGAAGGAGGAGTTAAGAAATACGACCCGATAAAGCTGACAAATATATTAAGAGGACAGATAGGAGAAATAAAATATGCAAGAGTGCTAGGGGATGGGAATCTGTTAATTGGATGTAAAAATGAGATGCAAATAGATAAAGCAAAGAAAATGATAAACATAGGAAAAGTCAAAATCTTTAAGGTGGTGAGGGTTGGGGAGAGAAAAAGCAGTGGCAGCAAAGGAGTGATCTATGGAGTCCCAATAAATGTAAAAATCAAAGATTTAGAAGAACATCTGGAAGTTACAAATAACAGGGTGGTTAGTGCTAGAAGAATGGTTAGAGGCATTGAGAAAAAAGAGACAGAGAATGTCTTACTTGAGTTTGAAGGGTCAGTGCTCCCAAAAGAGGTGTATTTTGGCTTTATAAAATACAGTGTGAGGGAGTATTATCCAAAACCCACAAGATGCTATAATTGCCAGGAATTTGGTCATATAGCTAAATTTTGCAAAGGAAAAAGAAAATGTGCTAGATGTGGGGAGGATCATGAATATGGGAAGTGTGGTGAGGGAGTGAGGCCAAAATGCTGTAATTGTGGTGGAAATCATAGTGTGGCATATTGGGGATGCGAAATATACAAAAAGGAAGTAGAAGTACAACAAATTAAAAAAAGGGAAAAAGTATCATATGCTGATGCAACCAGGATAGTACAAGGAAAACAAAGCAGTGAAAGAAAGACAAAAGAACAGGAGGAAACAAAAGAAATCCAAGATAAGGAAAAGATATGGGCAGAAAAGAAGAAGTTGGTGACATTCATAGCTGGGGTGATCAATGCTACACATGAAATTAAGTCCAAAACAGAAAGAATTCAAATAATTGCTAAAGCAGCTGAACACCACCTGGATATGGTAGGGTTAAAGTGGGAAGAAATAAATGAGGAGTTGAGAATGCAGGCTAGTCAGGAAACGATATGTGGTGGCTGTTAATAATGCTAATACTTCAGTGGAATGCGAGAAGCTTGGTTGCGAATGGACAGGATTTTAAAAAGTTTGTGCATAGTAGGGAAGAAAAGCCAGATATAGTATGTATTCAAGAAACATGGCTTAAGCCAAGATTAGAGTTTGTATTATATGGATATGTTTCAGTAAGACGGGATAGAGAAGAGGGGATAGGGGGAGGGTGTGCTACTTTTATAAGACAGGGAATACCATATAAAATAATTCAAATTGGGAGAGAAGAGGAGGTTGTGATAGTGAGAATATGGATGAAAAGAAAAGAAATTGTAATAATAAATTATTATAATCCTTGTAAAAGACTAGAAATAAAAAAACTAGAAGAATTAGTAAACTGGAATAGCGGGCATAGTATATGGTGTGGTGATTTTAATGGTCATAATATATTATGGTGAAGTGAAAGAACGGATAGCAATGGTCAGGTGATAGAGGAATTGTTAGATGAGATGAATTTAGTATGCTTAAATGATGGCAGAAGTACAAGAATAGATGTTCAGACGGGAAGGGAATCAGTTATTGACCTTACCTTAGCATCAAGCAGATTAGGGACAAGATGTGACTGGTCAGTATATCAAGAAGGTACAATAGGAAGTGACCATTATCCAATTTTGTGTAAAATAAGGGGGGAATGTCAGGTAGATACAGTTAAGATGGGTGGTAGATGGAAATTTGAAAAAGCTAATTGGGAGGAATTTCGGGAAAAAAGCAGTGTATATCTTAATCAGGTAAATAGTGAAGATAATTTAATAAAGTTAGATGATAGTATTAAACGAGGAATAAGAAAAGCTGCTGCACAATCTATCCCTAGAAGTGCTGGAAATGGAACAAAGAAAATAATGCCGTGGTGGGATGAAAAGTGTAAGGAAGTAGTGAGAAATAGGAATAGGGCATTCAAACAGATCAAAAGAAATCATACCTTAGATTATGTAATTGAATATAAGAAAGCACAAGCAATAGTAAGGAGGACAATACGAAAAGCAAAGAGAGAATATTGGGAAGAGTATTGTAATACAATTGGGAATGAAACATCAATAGGAGAAGTGTGGAGGATGATAAGAAGGATGGATGGGGGAAAAAAGGATTTAAATTACCCGGTGTTGAGTGAGGAAAATGTAACCGCAGTAACTAATAGGGAAAAAGTAGAATTAATGGCAAGAACATTCGCACAGATAAATAGTTCTAACAATTTATCAGAAGAAGGCAGACTAGGAAGAGAAAGAACAAAAATGGAATATGCAGATATATTAGGTAGAAAAGTAATTTGTGATGACAGTATGGATGCGCCGTTTAGTATGGATGAATTAATGAGAGCTTTGGAAAAAGCCAAAAACACAGCACCGGGTAAAGATGAAATATGCTACTCTATGATAAAACAGCTAAATGAAGAGAGCCTAATGAAGTTATTGATATTATATAATAAAGTATGGGAGGAAGGTAATATACCAGAGAGCTGGAAAGAAGCAATAATCATACCTATTAAAAAACCAGGTAAGGATAATAGCAAACCAGGAAATTATAGACCCATAGCATTGACGTCACATGTATGCAAAATAATGGAGCGGATGATAAATGAGAGATTAGTACATTTTTTAGAAAGTAAAAATATAATCACGGTAAACCAAAGCGGATTTAGGAAAGGAAGAAACACAATGGATCCTATAGTATATTAAGAGGATGTAGTAAGGAAAGCTCAGATAAATAAAGAAACAGTGGTGTCAGTATTTTTTGACGTAGAAAAGGCGTACGATATGATGTGGATAGAGGGTCTTTTAATTAAATTACACTTGATAGGTGTAAGAGGGAGAATATTTAACTGGATCATGGATTTCCTTGATAAAAGAAAGATACAAGTCAAAATTGGTACAGAGATATCTACACAATATATAGTAGAAAATGGAACTCCGCAAGGAAGCGTCTTGAGTCCTACTCTGTTTTCCATCATGATTAATGACATTTTTGCAAATCTAGAAAGGGATATGGGTAGATCGTTATTTGCAGATGATGGAGCTATATGGAAGAAAGGGAGACATGTGGAGTATGTGACAAAGAAAGTGCAAGTGGGAATAAGTCAAGTAGAGCGTTGGGGAATGAGATGGGGATTTAAATTCTCAATTGAGAAAACCAAAGTAATGTTTTTTACAAGGAAAAGGATAAGAGGAAAACAACTTAAATTATATGGGGAAAATCTAGAAGTAGTTGAAAAGTTTCGATTCCTTGGAGTGCACTTTGATAGTAAGTTAACATGGAGTCATCATATAGACCTGCTCATCAACAAATGTAAAAAAGTGATAAATATATTAAGATGTCTTTCAGGAATTAAATGGGGAGCTAGTAAAACAGCTCTCATATATATTTATATAGCCATGATAGGATCAAGATTAGACTATGGATGTATTGTGTATAAATCAGCAGCAAAGACCTTATTGGCAAAATTAGACGTAGTGCAAGCACGAGCATTAAGGGTATGTTTAGGAGCAACAAAAACTACTCCAGTATGTGCAATGCAGGTGGAAACTGGGGAAATGCCCCTGGGACTGCGTAGAATCCAACTAACAGTCAACTATTGGATAAGTATTAAAGGACATAAAGAAAATCATCCGGTTAAAAATGTATTGGAAAGGAGTTGGGAAAAGGAGAAAATTTATAAGGATAGCTTTGGATGGACAGGAGATCAAATGGCAAAAGACATAAGAGTATCTGAAAAAGAATTTGAGGAAACTGTCATATGGCCAACAAGACCAGTATGGAGTTTAGAATGCCCAGAAATAGATATAGAACTATTTAAGATCAAACAAGAGGACAGGACATCAGATTTAGTAGGGGAATGCCACAAGTATTGGGAAAATAAATATAAACAGTATATTCACATATTCACAGATGGGTCTAAGGATGGGGACATTACAGGTTTAGGGCTCTACGTGCCAAGATACAGATTGGAAATGAGCAAAAGAACATCAGATTACATAAGTGTGTACACGGTAGAATTATTAGCTATATTACAAGCGGTAGGGTGGGTTGAGGAAAACAGTGAGAAGAGTTGTATAATATGCAGTGATTCTTTATCAGCACTAAAGAGCATTAGGTCAGGAGTAGTTAAAAGTCATCAGGGATTGTTATATGAAATTTTAAGTACATATACAAAAGTGAGAAGACAAGGGAAACATATCATGTTTATGCATACCTGTCAACCCTCCCGTTTTTCCCGGTATTCTCCCGTATTTTACAGTTCTATCCCGCTATCATCCCGTAAAGGTATTTTCCCGTATTTCTCCCGTATTTTCAGTCTTTCTCTGAAGGGTGGCAAATAAACCTTAAGAGCAGAGCCTCCCTATACGAAACCCATACCGCCGAACCACCAGGGGCCGCCCTTTGCATTTAAATGTGAGCCTGTTCTGTGCTTTCGCTTTGTTTAGGCATTAAAACACTTTGAAATAAGTATAAGAACAGCGGGATTCCCTTTCCTTTTATTACAGGTGCCGTCTTCCCTTCATATGCAATCTTCAAAACAGTCATATAGCGGTGCACGACTATCAGCTGACGCGCTCCATAGTGATAAACAGACGCTGTTTCACAAACAGATTCTGTACACGCGATTTGAAATGGAGCGAAAGTCTGGGTTTTGGGTGCGTGTTTAAACGGACATATACACATAATTAATCATAATAATATCTAAAGATGTCGATCTTGATGGGGTTTTTTTCAAACACAACTAATTTCGTCCTAAATGAGCATAAAAAGGCAGTCGAATGCTTTCATTATAACGTTAGATGGTTGCATTTTTAAAGTGACACCTGTTATTTAATAAATAAGAGATTCATTTGTTGCTCTTTAATTAGAATGTGTGAGTTATACAGTGAAGAAACGGCTAATGAGATTTGATAGCTTGATTTTATTTCATTATAATATTTGCTGCTAATGTATACTATTTATTTTTTCTTTTGTAAATAATAATAATAATAAAACATATTACTGACCATTTAACTGTTTATTTATAACTAAGCAGCTCCAAATTAACATATGTAGTAATTTGGGGATTTTTTTTTTTGGGGGGGGGGGGGGGGGGGGGGGGGGATCTCTTATGGTGGGCATATCCCTTATTTTCACATCCCAATGTTGACAGGTATGTGTTTATGTGGGTTCCGGCTCATGTAGGTATATCAGGAAATGAAAAGGCGGATAAGTTGGCAAAAGAAGCAACAACAAAAGGAAATATTGAAATTAATGTTAAGTTATCAAAATCAAAGGGAAAGAGTATAATATGGAGAGAGATCATGAATAAATGGCAACAAAAATGGAATGAAGAGGAAAAGGGAAGACATTTGTATTCTATACAGAATAAAGTAGGGGAAGTAAGAAATGAGAATATGAGTAGAAAAGAACAAGTAATTTTAAGCAGAATGAGAATGGTACATAGTCATTTAAATAGATCTCTTTTCATAATTGGAAAACATGAAACAGGATTGTGTAATCAGTGTCAGGAGTATGAGACAGTGGAACATGTAGTGATGTCATGTAGTAAATTTATACAAGAAGACAAGAAATGATAACTCAACTGATAAGTTTAGGAAATACAGAAATAAGTATCAAAAGTATATTAGAATGTGCAGAAGAACAGAAAGGAAGGAAGTGTTTGATGAATTTCCTAAGGGAAACTGGACTGGAAAAAAGAATATAGAGTAAAAGGAAATTAGTACAGAAGGGGGCAGTAATGCAACAAACAGGATGCCAGCTGCCGTTAAAACCTAAAGAAGAAGAAGAAGAAGAAGAAGAAGCTGCTCAAACGATCTCAAGCACAGTCGATATCATGGCTCTCCTCAGAGGTAAATAAACTTTATATATTTTACCTTAAAATAATGTGTTATATGTGTTAAAACTGCTCGAATGATTTAATTTGTACGTGTTATCTGCTTTTGCACTTGTTTTCTGCACTGCACTTGAACTTCATTACTGTGCAAAAGGGCGATTAGAGAAAGTGAAAGCATGATGGTGCTCAAAGGACTTTTATTATGAAAGAGCAGATCGCGGCTGGCAGGAAAAGAAAGTTGCTTTCACTTCAGTGCTCGCTATATCGCCGCGGCCATTGCTCACGTGCAGATCTCCACCTGTTACGAGCCACAGACGGACATTGCAGGTCATTTCTGTGACAGAGGATTGTGTATGGTGTTGTGTGCGTCCTAGGAGAGTGAGTAACAGTCCTGATGTCATGTTAATTACATGAATGAACATTTCAAACGTGATGATGCACTTCAATGCTACATGCTAGTGTTAATTCATTACAATGCTTATCAGTAAAGGTAAAGTTGGTTTTATATTCGGTTATTCAGACATTCTCCTTAATAATATAATTTCATAAAAGTATTATTTGCAAATTCTAAATGGTGTGAAATCATATTAGCAGCCAATGACTATCAAAGTACAACATTGTTCACAGTCAATTAGATAGTGTTAATGTTGTTTTGAAGTCATACTTGCATGCTAATTCTGATCGAATATTCAAAGTAACATGGTAAACAATACAGAGACTTCTAAATGAGCGAATGTGCGAATATAAAACCAACTTTACCTCTATTGCTTATCATAGTAAGCTAACACTCATATTTAGCTATAAGTCAAGATATTTAATGTGTTACTGTTATGTAATATGTTTATGGCTCACTTTGTTCTTGTATATGGGGAGCAGCATATATTTTGAATGTAACTGATCAATGTTAGAATTTAATTTAGTTTATATTACTTTGTGTGTTCCAGAGAAACCACATATACACCCACAAACAACCGCAGTCAAGTGAGCCGCCATATGAGAACAACCGGTCAAGCTAGCCGCCTCCTGTATTTTAATGCACTTCTGTTTGAGGAATTACGGTAGAAGCTATAGGGCAGCCAAAAACCTCACAAAGACATATATTTCAGCGGTTATTGGCTAAATGTGTCTGGTAAAAAGAAAAAAATCATTAATTGAAATAAAAAATGTACTTTTTAAAATAAATATGAAAATATATAACATTGAAATATATTTTATTGCAGAGTTTTGTAGTTTTGCAAGAGTCTGCCAAATAATTTAACACTGATCGAATTCATGCTATTTTCCGTTGATATTAATAATTTCTAAAGAGTTGACATGACAATTATGCCAATTTACAAGGCAAAAATGAAGTCTGCAAAAACACATCTGTTTTTTCTACTGCTATTGCTGAGAATTCTGCCATAGTTGACATGAAATATTCAATTAATTCTATTTCAGGATGACCTTGACTCAATTTCCATGCCAAAGGTGATTGGCATTTACAGCTGAATATGGCAGAAAAATAAAGGCAAAGTCTGCAAGAATACATCACTGATCATTTCCTGCTTTTTCTACATGCACTATTAAAATTTCTTCAGAGTTGACAAGACATTTTCAATAAATTCTAATTCTGGATGACCTTGACTCTTTCCATGTGAAATTTCATTGGCATTTACAGCTCAATTTTGCAGAAAAATAAAGTATGGAGAAGTACACTACATCACTGATCCTTTCTTGCTTTTTCTACTGTTGTCATTAAAATTCCTTCAGAGTTGACATGAAATATTCAATAAACTCTGATTCAGGATGACACTGACTCTTACATGCCAACTTTCATAGAGAAATACAGCTGAATTTGGCAGACAAATGAAGGCAAACTCTGCAAGAATACATTACATCACTGATCATCTTCTGCTTTTTCAACCTGTACTATTAAAATTCTGTTAGAGTTGACAAAAAATATGCATTCAATACTAATTCAGTATACCCCTGACTCTCTCCATGCCAACATTCTTAGCGATTCACAGCTGAATTTGGCAGATAAATAAAGATAAAGTATGGAGAAGTACATTACATCACTGATCCATTTCTTGCTTTTTCTACTGCTATAATTAAAATTTCTTCAGAGTTGACATGAAATATTCAATAAACTCTGATTCAGGATGACACTGACTCTTTACATGCCAACTTTCATATAGAAATACAGCTAAATTTAGCAGAAAAATAAAGATAAAGTACAGAGAAGTACATTCTGTCACTGATCATTTCTTGCTTTTTCTACTGCTATAATTAAAATTTCTTCAGAGTTGACATGAAATATTCAATAAATTCTCATTCAGGATGACACTGACTCTTTACATGCCAACTTTCATATAGAAATACAGCTGAATTTAGCAGAAAAAATAAAGATAAAGTATGGAGAAGTACATTCTGTCACTGATCATTTCTTGCTTTTTCTACTGCTATAAATTAAATTTCTTCAGAGTTGACATGAAATATTCATTAAACTCTGATACAGGATGACCTTGACTCTTTACATGCCAACTTTCATATAGATTTACAGCTGAATTTGGCAGAAAAATAAAGGCAAAGATTTCAAAAGTACATTACATCACTGATCATCTCATGTTTTTTACCTGTACTATTAAAATTCTTTTAGAGTTGACATACATTTTTCAATTAATTCTAATTCAGGATGACATTGACTCTCCATAGCATTTTTTTAAATTTAGATTTACATTTACAGCTGAATTTGGCAGAAAATAAAGTATGCAAAAGAACATTATGCAGAAGGAAAAAAGATTTATCCAAAACCAATGTTAAACAACCTAAAATGCAAGTTCAGTCATTAGGCCAAAATCATTTACTATGATTTACAAGTGAAAATCTGTTTTCTGAAGCTTGTGGATATTTGTCTTCGGAATGTTTTAATTTAAACAGTACTGTAGACTATAGCCTACATTTCTTTTTTAGGCCTATATGCACAATTTCCAAAGTGTTTTGAGTATAATGTTAAAAGTAATTAAAAAAAAATAAAAGTAATCACTTTTGCAAAATTTAATTTCTGAAATCAAATGTAATTTTTTAGACAATAAATAAATCATATGTCAATGTATAGCCATATGTCTTATTTGAATCCAGGCTATATAAAAGTAAATGTTATTGGTT
Organism: Danio kyathit; assembly: GCA_903798195.1. NCBI lineage: Eukaryota > Metazoa > Chordata > Actinopteri > Cypriniformes > Danionidae > Danio > Danio kyathit. Next base: position 5,101,061 of record LR812526.1, on the reverse strand, counting down.
TTTATTTTGTTAATATAGAAAAAATGTACAAAAGCACACACATCACTTTTTACTATAGGTGCTCAGCCAAAACGAAAAAGTGTAAAATATGTATTCAAAAGGCGGCACCAAAGCTCAAAAATGCAAATTTATTAAATGAAAAAGGCTGACACAAATCACCCAGCATGGATAAGTTGGCGGTTCATTCTGCTGTGGCGACCCTGGATTAATGGATTAAGGGACTAAGCCAAAAAGAAAATGAATAAATGAAGAATATGAAATTAAGTGTGCTGTAATGTATTTTAAGATTCATTCATTCATTTTCTTTTTGGCTTAGTCCCTTTATTAATCCGGGGTCGCCACAGCGGAATGAACCACCAACTTATCCAGCACATGTTTTACGCAGCGGATGCCCTTCCAGCTGCAACCCATCTCTGGGAAACATCCATACACACTCATTCACACTCATACACTACAGACAATTTACCTACCCAATACGGACAGCCTACCCAATTCACCTGTACCGCATGTCTTTTGACTGTGTAATAATAATGTTATGATCAGTGATGCATTTGGGCAGTCAAGATCATTCTGAAGAATACATTGTTGAACAATTCTTGTCAAATGAGAGAATTTCAATAAATAGCAAGTAGAAAAAGCAGGAAACGGACAGTAATGCATTCTTGCAGATTTTTACGTTTAATTTTCTGCCAAATTCAGCTGTATAGCCCAATGAGAGTTGGCATGTAAAGAGTCAGTGTCATCCTGAATGAGAATTTATTGAATATTTCATGTCAACTCTGAAGAAATTTTAATTATAGCAGAAGAAAAAGCAAGAAATGATCAGTGACAGAAGGTACTTTTCCATACTTTATCTTTATTTTTTCTGCTAAATTCAGCTGTATTTCTATATGAAAGTTGGCATGTAAAGAGTCAGTGTCATCCTGAATCAGAGTTTATTGAATATTTCATGTCAACTCTGAAGAAATTTTAATTATAGCAGTAGAAAAAGCAAGAAATGATCAGTGATGTAATGTACTTCTCCATACTTTATCTTTATTTATCTGCCAAATTCAGCTGTGAATCGCTAAGAATGTTGGCATGGAGAGAGTCAGGGGTATACTGAATTAGTATTGAATGCATATTTTTTGTCAACTCTAACAGAATTTTAATAGTACAGGTTGAAAAAGCAGAAGAGGATCAGTGATGTAATGTATTCTTGCAGAGTTTGCCTTCATTTGTCTGCCAAATTCAGCTGTATTTCTATATGAAAGTTGGCATGTAAAGAGTCAGTGTCATCCTGAATCAGAGTTTATTGAATATTTCATGTCAACTCTGAAGGAATTTTAATGACAACAGTAGAAAAAGCAAGAAAGGATCAGTGATGTAGTGTACTTCTCCATACTTTATTTTTCTGCAAAATTGAGCTGTAAATGCCAATGAAATTTCACATGGAAAGAGTCAAGGTCATCCAGAATTAGAATTTATTGAAAATGTCTTGTCAACTCTGAAGAAATTTTAATAGTGCATGTAGAAAAAGCAGGAAATGATCAGTGATGTATTCTTGCAGACTTTGCCTTTATTTTTCTGCCATATTCAGCTGTAAATGCCAATCACCTTTGGCATGGAAATTGAGTCAAGGTCATCCTGAAATAGAATTAATTGAATATTTCATGTCAACTATGGCAGAATTCTCAGCAATAGCAGTAGAAAAAACAGATGTGTTTTTGCAGACTTCATTTTTTGCCTTGTAAATTGGCATAATTGTCATGTCAACTCTTTAGAAATTATTAATATCAACGGAAAATAGCATGAATTCGATCAGTGTTAAATTATTTTGGCAGACTCTTGCAAAACTACAAAACTCTGCAATAAAATATATTTCAATGTTATATATTTTCATATTTATTTTAAAAAGTACATTTTTTATTTCAATTAATGATTTTTTTCTTTTTACCAGACACATTTAGCCAATAACCGCTGAAATATATGTCTTTGTGAGGTTTTTGGCTGCCCTATAGCTTCTACCGTAATTCCTCAAACAGAAGTGCATTAAAATACAGGAGGCGGCTAGCTTGACCGGTTGTTCTCATATGGCGGCTCACTTGACTGCGGTCACAAACATCCCATAAGTGCTCAGAGCAAGTGTAGTTCATCACTAAGTCAACTACCTTGTGGCAAAGAAGATCTAACTGCTATTCAGTG
>LR812526.1:4616377-5091377 GCA_903798195.1 Danio kyathit | reverse complement strand
TTTTTTATAACTCATCCGTTTCGTTTTTATTAGGTTATATTAAGTTTGCATAATTAAGGGCGTGGCCACTTGAGTGACAGCTAGCCCTCGCTGCTCGCTGTCTCGTCACCTCAGCTGATTCTGGCTAATTAGCCGCTGAGCTCGGCAAATAAATCGTGTATTTGTTTTGTTTAATGTTTCTTTACACAGTCAGTTGCCTTTTGGAATTATTTCCTGCAATTATCAGATGATATGGCATGATGTGTGGATTTAATTGTGCTTACAAACCGTTCAAGTTGCCTTCATTTCACAGGTGAGTGAAATGATATACTTCTATACCATCTCTATAAATGTATTTGTTTTATTTAAGATCATTTATCATCTAAATGTTCTTTAGACCAATATTGCACGCCAGAATCTGACAGATTGATTAGCTGTAGGCTATAAAACTGTCATCTGAAGCGTTGTCATACAGTGTTAGTGCTGGATTTTATAAACAGCCTTGCATTTACTAACACAGACTATATCTGAAGTGTTTGATAGTAATTCGCGTTTTCCTCCTGTCGAAAAACGTCATAAGAACAATGTTTAGTGGCTCAATGTGTTACAACAGTGTTTTTAAAAGTCTAAACACTTTATTGATATAGTGTACAACCAAGCACATGTGGTCAGAACACAAACGAGTCACAGGTAATGAAGTATTAAACGTTTCTCCCAAAGTAATAAGTCTGTCTAAGCCAGGTCTAAGCAAAAGGCTTAGAATCAAGCATGCGTCTGTAACTCCGCTCACTCTCCGCCTCTTTGCCCTTATTTGGTATGCCGCGTTCGGTGCGATGACGCGCTAACAAAATGGCGACGGTTGGCCGCGCCTACTTGTGGCTTCTTTTGCAGTGTTCAGAAACCTATGGGTGACGTCACGGATACTACGTCCATATCTTTTACAGTCTATGGCTGAAACACAGAATTAGTTGTGACCAAATTAAGACTCAAAATCACCCCAGAGTAGATGAAAACATCCCCTACAGCAGTGTTTCTCAACCACATTTCTGGAGGACCACTAATGCTGCATGTTTTGGAAGTCTTCTTTGTCAGTCACACCTATCACAGTGTCTGCTATTGTGAGCTAATGATCTGTATCAGGTGTGTTTGGTTAGAAAGACATGGAAAATGCGCAGAGCTGGTGGTCCTCCAGGAGCGTGGTTGAGAAACACTGCCATACAGCACACAAGGGTTTAAATAAACAGTTAATTGATTGGTTCTTCAATCAGGTAGTGCTGTTTTACAGTTTTTCTCCATTGGTTTGGCTCATTTCTTGAAACTGGAATTATATTCTCAAAACAACATGGACAAACCTCCAAACCACTTGGCAATTGTTCACAACAGAATTGAATTTCTCATTCATTTCATCAAATTGCAAATGTCTAAGTTCATCTTTGCAAATGATTAAGTACATGTAGCCTACATTTAGCACAATTTCCAAGTGAATAGATCTCGTTGATCTAAACTGATTGTTGATTCTCAGTCTAATGGTTGTCCTCTCCAAAATGTTTTAGCGTCATTTCATTGTATAAGTCATTACATGCACAATAGTCTGTTCAATTGTCAAAATTAGTCAAGACCATAATACCATGAATACCATACAGTAGGTGAATCCTTGAAACATTTGATTACAATTTATTACAGCAATTGACAGTCAGGTGAAACTAGAACTTGACTAATAAAGGAGCAGTTTCACACATCTCAGATGACCAATCAAACAGTATGTTTAGTTATCTGACAGGTGCTGCCCATGACTGTGAATGCTGCCTAACATGTATGTAAAGAGCTTGACCATGCAGGACCACCAGCACTATTTCTGAACATGGAAGCACCTGGCCAAGTAAATGAACAAGGGCAGCTGCCTGCTCAAGGAAGAGGAGGAGTAAGGGTGCGTGGTGGTGGAATAGGTGGAAGTGGCCGTGGTGCATGAAGACACTGTGCTGTCCCGGATGAAATTCAGGCCACAGTTATAGACCATGTCATAAACCATGGCCTCACAATGGCGGAGACAAGTCGCCGAGTGAAGCCTAAATGTGCCTCGCTCTACAGTCTCCTCCATCATCCAAAACTTTCACAGGGAAAGTTATAGCACTCTAGTTTTTTTGTTTGTGTGTTTATATTACAGTTTATTATGCTGTATACAGTTTCTTTTTGCTCTGATAAATGGAAGTTACATTGTGTGTGGTTGATCATTACAATAAAAAAGGATTTACCATTTTCTTGGCAGTATGAGTGCAATGTGTGACGTCAAACCTTGGAGGCTACTCTTACCCTAAAATCCTATTTCTTTTTTTTAGTTTTATACACAATTGTATTCTGTTAGCTAGACAAAACAGTACAGTAACCATTGTCAATGAAGGACTGGGCTAAGACTGGAAGGTGGACATGAGGGATATTTTAGTGGTCCTTTGCCATAGTGACAAAACATTTTGACTTGCAGTGCTTACACAATGCCAAAAAGATGAAGCATTTTGGGGGCACTGACTGTTTAAATGAGAAGGAAATTTAGTTTTGACACATGAGTGAACTGTTTTGGGAAAGGTATGAGCTGTTGCAGGTGAACCATGGTGTTGTGCCGAACCATCCACATTATTTTGGCAAAAACACCAAAAGTGTTGAGAATGTCCGGTCTATTTCAAGAAATGAGCCAAAGCAATTGAGAAGGATATTTGCCATTTTTGTGGCACTGACTTTTTATATGGGAAAGGAATTTAGTTTTGATGCATGAGTGAACTGTTTTTGGAGAGATATGAGCTTTTGCATGTGAACTATAGTGTTGTGCTAAACTGTAACACTGTTTTGCCAAATGATCTTAGAATTTTGAGAATGTAATTTCTGTTTCAAGAAATGAGCCAAACCAATGGAGAAAAACTGTAAAACCACTGCCAATACAAGAATCTAGAGCTGCACTATATTGAAATAATCTGATATTGCAATGTGAATACAGTTTCAGAAGATGGTTTTAATAGCTCTATTTGACAGTATTTAGGTACAGAAATTCAATAATCACAATGCAAAAAAAATGCTTTTCTTACTTTTTGTCTTGTTTCTAGTCCAAAGATTTTTAGACCAATTAAAAGTATTGTTTAGTGAGTTTTTTGCTTGCGTTAAGGAAATTATTTGCCAGTGAGGTAACTGAAATAATCTTATTTTCTCTTTGAAATGTAGATATTTGGAATAGAAACTCCAAAAATTCTAAGAAAGAAATTATTTTTTTGCATAAATCATATAAATACAGTGATTAACTACAATTCTGTGGCTCCTGGTCAACTATAATTGAGACTGGACATTGCATATCTTGCGATATCGATGCTAAACACGATTGTGCAGCCCTTTTACAATCTGAATATTGTCAAGACACTAAAAGTTTAAGTAATAATAAATTATTTGCTCGCTGTACACAGCAAAATCCTCAGAGTAAAATATACTCAGTTCAGAGAGTATTTGGTCCCTCTTTAAATAAGGGCAAACAGGTTGGTAATAAGTAAAGCTGCTGTTTGTGAAGTTGCTTAATGATCCTTTGCTGAGATTTTGAGAGATTCAATGTATTATATCTTAGCTGATTTCATCTAAGGCTGTGACTGAAGTCAGTTGTAGTTCTGTGTTTCTGTTTATTAACAGCAGGTGTTCATCATCAGTGCCAAATTATTACCTAATTTATCCTTTCATTGTCTCAGTGAAGCTGCGGTCACACTGGACTTTTCTCCCCATAGACTTCCATTCATACGCAGGCGAATGCGTCAGACCGGAAACGCAGGGTTGGAGGATTGGGAGACCAATCCAGGATCAAAACATGACCTCTCTGAACAGAAATTTAAAACATGGAGCAATCGCTCGCTTTTTTTAATGTCTAAGCATCTTGTTTAATCCAGCCCCTTTTTGCAGCGCCGTGCATCAGAATTTCGCACGCACAAACTCTAGTGTGACCGCAGCTTTACTTGAGTAACTTTAACTCAATTTAGAGAGGGACCAAATACTATCTAAACGGAGTCAATTTTACTCAGAGGATTTTGCTGTGTACTTTGAAGTGCCCGTAATCACAATATCATGCATGTTCATTATCATGATGTTATATAATAGAATATCAACACCTGTCTAAACCAGATGTAACTGTATCTGTGTTTTCTTTAGGTGTGTTTATAGTCTCGGCGAAGAGGACGCCATTTGGCACTTATGGAGGCGTTCTGAAGGACCACAGCGCTACAGATCTGGCTGAACATGCTGCAAAAGCTGCTCTCTCTGCGGGGAATGTGGCTCCAGAACTGGTCAACAGTGTCATCATTGGAAATGTCTTGCAGGTGAGATATTGTGATGTGGTTTAATTCTAAAACATGACACTGCAGTGCATGCAGAACCATTGTTTGTTCATGCACTGGTCAGTTTTGAGATGCCAGGAGGGGTTGGGGCGTGGGTAGTCTCCAGACTCAATTCTACATATTTCACTTTTAATTATGGTCTCTTAATAAATTACATGAAATTAACCCAAAAATAAATGAAAGACATTTAGCAAATTATAATTTTGAGACCAGACACGATCAAACGGTCTACACTAGATGTCGAATTGGACATACTAGGTTGACACATTTATATTTGCTAAATAATGAAGACCCACCTAAATGTAATTACTGCCAGGCTGCTCTTACTACCAAACATGTTTTGTTGGAATGTGAAAGTTTGAATGCAATTAGACAAAATTTTTATAAGGAGAGTACTTTGATGGACATTTTTAAAATGGTACCACCAGGAAGAATCTTAAATTATTTATCAAAAATTGAAATGAAAAATATAATTTAACTTTGAATATATTTTTGTATGAATTTTATGTATTTATATTTTATATATTTATCTAAGTAACTTTTTAATAAATTACAAACTTGTTTTATCATGTAATATTTTTATGTATATTCATCTTGCCATGAAATAGCCATAAGTTGCTGATGTGGCAATAAATAAATAAATAAATAATTATGGTCTCTTCTTGTTACCCAGAGTTCAGCAGACGCCCCCTACATGGCTCGTCATGTGGGTCTGCGGTGCGGTGTGCCCATCCCAGTGCCAGCGCTGACTGTAAACCGCCTCTGCGGGTCTGGATTCCAGTCCATAATCAACGGAGCACAGGTACAACATGAATGATAACATAACGGCCTTTATGAAGGGGTGGAAATCTTTAAAGACTTCACAATCCCATTCTGATTCTGGCAGTCATGATGCGATTTCAAAACAAGCTAAATGTTTTCCTATTTCTTCAGCTGTGCAAAAACATCTTTCCAACTTTACGTTATACCCAGAATTACAGTTTCTATGCTTTTGTTTATGAATGGAAGCTCTGTATGACAATGATTCATTCATTCATTTTCCTTCAGCCTAGTTGCTTATTTATTAGGGGTTGCCACAGTGGAATGAACCGCCAACTACTCCAGCATATGTTTTATTCAGCGGATGCCCTTCCAGCGGCAACCCAGTACTAGGAAACACCCATACACACTCATTCACACACACACACTCATACACTACAGCCAATATTGTTACCCAATTCACCTATAGCGCATGTGTTTGGACGGTAGGGGGAAACCGGAGCACCCAGAGGAACCCACGCCAACACGGGGAGAACATGCAAAATGCACACAGAAATGCCAAACTCAAACAAGTGACCTTCTTGCTGTGAGGCTACAGTGCTAACCACTGAGCCATCGTGCCGCCCAGTGAAAGATTTTTTTTTTTTTATGAAAAATTTATATTCAGCATGAACAAGCTCTGAATGTAACGTTGAAATGGCAGATTATAAAGAGCGATTCTAAAGAACAAACACTGCTTATTCCAAAAAGAGGACTTTACATAAGTTTTAGTTTGTTATAATATTTTTACAATGAATTTTAAGTTATCAAAACACTCCAAAAGAAAACATTAGCTCAGTTCTTGGTCGCTTACTTATAAATATATTTGCTACTTGTGAAATATCCAGTCACTGACCATCAACTACCAATAAGAGAAAAGGGATTTAAAAATGTAATTGCTTGTGGGATAACTTATAATTTTAACCAGATTTTTGATGTGTGTGTGTGTGTGTGTGTTTGTGTCATATCAGGACACAAATCTGTATAATGACATAGGTATGACACAGGTATTACAAAAAGCAGGTGAAATATGAGGACATTGGTGACGTCCTCACTTCTCAAAAAGCTTCTAAATCACACAGGATGAGTTTTTTCAGGGAGTAAAGCTGTACACTGTCTCCTGTGTTGGTTGGGTTTAGGGGTAGGGTGGGGTGAGGACAATATAATATACGCTTTGATCTGTAGAAAATGAATGGAAGCCTATGTAATGTACCCACTTTTCACAAAAACAAACATGTGTTTGTGTGTTTGTGTTGTGCTGCAGGAGATCTGCCTGAAAGAGTCTGAGGTGGTACTGTGTGGAGGATCAGAGAACATGAGCCAAGCTCCTTTCGCCGTCAGAAACATCCGCTTCGGGACTAAATTTGGAGTCGATTTGAAGGTAGAGACCAATTAAGCCTGCATATTCTAAATCGAATTAAATTGAATGATGTAAATGAATTCATAAATAAAAATACATTTATAAATAGTTATCCTTTTGCTTAAACTATCCAGTAAGTGTGATCAAATATTTAGGAATTTTTATATTGTAATGATTAATGACAAGTCATGGAAATTGTATATGTTTGTGTGTGTGTAAATCTAATATATTAAGTATATAAATGTATGCTTGTGAAATTATATATACATATAATAATAATAATAATAATAATAAAAAATATTATTATTATTAATATTATCGTTGTTCTTTTTAAATGGTGTTAGTTTCTTGAATATTTATTTTATGCAAACACAAATTATGCAGTACAAAAACCTTCACAAGAACATTAAAGAGTGATAAACACAAAAAAAACACATGCAGCAAAATATCCAATATACATCAGTAAAATGAAATAAAAATAACTAAATGTACATCATATAACAATATTATAATTAATAAAATTAAATGAAACATTTAAAGTTTATCAAGCATTAAAATATCAAATTGCTCTAGGAATTTATGCACGTTTTATTACTAGTAATAAAATATATTAATGATGCTACTTATGTTTATGGGGGAAAAATCATCAAACTAAATAAAGAAATGTGAGGTATATTCACTAGATGTTGTTGGATGTATCAATGTTATAGGAAATCACTGTGTTATCAATATTTAAATATAGCACAAATTAGACCAAAGCATCTGCACAATTTTAAAAGTAAATGTGAATATTTCATCCTCACAACCATTTGCATATTCATATACAGTCAACTTTACATGATATACAGTTAATGTCAGAATTATTAGCTCTCCTGAATTATTAGCCTCCTGTATATTGTTTCCCCAATTTCTGTTTAACGGAGAGAAAATTTTCAACACATTTATAAACATATCAGTTTTAATAACTCATTTCTAGTAACTTATATCTTTTATCTTTGCCATGATGACAGCACATGATATTTTTCAAGATACTAGTATTCAGCTTAATGTGACATTTAAAGGCTCAATTAGGATAAAGTTATGGTAATTAGGCAAGTCATTGCATAACTTGGTTTGTTCACATATTGCTTAAAGAGGCTAATAATATTGACCTTAAAATAGTTTTTAAAAATGTCATGAAATCTAATCTTGCTTGGCTCCACACAGCAAGCCAGACCCGTAACAATAAATAATAGTAAAATGAAAATTAGAACTATTCTAAATTAATGAAGAGCCCGGAGTCTCATCTCCCATTCAAAAAGGAAAAACAACAACAAAGACTTGCGGAGGTAAATGCCAAAATAACCAACAAAACTCAACAACTAACTAAGTTTAACCCTCTTACCTTCGCATGAAATGAAACAAATAAAATAACATTCACTTACCTCCCTACTAACCACAAAACATGAGAAAATTAATGAAACAAAAAAGCACCCTCCTCAGCACACGTGTCTCCGCATAGTTCTCCAAGTCAACACTCAGCGTTCACTTTCAACAATTTCGCCGAGTAAAAATACAACACAGTTTTTACTTCACAAAACAAACAACAAGCCGGGAGGGAGGAGACTCTCCGAACGACGTTCCAGTCCGGTTTAAATTGTCTTCACAAACAAGCTAGCCGGCCTCCACGTGTTGGCACCTGATGCACCGCACCTGTACGGTAATGAAGAAACCTGCCGGAGACAGAGGCGGAGAAAAGAGAACCACAAACACATGCAACACAAACACACAAAAAAACTCACTACTGGGTTATGTAAATGTATATATTTTATTATGATTTAATTTAAAGGAAATGCGTAACAAAAAAAAAACTGCTTTTATTGTAGCCGAAATAAAACAAATAAGAAGAAAAAATATTACAGGAAATACTGTGAAAATTTCATTGCTCTGTTCAACATCATTTGGGAAATATTTAAAAAAGAAAACATCATTTTGACTGCAACTGTATCTAGTGCCAGATTTTAACCTTTATAATCACATACTCTTAATACCATTGGTTGTCTGTGTGTGAATCAGCTGGAAGACACGCTGTGGGTCGGACTGACAGATATGAACATAAAGCTGCCCATGGGCATCACAGCAGAAAACCTGGCAGAGAAATACCAGATCAGCCGTGAGGAGTGTGACCGATACTCTCATCAGACGCAGCAGCGCTGGAAAGCAGGTCAGTCAATACACTACATTCAATCATTCATTTTCTTTTTGGCTTAGTCCCTTAATTAATCTGGGGTCGCCACAGCAGAATGAACCGCCAACTTATACAGCATATGTTTTACGCAGAGGATGCCCTTCCAGCTGCAACCCATCACTGGGAAACAATACACTACATATCCTGGATAATTCCTGATCAAAATAACTGCTATACTTAAGTTGAGGTCACAATTCATGCTAGTAACGACTGTATCACGTTCAGTGGGTGGGGAAAGGAGCGAGGACTATAATAAAATAAAAAAATACATGGCAAAACAAACTATCTTGAGAGGGAAAACGGTAAACAAAGTAATAAACAAACAAACAAACAAACATGGGCAGGCTGGATGGGTCACGGCTGGAACTCACAACAGGTCAAGGAGATAAACGACATCGAACTGGCACAGGACAGCAGACATGAGGAGAATATAAACAGAAATAATTAACACACAAACAGGTGAACATAATAAACTAATAATGGGTTAACAAGAAGGATGGGACTAGTTAATAGACAGGAGAGCACATGACACGTAAAACGGGACTAGTACATGCAGCCAATGAGAGAACTCATTAACCACGTGTTCACAAAGCGCAACACTAAAGCACGTGGCCACAAATGTAAACGCTGAGCCACGTGCTTAGACAACAGCAACATAAACAGTACGCAAGACACGAGCACACGATAAATAAACACCTTACCATGCGCTCACACTTGCGATATGCATGTTCCGATCCCAGCGCCAACTGAAACCGAAACCGACTAGACTGGAGCGCTGAGACCGAAACACCATGCCGCCAACAAAACAACAAACACACCAGGGGCCTGTTTCAGTAAGGAGGTTCAACCAACTCAGAGTTTAAACTTGAAATCTGGGTTGACTTACCGAGAGATTAAAAACTCAGAGTTTTCTGTTTCAGAATAGCTGATCTGAGTTGGGTCAATAAACTCTGAGTAGACTGATTCAGAGTTAAGCCCGCACACTGCAACTATAAAAAGGCATTATTAATGGAGCGCAGATATTACGAGTCATCTTGGCAACATCTGAAAAAAAAGATCAGCATTTCTGTCGCCAGCTGAACTTGATGTGCTCATGCAAAGTTATAGCAAATATGAGCATATATTTAAAAAAGCAGCACCACTGGCGAAACAGGGACAGCATAGGAAAACAGCTGCTCAATTTAATGCGCAAGTTTACATTTAAAGTATTTAAGTATAATAAAATAAGTAATGTGTGACGTTTATTGACTTATCACTTGGAAAAGTGGGGAATTGGCCATAATTTTGAAGTTATTTCAGATGTAATTGCATTAAATTAAATTAAATAGGCTAGTGCATAGTTTCTACAACAAATTTGTCAAAACAAGAATGCAGATAACCTTAATGTTCAGAGGAAATGTTTAATTTAAGGTTCCCACTTTTACACGCGCTGATTAGTTTAAGATAAAGTTTCTAAGATTGAGTTTATAATAGATTTAAAAGTGCACTTGTGTGTGTCTGCCTTTATTATTGATGAAGTGTAGAGGTTGATATGACATTTAGCATGTAAGCAGTACTGAAAAATAGTTTTTAGAACGAGTAATAATCCCATGAATCTAGTTAAAGTAGATATCCCTGTCGAACCTCAGTGAATTTAGGCTAATTATTCATTAAAAAAGGACAAGCCATTCTCGTACGTGATTTTGTTCTTTGTGTGACTAAAATGTAGGCAGTAGCTGTGTTTCCATCCAAAAATGCGAATTAAATTTATGTGCAAACATGGAATATCGCAAAAAAGATGCGAATAAAACAGCGTTTCCATCCAACAAGTCAAAGAGAACAAAATCATCACTTCCAGATTACGCCAAATATCAAATATATGCCAAATATCCAGATGGGGCCAAATATCAACAGTAAAAACAGAATTGACTGTAGTAGAAGAAGCTGCGTGAATCTTTTACTCTGTCCCTCCCTCTCTTCATGTTTCAGTTTAGATTACGTCAAACATAAACAAAAAAATGCACATTTCAAAGCACTTCATGGGACCTTTAAAATAAATTAAATGTTGAAAAAGTAAATGAAGGACTCTAAGGCCCCGTTGTCGCTGTCAGGTTTTGATGCCCAGTTCCGATTTGTTGCCTATTTCGGATTTTTTTTTGCCTGTCCGTTTACACGTTCTTTTAATTGTGACCCATATCTGATTCATGCGTTTACACTTGCTGTACAATTTACGATGTTGCGCAGGCGTAAATGCGGGTTCTAGCATCTGCGCCACACTAGCCAGGATGGAAGAAATTGTCTTGCTTTTATCTCTGTGAAATATGTGAAGTTCACCCAACTTTAAAATGATTTTGAGGCGGAAGAGGAGGAGGAGGAGGAGGAGGAGGAGGGAAAGGGCCGTCATCGCAGCTTGCACCTATGGTTTATATATGGTGTCCTCCACTGACTCATCTCCCCACAGGGCAAGAAGGCAGGTAACTTCTGCTGTCGACCACTGTACACTTTCCTCCTCCATGTTTCCTCTGTTGTTGTTGTTTACCGCGTCGGCTTCTCCACACACGCTCTTCCTTCTACGTCATTAAACCTCGGAGAAGTACCACATTGTCGCAAGTTTAATGACGTACAAAACGAAATGCCTCAATAAATCCGATCTGCCTGTTTACATGATAGTCACATTTTCACATATCCCATATATCTCTGATTTATTTCCACGTATGAAGGAGGCCTGAAACCGATCTCTGAATATCTGAATGCATGCGTTTATTTTGTGTTTACACGGTCATAGAACAGATCCGATCTGTGTCACATATGAGTAAAAAATCGGAATTGGGTCACATTTAACTGGCAGTGTAAACGGGGCCTAATGGCCCGTTTCCACTGAGTGGTACGGTACGGTTGCTTTTATGGCTTTTCCACTGTTAAAAGGTGTACCGAACCGTACCGTACCACTTTTTCGGCACCCTTTCGAAAGGGTTCCAAACACGAGAAAGGGTATCAAAAGGCGGAGCTAGACACGCAGCTGAACGCTATTGGTTTACAGAGATAAGTCATTCGCTCACGCAACAAGCCAGAATGAAAACGCAGACACCGCCATGTTTTAATTCACAGCCGAGAGATTACGGCGTAAATATATATACATATAATAACGAGCCCAGGGGGCTATTTCATAAAAGTCGTTTAGAAATGCTGGGATTAAAGTCAAAAGCCTGACTTCAGTGAGCCAAACTAAACGTCCACGCTTAAATTGGTTCCATAACAGTAAGTTGAAGATCATTTGATCTAACTAGTCTGAGTTCAGTTTAAATAATCTAGATAACTGCTCGTGCACGTTTCTGTCGTGAAAACTTAAAGGTCGATCATAGGTACATCGATTATGTTGTGTGCTACCATGGGAACTTCGAGAACTGAAAGCGCTCTGAGATGAGACAGCTGTTCACAGCGAGTGAGCCACATTAGTTTTTAGAGTTCAAACATGTAATAATTTAAACATAACAAAATAATACGGCTTGCAAGAGAGAAGGCTGACAAGAAACTGCAGATCGTCTCAATAGGCTACATATGTAGCAATATATTTTAAAATATAGGCCATTATTTAGGCCTATTAACATTAAATTAAATATTTGTCATAATAGATAGAAATTGTACTTGATAATCTAACAAAAACTAAACTGAAGATCACAGTGCAAAAATTAGTACACCCAAATAAATATGTTAGGGAAAAATGTTAAATACAATTTTAATAACCAGGAAAAAAAACAAAACAGAAACTATATAAAATTTAGTTTGAAAAAATATAACATTTTGTGTTGTTTGTATTTGTTTTGTTTGGAATAACTTATATGAATTTAAATATATGGCCACACTTTATTTTGATGGTCTGTTGAATTTAAGTTACACTGCATATATTTGCCAATTAATTCCATTAGATTATAAGTATACTGCTAGGTAGGGTATATTTAGGTACATATATATATTTACTATTAAGTGACTATAAAGTTTTAATCATTATTAAGAGGTTAACTAAATTAATATGGCATCAAACTATGGCAGGTGAATGTTAACATTACTTTGATTACGCTTGAACTTGACTTAGCCTGAGAGTTAGGCCCAATCCCAATTCTACCCCTTAGCCCTTCCCCTTACCCCTACCCCTCGTTTTGCGCGTGCCCGCCAAGGGGTAGGGGTGTCCCAATTCTCTTTAGCTTGAAGGCGTAGGGCTAAGGGCAAGGGGTATACACCCCTTCGAACGAAGATTTTTCAGGAGCACACTTGAAACGGAGGGGTAAGAATATTTCCCAGAATACACCTGCCACAACGGCAGTAGTGCTGAACCCGGAAGTAAGGAGATCCACAAATTAGTATTTTTTGTCATTATTACGAATTTTTACGACAAACAAACATATGTTTTATTATATTCATAACCGCGTTCATGTTTTACCGTCATGCTTTTTAAAAAAAACGCAAAAAAAAAAACCCGCTAAATTTCGCGATCTATAATCCCTAATCATAACTCCTGTACAGCAGTCCTACAACATTCTGTCACTCGATAACACTCGAATACCCTGTCAGAGCAGTCTAGTGGCTGAAAATGAGCTTTTAACAGTGTCTGCTATAATGTTAATGTTGTTTTAGTGTGTTTACATAGATGACTATGGCCACTGTGTAAATACACAGTACAGTTGCGATCTTATTGCCACATTAGATCGTTATGATAACATAATATATGCCTTCAGTGATTTCCTGAAGATAAACACCACAAAATAACACAACTGGAATAACTACAGCAGTCGCGATCGTCTGATCTCATATGAAGCAAGAGATCGTGATGACATATGATGACGTGTGCAGGTGTTGAAGTGCTGTCCCAATTCTTAGGGGTAAATTTTGAAGCCCTTCCCCTTAACCCTCGGTTGTAAGGGCCAAGGGGAAGGGGAAGGGGTAGGGGTACAAAAATAGAATTGGGATTGGGCCTTAGCCTGCCCCAGACCAGGCTAGTTTCCCAGCATAAGTTGCCAGGGTAACTAAGTTTGAACTATCGTAAATTTGATTTATGAAACTGAATCCGCCATTAATAAACCTGACTTACCAAAATAAGCCTGGCTTTTCTCTAAGCTTGCTTTATGGAATAGCCCCCTGGTCAACCCGGGCTAAAACGAACCTTGTCGTCGTCTTGCAGAACAGCCACAAAGCCAAAAAAAAGAGAACGGATTTTACCCTGTGCCCGGTAGTTTTTTACGAGCCAGTCTGAACCGCGAGCGGTTTCGCTTTCTTGCTTGCGCTCGCCGCGCGTCTATATTTGAAATAACAAAATTCTTGAGCTGATGATAATAACGTGCGCTTGATTATTGGCGTGCTTTTGAAACTTGATCCTGTCAGAAACTGACAAACGTGAGAGTGAAGTGAAAAAACAAAGGAGAAGCCGGAAAAACAGGAGCACATTATTTTTTCAGCAAACGTGAACAAACTGCCATGTTTAACTATTATTATCACCTTTTGGACTATTATGAACTCAGAATGACGGAATTACTTTTAACAAGAGGCTACACGTGCTGCTGAAGATTACAGACACATTTAATCATGAGAGGTTTGCTGACTTTGGGCTATATTTCGTGTTGTTTTGAACACAAATAAGGCCTAAATGTATGCTGTGTGTAGTTTTTCTGTAAGTGGTAACATATCAGAGACTGTAAGGGTCTGTATGTGCTCATATATGTTGCATTTATTTGTTTATTTTATATATATTTACAGACGTTACAGTAGGCTATTTCACACTGTCATTAATCTGCAGTTATAATCAACTCATGTTCATAGAAAAGTTAGTAATGAACATTTATACAGAAGTATTTATGTGTGTAAAGCATCTGTTTGGTGAGAAATGCTTCTCATATGATATGTGAGCGACCCGTACAGCTTTACTTTAGACATGTTCTACAGTAAATGAAAATGAGTTGACTGAAACTTTGTCGTACACCACACTAGGCATGGGACGATAACCGTTTTCAAGGTATACCACGGCTTGAAAAAGTCAAGGTTTTAAAACCGCCAAAATATTCTGTAATACCGTTCCTAATGTATGTGTAAGATTTTTATTTACATCTTTTTTAGGACAACAGTATCTCCAGCAGAAACAAATATCAAAAGATTTAAAGCCGTCAAGATTTTAAGCCGTTTTTAAGCCTACTGCTCCAATAAACACATATCTGATACGATTTTTACCGATATGCCTCAGCAACATATTATAAATCTTTCAAAAATAGAATATATTGTTTTCAAAGGGGAAAAAAAAGTTTAAGTTTTTTACCCAGACATTTAAAAAGAATATATTTTAGAGCAGTAATCACAATACCGTGATATTTTTATCCAAGGTTATCATACCGTCAGAATCTTACACCGGCCCATGCCTACACCACACCCACCAAAAGAGTACCATTGGTACCCTTTTAGCAGTGGAAACGCAAGCCTGATAAAGGTGACCCGTACCGTACTGTACCAGTCAGTGGAAAGGAGTCATAAGTGGTGAGAGAAAATGTTTTGTGAATATTATCTGTTCACACGCTCACACGCTTCTGTCACTGCTGCAGCTCACGAGGCTGGATATTTCAACGCTGAGATCGCACCCATTGAAGTCAAAGCCAAGAAGGGGAAAGTGTCCATGACGTTTGATGAACACCCTCGTCCACAGACCACACTGGAGCAGATGGCCAAACTGCCCACCGTCTTCAAGAAAGGGGGGACCGTCACTGCTGCCAATGCTTCGGTCAGTAAAACAGCTCTAAAGCGGCTGTGCTTTTAAACAGACTTTTATTTTGTTTTATTTTAATTAATTTTTTATTTTTCATTCGTTTTCTTTTCAGCTTAATTTTCTAAAAATAATTTTATTTTTTTATCTTTTGTTTTATTTAATTAAAAAAAATTTTAGTAATTTTTTTTTTCATTTTAATAATTTAATTAAATGATTTTTATTATTTATATCATTTAATTGATTTTTTTATTGTTTTATTTCAGTTGTTCCTTTTTTATTTATTTATTTATTTTAATTAATTAATTAAAAAAATTTTTAATTTAATTATTTTTTTTATTTTAATTACATTTTTTATCCTTTGTTTTATTTTAATAAAATTTTATCTAATTATTTATTTCTGTTGTTATTATTTTTTTAAGTTTAAATTTTTTAATTGTAAGTATTTTAAATTATTTTATTTATTTATTTTTTAATCCTTTATTAGGGACCGAGCACCGAAACGGTGCGTAGGCCCTATTGGAATTGCTCCGTTTATTATTAGGGACCGAGCACCGGAACGGTGCGTAGTCCCTATTGAAATTGCTCCGTTTATTATTAGGGACCGAGCACCGGAACGGTGCGTAGTCCCTATTGAAATTGCTCCGTTTATTATTAGGGACCGAGCACCGAAACGGTGCGTAGGCCCTATTGAATTTCTAATGTTTTTTATTATTATTATTATTATTATTTATTATTATTCCGCCCCCTATCGGGGCACTTTTGAGGGTCTAAACATGCTCGAAAACTCATGAAACTTTGCGCACAAATCAAAGGCGGTGTAAATGACCGGTTGATATCGGCTTCGGAAGTGGGCGTGGCAAAATGGCTCGACAGCGCCACCTATAAACTTGAAACGGACAAGCCCCCGAGCTATGAATCACACACACGCACGAAAATTGGCACACACCTCAAACATGCCAAACCCTACCAAAAAGTCTCTTGGAGCAATATCTCAAACCCAACAGGAAGTCGGATATTTTTGACTTCCTGCGGCGAAAAAGTGGCGATTTTGCCATTTCCAGGCGTTGTATTTGAACGAACTCCTCCTAGGGATTTATCCGATCAACACCAAAATTGGGCATTTGTCATCTAAAGGCCTTGGCGATGTTAAATTGCGAAGCTTTAGAGTTTTCGGCGATGGGCGTGTCCGTGGCGGCCTCGCAAACTTTGACGATTCGCCATGAAACAGGAAGTTGCTATAACTCAGGGCATGCATTATCCGATCTGCCTCAAAATTCACACGTATGATAACCGTCCTGACCTGAACACGTTTACATGCCAATATCCAGTTACAGTTATAGCGCCACCTGCTGGCAACAGGAAGTGATGTGTTTTACAGCATAACAAACTCCTCGCACAAATTTCATCGTATCATTACCAAATTAGGCTGGTGTTATATGAAAGCTGTAGCGATGATATATTGTAAAGATCTAGAGTTTTCGCCGAGGGGCGTGTCCGTGGTGGACTGACAAACATCAACGCTTCGCCATGGAACAGGAAGTACTTATATCTCATTCACACAATGTCCGATCAGCCTGAAACTTCACATGTTTGATAAAAGTCCTCTCCTGAAGACATCTACATGCCAAAATCCAGTTACAGTTATAGCGCCACCTGCTGGCAAAAGGAAATCACTTATAGCTCAGCCAAACAATGTCCGATCTGCCTGAAAACTCACATGTTTGATAAGAGTGCTCTCCTGAAGACATCTACATGCCAATATTGAGTCACAGTCATAGCGCCACCTGCTGGCAGAAGGTAGTTTGGCTTATAACTCAACCACACAAAGTCCGTTCTGCCTGAAACTTCACATGTTCGATACGGGTCCTCTCCTGAAGACATCTACATGCCAATATTGAGTCACAGACATAGCGCCACCTGCTGGCAACAATAAATTACTTATAACTCGGCCAAACAGTGTACGATCTGCCTGAAAATTCACAAGTTTGATAAGAGTCCTCTCCTGAAGACATCTACATGCCAATATTGAGTCACAGTCATAGCGCCACCTGCTGGCAGAAGGTAGTTTGGCTTATAACTCAACCACACAAAGTCCGTTCTGCCTGAAACTTCACATGGTTGATAAAAGTCCTCTCCTGAAGACATCTACATGCCAATGTTGAGTCACAGTTATAGCGCCACCTGCTGGCGGAAGATATTTTGGCTTATAAATCAACCACACAATGTCCGATCTGCCTGAAACTTCACATGGTTGATAACGTTCCTCTCCTGACGACATCTACATGCCAATGCTGAGTCACAGTCTTAGCGCCACCTGCTGACAGAAGGAAATTTGCCATAAATCTGTGATTTATCTCAGGTTTTTCTATATATCGGCTTAAAATAATATTGTTCGCTGTTCTCTGTCATCCTGAGGCCACCGGGTGGCGGTGAGCCGGGGTGCGAGGTCCCTATCATCGCTGCTTGCAGCTTTAATTATTATTATTATTAGGGACCGAGCACCGAAACGGTGCGTAGGCCCTATTGGAATTGCTCCGTTTATTATTATTCTTCTTCCGCGGAATGAATCGCGATTTTGAGGGGCTAAACATGCCCGAAAACTCACAAAATTTTGCACACGCCTCAGAAGTGGCGAAAATTTACGTTTGTTATAGGTTTCGGAAGTAGGCGTGGCAAAATGACTCAACAGCGCCACCTATAAACTTGGAATGGACGAGCCCCCGAGCTACGAACCACGCACGCATATGAAAATTGGCACACACCTCAAACATGCCAAAACCTACCAAAAAGTCTCTTGGAGCAATATCTCAAACCCAACAGGAAGTCGGATATTTTTGACTTCCTGCGGCGAAAAAGTGGCGTTTTTGCCATTTCCAGGCGTTGTATTTGAACAAACTCCTCCTAGGGATTTTATCCGATCAACACCAAAATTGGGTTTTGTCATCTAAAGGCCTTGGCGATGTTAAATTGCGAAGCTTTAGAGTTTTCGGCGATGGGCATGTCCGTGGCGGCCTCGCAAACTTTGACGATTCGCCATGAAACAGGAAGTTGCTATAACTCAGGCATGCATTATCCGATCTGCCTCAAAATTCACACGTATGATAACCGTCCTGACCTGAACATGTTTTCATGCCAATATCCACTTACAGTTATAGCGCCACCTGCTGGCAACAGGAAGTGACGTGTTTTACAGCATAACAAACTGCTCCCACAAATTTCATCGTATCAGCACCAAATTAGGCTGGTGTTATATAAAAGCTCTAGCGATGATATATTGTGAAGATCTAGAGTTTTCGCCGAGGGGCGTGTCCGTGGTGGACTGACAAACATCAACGCTTCGCCATGGAGCAGGAAGTACTTATATCTCATTCACACAATGTCCGATCGGCCTGAAACTTCAGATGATTGATAAGAGTACTCTCCTGAAGACCTCTACATGCCAAAATCCAGTTACAGTTATAGCGCCACCTGCTGGCAACAGGAAATCACTTATAACTCAGCCAAACAATGTTCGATCTGCCTGAAAATTCACATGTTTGATAAGAGTGCTCTCCTGAAGACATCTACATGCCAATATTGAGTCACAGTCATAGCGCCACCTGCTGGCAGAAGGTATTTTGGCTTATAACTCAACCACACAATGTCCGATCGGCCTGAAACTTCAGATGATTGATAAGAGTACTCTCCTGAAGACCTCTACATGCCAAAATCCAGTTACAGTTATAGCGCCACCTGCTGGCAACAGGAAATCACTTATAACTCAGCCAAACAATGTCCGATCTGCCTGAAACTTCACATGGTTGATAAAACTTCTCTCTTGAAGACATCTACATGCCAATATTGAGTCTCAGTCATAGCGCCACCTGCTGACAGGAGGAAATTTGGCATAAATCTGTGATTTTTCTCAGGTTTTTTTAATACATCAGCTTAAATTAATATTGTTCGCTGTTTTCTGTCATCTTGAGGCCACCGGGCGGCGGTGAGCCGGGGTGCGAGGTCCCTATCATCGCTGCTTGTTCTTCTTCTTCTTCTTCTTCTTCTTCTTCTTCCGCGGAATGGATCGCGGTTTTGAGGGGCTAAACATGCCCGAAAACTCACGAAACTTTGCACACGCCCCAGAAGTGGCGAAAATTTACGTTTGTTATAGGTTTCGGAAGTGGGTGTGGCAAAATGACTCGACAGCGCCACCTATGCGCTTGTGACGGACTAGCCCCCGAGCTACGAGTCACGCACACGCACGAAAATTGGCACACACCTCAAACAGGCCAAACCATACAAAAAAGTCTCTTGGAGCGAAGTCTCAAACCCAACAGGAAGTCAGATATTTTTGACTTCCTGCGGCGAAAAAGTGGCGTTTTTGCCATTTCCAGGCGTTGTATTTGAACGAACTCCTCCTAGGGATTTTATCCGATCCACACCAAAATTGGGTTTTGTCATCTAAAGGCCTTGGCGATGTTAAATTGCGAAGCTTTAGAGTTTTCGGCGATGGGCGTGTCCGTGGCGGCCTCGCAAACTTTGACGATTCGCCATGAAACAGGAAGTTGCTATAACTCAGGCATGCATTATCCGATCTGCCTCAAAATTCACACGTATGATAACCGTCCTGACTTGAACACGTTTACATGCCAATACCCAGTTACAGTTATAGCGCCACCTGCTGGCAACAGGAAGTGATGTGTTTTACAGCATAACAAACTACTCCCACAAATTTTATCGTATCAGCACCAAATTTAGGTGGTGTTATATGAAAGCTCTAGCAATGATATATTGTGAAGATCTAGAGTTTTCGCACAGGGGCGTGTCCGTGGCAGACTGACAAACATCAACGCTTCGCCATGGAACAGGAAGTACTTATAACTCATTCACACATGGTCCGATCAGCCCGAAACTTCACATGGTTGATAAGAGTCCTCTCCTGAAGACATCTACATGCCAATATCCAGTTACAGTTATAGCGCCACCTGCTGGCAACAGGAAATCACTTATAACTCAGCCAAACAATGTCCGATCTGCCTGAAAATTCACATGTTTGATAAAGTTCCTCTCCTGAAGACATCTACATGCCAATATTGAGTCAGTTATAGCGCCACCTGCTGGCAGAAGATAGTTTGGCTTATAACTCAACCACACAATGTCCGATCTGCCTGAAACTTCACATGGTTGATAAAGTTCCTCTCCTGAAGACATGTACATGCCAATGATGAGTCACAGTCATAGCGCCACCTGCTGACTGGAGGAAATTTGGCATAAATCTGTGATTTTTCTCAGGTTTTTCTATATATCGGCTTAAATTAATATTGTTCGCTGTTCTCTGTCATCTTGACGCCACCTCGGGGTGCGAGGTCCCTATCATCGCTGCTTGCAGCTTTAATTATTATTATTATTATTCTTCTCCGGAATGAATCGCGATTTTGAGGGGCTAAACATGCCCGAAAACTCACGAAACTTTGCACACGCCTCAGAAGTGGTGAAAATTTACGTTTATTATAGGTTTCGGAAGTGGGCGTGGCAAAATGACTCAACAGCGCCACCTATAAATTAGAACGGACGAGCCCCCGAGCTACGAATCACGCACGCATACGAAAATTGGCACACACCTCAAACATGCCAAAACCTACCAAAAAGTCTCTTGGAGCAATATCTCAAACCCAACAGGAAGTCGGATATTTTTAACTTCCTGCAGCGAAAAAGCGGCGTTTTTGCCATTTCCAAGCGTTGTATTTTAACGAACTCCTCCTAGGGATTTTATCCGATCAACACCAAAATTGGGTTTTATCATCTAAAGGCCTTGGCGATGTTAAATTGCGAAGCTTTAGAGTTTTCGGCGATGGGCGTGTCCGTGGCGGCCTCGCAAACTTTGACGATTCGCCATGAAACAGGAAGCTGCTATAACTCAGGCATGCATTATCCGATCAGCCTCAAAATTCACACGTATGATAACCGTCCTGACCTGAACACGTTTACATGCCAATATCCACTTACAGTTATAGCGCCACCTGCTGGCAACAGGAAGTGATGTGTTTTACAGCATAACAAACTCCTCCCACAAATTTCATCGTATCAGCACCAAATTAGGCTGGTGTTATCTGAAAGCTCTAGCGATGATATATTGTGAAGATCTAGAGTTTTCGCCCAGGGGCGTGTCTGTGGTGGACTGACAAACATCAATGCTTCGCCATTGAACAGGAAGTACTTATAATTCAATCACACAATGTCCGATCGGCCTGAAACTTCATATGGTTGATAAAAGTCCTCTGCTGAAGACATCTACATGCCAATATTGAGTCACAGTCATAGCGCCACCTGCTGGCAGAAGGTAGTTTGGCTTATAACTCAACCACACAAAGTCCGTTCTGCCTGAAACTTCACATGGTTGATAAAAGTCCTCTGCTGAAGACATCTACATGCCAATATTGAGTCACAGTCATAGCGCCACCTGCTGGCAGAAGGTAGTTTGGCTTATAACTCAACCACACAATGTCCGATCTGCCTGAAACTTCACATGGTTGATAACGTTTCTCTCCTGATGACATCTACATGCCAATGTTGAGTCACAGTCATAGCGCCACCTGCTGACAGTAGGAAAGTTGCCATAAATCATTGATTTTTCTCAGGTTTTTCTATATATCGGCTTAAAATAATATTGTTCGCTGTTCTCAGTCATCCTGAGGACACCGGGCGGCGGTGAGCCGGGGTGCGAGGTCCCTATCATCGCTGCTTGCAGCTTTAATTATTATTATACTTCTTCTCCGGAATGAATCGGCTTTTTGGGGGTCTTAACATGCCCGAAAACTCACGAAACTTTGCACACGCCTCAGAAGTGGCGAAAATTTACGTTTATTATAGGTTTCAGAAGTGGGCGTGGCAAAATGACTCAACAGCGCCACCTATAACTTGGAACGGACGAGCCCCCGAGCTACGAATCACGCACACGCACGAAAATTGGCACACACCTCAAACATGCCAAACCCTACCAAAAAGTCTCTTGGAGCAATATCTCAAACCCAACAGGAAGTCGGATATTTTTGACTTCCTGCGGCGAAAACGTGGCGTTTTTGCCATTTCCAGGCGTTGTATTTGAACGAACTCCTCCTAGGGATTTTATCCGATCAACACCAAAATTGGGTTTGGTCATCTAAAGGCCTTGGCGATGTTAAATTGCGAAGCTTTAGAGTTTTCGGCGATGGGCGTGTCCGTGGCGGCCTCGCAAACTTTGACGATTCGCCATGAAACAGGAAGTTGTTATAACTCGGGCATGCATTATCCGATCTGCCTCAAAATTAACACATATGATAACCGTCCTGACCTGAACACGTTTACATGCCAATATCCAGTTACAGTTATAGCGCCACCTGCTGGCAACAGGAAGTGATGTGTTTTACAGCATAACAAACTCCTCCCACAAATTTTATCGTATCAGCACCAAATTTGGGTGGTGTTATCTGAAAGCTCTAGCAATGATATATTGTGAACATCTAGAGTTTTTACCGATGGGCGTGTCCGTGGCAGACTGACAAACATCAACGCTTCGCCATGGAACAGGAAGTACTTATAACTCATTGACAGAAGGTCCGATTTGGCTGAAACTTCACAGGGTTGATAAAAGTCCTCTCCTGAAGACATCTACATGCCAATATCCAGTTACAGTTATAGCGCCACCTGCTGGTAACAGGAAATCACTTATAACTCAGCCAAACAATGTCCGATCTGCCTGAAAATTCAGATGTTTGATAAGAGTCCACTCCTGAAGACATCTACATGCCAATATTGAGTCACAGTCATAGCGCCACCTGCTGACAGAAGGTAGTTTGGCTTATAACTCAATCACACAGTGCCCGATCAGCCCGAAACTTCACATGTTTGATAAAAGTCCTCTCCTGAAGCCATCTACATGCCAGTATTGAGTCACAGTCATAGCGCCACCTGCTGGCTACAGGAAATTACTTATAAGTAAGTCAAACAAAGTCTGATCTGCCTGAAAATTCACAAGTTAGATGAGATCCCTCTCCTGAAGACATCTACATGCCAATATTGAGTCACAGGCAGAGCGCCACCTGCTGGCAGAAGGTAGTTTGGCTTATAACTCAATCACACAATGTCCGATCTGCCTGAAACTTCACATGGTTGATAAAATTCCTCACCTCAAGACATCTACATGCCAATATTGAGTCACAGTCATAGCGCCACCTGCTGACCGGAGGAAATTTGGCATAAATCTGTGATTTTTTTCTCAGGTATTTTAATACATCAGCTTCAATTAATATTGTTCGCTGTTCTCTGTCATCTTGAGGCCACCGGGCGGCGGTGAGCCGGGGTGCGAGGTCCCTATCATCGCTGCTTGCAGCTTTAATTTAATTTGTGTTTTTATTTTATTCGTTGTTTTAATTAAAAAAAAAAATCCTTTTTCTTTCTTTTTGTTTGTTATTTAATTTAATTTATTTCATTTTATTTATTTACTGAGTTATGTTTATTGTGTTTGGGTTTAAGTAAAATATAATATAAAGGTCTGATAAAATGGCCTGTGTGTGTGAGTGTTTGTTTTTGTGATTTTTGTGTGTTTGTGTTTTAAGTGTGTTTTTTGTTTGTGTGTGTGTTTAGGTTTTTGTGTGGTGTGTGTTGTTTTTGTGTGTATTTGTTTTGTGTGCGTTTGTCTGTGCGTGCATACTTGTCATTTTATATTTATTTTGTGCATATTTTAATTGTGGTTGGCTCCTTTCACAGGGCGTGTCTGATGGAGCGGCCGCTGTGATTATAGCCAGTGAGGACGCAGTAAAGGCTCACAAACTCACCCCATTGGCTAGAATCGTGGCCTATCACACCTCAGGCTGTGATCCCAGCATCATGGGAATTGGTGAGAATTATATAACAATTTGGTGATACTTAATGAGAAAAGTGTGTTTGTAATTTGTGTGTGTGGTGTGTTTTTGTGTGTGTTTGTGTGTTTTTTGGCTTTGTGTGTGTGTGTGTGTGTGTGTGTGTGTGTGTGTGTGTGTGTGTGTGGTCTGATCTCACCAATAAAATACACCAGAAATTAAGAAAACACATGCATCGGTTTGCCAGCACACATGTTGCAAATCCTCCCAAAGCGAACACAAATAGAAAACTCACTGCAAATCCTCAAAACACATGCAAATAGCACAGCTTAAAACATAAATATTTCAAGCGGACGAAGAGGAAAATGTGACGGAGCCGGCTGAGATTTGCTTATTGTGCGGTGACTATTTCTGTGTGAAGTTGTTGGTGACATTTTTTTTTTTTTTGTTTATTTATTTTAATACCTTGATTACATGATTCCTGTGTCTTTTGCATATTAATAGCCTAAATAAACTGACAATTAATTGTGAAACGTTATAATACAGTAGCTATATTATCTTAATACTAAATATAATTTCAATAATAATGAAAATAAAATGGCAATGCTTCATTAATTGTTAAAACAAGGTTGAAATAAGTTGCAGATAAGAAAAATGTTCAAAAATATATATTTGAGCCTTTGTAGTAGGCTAATGATGATGTAAGTGACAACATAATACAAATACAACATGCTCACTTTAGTCAACTATTTTTCAGATCAAAATATGCATGTGTTGTGAGGATTTGCATTGTGTTTTCTATTTGCATGTTGTAGTAAAGTTCGTTGTAGGATGGGAAGAAGAAGACAGGGTCGGCGATATAAGGTAAGTAACGGTTTTTATTTTTAAGTTTTCACACAACACGTGCAGCTGTGTGTGTGTGTGTGTGTGTGTTCTCCTCTCTCCCGGCTGCTCCTTCTCCTCTCCTTAAGAAGGGTGTCTCTCCGGTCCAATCACTAGAACAAACAGGTGTTATTTATTATTTCTGATTGGCCTGCTGATTAGCCGCCGGGCTCCGAGCATGCTCTCCCCCCTCATTGGGTGTTCGATCATGCTTACCTCTCCACATACCCCCACCGCCCGCCTCAGGCCGGGGAGCCGTCTGGCCTGCAGCCCTCCCCCCCCCCGCCCTGGAGAGGAAGTCGGCTACAACCATCTGTGCACCCGGCCTGTGGACCACCTTGAATTTAAAAGGCTGTAACGCTAGATACCAACGGGTGATCCGCGCGTTGGTATCTTTCATGCGGTGGAGCCACTGGAGAGGAGCATGATCTGAACAGAGGACGAATTCCCTGCCCAGGAGGTAATAGCGCAGAGTGAGAACGGCCCACCTTATCGCCAGGCACTCCTTTTCTATGGTGCTGTACTTAGCCTCACTCTTACTGAGTTTTCGGCTAATGTACAGCACCGGCCATTCCACTCCTGCCACCTCCTGGGAGAGAACCGCCCCCAGACCCCGATCGGATGCATCCATCTGTAACAGAAAGGGGAGAGCAAAATTAGGAGCGTGCAATAGCGGCCCCCCGCAAAGTATAGATTTTACCTTTGAGAAGGCCTGTTGGCACTGCTCCGACCATCGGACGGTATCTGGTTCCTCCTTTTTAGTGAGGTCAGTCAATGAGCTGACGAGGGCCGAATAATTAGGGACAAAACGCCTATAATATCCTGCCAGTCCCAAAAACTGTCTCACCTCCTTTTTGGTCTTAGGTCTCGGACAGGTTGCAATAGCTGCAGTCTTATCAATTTGGGGCTGCACCTGCCCGTGACCTAAGTGGAAGCCCAGATACCTTACCTCCACTCGCCCAACTGCGCACTTCTTCGGGTTGGCCGTGAGTCCGGCCCGTCTCAGCGCTGACAATACCGCCCTCAGATGTTGCATATGCCGCTGCCAATCATTACTGAAAATGATGATG
This sequence comes from Danio kyathit, assembly GCA_903798195.1. Lineage (NCBI taxonomy): Eukaryota > Metazoa > Chordata > Actinopteri > Cypriniformes > Danionidae > Danio > Danio kyathit. The sequence continues at coordinate 5,065,172 of LR812526.1, read as the reverse complement.
TCATCTAAATAAGCAGCGGCATATGCGGAGTGAGGGCCGAGTATTTTGTCCATCAGACGCTGAAACGTAGCCGGTGCCCCGAACAGCCCGAACGGAAGCGTCACAAATTGGTGCAATCCAAACGGCGTTGTGAAGGCTGTTTTTTCGCGGGATATTGGAGATAAGGGGATCTGCCAATAACCCTTTGTCAAATCCAACGTCGAGTAATATCGAGCAGCACCTAACCGGTTGAGCAACTCGTCAATACGCGGCATTGGATATGCGTCGAATTTCGACACAGCATTGACTTTTCGGTAATCCACACAGAACCGGACTGAGCCGTCAGTCTTGGGTACCAAGACAATCGGGCTGGCCCAGTCGCTGTGGGATTCTTCTACTACACCCAATTTCAGCATATTACCCAATTCTTCCTGAATCACTTTTTTCTTGTGTTCAGGTAGGCGATACGGCCGGGTCCTAACAACCACGCCCGGTTCGGTCTCAATATGGTGCTGAATTAAGTTAGTACGACCGGGCAGGGGTGAAAACACGTCAGAAAATTCACGCTGAAGGTGCCGGACATCAATGAGCTGGCTCGCTGAGAGATGGTCACCCCCGGTGACCAGAGTGCCCGGCCGCTGTCGGCCAGTGCTCTCTGGCCCCAGGTCATCCTCATTGGTAACGAGCGTAGCCAGCATCACCTCCTCCGGCTCCCTCCACTGCTTTAGCAGATTAATGTGATATATCTGACGTGAATCAGCCCTGTCCGAACGTACCACCTCATAATCGAGATCGCTGACTCGTCGGGTGACCACAAACGGCCCTTGCCACTTGGCGAGTAATTTAGAGCTGGAAGTGGGTAGCAGTACAAGGACTTTATCTCCCTGTGAAAATTTGCGTAGTTTAGTGCCCCTGTCATAACGCCGGCGTTGGTCATCCTGGGCCTTAAGCAAATGCTCCGTAGAGAGCCGCCCCAGTGTGTGGAGTTTTGCTCTAAGGTCCAGAATATACTGAATTTCATTCTTACTGTTTGAAGGCTCGTCCTCCCAAGCCTCTCTAACAACATCCAAAACCCCACGGGGCTGTCTGCCGTAGAGAAGCTCGAAGGGGGAAAACCCCGTGGAGGCTTGGGGAACCTCCCGCACAGCGAATAACAAGGGCTCTAACCACTTATCCCAATTTTTCGCGTCCTCGTGAACGAATTTACGGATCATGGATTTAAGCGTGCGATTAAACCTTTCCACCAGTCCGTCTGTTTGTGGGTGATAAACGCTGGTGCGAATTGATTTAATGCCCAATAATCCGTAAAGCTCGCGCATGGTGCGTGACATGAACGCGGTGCCTTGATCAGTGAGAATCTCCTTGGGGATTCCCACTCGGGAGATTATACGAAACAGAGCTTCCGCAACGCTCTTTGCTGAGATGTTGCGGAGCGCTACTGCTTCCGGGTATCGGGTTGCATAATCCACTAGAACTAATGCAAACCGGTGCCCGCGTGCGGATCGCTCTAATGGCCCGATGAGATCCATACCAATTCTCTCGAAGGGGATCTCCATAACTGGCAATGGGCGCAATGGCGCTTTTGGGGTGGCCGGTGGATTTACCAGCTGACATTCACGACACGCAGCGCACCATCTGCTGACGTCACCGTGAATGCCCGGCCAAAAGAATCGGGCCATGAGACGATTTAGTGTGGCCGCCTGACCTAAATGTCCGGCCATAGGATTAGAATGAGCCGCCTGGAAAAGCATTTCCCGACGGCTCTTTGGTACTAATAATTGGGTTGTATCTTCTTTTGTCTGAGCGTCTTGGGTCACTCGATACACCCTGTCATTAATGATCGCAAAATAGGGATAGGAGAGGGGCCGATCAGGCTGGAGGTTTTGCCCATCTATGACCTGCACTCTTTCGAGTGCATGTCTCAGCGTGTCGTCACGCGACTGCTCCAGGGGAAAGTCTTTACACCGGGAAATTCCCAGCCCTTCCCCTGAGTCAGCGCGTGACGTCACTGCTTGGGACTCCCCCAGCTGAGCGACCCGCCCTCTCTCCGGCGATTTCTTTTTCCAAGAAACACCCGCACATAAGACCCCTAATAATCTATTAAATCCAGGCCAATTGGTTCCCAGAATTAGCGGGTGTTTGAGGTGCGGGTTAACCGCTACCTCTACGCTATGCTTTTTACCCCTGAATTGGATATTTATAGCCGTTAGCGGGTAGTGAATTACATCCCCGTGCACACACCTTACCCTTACCGTGCGGCTGGTATCCAATGCCGGGTCTTGAAGCAGGCTTTGGTGGATGGAGGTCTGGTTACACCCCGAATCCACCAAAGCTTGACATGTACCCCCTTTTATACTCACAGGTATCCGGTATAGCCCGTCGCGAATGGGGGCGACGACTGGCGTGGCTGGGACGCGAATCAACGCACTCACCTCCTTCTCGAAGCAGATTTTTGGTGCGCTATTCTCGTCCCCGCAACGCCAATGCATCGACCCAGACCTTCTCACTATACCCCCGGGGCCAGCAAGACCAACCGATTGAACCAGAGAGAGACCTGGCACTGTCTGGGGAACCGCCAGGGGTCGTGGCTCCACCCCTCCTCCCGGATAGGCGCCCGCCCCTATTGGGACGCTCGGCGGATCCGCCTCGGTGCACCGCCGTCTGGGTGCTGGTGTGGGCGGTCCCCGCAACCTGGGCCTGGGAACAGGAAGAGGAGAGAGAGAAAGAGGGAGAGAGGAGAGAGAGGTTATTTCGCCGACCCTGGACTTCGCCACCAGGTGATCCTCCGCCAGCTGGATGGCCGTCTCCAGATCCTTGGGCTGGTGGCACTGGACCCACTCCGATGTTCGGGAGGGGAGGCGGGTGATGAACTGCTCCAGCACCACGGCATCCATTATCTGGGCGACGGTCCGGCCATCCTGTAGTAGCCATCTGCGGCAGGCATCACGGAGCTGCTGGGCGAACGCAAAGGGCCGGCCACTTTCAGTCAAAACAAGCGACCGGAAGCGCTGACGCTGCTCCTCCGGGTTGCGGCCGGCCCGCTGGAGAATAGCTCGCTTCAGGTGAGGGTACTCCAGGAGATTCTGGGCCGGTAGCTGCTGTGCTGCTATCTGGGCTTCGCCCGAGAGCAGCGGGATGACTCGTACCGGCCACTCGGCCCGCGGCCAGCCACACGCCTCCGCCATCTTCTCGAAGAGATCGAGAAACACTTCCGGATCATCCTCTGACACCATTTTCTGTAAGGCGATGGGAGGGTGGGCGGCAGATGTCGGAGCGGGCCGGATCTCCTGGGACAGCAGACTCCGGATTTGCTCGCGGTCCTCCCGCTGGGCCTCCATGAGGACTTGGAAACGTTGTTCTTGAGTGATCTTCAGTTCCACCAGCACATCATGTTGTTGTTGGTGGAGGACCGCGAGGGCCTGGATGGCTTCCGCAAATGGCAGTCTTGACGGAGTGGTCATTCTGGCAGCAAAGTTTCTTCTTCTTCCCGGGCTTCGGCACCACTGTAGTAAAGTTCGTTGTAGGATGGGAAGAAGAAGACAGGGTCGGCGATATAAGGTAAGTAACGGTTTTTATTTTTAAGTTTTCACACAACACGTGCAGCTGTGTGTGTGTGTGTGTGTTCTCCTCTCTCCCGGCTGCTCCTTCTCCTCTCCTTAAGAAGGGTGTCTCTCCGGTCCAATCACTAGAACAAACAGGTGTTATTTATTATTTCTGATTGGCCTGCTGATTAGCCGCCGGGCTCCGAGCATGCTCTCCCCCCTCATTGGGTGTTCGATCATGCTTACCTCTCCACACATGTGTTGTCTGAAGGTTGCAGTGCGTTAAGCTGTCTCTGCCACCTTAGAAAAGTCTATAAGGATAAATGGATAAACTGATTCCTGACTGTATGATATGTTGTAAATACAACCTGTAGGGCCTGTACCTGCCATCACAGAAGCTCTGAAGAAGGCTGGACTCTCAATCAAAGACATGGACCTGGTGGAGGTACCTTATCATTATAACCAGTAACTAATTGCTTTTTACAGTGTAGTGGACTATAAAGAAACTGATTTAATATGAAAATATTGCTGATATATTGATATGGGTGAAAATGCAGTGCAATGCAGTTCGTTTGGCATATGTGAATTCAGCAATTGCACTCTGATCCGCGCCAAAACAAACAGTCTGAGATCGCCTGAATGAGGTGGTCTCGCTTCGATTGAAACGAACTCTGGAGCGGATCGTATTGCTTTCTCACTACAATCCATCCAACAAAATAACGAACCAGGCTATATCATAGTGTATTATGGATATGTAATGGGCTTATATGAAGAGTTCAGATGCAAAACCCTCTAAATCCATCAGACCTCTTTTTTTGTAAACGAGCATTTTCTATCAGGCTCCTCTGATGAGGTTCAGAAGTTTCATTTTATAGGTAATGATAAGGTTATTACCTAGTGAATAAAACACTTTTTTTATGTCACTTTAGACAATTCTTTGGTTTTTAAAAAGGGAGATTTTCTTTTGCGTTAAAACCGGCTAAATCCACTTCTGCTTTTTTTGCAAAAACCTCTAAATCCACCTAATGAGACAAGACAGTGTAATTAGTTAGAAATTATTTTACCCAACACCTTACACCTGATAAAACACCTGAAATTAATAAATGTATAAATCTGTGAAGTAGGTGGCGGTTCATTCCGCTGTGGTGACCCCTGATAAACCAGGGACTAAGCAGAAGGAAAATGAATGTATGAAATCTGTCATGCAAGTGCATTAATCAATAACATTAAAACTGACATTAAATCTAAATCTCAAATATCAGAAATGACAACAGATTGTTAAGATTTAATTAATGTAAGTAAAGCAATGTAAAGTTTTATACATTATATTTATCTTTTAAAAAATAGCTCAAATTAGCAAATAAAACACAAGATAGGCCTTCTGGGCAATAAGGGGATGCCTCTCTGACAATTTTAGAAGCGGTCATTCATTCATTCTCATCATACTCAAGGTCTTGGTCTCTTTTTTGTCTCTTGTTTATCCTCATAGCATCCATGTGGGATAAAAGAACGGCATCTTAACTTCGTCTTTCGTGAAATGGAGTTGCCTTTTAATGTATAGTAAATCAGACTCATTCAAAGTAGCGTCGCTGCGCAAAAGCACGTTATGAATGCATGTTACACTTCCGACTGTACAGTGCATTTTCTTTTTCTTATAATGCACAGAGTTTTGAGGTAAGGGACGTTTTCATTTGCCATTCAGTGACAGCCGCACAGTCCTATCCAGTTCCTCAAACTCCATCTTTTAAAGTCTGAATCGGAATAAAACAGTCTCCTCATAAAAGCCGGCTCACAAGTGCGCTGCTACATTGAAAACTTGTGATTCGATTCGTGCCTTCTGATTGGTTTTCCGGACATAGCAGCTTTTGCTGTCAAAGGCAAGTGCTGTTTAGAGGCTTTTGCAAGTAAACTGCTATTTCTGAATTTTTATTTTATTTATAATTTATTTTTTTTAAACAGGAAAAGATTAAAAGATAATCGGGCCTGACTCAGTATGAATGCTGTTTTTCAGCAGGTTTCTGCTCTGCAGAACATAGAAACATACAGACACACTTGCCATCTCATCCATCAACACATGAGAACAGTCCAAACAATCACCAAACATACAAAATAGAGGGAAGCAGGCTACTAACTCAGTGGCTACAGCGATAGTTGACCATCAGATGATGAGCATGGGATTTTTTAACAAGTCTTAATGTTGGTATTGTTTTTAGATGTTGTGGGATCTCATTCCAGGCTTTTGTGAATACATAAAAGAAAGATCTCTGTCCATAACAGTTTTTAAAAGCCGGTAATGGCAAACATCCATTTGTTGCAGATCTGGTGGAACGATCAGTCCTTGTGTTAAGTTTTGGTACCAGAGCACAAAGGGCTGCTGAGGTAGCACTAATAAAAATTTGATAATACAGTTTAATCCCTGTGTTTATAATGTAATGCGCTGACGCTGGGATTTAGATGATTTAAAGCAAAAATATTTGTTGAACATGTACTACGTGTCTAAAGCATTCACTCAATGTCATTAGCTAATTTTTGGCGGAAGTGGCGTTTAGCGGCTTTTGCATCTGAACTCTTCATATGGATATATGAGTAGAGAATGATGAGTAGGGCGGGATCTCGTTCCTACCGTTAAAGGTGCTGTATGTAAGTTTTTGATTCTTCTAAAGCATAAAAATACCATAATATGTGTGCAGATATTTAAGAAACATCCCAAGTGAACATACTTGTTTAACTGAAAAACAATGCTGAAGTCAGATATTCTGCTTTGAAAATGTTTTTTCCGTGCCGGAACGCTGTCTTTGTTTAGGTAAAGTTAACCTGCAGAATGCCAGTTTAGCCAATTATATTTCAGCACTCCGGGTTGCCTTGTTGGAAAACAGCCTATTTCATTCATTCATTCAGAAAGACTCTGAAAGCGTGCGTCCGTGACCGAAAAGGACAGTATGGGAGACAAGATTCAGTTCCACATGAGGTTATTAACTAGCAAATTACATAAATATTACGAACGTAAACATTAGGTGAGCAGGTTACATTGTAATCTCGTGTCCTAACAACACGCAAACAGCAGTTTGACTCTTTGCACCAGACGAAACAAGACAAAAATGTAAATACAGCCTTTCAGAAGCACAGAATAAGCACTCACTCACGAAACGGTAAGGTTTAGAATCCATTCAAACTCACATTGTTAGCATTTAGCACTGAATAAAACACACGAGGCTTACCTGAGGTGCACTGTCATAGGTTTCACATGTTGAGCTGTGAGAAATAGAAACCGTTTCTAATATCTCAATTCGAGGTGTTGGTTAGAACATAAACTCCTTTTAATATGGAACATAATTCCTGCTATCGCGTGTCGTTGCTTTTATTTAGAACACGGTTTAAATCACTCGCTCCTGCACTCAATCTCTGGCATCCCACGCGTGTGTTTATTTTGATCTAGGAGTGCAATACCCAGTTCAACCACTGGGTGTCAAACTTACATACTGCACCTTTAAATGTGCATTTCATGTCGAAAGTGAAAGCATGCTGATCTATTAACGAGAGCTGTTTAACTGTTAGGAAAATTGACCGAACTGCATTCTTGGTTTATCTGTTATTTCTCTCTATAATGTAAAGCCTATTAATAGAGAACAAAAAGCAGCTCAGTTTTACTTTTGTAGAAGTTTGGTGAACAAATACAAAACAATTATATTTCCATAATACTAAATAAGACTAGTACAGACTAGAATGGATATAATTGTAATTAAATAATATATGTCGTAAATATTGCTGCTAGGGATGCACCGATACTGAATTTTCGACCGGTAACCAATAACTCTATAGGTTAGCTGATAAATATGATTTTTTTTCTTTTTTTCTTCTTCTCATTTTTCTTCATGATTGCAAAAGCAAAAGGCAAACCCATACAGTAGAAAGCTGATTTTATTTTTTAACTTTAAAGGGCACCTATTTTACCCCTTTGTTAAGATGTAATATTAATATTCTGGTTCTTCTGAGTGGCCAGTTTAGGTTCAGTTCAAAACACAATTCAGATTTTTTATTATGATGTGTTAAAAAGTGTACACAGTTCGCTGTTTTAGGGGCACGTTGCTTCACATGAAAATTAGTTTCGACTTCCCGCCCAACTTAACAAGGGGGCGGAGCCAAGAGCTCCCCTCTTTGTTTATGGCAACAGACAGGCAGACAGAGAGAAGCAACATGAGTGAGAGGACCAGCATTCAGCTGTACATGTACGACTCGGACACAGACCAAGCAGAGACTACAAAATCATTTGTGTCTTTGTAGAGTTTTACAGCCAACTGTGTGCTAGTTTGAAGCTCCGAGCTTGTAGCCTACACTGAGACTAATAACCAAGCACACTGAATTAACTTTGACTGAAGGGCATCACACACCGGATGCACCGTGACACGGCGCGCACATGACAGTTGGAAGTATCGCACACTTGCGGCACCGGTGTGTGTCCCCTGATAGAAACTTATGTTTAGAATTCAGAAATGCATGCCGCTACATGTCGCCAAGCCGTGCTTTTGATGTACGACCTGCTTGAGGCTATAACTAAAGGGTGTCATACACCGCATGCGCCGCTCAGAGCCACGACACGGCACACCAGACGCGCACATTCGCATGTTATTTGAAATAAAACTATTCAGATAACGCTCTGTGGCAGAGGCGACCTAGGCGGCAGAATAGTGAGCGAACCCCTCGGTCCTCACTTTCATCCGCGACACCCACCCCCTCCCTCCCGGTCCTCACTTTCATCCGCGACACCGTGAAATGCATGGCGCTGCGCGTCGTTAGTTCGTTATTTCCAATGGAGGGACGCGCACGTGAGGCAATGCGCTTGCACTTTCCAGCTGCACCTAGTTAAGATGGCAGGGAGCTTCTGTGACTGCGGGAAATGCAAACCGCTGAAGTTTAAGGAAGACGCAATGAAAAGTACACATTGTGTTATCCAATAGCCCCAGTGACATTCTATACAACAGACAGAAACGATCATTGACATACTCTGAAATTCCAATACTCAAGAGAACAACTCTTAATGATGAAGCAAGGCGTAAGCGCAAGGACAGACGTCTCCGGCAGAGGGCGCGCCGCGCCAACAAATCAGCTGGACGAACTCTGGTTGACCTGACTGCTCAACTCACACATATGAGCCTTTAAAACACACACACATACGCTAGCCATGCTTGATGATTAAACTGCTTAAAAGATTCATGTTTGAATATACTCTGTTGACTATATATCTGTTTGACCAAAAGTCTATAACTGACAAACATGATATGCAATGTAAGAGTTAGAAGGTTATATATCTAATGTGCTTTGATTGCAAGGAACAAGTATAAATCTGTTCGCATAAGCCATGATCTATAATGCACATACCTATGTAGATGTTGATTCATGTTCTAGTGATACTTAGGAACAAGTATAAATCTGTTCGCATAAAACATGATCTATATTACTGGAATTTTTTGGTTAGAAGTGTTGGCCACATTATACAGTTGGTCCCTAATGATTTATAAACTGTTGTCAAATGTAATGGGGAAAACCCAGAAAGTTGTCTGTACATGTACCCTGTGCGTACATGAGTACAATCCAATATGTCAAATCCTCAATGATATATGAGGTATATTTATGTGTATGACTTGATTGTACGAGTATAAAAAGCTGAGCCACACAGACCAGCTTGGCGTGTTTTCCAATGTCCTTATACTGACGGTTGGTTTGCCCGTTATCCCCAACGGAGGGTAATGTAAAGAGTTTTGTTTTTTGTTATTTGTCTTTTTGTTATTTCTACTTTTTCACTGGATTTCATTTTGTTAATAAAAGTATATTTTATTAATTTACTTCGCTGGAGTGGACATTGAATTCATTTGCCAGAGCCCATCAAGTTACCTTGTGTGGTAAAGTATAATCTAATATATTCTTTTGCAAATCCTTTAAAAGATGATCCTTTAACTAAACGCTAGCTAAGAAATATAGCCAAGAGAGGATTCTGGTTTATCTTTGTTTAATTGAGGTGATTAAAGGCTCACCAGTACAACATGTATGCAAACACTGGCGCGGAGGAGAGCGATAACGTGGTGAATGTTGAGCCCAATGAGCCTTACATCTAAAAATAGAGCAAGGGTGCTTCTTTGGTGATGTCGCTTTGACTCACACACTGAAAATGGCGGACGTGAAACAACATACTGAGGATATGGTAATGCGCGCCTGTCAATCAATATTGGTGGGCGGGGGGACCGCACTCCTACGTCAAGTTGTGGTCTGTCTCAAAACCGCTACAATTGGTCCACCGTTTTTATTGAAAAAATAGGACTGAGTGTGTTAATATCACCCCAATATGACGGTCTATACACTATACCTACACATATGTCTGTCCAAACAGCTTGAAAAGTAGATTTTTCACCATAGGTGCCCTTTAACTTCAGAAAAGTTTGAACTAATCTCTGACCTTTATTAATCTTCTACTGTTTTCTATGGGTAACTTTATTTTATATAAATAAAAGCTATAATACCTGACAAAAAAATAAAGCATGCATATTAAAAAAAATCAAAATACCAGAAAAACTGGTCCAGCCGGTGGAAAAATACATAATTTATCAGCTTAAAGATATCTAATGTTGCCTAATTTTGTTATCGGACATTAAAAATACCATTTATTGTCCAATATCAATATGGCTGCTGATATATCATGCATCCCTAATTGCTGTATTCTAATTAAGTATACACGCCATAAAAGCTGTCATTTTAGACCGATTTTATCCCCCCCCCCCCCCCCCCCCATACCTAATGTCCACTAAATTAGTGAAGAGTAGATTAACATTTATGTTTCATTTGTTGTCTTTATGTGATTGTGATACCCTGTATAAAAACCAAAATGGTACATCTCAAGGGGTTTAATCCTAATACACTTCAAATAAATTGAAGCATGTCTTGATTTCCAGGATGGTTAATCAGTGTTTTATGTGTTTGTTTGTCAGGTGAATGAAGCGTTTGCTCCTCAGTATCTCTCAGTGGCCAAATCCTTAGGTTTGGATCCCGAGAAAACCAATGTAAATGGAGGATCCATCGCCATCGGGTACCCGCCCGGGGCCTCTGGGACCAGAATCACTGCACACCTCGTCCATGAGCTCAGGTAAACACGGGATATTTCACCCAAAAATTAAAAAAAATTAGGTCATCATTTACTCTTCCTTTATTTCAAGAGTTCCCACTTAGATATGCTTAGCATTTAAGCAGGTTTGGCATGCTGTCCCGGGAGAGAACCCTGAGCTCGGAGATGCTTGAGCCCAAGGCTCCCGCCCGGTCAATAAGCATATCAGGGGATCCGAGATCAGGTAGGTCTCGAGAGCTCCCCCTAGTAAAGGGAGGAAAAGGAGGAGATGGGGTGGAAGGGGGGATTCTTCCAAACGAAGATAGAGCAGTAGGGAGAAAATGATCCATTTATAGTAAGCTTGCATCACACTGATTGGACTATACTGATTACAGATGAGAAGCCAGACGTGCTTAATCATATCACGTGCTCCTCTCGAAATTAGTTTGTGAAACTTCACTTCAAGAGTTCCCACTTAGATATGCTTAGCATTTAAGCAGGTTTGGCATGCTGTCCCGGGAGAGAACCCTGAGCTCGGAGATGCTTGAGCCCAAGGCTCCCGCCCGGTCAATAAGCATATCAGGGGATCCGAGATCAGGTAGGTCTCGAGAGCTCCCCAAAATGCTATCAACTCGGGACAGCAGCCGTGTATTTCGAAGAATTTCCCCCCAAAAAGCTAGAAATTTTACTATATCCGGCTGCTGGATATAGTGATCAAGGAAAGGACAGAACATAGGGAGCTCCTGCGGGAGCAAAGGGTGAAACAGACTCCTGCGGGAGCCCGAGCAAGGAGGGGGGGGGGGGGGGGGGGTGAAGGGGGCCAAAAGGGGTGGGTAGGTTAGACTCTTTGGGAGTCCAAAAATGCTCGAGGAACACTCCTGACGGAGATGGAGCTGGGAAGTGACAGCGCTATATATAAATATATATGTATATATATGAGAGTATATAAATATATATATATATAATGGGGTAATCTAAGGCCTGGCGGGGGCAAATGAGAACTTCTGAAAGTCAATTCGGGGTTTTAACTCCTGCGGGAGTTAGGGCAGCAATTCCTGTTTTAGCCGTCTCCAGCAAGAATCGTGAAGTGGGATTTGGGCGGTGAAGATTCCTGCTGGAGGGTGAGTGGCGGGTTTTGGCGAGAACTCCTGCGGGAGTCGATGCTCGAGGAACACTCCTGTTGGAGATAGAGCGGGGAGTGACAGCGCTCTATATAAATATATATCTATAAATGTAAGTCTATAGATATATATATATAATGAGTTTAGTTGGCCTGGGGGGGGCGGTGAGATGACCCCTGCGGGGGTCGGAGCCCGGGGGACAGGGCTAAGATGGCCAACTCTATCAGGAGTCTGGGACGAGAGGATTTGGACTGTGAAGACTCTTGATAAAGGGTGACGGCGTGTGAGGTGCTCGAGGAACACTCCTTAAGGAGATGGAGCGGGGAGTGACAGCACTAAATATAAATATATATTTATATGCTAGCGCTTATAAATATATAAATATAAGAAAATAAATAAAGATTGCTAGGGCCTGGGAGGGGCGGTGAGATGACTCCTGCGGGAATCGAAGCTCGGGGTAAAACTCCTGCGGGAGTCAGAGCCTTAGGGGGGGCGGGGTCCGGCGGGAGTCGGGAAAAGGGAGGGGTTAGTGAAGACTCCTGCGGAAACGGCCGGGGGGGGCGGGGTGACAAGGGGGGGCTTGGAGAAACTCCAATTAGCTACGTGGCTGGGGGAGAAACTGAGTATTACTCAGGCTAGAAGGAAGGGAAGAAGAGAGGGTGGCTGGGTCGTGCCCTCGCCCTTGAGTAGCTGCTGGTTGGTGACTAGCGAGGGTAAACTGGGCCTCTTTAAGGTGTCTTTGGTTAAGACGTATGTATGTCTTGAAGGCGTCGGATGACCATCTTCCCAGGGTCTGTATCTGCTGCTGTGAGAGCCCTTTTTGTGCTGCTGTGGTGGCTGCCCCTATTCTAAATGAGTGACTGGAGTATGAATCTGAGGGAAAGCCTGAGAGGCGGAGAACAGCTTTGAGGTGTCTCTGGAACCAGAAACGTGTTACTGGGCGGTTTGTGTCGTCTACGAATAAGGGGGAGAGGGGACTTGGGCTTTGAGTTCTCCTAAATTGTATGAAGGCCTTGAGTGTTTGAAAGGGGAGAGTGGGTGAGGGGAGGTCAAATATGAATATGGAATGTCCCTTACGTGACTGATCAGTTTTACTTTGTTTAATGAAGAAAGAAAGAGTTCCCTCATCCAACAAAGCAAGATCTGAGATGGTAGGGTGAATGCTTGGGTTAAATTTGGATATTGTAGTGATTTCGGAGCATCTAAGAAATCCGAAAAAAGAAAGATTAAACATGGCGTCTAGTGTACGATCTGTGTTTGTGGAAATGTAACCTTTGCGGAGAGTGGAAATGCATTTGGAGAGAATATTTTGTGTGATGGGTAGCCTAGAATCTGGGGAGGAGGGATGAGCTTTCTGGATTCCTTTAATGAGGAGGCAAGTTTGAGAGTTGGAAATGGAGTCTGCAGGGGAGCCGTGGATTAATTTGTGGAAGAAATTAATCCCGCTTAGGTAACTTTTAATAGTGTTGGCTTGAATGTTCTTGAAAGAGTGTAGATGCGTGATAAAGGAAGTAATGGTGAGGAGGGAAAAATTTGGGAATTGCGTGTTGTACTGGATGTGGAAATGTTTAAATGAATTCCATGCTGTGAGGTATGACTGTAGGGTTCTAGGAGCTACGGCTTCCAAAATAAGGGAGGTGGATGCTTGGTGTAAGCTGTGCATGGGGTGGTCTAAGGCAATATCATCTCTGAATATGGAGGGATGGGTGTTGGATGAAGATCCGCTTCTGGGGCCAATTGCCGAAATCTCTGGAAAGAAAAACGAGAAAGAGAGTCAGCAATTTGATTCTTGAAACCTGGTACATGTTTTGCAGTTATAATGAACTCTTTTTTCGCTGATGTCCAAACTAGACGGCGAAGTAGAGGCATTAGAGTAGGGGAATGAGAACGTCCTTTGTTGACAACTTGTACTACTGCTTCATTATCGCTGTGGACTAAAATGCTAGACGCAGACCATTCTTTGCCCCACATAATAGAAGCAGCCACTAATGGGTACAATTCAAAGAGGGCTGATGATTGGTAGGGCAGGGGAATTTCTAGCATTTGCGGGGGCCATGAAGAAGCGAACCAACGACCCTGATAATATCCCCCGAAACCTACAGAGGGGGCGGCGTCGGTGAATAGATGAATGTCTACGGGAGAAGAAATTAAATCACTATAGAAAAACAAGCAGCCGTTCCAGCACTTAAGGAAGGAAATCCACAGGCTGAGTTCATTACGACATGCGTCCGACAATAGGATAGTTCCTTCTAATTCATGGACGGAGGCTGCGGTTTGGAGAAGGTGAGAGACAAAGGGGCGTCCCTGAGGAATGATCCGCATGGCAAAGTTAAGGTGACCCAGGATAGACAGGAGTTTGCGTTTTGAGCAGTTTTGATTCTCAAGGAATATGGATGACAGAGAAATGATTCTGTCGATTTTTTCCTTAGGAAGTGATGCTTGGAAGTTTTTAGAATCCAGCTTTATTCCTAGGAATTCTAAAGCAGTGCTAGGGCCAGATGTTTTCTCATTTCAATCGTCAAGTAGATGGAATAGATGTGAGACGCCGTAATTGTTGGCGAGAATCCAACATATAGCCTCTGAAAGCATGTCGAATATTTTGAGTGGGCGGGGTTTGCGGAGTAATGGCGGAGTACAGCTTCAGGAGGTCGGCTTTATTGCAGCGTGGAGGTATGGGAATTCCGGCGTCTGAGAGGTTTTTCCTGATTTCTGGGATGGTAATTTTGTTGGAGACATGAGAAGACGATCTGGCGGAGGCGTAGGAAGAGGCTGGTGAAGGTAGGTGTCGGTTTGATGTTGTTGGTGATGGTGAATTCTGGTGGCGTTGCGTGGTAGCGGCGCGGATGGGCCTGCGGCCTCTCACTGGGGCCTCAACTTCGAGTCCCATTGTTGGCGGAGCTGTGTGTCTTTGAGCCGCGGCGGGCGTATCGGGGAGAGTGGAACTTTCCGGTGTTCATGTCGTTGTTGTTGTTTCCGTTGCTGTTGTTTTTGTCCATTTATTCGTTGTAGATGTCGTTGGGTGGTTGGTAAGTTGTTGGCGGAGATTTTGTTGGTAGTTTTGTTATTTCGTTGGTTTGTTGATTGGTTGGTTTGTTGGATGGTCAGTTGGTTAGTTAGCTGGCTGGCTGGCTGGCTAGCTGGCTGGCTAACTTGCTTGCTTGCTTGATTGCTTGCTGAAAAAGCTTGGATCGCTGGATTACGTCTAGCTTGTGGTCTTCCAAAACGAAGATAGAGCAGTAGGGAGAAAATGATCCATTTATAGTAAGCTTGCATCACACTGATTGGACTATACTGATTACAGATGAGAAGCCAGACGTGCTTAATCATATCATGTGCTCCTCTCGAAATTAGTTTGCGAAACTTCACTTATTTCAAACCTTTATGAGTTTTGCTTAAACACAAAAGTGTTTCAAATTCCTGTTGAACACAAAAGAAGATATTTTGAAGAATGCTGAAAACCGGTAACCATTGATTTCTGTAGTATTTGTTTTTCCTACGGTAGACGTCAATGGTTTTCAGCTTTCTTCAAAATATCTTATTTTGTGTACAAGAAACTCATAAAGGTTTGGAACCACTTTAGGGTGAGTTAATGGTGAGTACATTTTCATTTAGAAATATGGGTCAAATTAAATTGAGACATTTTTAGAAAACAAAAATTACACATTGTGTGTGTGGTTGTGTGTGTGTGTGGTTGTGTGTGTGTGTGTATGTATGTATATATATATATATGTATATATGGATATATGTGTACAATAACTTGCCTAATTACTCTAACCTGCCTAGTTAACCTAATTAACCTAGTTAAGCCTTTAAATGTCACTTTAAGCTGTATAGAAGTGTCTTAAAAAGTATCTAGTCAAGTATTATTTACAAAGATCAAATAAATCAGTTATTAGAATTAAGTTATTAAAACTATTATGTTTAGAAATGTGTTGAGCTAGAGACACATATTTATGGAGAATATTTCTGGTCGCTGCCAAGAAGGCTATTACACGTAAAGCTATGACACGTAAATGGCTTGTGCTTACCCCTCCCACTTTACAAGAATGGAAAGCAATTGTTGTAGAAATCTGGAAGATGGAAACTTTTACTTTCTCTCTAAAACTAAAAAAAACAGAAAGGGGCTATTCTATGGAGCAAGTGGAAAGAATTTTTGGACTCTGATATTAATCAGTGCTAATGTATGTATGTATGCACACAAGTGTATATGTATGTAACCATGCAAGACCACTCTTACAATGTTCTTTACCCTGCTGTTTTTGTTCAATATTTATATTTTATTTTTCTATCCTTAAAGGTGCAGTATGTAAGTTTGACACCCAGTGGTTGAACTAGGTATTGCACTCCTGGATCATAATAAAAGTACGCTGGGATGCCAGATTGTGTACAGGAGCGAGTGATTTAAACTGTGTTCTAAATAAAAGCAACGACACGCGATAGAGGGAATATTCTCCATATTAAAAGGAGTTTTTGTCCTAACCAACACCTCGAATTGATATATTAGAAATGGCTTCTATTTCTCACAGCTGAACAACAGAAACCTATGACAGCTAGATCACCTCAGGTAAGCCTTGTGTGCTTTATTCTGTGCTAAATGCTAACAATGCGAGTTTGAATGCATTTTACATGGCATTTGTTGCCATATACTGAAAGCAGAAAGTTCACCTCAGATCTTGAAAATACAATAAACCGTCTGAAATTGAACTTTAGAACTAAACACATATGAGTGATTCAGCATCTACATTGATGTTAAAGTGGGTTAACATGTATGAAATAGATTCTAAACCTTACCGTTTCGTGAGCGAGTGCATATTCTGTGCTTCTGAAAGGCTGTATTTACATTTCTGCCGTGTCTCGTCTGGCGCAAACAGCCAAATAGCTGATCACTGCCTCTCTCGTCACAGCGTGTTGTTAGGACACGCGGTTACAATGTAACCTGCTCACCTAATGTTTACGTTCGTAATATTTATGTAATTTGCTAATTAATAACCTCATGTGGAACTGCATCTGTCTCCCATACTGTTCTTTTTGGTCACGGACGCATGCTTTCAGAGTCTTTCTGAATGAATGAATGAAATACGCTGTTTTCCAACAAGGCAACCCAGGGTGCTGACATATAATTGGCTAAACTGGCATCGTGCATATGAAATTTATCTAAACAAGGACATCGTTCCGGCACGGAAAACCCATTTTCAAAGCAGAATATCTGAATTCAGCATTGTTTTTCAGTTAAACAAGTATGTTCACTTGGGATGTTTCTTAAATATCTGCACACATATTATGGTATTTTTATGCTTTAGAAGAGTCAAAAACTTACATACAGCACCTTTAAATGGTATTGTAAACTCTCGGATATTGTATGTTACAGTATTATATTCTGAAATAAAAAATTTAATAATAAAAAAAAAGAAATGTGTTAAAAAAATCTTCTCTCCGTTAAACAGAAATTGGGGGAAAAAAATTAACAGGGGGGCTAATAATTCTGACTTCAACTGTAGATAGATAGATAGATAGATAGATAGACAGACAGACAGACAGACACACACACACACACACACACACACTTCGCGAAATGCAGATGTTTTTTCTTTCCATTCAGCGTGCGTTATTAAATTCCATAACACTCTCTCCAGTCCTTACTCCTTATTTGTGTCTAATAGCCAAGTTTGTCACGAGGGCATGAATGAAATATTCATGAGTGAAGGTGAAACTGCCAAACTGCAGTTAAAGTCACCCAAAATTACAGGAAACTCTTACATGAAAGCACTTCATGTAAACACCTTAATTACATTATTGTCTATTAAGGCGAATAACTAGATTACAGATGTCCATGTGAGCGTAGTCAGTAGTGTCTTCAAAAGTAAGTGAAAGATCCAGAAGGGCATCCTGCTAATTTGATTCAGAAGGGCACTTTATTGTCAGACGGCTCACCGGTTTGACTTTCATTCACCGTCATTCATTTTGAAAAGCACCCGCTCCATTTTATTTGTCTACAGGTGCCTGATAGTTAGCTGTGGAACTAACGTTAATCATATTACCTCTAGTGAACGCATAAAAATTGTCATCATAATGTACTCGAGTGCACGCCTCAATGTATGCCCCCCCCCGCCCTTTAATAGGTGCTGGCGCCCCACAGTTTGAAAACCCCTGAGCTAAGGGATGCTTTGCGTTTAGGTGGTACTTGAGACTGGAGGAACTTCTAAAGTAAACTAATTCTGCATTGCACAAGGTGCAAACAACCTTAGTATTGTCGAGGTTTCCATTGGGAGCTTCTTAAAAATAAATTGGCCCTGAAGCAAAAACCCGGATGTAGTGTTGCCAGATTGGGCGATTTCAAATCCGATTGTGCTGGTAAAAAAGACATAGGCAGACACACACACACACACACACACACTTTTCGGAAAAATCGCGACTGTCAAACCCCCCCATTTCAGCGGGTTTTGGATAGTTTTTGGGCTGGAATGAGTCAGATACATCTGGCAACACTGCCTGTAAGCTTCATAGCCGCATTCATGTTAGCACGTCACGTTTGATGTGGTAATTTCACAGTAGGAATACACACAGGTTGGAAGACTCGTTCTCGCCCCCTACAGTGCGATTTGGCCAGGTATACATCCTCGCTAAAATATCAAGGTGAAAGTCATGAAAGCTTGCGTAGAATAGACCCAGCTCCCAACCCAACTTTGAGAATAGATTAACGGCGATATTTATTTATCGCCCGATAAGAGACTCGCGTTAACGCCAATAATGCCCCACCACTAATACAAATACATTTTTAATTGATTCTTTTGTTTTACCTTGGAAATGTGTTGCTTTATGTGCATTGAAATGGTTTGCACGTCATTTATTTTTTATATTATTTTATTATAGTCATTGCAGTTGTTAAGGATGTTGCACTATCTGATCATTTCTGTATTTTCTTTGATATATTGATCACTCCAGCCATTAAAGACAGATCTGTCTCTGTCAGAAAGAGATACATAAATGAGAACACTAGTGAGCAGTTTATGAAGGCCATATCACTCACACCAAGCATATCTGCAGACTCTGTTGACTCTCTCCTTGATTTGTTTAACTCTAAAGTTAAGAATGTCATAGATGACATTGCTCCTGTTAAAGTCAGGAAGAGAACTGGGATGAAAAATGTGCCTTGGAGGAAAACAACAGCAGTTCTAATGATGAAAAGACAGTGCAGAAAAGCTGAGCGTATGTGGAGGAAGACGAAACTAGTAGTCCATTATAATATCTATAAAGACAGTCTTCATGCTTTTAATGTGAAACTAAAAACCGCTAGGCAGACTTTCTTTTCAAGCCTTATAAACAGCAATCTAAATAATACTCGCTTCCTCTTTGCAACGGTAGAGAGACTCATAAACCCCCCCAGTAGGATTCCCAGTGAACTAATCTCGGAAAGTAAATGTAATGAGTTCGCTCATTTCTTTACTGATAAGATCAATAATATCAGAAAGGCAATCAGCTCATCCAATCAGCCAAAGTGTATCGAAGTCAGACAAGCTCAACCACAACTTAAGAAATCAGACATTATGTCTGATTTCATGGCAATTAATGGTAAAATCTTAGTGGAGATCGTGCAAAGTATGAAAACATCAACCTGCAGTCTTGACAGGCTCCCCACATCATTCCTCAAAACGGTGTTTAACTGTTTAGAAATTGATCTCCTAAAAGTGGTAAATGCTTCACTTCTCTCAGGGACTTTTCCAAATTCACTTAAAACTGCAGTTGTTAAACCCCTCTTGAAAAAGAGCAATCTGGATAACACACTATTGAGCAGTTACAGGCCAATCTCAAATCTCCCTTTCATTGGCAAAATCATTGAAAAAGTTGTTTTCAACCAGGTTAACACGTTCTTAAACTCCAAGGGGTGTTTAGACAATTTTCAATCTGGTTTCAGAGCACATCACAGTACAGAGAGCGCTCTTATAAAGATAATCAATGATATCCGCCTAAATACAGATTCAGGTAAACTAACAGTGCTGGTAATGCTAGATCTTAGTGCTGCATTTGACACTGTCGATCACAGCATACTTCTGGATAGGCTGGAAAATTGGGTTGGGCTGTCTGGGACGGTCCTCAAATGGTTCAGATCTTATCTTGAAGGGAGAGGTTACTATGTCAGTATAGGTGACCATAGGTCGAGGTGGACACCCATGACATGTGGAGTCCCACAAGGCTCGATTCTGGCACCTCTCCTGTTCAACCTTTATATGCTCCCTCTGAGCCAAATAATGAGACAGAACCAAATTTCCTACCACAGCTATGCTGATGACACTCAGATCTACTTAGCCTTACTGCCTAATGACTACAGCCCTATTGACACCCTCTGCCAATGCATTGATGAAATGAACAGTTGGATGTGCCAAAACTTTCTTCAGTTAAACAAAGACAAAACTGAAGTCATTGCATTTGGGAACAGAGATGAGGTTCTCAAGGTGAATGCGTACCTTGGCACTAAGGGTCAAACAACAAAAAATAAGGTCAAGAATCTTGGTGTGACTCTGGAGTCAGATCTGAGTTTCAATAGTCATGTCAAAGCAGTTAGTAAATCAGCATACTATCATCTCAAAAACATTGCAGGAGTCAGATGCTTTGTTTCCAGTGAAGACTTAGAGAAACTTGTTCATGCTTTTATCAGCAGCAGGGTGGATTACTGTAATGGACTCCTCACGGGCCTTCCCAAAAAGACAGTCAGACAGTTGCAGCTCATCCAGAACGCTGCGGCCAGGATTCTGACCAGAACCAGGAAATCAGAGCACATCACACCTGTCCTCAGGTCTCTACACTGGCTCCCAGTTACATTCAGAATAGATTTTAAAGTATTATTACTTGTCTATAAATCACTAAATGGCCTAGGACCTCAATACATTACAGATATGCTTACTGAATACAAGCCTAATAGATCACTCAGATCTTTAGGATCATATAAACTAGAAATTCCAAGAGTTCAGTCAAAGCAGGGTGAATCGGCTTTCAGCTACTAACAGCGCCCCCTGCTGCTGGAATCAGCTTCCAGAAATGATCAGTTGTGCTCCAACATTAGGCACATTCAAATCCAGACTGAAAACACATCTGTTTAGCTGTGCCTTTACTGAATGAGCACTGTGCTACGTCCGACAAATTGCTTACGTTTTCCTCTTCTTTTTCATTCTTTTACAACCTGTTTTAACATATTTTTATCTGTTTTTTTATTATCTGTTTTTATTTTTTCTTACACTTGTCTTTTTTATTCCTGTTTATGTAAAGCACTTTGAATTGCCACTGTGTATGAAATGTGCTATATAAATAAACTTGCCTTGCCTTGCCTT
Organism: Danio kyathit; assembly: GCA_903798195.1. NCBI lineage: Eukaryota > Metazoa > Chordata > Actinopteri > Cypriniformes > Danionidae > Danio > Danio kyathit. The sequence goes on along the minus strand of LR812526.1, from coordinate 5,044,117 downwards.
GCCTTGCAGTTATTCAGTTATTGATTATTTTATTGGTTTCCTGAAATCAGAAACTTCACCAAGAAGTGAACTTGAATGCTGTGTTTTACTCCACAATACAGAACTATAATGTGATTTGAATGCAGATTTGCGTTGGTGTATTTATAGGAGGTGTAATCCCAATCATGCACTGTTGTATTTATATTGCGCTTAAATCTGTTCACAGGAGACGCGGCGGAAAATATGCGGTGGGCTCCGCCTGCATCGGTGGAGGTCAAGGAATCGCTGTTATCCTGGAAAACATGAAATGAGCACAACAAAAAACATCTTATTGCAATCAAATCAAGTCTAATATCAAAACCGTCCCTAAACATGTCAAGCTGTCCATCCACACACATGCCGTTTCGCTTATTCGGTAACACTTTACAATAAGCTTCTATTAGTTAATGGATTTACTAACATGAACAAACAATGAACAACACATTTATAGAGTATTTAGTCATTCATTGTTAGCTCTCGGTGCATTAACTAATATTATCAACCACAACTTTGGATTAATAATGCTTTATGTTGAATTATGATTAGTAAGTGCTGTACAGTAATGTCCATTATTAGGTAATGTTAATAAATACATGGATTAATGTAAGCTTATTGTTATTGTCACGATCACCAGCGATCTTCTCCCCTTAGATCGCTGGTTTACATGCACAATCACTAATGGACTACATTTCCAAACATGCACTACTCTGACATCACACACAACCGGTTACTCATCTCCACTGATTGCACACACACCACTGGAGGCTTGTCAAGACTGATTGCACTCAACATATAAGCAGCACACACACTCATTTCAGGGCCGAGTCTTGTTCATCTGTTCACAGTGTCAATTCTAAGCGTTTCCTTGTTTTGTCTTTGTCGTGTTTGGACCCTCGCCTTGATTCTCTGTTTCTGCCTGTCTGCTGCCAACCCTGTGACCTTTTGCCTGTTATATTGACTACGACTCTGGATTGTCCTCATACATCTGTTTGCTCCTGTACTGATCGTTGCTTGTCTGACCATCCCTTTAAATAAACCTGCATTTGGATCTGCATCCTGTTGTCAGCATCCATCCCTGGTTACAGTTATAAGTGAGCCATTCAATTGACTTTATCCATTTAAAGCAGTGATTTCTGAGCAGTTTAAGTGTCTCATGTAAGATCTTTGATAAGAGTTACAGTGCCTTACTGTAGTTTTATATCTGTGCCAATATAATCAGACCTATTGTGTTGGGTTAAGCTCTGCAGAATAATGCTGTCACTGAAACTTCTGATTGTGGACTGTTGATGTTTTTGTATAAAATGTTGACTAAAATAAGGTTGAATTGACTCATTTGACTGTTGTTGTTAATAAAGAGTCAGCTGAATGATGTACGCTAAATTGTGAAGTCCCTCTTGTCTCTTTTGGCGTGCAGATTTATTTATATATTGGTAGATTTACACATGCTGGGATATTGTGAGTTAGCCATAATTTATTAATTCTGACCTTTGGATGGGCGACACGGTGGTTAACACTGTGGCCTGACAGCAAGAAGGTCACTGGTTCCAGTTGACATTTCTGTGTGGAGTTTGCACGTTCTCCCCGTGTTGGTGTGGGTTTCCAAACATGCGCTACAGGAGAATTGAATAAACTAAATTGGCTGCAGTATGTTTGTGAATAAGTGTGTGTGGGTGTTTTCCAGTACTGGGTTGCAGCTGGAAGGGCATCCGCTGCATAAAACACATGCTGGATAAGTTGGCGGTTCATTCCGCTGTGGCGAGCCCTGATGAATGAATAAAGGGACTAAGCCAAAGGAAAATGAATGAATGAATGACCCTTGGATGACTATTCTTTAGGAAAAACAGTTACTCCCGGTTTCACAAACAAGGTTTAAGGCTAGTCTTGGATTAAATTGCATGTTTGAGCTGTCTCAACTGAAAATAACTTAGAGTGAGATGTCTTAAAATACATCAGTGTCATTTTTTTGTCTCTGATGTACACCAGTAATGTATTTTTCTAAGGCCATTTTTATAAATGTGGCTTAAAGAGCCTAATTTAACTAGGTCTAGTCCTGGCTTAAACTAAGCCTGGTTTGTGAAACTGAGCCATAGTGTTTTTATTCTATTTTATTCTATGTTTTATTTGATTTTAGCGTTTTTATTCCCAATCAATCTTCTGTTTGAGTTAATTCAGGGTTTATTTATTTATTGTTATATTTTTTATGGAAGGGTAGTTTGAGAAATAATATTGTTTTTTAAATAAATATGTATAAAAAATAATAAAATGAAAGTCTGGTCAGGTCTACATAAAAATACATGTGATGATGAACTATTGGAAAATCACAGTTTGGCACCAAAGTACTTTGATTAAATAATAATAATATTTATTTACAAAAGTAATTTTGACACATTTATCAGCAAATTTTGTCATGTAAAAGATAATCAATTTTAATATATCAACGCTTTATTTTTTGGTAACTATATTTTGATAAATTTGTACATAAATAACTGCATTAAGCTGACTGACAAATATTTATTTCACTCATAGTTTGACAGTTTATTTTCTAAAATGTTATTTAAAATGATACCAAAGTTTTACCTGCATGAAACTTTTCATCAGTTGTCCTAAAATCAAAATATGTATTGAACAACAGCAATATTTATGCAATAAATAAATAACATACAGTATAAATATTTATATTAATTTCTAATTTATATCATTTACTTAAATTATTTATACTATATATACACTGTAAAACCCAACAGTCAACTTTATCAAATGAAATGAGTGTAGTTAACTCGAAATTTACAGAAAGTTAATTCTACTCATTTGAAAAGAGTTTTGAACTCAGCGTTGAAGGTAATGAGTTAATCAAATGCCTCATTACTTCAACTCAAATGAAGTAAGTTTTACTTGGGTTTTACTTTGGGTCGGGTTTTACTGTGCTCAAATTGCTTCATTCACTCAAATGGATTAAGTTCACAGCACTCATTAGGATCAGTTTTTGAACTTAAATGTTTTGTTGCAATCTGTTTCCTCAAACGATTTGAGTTACCTTAACTTGTTGGGTTTTACAGTGTGTGTGTATATATATATATATACTATATATATATAGGCAACGCAGTGGCGCAGTAGGTAGTGCTGTTGCCTCACAGCAAGAATGTCGCTGGGTCGCAGGTTCGAACCTCGGCTGGGCTGGGTCAGTTGGCGTTTCTGTGTGGAGTTTGCATGTTCTCCCTGCGTTCGCGTAGGTTTCCTCCAGGTGCTCCGGTTTCCCCCACAGTCCAAAGACATGCAGTACAGGTGAATTGGGTAAGCTAAATTGTCCGTAGTGTATGAGTGTGAATGTGTGTGTGGAAGTTCCCAGAGATGGGTTGCGGCTGGAAGGGCATCCGCTGCGTAAAATCGTGCTGGATAAGTTGGCGGTTCATTCCGCTGTGGCGACCCCGCAAGGGACAAAGCCGACAAGAAAATGAATGAATGAATAAATATATATATATATATATATATATATATGTTCAATTCAATTCATCTTTATATCTATAGCGCTTTTACAATGTCAATTGTGTCAAAGCAGCTTAACATAGAAGTTCTAGTAAATTGAAACAGTGTCAGTTCCGTTTTCAGAGTTGAAGTTCAGTCCAGTTTAGTTCAGTGTGGTTTAATTTTCACTGCTGAAAGTCCAAAGAGCAAATCCATCGATGCGCAGCTCCACAAGTCCCAACCAAGCAAGCCAGTGGCAACAGTGGCGAGGAACAAACTTCACCAATTGACGAAAGTAAAGAAGAAAAAAAACCTCAAAGGAACCAGGTTCAGTTGGGCACGACCATTTCTCCTCTGGTCAAACTTCTCGTGCAGAGCTGCAGTTTAGATGCCGGAGGCTGAAGAACTCTGGACGTCCATCGTGGAGAAGCTGCAGGTGTGAGTAGGTCACCGGCGGGTGATCAGGCTGGACCACGGGATTAATGCGGAGACTCGTCTGTCACTGAATATAAATGAGTACACAAATATTTTTATTATCAATTTCTCAGTGAATATAGGTCATATATTATGGTGCTTTTGAACAAAACAGATTTATTAAACAGATATATTTATTAAAGTAATATTTTAGGCACCGAACATCTTTAGAAATACCAATATAATACATAAATTCATGCAAAATATTGGAAAAAAGAATTACAAACTACAAAACGTCAACAAAGTTGTATAGGCTACATTTTTTGTTTCTCTTTTTAATTTAGCTCTTTTTACATTGTTTGTTTAATATTTTCTAAATTACTTAGAATAAACAAATTAGAAATTCAATCTGCCCTTTCATTTGTGTGGAAATGAAATTATCGCTTTTTTTATCTTTACAACATAAACTTTTACAAAACTCGTGCGACATGTTCCTTTAAGAGCGAAACATGCCGGAAAAAGAACCTCGAGCGTAATACGTCACGACTATATATACGTCAAATGCCCGGATGTCGGTCTTTTTTTCTAGTTGAAGGTAAATGTGGCTTCCATGTCTGTTTTCTCCACACACAATCTGCATTAATCTCATTCATCAGCGCGTTGGATGTTAATATGTATCGTATTCTAATGCTTTAAAATACTCATGGCGCTAATATATGTGAATATTAGTGGATGTGTTGTGTGTTTTAACGTACATTATGAGTGTTCGGCGCGGAGGCCTGACAACCGGGTTAACGCTAACGACATTTTCAGTGCTTATATTAACATTAAAGACCGTTAAATCATACGCGACGGCTTGTCATGAGAACTTAATGTTAAATGAGCGTTATTATGATGAGTGTTAGTCTATATGAATAACTATGTATGTTGCGTTAGCATGTTAGCAATGCTACACCAGGTCACGTTGAGCTAACGTGCTGTAGGTATATACTGTTTATATAGTATAGAAATGTATGTATAGTACACATTGTGTATTGAATTTCATTAGTTTTATGTTATCAGCAGTCTCTGTTTAACCGGTCAGCTCTGCTTTATAATAATAGTCTATTTTAGGATCTTTACTCGAATATTTATGAATGGCATTTGGTGAAATTGCTGAATTTGTACATGTCAGTTCGGTTATTTAAGGGATAGTTCACACAAAAATTAACAAATATTCTTTCAAATGCTTCTAAAGCTTATCAGATTTCTTTTGTTGAACAGTAAATAAGATAATTGGAGTAATGTTGGAAGAAAATAGCAATTATATTGGGGTAAAGTTGGATTTATACTATCAAATTCAGACTTAATGTGATTTCAGAAATGTATTCTTTGCTAATTTTATACAGGAAATCAAATTAGCAGTCAAATTGCAGCATTGCTTAGTCAATTAAATGGTGCTAGCGTTGTTTTAAAGTCACACTTGCATGCAGTTTCAGACTAAATATTCAGTTCACCATATAGGACCCCTCAATGGGGTATAAGCATGTTTGGCAGCTTTAAAGCACTTAATTATGAATATATTGTTGTTTATAAAAGTACCTAATGATAATTAATGAGTATTAGCCTTTTTAATTTCTGCTTTGCTAATTTATTGAATGCAAAAGTCAGAATGTGTGATTACAAAACCAAAATCTATTGTAAAAACTAAATTATTTTGTAGCTAAATAGCATTTTTTCACTCCTATTCAACACATTTAAACCAGTTTAGAACTGGTGGAGGAGTATTTGATGACAGAATTTACATTTTTCTGTGAGCTGTTGCTTTAATATGGTGCTTCTTAATGCACTTTAAGCATTGTCTGTATGATTTTTCTACATGTGCACTTTTTAATGACTGTTTAATGTGCTCAGATGGCTGAGGGCGATAAGAAGAAGGTTGCCCATAAGCATGGCAGCCGTAACCCTGTGCTGGTCAGGGGCATCGGCCGCTATTCCCGCTCTGCCATGTTCGCTCGCAGGGCTATGTACAAGAGGAAGACTAAAGCTCCCGTGACGAAGGTGCATTTTTATTTTATTCATTCCATATTGAAGTGTCACTCCAAATCAGAGTTTTTTTTTTTTTAAGCTCTGTGTTGATGTTTCAGGTGGAAAAGAAAATCAAGGAGAAGAAGGTGAAGCAGAAGTCGAAGAATCCCACCACGGCCATCAAGACTGTCGGCGGAGACAAAAATGGAGGCACTCGTGTTGTCAAACTGCGCAAAATGGTGAGCGAAAGATGTTATGAGCAGATCCTGAAGGGTTCAGAATAAGTCATGCAGTCATCTTAAAACTGAACCTTTGTGTTTGTTCAAGCTTTGTACATTAAGCTGACTTTAGTATTTCTCTTAAAATACTACTGTGAAATTTTAGCTTGTGTAGTTCGTGTTTTATCTCCACATATTTTTTGTGAATGAATTTTTTTGGATAAACGTGAACCACTACAGCATGAAAATTGCTTGATTTTGTTTGAAATTTGAGCATGTGAAATGAACAAGTCTAAAGTATGCAAAGCAGTTAGTTTTGAAATGAATTTATGGTTTGAGTTTGTAGGTTCTCTTAATTTTAAAACTGTTGTGTTAGTGTGAGTTATAAATAAAGATTTCAGGGTACCTATTGGTGCTGAATATCCTTGAAAATGCTTGAAATTTAATCTAGTGTGGTCAAGGTTTGAAAGGTGCTATTTTTAATATGAAGTGCTTAAAGTAAATCACGTTGCGTTCATAATTTGTTTACTAAATAAGTAATAGAGTAAATGACAGTGATTTTAATTTTGGCAGTAATTTTAATTAATGCCGCTCGGCCTGTCACAATGTTTATAATTTGCTTACAATTTAATCATAATTGGGCTTTGGAGTCAATGTGAAAATGCATATCCTATATAAATAAAAATGTTAACAAAAAATTGCAAGGTAAAGAGTAGGGCTGGGCGATATGGCAAAAAAAAAAATCTCTTTTTTTTTTTTTTTTTTTCATAAAGTTTGACCGATTCACGATTTCGATTTTTTTTTTTTTTTTTTTTTTTTTTTTTTTTTTTTTATTTTTTTTTTTTTTTTATTTATTTTTTTATAAAAAAAATTTTACTGTGTAACTACCTTACCAGCTTACCTTGTTCATTTAAATTTAAATAAATGCTGAAAAAGAAAAGCAACCATGTGACTAAATGCGGTTATGGCACTCTCTCATATAGGGATGCTAAACATAGCTACAATAGAAGTCACAGCAGGTCATATGTTGTGCAGCTTTGGTCAAATTTTATTTGGAGAGAAAATGACCAAAATGTAACGTGAAGATTAAAAAGGATTGGAGGGGAAATAAATATTTCAAATCTCTGTACATAACAGAAAAATAAACAATGATAATGCAACAATAGTTTATCTGTATTAGTGGCATGGCAGAAATATATATTTAGACAGGCCTTGTCAAAGTGAGCGGGCACTTTCACTAATAAAAAATATAGCACTTAAATTATTTCATAACAATCAATAAAATAACAGCGGTTTTATATCAAAAGTTGGTAATGATATAAAATATACTACATTTTGATGGTAAAATATAACCATTTAAACGATTTCAGTATTTAAACATTAAATAACGAATGCATCAAGTTAAATATAAAAAAACGAATGAAACAACACATAGCATATCAGGATATAAAGGACTATATTTAGCAGAATGCTGCTCTTTTTATCTTTGTAATTTTATAGTTTTATATTTGTTATTTTAATTATTTTTTGTCTTCATAAATAACTAACGAGCTATAGACAAATATCTGCTTGACGTTTTAGAAAATATTTGTGCGTAGCTCCACCACCCAGTATATATTAAAGATCACCGTGAAAAAAAAAACCTGTTACATATCTATCTATATTTAAATGTCTATCTTATATTTAACTGAATCGTATAATATCCTATAGCTGAAATGTTGGAAATTGCTTAATTTATTTTTATAAAACATTTGTCGATTATGTATTGATATTTTTTGGAGTAAAAACTGCCGACATTTAAGAATCCATATTTATTTATTCATTCATTCATTTTACTTGTTTATTGGTGCATATATGGGTTATGATTGAATTCATACAGTACCGTCCTTCAGGTGGTGCGCGGGTATAATATACAAAACCAGCCATCTGGGCTTTGAACTAGGTGCAATTATTTCCTTGTGTGTGTGGAGCGATGGGTGCGCGGGCATAAGTGACTAAAAGTGACTCCACCTGTCGAGCCTGTCTCGCAGCTCGCGCTGGAAAGACAGACGGCTGCGGGGACGCGAACAACAGCACGACGCGCGTGGAAACATTAGCGAAGCTGGCTGGCTGCGGAGCTGTTGTTGCTCTAGCGGGAAAATGTCCCGGTGTTCCCAATGGCAAGTCCGCCCTGGCGCGCTTCCGCTAAATCAGCTGGTAGCTCATCAACAGAGCCGCGACATCAACACACAGAATCACCACAATTCAGCACGGTTGTCTAACAGTTTAGAACGGTTTGGCACGATAGTGGGAAAGTGGCTTTAATATTTTTATAAAAAAATCGCGATTCTTCGATTTTGTAAAAAATAAAATAGTCTTAAAACGTAAATTCGAATTAATCGAAAAAATCGCCCAGCCCTAGTAAAGAGTGACAGAGGCTGTGATATTTGCTAGCAGATCTATTTTCAGTCGTCAGACACCCACATGAAAAAAATATACTATAGTAATTTATAGTAAATACTACAGTATTTTTTTTTTAACCATACTGGCACTGATACCTCCAATAGTGATAGAGATGTTGCACAATCAGCTAAAATGTTGCCAGAATTGTTTTTATGTTAGGCCGATATATCTTGCATCACCAAAAATGACTGGGGTCATGTCCATGTGTTGTGCGATAAGTCCATACGCTTATTGTGATGGGCCTACTTGCGGCAAACTTGCCATAATTTTATTCCGTAGTTTACTACATTATAATATATTACCGAATAATTTAAACAAATGGCATCTTGTATAACGTGATGAAGTATGTGAATGTAATTTGTCGCACTTGTAAACTGCTTAAATTTGACTTTGTTAATTGTGAGAAGTGCAATGAAATTGAGTACTTTTCAAACTAATAATTTTCCAATTGTTATAAATTTCGTCTACTATTATCAGTGTCACAAATTTAGAGAAATCTCAGTTCATTGTTTTCTGTAGTAACATTTTAATAGCATGGCATCATTTATCTCATTTGCATATTCAGTCTCAAATAGTATATTATAGTATATTGTCATTGGTTTAAAATCTTAATTCAAAGTTGCATGTGTGTTCAGTGGCCTGATTCAGTCATGATCTGTGTTTAACTGTTTTACATTAACGCTGATCTTTATATCTTTATATCTTTTTACCTCTGGTGTTCTCTAGCCTCGTTACTATCCCACAGAAGACGTGCGCCGTAAACTGCGGAGTCACGGCATCAAGGCCTTCTCTCAGCATCGCAGGAAACTGCGCAAAACCATCACCCCTGGAACTGTGCTGATCATGCTGACCGGACGCCACCGTGGGAAGGTACACACATACACACTTCACATAATCACTGCATTCTGAAGAGATGAAGAATGATGCGCCACAAACATGCAAACACCAGCCTCCCTCAACAAAACATTTTATTAGAATGTGAAGTTTTAAACGCTACTAAAGATTTTTTCGAATAGTTTATACAGATGTTTTTTAATGCATCCCTTATATCAAACTGAATAATTTTGTTTAAAGTTAAAGGTTCTAATTGAATCATCATAATATAGAGAAGAGTTTCAACTGGTTGTTTGTCAAGCCCTCTCACCTGTGTGAGCAGGTTATCCACGACATTTTATAGTCTTAAAATGTCTTAAATCTCAAAAGCTAAATTTTAGGCCTTAAAGTCTTAAATCTACTGAATTGTGTTGTAGGTCTTAAATCTTTTTTTAACAGGTCTTTTTCTTTGTTCATGTTAGGGCTGCTCGATTATGGGGAAATATAATCACGATTATTTTGGTCGTAATTGTAATCACAATTATTCAAAACAATTACAGTTAGTCAATTATTCGCCCTCCTGTGAATTATAATTTTTTTTTTATAAATATTTCCCAAATGATGTTTAACAGATTCAGGAATTTTTCACAGTATTTTCTATAATATTTTTTTCTAATGGAGAAAGTCTTATTTGTTTTATTTCGGCTAGAATAAAAGCAGTTTGAAATATTTTGCCAAATAATTTTTTAATTGTCTGCAGAAGAAACTACTGTTATACAATGACTTGCCTAATTACCCTAATTAAGCCTTTGAATAATAATAATAATAATACATTTTATTCATAACGCGCTTTTCTAAGACCCAAAGCGCTTAGAAATGTCACTTTAAGCTGAATACTAGTATCTTGAAAAATATCTAGTAAAATATTATGCTGTCATCATAGCAAAGTTAAAATAAATCTGTTATTAGAAATGAGTTATTAAAACTATTATGTTTAGAAATGGGTTGAGAGAAAATCTTACCATTAATCAGAAATTGGGGGAAAAGGGGCGCTAATAATTTAGGAGGGCTAATAATTCTGACTTCAACTGTGTGTGTGTACACATATATATATATATATATATATATATATATATATATATATATATATATATATATATATATATATATATATATACACATACACACACACACACACAGTTATTTTCCTCCCTCTAACTAAGGAAAGGGAAATAAATACAATAGAATAAAAATAAGAAGCACACTGTGCTTTAAGCATCGTTCTTTACTGCAAGACAAAAATGTTAATTATAGCTACAAAAGTCCTTCAGTCAAGTGCAGTGAGTTTTGCCCTTTTGTTGTTTGATTAATGATAACAACAGTCAGCTGCAGGAATATTGCCGCTGTCAATTTAAGAGCAGTACTGTTCTGATTTATGGTTTCACTTTCACATGTCTCTTGATTCTCAACTCGTTTGTTTATTACATATATGAGGGTTAATATGAATGATCACTGAACACTGCGTTTTGACACATTATCATAATGTATCATAATTATCACAATATTATATTATTTGACCATTAAGGCGCTCACAATAAGATAACTTTAGATGTGTGTGCTCTGCTCGTCTATGAGGCTGAGCACACACACACACACACACACATCATGCGACCGTGCTTTTAAAAACATGAATGATTCGGATGTACACCCATGAATAATGCGCATATCCCGTGCTGCAAAAGTTACTTTACAGTACGTGCTTTTAGTAATTTTCACATGAAACTAAGCTTTTGCAGAGCAGCAAATTTTTATCGTTTATCGATTAATGGTTTTTCATAATCATTAGAAGCCAAACTGAATTGCCGAATAATTGCACAGCCCTAGTTCATGTATAGCTACCCAATCTGGCCATTAACACCCATGCAATCACCAAAAATCCCAATCTCAATAAAACTTATGTAAAAATAGCTTTTTAACTCCATTTACCATAATGTTTTAATTATATTCCTAACAGTTTACTGCTGAGTATAATGACCTGACCTATATTTTTGTATTAATAAATTATTATTGTATTATTAATGTATTAAATTATAATAATTTTTGATAGGGCAAGGGAAAATCTTTTCCAACAGGGATATTGGAAAAATTCTTAGCATTTATAAGTCTAAAATTTCATTCATAATGGTCTTAATAGGTCCTAAAGTCTTAAATGTAACTTGGTGAAAGCTGTAGAAACCCTGGTGAGGCACACTTCATGAATACACTTCTTTTTTTTTTTTTTTTTTTTTTTTTTAAGATATGGAGTAATTGTAAGAAAGCGTCTGGTGCAAGTGTCCGTTAAAGTATCAGAGATGAAAGTGTTTTCTACAGGTGGTTTGTCAAGCCCACTCACCTGTGAGGCACACTCAGAATTGCATAATGTTTTGATTATGCCTGATGTAATTTGATTATGTAATATTGTGAATATTAGCTTGAAGTGTATGATCATATATGCAAATAATCCTATGTCCTCTAAATCATAAATTTAGTTTTCAGGCCCCTAAATTTCCATTGTGTAAATGAACAACCAAATGAGCAAAATCTTTCCCATTTTAGTTGCTGTGCGAACATACTCATCAATATTCTCTGATCCAGCACAAATCTGGTGCTTCATTCTCATTTAGTAGCAAACAAAGGCACTCTCCAGCGACTCAATGGGAGATCCTCCTACATGCAGGATTCAGTGCCCTGCGCAGATGCTCTTCTCCCACACACACTCTTCATCTCAACTCTCAACACTCTTCTGCTGTATCGGCTTTATAAGATGCACTTGTTGTTTGAGTTGCTGAAGTGTTGATGTGAGGACTGCAGAGACGTCAGTAACCCTTTGTGTGTGTGTTTCCTCCTGTAGCGGGTGGTTTTCCTCAAGCAGCTGGACAGCGGTCTCCTCCTCGTCACCGGTAAGTGATCAGGACTCAATTTCTGGACATAAAATTAAAACTGCAACATGAAATGGTGTGATTGAGTAAATATGAACATTTGTGTTCAATAAATACAGCCAGGTTTCCATCACAATGTTTTAATTTTGAATAATTGCGAGAGAAGTCTATGATAGAAATAGCATTTTTCAAATAAATATAAATTCAACATATAAATAATAAATAGCTTAATTTGCATAAAATACTATGCTCACTTGGTGTGCATCGATCGTGCCGATCGCACCGAACACACTTTTTGAGTAGAGAGGTGCCTTTTTTGAATGATTTACTAATGGCCGGGAGCGTTTTACGCACTGCTTATGCACCCTGCATGCCTTGCGTTTTAACCACCTGCTGCGCCTCGCGTTTTTGCCCTTGTGCGCTGTGCACTCGCAGTTGAAAAAGTCAACAGTATTGTAGTATTCAAATATAAAATAATGCTTTATAGTCTTCATATAAACGATTCAATAAAATTAATTGTTACAAACGGTACATGCTTCCAAAACCCTCACACAGTCACAGGCCTCAAAAAACACTTGCGAAATGATAAATTATAATCCAGACTCAACATTGTGTATATTCGTGATGTGACTATGAATGATCACTTTGCGATGATGCTGAAACGATATCTTTAACCATCTGCTGCGCCTCGTGTTTTTGGAACGGAAATGCGTGTTTGGTGTGATCGGCCCCTACAGGGTTAGTGTGAGTAATGGGAGATAGAAAGGCATTTGCTGAATAAACCGACTTGAAGTCTTCATTATGCTTGGCCTGTTTACTGTTGGTTGCTATGTTACCAATACTATAATAGGTTGCTCTATTAACCTTTTGGTAATTAACCTAATTTGCATTTGAGTTTTTTAAAAATATTTTAATATATATTATTAATTTTTTTTTTAAAGATTCGCTTCATTTTATCAAACAAGTCGCTGTCTTTATTAGGGCTGCACCATATTGGAAAAATTACACATTGCAAAAAATGTTTTTTCTGCTATTTATTACAATATACATACAATTTCACTAGATGAGTTGAATAACTGTTTGGAAAGAATTGATATTAGATTAATTGGGATGATTTTGTAGGGGAGTGCAGAAACAATCTACAAGCATAAATAAGTTCAATAAAGAAAAACATGCTAATTAAACAGCGTATTAATTTTTCTAAAGAGACGAAGTGTATTCAGGTATACAGTAATGTTGTAAATGTAAAAATACTTTATAGTCTTTTTTTATAAACAATTCAATCAAATTTATCGTTATTAATTTTTCAAAGTTACAAACGGTACGTGCTTTTAAAACCCTCACACAGTCACAGGCCTCAAAAAACACTTGCGAAATGATCAATTATAATCCAGACTCAACATTGCATATATTCGTGATGTGACTATTGCGAATGATCACTTTGCGGTATCGATGCTGAAACGATATATTGTGCAGCCCTAGTCTTTATCAATGAATCATTGAATCACTGACTTAAATGATTCATTGAGGAAGGACAGACTGCAGTGTTGCTGTGACACACAAGAAAATAGCTTCAAATTTTAATTGGCCAAATAAAAAAACACCAACATTGTCTAAAATAACTCTTAATTCAAACTTGTTTGTTAAAATGAACCAATGTAATTTTATTGGTTACACTATTTTTAAGGTGGCATTGTTAGTCTTATTAATTTTACTACTGAGTAATACTTGTACTATATGTTTGGGGTTAGAATGTGGTTTAGTGACATGTAATTATGCATTATTCATTGTATTTGCTGTAACTTGTAATTAAGTCATCTTAGTGTTAGCGTGTTTTATTCAGTTAGTATGTTTCGTTACATTTTTAAAGTTCAGTTTAGCTCAGTTCAGTGTGGTTTAATAATCACTACTGAGAGTCCAAACACTGAAGAGCGAATACATCGATGCGCAGCTCTACAGATCCCGAACCATGCATGCCAGTGGCGACAGCGGCGAGGGAAAAACTTCACCAATTGGCGAAAGTAAAGATTTAAAAAAACCTCGAGAGAAACCAGGCTCAGTTGGGCACGACCATTTCTCCTATGGCCAAACGTCTTGTTGAGCTGCAGTCTAGGCGCCAGAGGCTGAAGAACGCTGAACCTCAGCGAAGACTCGTCTGTCCCTGGAGTGTCACAGGAATCAGTCTCATGCTCTCCACTCCACCATGACCACCACCACAGCAGCTGCTCAAGATACGGCCTGGTTCAGGATTAGGAGAACCTTGGGATCATCTTATCACTGGTCTTGGATCAAATCAGTGGTGCTGCATAGTCTGAGGGCCTTATTGCGGAGCTACAAAAAATTTATGTTAATTGTAAATACTGTAAAAATGTGAGTACTGACACTCGACTAATAGAGGACAATGCAGAGGACATCTGCGAGCAAATCAAGGCAAAATCAAGACTTTTACTGAGACTAAATGAGACTTTTACTGTAAGTTCATTATAAAACATAAAAAATGTAAATTGTATTATACATAGCAGTGTTCTAGTTATTTTTAAATATTATTAAATAAATTAGGAAGTTCCCACGGCAACTATATTAACCCTCGGTCCACTAGCCTCAATCTAGTTTGATTTTTGGCCCTTCATAAACAAAGCCTTTAATAATAATGATATTGTATGACTATAAATATCGCACCCATACTCATGTGACCTGTAAAGAACTCAAATTGATGTTGTTGGACTAATCTTATTCATAATTCTTGCTCGAGGAATGCTCTTCAGTGTTTGGACTTTCAGCAGTGAAAATTAAACCACACTAAACTAAACTGAACCTCAACTCTGAAAACCGGACTGACACAGTTTACATTTACTAGAACTTCTATGTTAATTTGCTTTGAAACAATCTACATTGTAAAAGCATTATAGAAATACAGATGAATTGAATTATCTGGTAAAAATCCCTGTTTATTTCCTATATCGGGAAGGAAAAGTCTCCCTGTCAAGTGTTTTTCCCCAGTATCATGCAGCCATACTGGGGTTTTGTTACGGTGTTGAATAATTGATTGTGCTCTGGTGTGTGTCTCTCTCAGGTCCTCTGGCTATAAACCGCGTCCCTCTGCGTAGAGCTCACCAGAAGTTCTGCATCGCCACAAACACCAAAGTGGACATCTCTGGCATGAAGATCCCCAGAACACTGACCGACTCTTACTTCAAGAAGAAGAAGCTGAGGAAACCCAAGCACCAGGAGGGAGAGATCTTCGACACCGAGAAGGAGGTCAGATGGGTTTTTATTCGTTGTGTATTATGGTTCACACTTTATTTTAATGTACAGTTCTCACTTGTGCAGCACGATATTGGAAAAATGTTAGTTACCATAATTTTAATACTTCTAACTTAAACTGATTAACTAGTTACTAATAGTTTTTAACAGTTAATTATTATATCTAAACATAGTTGACCTGCAGATTTCTGCAATTTAGCTATTTATGAATGTAATTTCACCAGGTGAATCGAATAGCTCTATTAGTAAGGCTTCTTTAATTGATATAGATTGCGATAAATCACTGTACTATACAGTGCTTTGCATAAAATATATTAAATTACAAATGTTTTATGCAGCTGATGCACTTCCAGCTGCAACCCAGCACTGGGAAACACCCATACACCGTTGGCGGTTCATTCCGCTGTGGCGACCCCTGATAAATAAAGGGACTAAGCTCAAGGGAAATGAATGAATATTAAATTACAAACATATATAAATGCAACAGTGCAAAGATAAGTCAAAAGGTGTTCTGGATTTTAGTAGTGTTTCTCAACCATGTTTCTGGAGGACCACCAGCACTGCATGTTTTCCATGTGTCCATAACCAAACTCACCTGACTCAGATCATCAGCTCATTAGCAGAGACTGACAGAGCTGTAATGAGTGTGACAAAGGAGACATCCAAAACATGCAGTGCTGGTGGTCCTCATGGAACGTGGTTGAGAAACACTGGTCTAATAGTATTCAGGTACAGTAATTGAACAATCAGACATAAAATTAACTTGGTCATCATCGTATTAAATTATCTTTTATATTTTAATCTTTTAATAGATAATTACTATTGCAGATACACACATTGCGATATCGATGCTTAAACTATGTATTGTGCAGACCCTGTCTTTATGAACAAATCATTGAATCTCAAATTCAGACTCAAATGATTCATTCAGCAAGGACAGACTGCAGTGTTGCTGTGACACAAATTTGCTTCAAACTTTAATTGGCAAAATAAAAAACCACCAACCTTGTCTAAAACATTATTATTATCAAACCAATGATTAAGACTTTCAGCTCGAACACATTACTGCTTATTAACAGTTAAGGTTATAGTTGGGTTTAGGTATTGGGTAGGATTACGCCCCATTCACACGAGGCTTCAGCTTCAACGCTTGACAGAGGGCGTGTCTGAAGTTGGGGCTGACGCGGTCGTCATAGCAGCGTCAGCCAATGAAATTAGTCAGCAATAGGCCACTGTTGGAGCTGGTGTATTTGCATACAGCGATCTGATTGGCTGACGCTTCCGTCGGCGCTTGAAAAGTTGAGCAAGTCCCAACTTCTGCAGCGAGCAACGCCTCTGAAGCGGCGCCGACGGATCCACAATGCAGTTCGGCAACGCCTGACGTCAGCCATTCAAAGTGAATGGGAAGCGTTGAAGCTGACGCCCTGTGTGAATGGGGCGTAAGGGATCATGCAGAGTCTGTGCAAATAAACAGCCAATGTTTTAATTATAGTCAGATAATAGTGAGAATTAGAAAGATGTCTTTAACTTATATTAGATTGGGATGATGAATTGTTCTGTTCAGTGTGTTTGCTTAATATATTAAATTGCAAGCAAATATAAATGCAGCAGAGCAAAGATAAGCTAAATATGGATTTCTGGAGAGCTTAAGAATAGCATTCAGGTACAGAAATTGAACAATCAAACAAATAAAATAACACTGTCATCATTGTATACATTATTTAAAATTAATAACATCTTTATTTTAATCTTTTAAGAAATAATTACTATTGTGGATGCACACATTGCGATATCCATGCTTAAATGATAAGTTTATGCAGCCCTAATTCTCGCTATTAATAAACCAATGATTAAGACTTTCAGCTCAAACTCATTACTGCTTATTAATAGTTAAGGTTATATTTGGGTTAAGTAATTGGGTAGGATTAGGGATCATGCAGAGTCTGTGCAAATAAACAGCCAGTGTTTTAATTATAGTCAGATAATAGTGAGACTTGGATAAATTTATATTAGATTGGGATGATAAATTATTGTTCTGTTCAGGATAAGTTAAATATTGATTTCTGGAGAGCATAAGAATAGCATTCAGATACAGAAATTGAACAAACATATGAAATAACATGGTCATCGTTGTATAAATTATTTAAAATTAATAACATCTCTATTTTAATCTTTTAATAAATGATTACTATTGCGGATGCACACATTGTGATATCCATGCTTAAACGATATATTCTGCAGCTCTAACAACAAACCAATGTTTAAAACTTTCAGCTCAAACTCCTTCCGTAAATCAGAACTCCTTACTGCTTGTTAATAGTTTAGGTTATATTTAGGTTTAGGTATTGGGTGGGATTAGAGATCATGCCGAATGTGCAAATAAACAGCCAATGTTTTAATTATAGTCAGATAATAGTGAGAATTAGTACTTGCACTGTTTCTTTTAATGCTTTCTGGCATCAAAATTTAGATGCTTTTGCAGAACTCTGTATATGAGATGTACTTTAAACACAACCGCATTACTTTTTTGCTCCGAATACTGTAATTTATTCAATAAATTGCAAATGCACCTTTTTTTTTTTAATCAGATAAAAATAGTCCTTGTAACTTGGATTTTTTAATGGGCATTTTGGACATGTATGCACATCTATGCCTGTTTTTTTTTTTTTTTTTTTTCAACATTTAAAAATGTTGATGAAAATATGGCTACTGGTTATTCTGCTTGATTTTTATTCTCCCCCTAATGTTGTGTTTCTGTGGTTTGCAGAAGTACCAGTTGACGGAGCAGCGCAAGACAGACCAGAAAGCAGTAGACGCTCAGCTGCTTCCTCTGATCAAGAAGGTTCCTCAGCTCAGGGGCTACCTGCGCTCCATGTTCTCCCTGTCTAATGGAGTCTACCCACACAAACTGGTTTTCTAAAATGCTAATAAAACGTCAACCCAGATCAGTTTCTGTGCTGCTTTTGTTTCTTGTAGCTTTTTTTGCTGTCGTTTTCTGATGTTGAAAACTAGAGGTGGAGAATTATTTTATGAATCTGTTTTTATATCACTAATCATTCACTTTATAAATATTCTAAAGCAGGGGTCTCACTCAATTCCTGGAGGGCCACAGCTCTGCATGGTTTAGTTCCAACCAATTCCAACTCACACCTGCTTAATAGTCTGTAGTAGTGTTGAACACCTTAATTAGTTGGATCAGCTGTTTGATTAGGGTTGGAGCAGAGCTGAGGCCCTCCAGCAATCCAGTTTGATACCCCTGTGCTAAAGTATGAATATTTAGCTTGATTTTTCAGTGGGTTATAAAATGAGTCATCGTGTTTTCCAGCAGTGGCTACGAAAAGAAGTAGGTTATTTAACCCCTTAACTCTTTTTTTTTTTTTTTTCTTGAGCATAAATGTGAAAATGACATTCAGCATTGATTTTTGATGGTTTTCAATGCTTAAGCACAAATTTAAGCTTGATCTCATTCAGTAAGTTGCATACATTCACGTTTATGAAGTAAATGCGTACATAAAATATTTAATACAAAATATGTATTACTCTAACATTAACCAGAAGTTTAAAGCTAATTATTTGAGCAAGTTATCCACAATTTAAGTTGAAGGTACATCAAAATCTAAAGTAGCATTTGCTGGTCTTTGATTTGACTGAACCGTTTAAGAGCTGAATGAATTCAGTGCAGTGGGCTCAAACTCCATTCTGCATCGTTTAGCTTTAACTCACACCTGCTTAATAGTCTCTAGTAGTGTTAAACCCCTTGATTAGTTGGATCAGCTGTGTTTGATTAGTGTTGGAGCAAAACTGTGCAGAGCTGCGGCCCTCCCGGAATCCAGTTTGAGACCCCTGTGCTAAAGTATGAATATTTAGCTTGATTTTTTTTCACATCGATTTAAAATGAGTCATTGTGTTTTCCAGCAGTGGTTACAAAAACAAGTAGATTATTTAACTACTTAACTGTCTTTATTGTTGAGCATAAATGTGAAAATGACATTCAGCATTGATTATTGATGGTTTTCAATGCTTTACTGCACAGATTTAAGCTTGGTCTCATTCAATAAGCTGCATGCATTCAAGTTTATGAAGTGAATGTACATATATTGTATATAAAATATGTATTACCCTAACATTAACCAGGAGTTAAAGCCAATTATGAGCAAATTATCCACATTTTAAGTTGAAACTACATCAAATTCTAAAGTAGCATTTTGTGGTCGTTGATTTCACTGAACTGTTTAAAAGCTGAATGAATTCAGTGCAGTGGTCTCAAACTCAATTCCTGGAGGGCCGCAGCTCGGCATAGTTTAGCTCCAACTCACACCTGCTTAATAGTGTCTAGTAGTCTTGACCACCTTGATTAGTTGCATCAGCTGTGTTTGATTAGGGTTGGAGCAGAGCTGCGGCCCTCCAGGAATCCAGTTTGAGACCCTTGTTCTAAAGTATGATGTATTTAGCTTGATTTTTCAGTGGGTTATAAAATGAGTCATTGTGTTTTCCAGCAGTGGCTACAAAAACAAGTAGGTTATTTAACCCCTTAGCTGTCTTTTTACTTGAGCATAAATGTGAAAATGACAGTCAGCATTGATTTCTGACGGTTTTCAAAGCTTTAGTGCTCAGATTTAAGCTTGGTCTCATCTAAAATGTTAAGTTGCATACATCCAGGTTTATGAAATAAATATATATTTAATACTATATAAAATATGTATTCTAAGATTTAATCAGAAGTTTAAAGCTAACTATTTGAGCAAATTATCTACAATTTAAGTTGGAACTACATCAAATTTCAAAGTAGCATTTTGTGGTCTTTGATTTGACTGACCCAGTGTTGGGTTGCAGCTGGAAGGGTGTCCGCTGCATCAGACTTATGCTGGATAAGTTGGCGGCTCATTCCACGGTGGCGACCCCGGATTAATAAAGGGACTAAAGCTGCAGTCACACTAGAGTTTGAGCATGTTCGATGTTTGCTTTAAACATTAGGTGGTTTGTGGTTCTTAAAACAATTCAGCATTTTAGTTGGTTTGTTAATGATAATTAAAGGTGCAGTATGTAAGTTTGACACCCAGTGGTTGAACTAGGTATTGCAGTCCTGAATCATAATAAAGGTACGCCGGGTTGCCAGTTTGAGGGATTTTAAACTGTGTTCTAAATAAAAGCAACGACACGCGATTGAGGGAATATTCTCCATATTAAAAGGAGTTTTGGTTCTAACCAACACCTCGAATTGATTTAATAGAAGCGGCTTCTATTTCTCACAGCTGAACAACAGAAACCTATGACAGATCACCTCAGGTAAGCCTCGTGTGCTTTATTCAGTGCTAAATGCTAACAATGCGAGTTTGAATGCATTTTACATGACGTGTATTACCATATACTGAAAGCAGAAAGTTCACTTCACCTTTAATGATGTTAAAGAGGGTTAACATGTATTAAATAGATTCTAAACCTTACCGTTTTGTGAGTGAGTGCATATTCTGTGCTTCTGAAAGGCTGTATTTAAATTTCTGCCGTGTTTTGTGGTGCAAACAGCCAAATGGCTCATCACTCATAACAATCTCGTCACAGCGTGTTGTTAGGACACGCGATGTAACCTGCTCACGTTCCTAATATTTATGTCATTTGCTAATTAACGTCATGTGGAACTGAATCTGTCTCATTTTGACATCTGATACTTTCCACTACACTGTAGCATTTCGCTCATGGACGCATGCTTTCAGAGTCTTTCTGAATGAATGAATGAAATATGCTGTTTTCCAACAAGGCAACCCGGGGTGCTGAATTATAATTGGCTAAACTGGCATGTGCATGTGAAAATTACCTAAACAAAGACAGCGTTCCGGCACGGAAAAAAACATTTTCAAAGCAGAATATCTGACTTCAGCATTGTTTGTCAGTTAAACAAGTATGTTCACTTGGGATGTTTCTTAAATATCTGCACACATATTATTGTATTTTTATGCTTTAGAAGAGTCAAAAACTTACATACAGCACCTTTAATACAGTATTTATAATTTATATCTGCTGAAGCATGTAAAATATGCGTGAAGGCTTTAAAACGACAGGTTTTTATGTTGCCGGCAGCTTAAAATAGTCTTAATTTATGTGCAGTGACAACATCTAAATCCGTCAGCTTTGAGCTTCAGTGGGTATTTTTAGGTTTACTGACGAGAGCTTAGACTAGTGTTGTGCAAGATGGAGATATTTCTAGTGTTAGATATTTAGAATGCATTAGATGCTCGTGTTATTATTTCTGGTGTGATGAGATGCACAAAACAATCTAATTTGACTCAAATTTGTTTAATATAAACTTAGACTTTATCAGATCCACAGTAAAAAAAAAAAAAAGTTGACCATAGAGGAATGTAATCAAGTAGAGGATGACAAAATTATAACCATTATCAATAATTTACTTAATAATATGTGTTTTTCTACGAAAACGTTCCCCAATTATTAAATACAAATAGGAAACCTCCACTTGAATAGCAGCAGTCCATCATAAACCTGCAGACATGAACTCCAGCCAAACCATTTAGCTTTAATTAAAAAACGAAAGAGATGACATAAGACGCTCAAACTGGATAGAAAACAAAAATAAATACAAGTGTTTGTTTTACGCTTTTCCCTCTCACATGGCCATTTTTTTAGAAACTATAATCAGAAGGAAAGGAGAAGCAGCCGAGAGAAGGCAGGTCCCGGACCGGATCAGGAATGGTGAGCCTCGTCAGTACAGTCAGTTCATTAATTCTGCTTTGTGTAAATGAATCGCTCAGCCTGATTTGAAGAGCAGGATGGCCACCTGACCCAGGTAGAAGTAAATGAAATGCTTGGTCTCGTGGGTCACGTAGCTGCCAAAGTTCCTCCCCACGATGCAATGCCAGGTGGGGTTGTACTTCTTGTCGAACTCCTGCAAAAGGAAACAATGAAGATGTCAGTTGCTGTTGATGAATCACAAGTGAGTGATGGGTTGATCATGCCAGTAAACACCAATCAGAGATGAGAGAAACAGAATTTATTTTGATTAACACGGTTTTTATGTTATTTTATTTCATACTCTGAATATTTAGGGAATTTAATGACACTAAATTATATTTATGTGGTCATTTATAATCAATTTATGAGCACAAACCTGAAAATTTAAATCGTTATAAATCTTGAATGCTTTGGTATTTTAGTTTGGTTTGGCTGTTTTCAAAGGCCATGTCCACATGTTTTGGCTTTCATTCCACACTGGTATTGCGTCTTTAGGAAAGAAAATGCCGTCCAAAGTGGTTAAATTTGACAAAACTTTTCGTGTTGCAGTGTGAACTGGGAAAATGGAGGCTTTCGAAAACAATGATGCATTTTACTCATGTAAAGCAATTATGTGACCAATTCAGCTGACATGGTGGACAACATTGTAAAGCAGATATTTTGACAGATTATGTCTGATTCACATGTTTCGGAACCTGTCTTATTTGCCCAGTTAGCACGGTTTGTTTGGCATTTTTGAATCCCGCAATCGAGCTTGGATCCGCGCCAAATCAATTAGTCCGAGATTGCCTGAATGAGGTGGTCTCGGCTTGATTGAAATGAACTCTGGAGCGGATCGGTTGTAGGGAGAAAGCAAAACGATTCAACGAACGAACGAACCAGGCTATATCACAGTGCATTATGGTTGCGTAATAGTCATATATAAGGCTAAGAGAGAATGACGAGTAGCCAAATGAATCATGCCGAATTCAAAGTGAAACCATGCTGAAATATTAGAGCGCTGTTTATTCGTTAGGAATATTGACAGAAATTACTAATCTGATAATTCTTCCATATTTAATCGTGTGGTATTTTGTATTAGGCCTATTGTTTTGTTTATTTCTGCACTGAAATGTCACCTCAAAAGTAAGACCAACAATGATCTGCTTCATGATCTGACTGCAGTCTCGCTTCATCTGTTGTTTCTCTCTATAATTTAAGCCTGTAGTGCAGAATTCTAGCCAATTGTTTTTTAATAGATTATTTCAATAAATAGATTTTTACAAAACTTGATAACTGAACTGAGGCAATGTACAAGAAAGTGCACATTTTCGCTTAAAAAAAATAAAATAAAAATAATTTACATACATATATATATATATTATGCACACACACACACACACACACACACACACAGTTGAAGTCTTAAATGATTCCCAAATGATGTTTAACAGAGCAAGAAAATTTTCACAGTATGTCTGATAATATTTTTTCTTCTGGAGAAAGTCTTATTTGGTTTATTTTGGCTAGAATAAAAGCAGTTTTTAATTTTTTAAAAACCATTTTAAGGTCAATATTATTAGCCCCTTTAAGCTATATTTTTTTCGATAGTCTACAGAACAAACCATCGTTATACAATAACTTGCCTAATTACCCTAACCTGCCTAGTTAACCTAATGAACCTAGTTAAGCCTTTAAATGTCACTTTAAGCTGTATAGAAGTGTATTAAAATATCTAGTCAAATATTATTTACGGTCATCATGGCAAAGATAAAATAAATCAGTTATTCGAGAGGAGTTATTAAAACTATTATGATTAGAAATGTGTTGAAAAAAAAAATCTTCTCTCCGTTAAACAAATAGGAGAAAAAAATAAACAGGGGGGCTAATAATTATAATATGCACACACACACATATATATACATATATATATATATATATATATATACAGTGTTTCCTCTAGGATTTTTTCCAGCAGTGGCGGCAGGACTTTTTTTTTTTACACAGATCTGCCAACTATTTCAAAGACAAATATTACACCCAGTATTACAAGTCGAGAAAGCATTCATGTAATACGAGCATGCGAATCTCTTTGCTTGCGCGCCGATTTTCTCTGTTCGAGCACAGAACTTCTTGCACGCGCTCAAATTTACACGTTCAAGTGCAGATGTTCTTGTGCGCTCTCCAGTAAGCGCTGCTGAAGCGCAATTTAGTGCGTTTTCCGACATTAACGCGTCCTGAAGTAAAGTGAAACGGCATTAAACTCCAGCAAGATAAAGTCATTGTATGCAGAGCCATTGACCTTTATCAATAAAGTATACTTATGGAAACTGTGTTCATCTTAACTGAAAGCTACGCGGTGTTTGCTAGACTCACGCACCTGTCAGTCAGTCTGTCAGAGAGTCAGTCAGCATGTCACCTTGAACAAATAGCGCACAGCACTACTACGGTTACAGAAAAGTTTGCGCGGTTTACCTCTAATATGTTTTGGTGCGATTATAATCCGCTATAAAAAACACGACTAAATGTTTTAAATAAGAAGCTGTAATGTAGCCGTGGCAGGATGAATTTTGGCGTGGCGGCCCGCCACGGATGAATGAATGTAGCGGAAACCTTGATATATATATATATATATATATATATATTCAAAAAAACGGAAAGTAAATAAACGGCAGCCGGATATGATGCGGGTAAAAGCATCTTATGTCTGTACAGTACATGAACGAAACGGTTTTCAGTCGTTTTAGTGTGGATGACCAATTTTTCTGAAATAATTGAAAATAATTATGTGAACATGACGAGTTTTTTAGACTAAATTTATCGGATTATTGCTGAAGCATTAAAAAATAAAATAAAAATCTAAACCACATCTTCTACTTCTAAATTGAATAAATAAAAATGCTAAAAAAAAAATTCTTTTTTATTAAATACAGTAGCAAATTTTTCATCTTGATGAAATTAATTTCCAATACTTTTTTCTGAACACCCCCCCCCCCCCCCCCCCCCCCCAAAAAAATGTCAATTTTTTTCGGTAAAGTGTAACCCTAAAAATTGCCCTTCAAATCTGAAAAAAAAAACTTTAAATTTAAAGATAAACAATTTATAATAAACACTGAAGGGCTGTGTATTTTGATCTCAACATTACATGACTATTTTTATGCAACGAGATCATATCTTGTGTTTTTAAAAAATGATTTTCATTGCATTCCAAAACTTGAAATAACCAAACAAACAATGCATTTACCTTCTTGATATATGCGGCGATGTCTTTCTCGATGTTGTACTTCTCCAGCGCCTGCGTTGCGCACTCCACAGCATCCTGCTGCATCTCCTCAGACATGTCAGCATTCTTGATCACTGCCTTCCTGTCCGACATGATGCTTCTGTAGAGACACAAGGAGGAAAGGAGTTAAACTGCTCTCAATCTGAGCTACACCCTCTGACGCACCCTACTGAGTGCCCATCCTGCTGTCTGCCCTGCCCAGTGCACAGCCCTCGAGCATCTGCTGACTGTGATGATGATGGTGGTGAAACTGGTAATAAAGATGGCCAGGCGTCAGAGTCAGGGCGGATGGATCTTACATAATATCAGCTTCACAGCCTTTATTCCATCTTTCATTGCATAACATCACGTGGCATACTTTGCCAGGTTACTGTTGCCATGGACACCTGAACCAAAGGCTGTACTCAGCACCACTGATTATTTCAGCAAACTTATACTTTATTTTGGACATGATGGTCGTGTAAGTTTTAATCAATTATAATTAATTAAACTAACAATCCTCAAATTCAATTTGAAACGCCTAATATTGTTAGTAGAATATAAATGAATGGCGCTGTGGATATTTTTAGAATGATTAAACACATTTTATATATGAATTAACACTATTTAACATCATTATACTCGTGTTCTGATGGTTATTAAATTATTAATTAATTTGTTTAATTCAATTGCTGAAATGTAGGTGTGCAGCCAACTAGGTGCACCATCGCTTACTCTGAACGGAATAAAAAACATCAGATATTCTGTTCTACACACTATTGTGAAGTATGAACTGCAATCAAATAATAAAAGACACATTTTTACCTTATTTTTGTGTAGATTTCTTGACACGGAGAAAATAGCGACTCACTCGCAGCGCCTGTGATGCTCCCGCTGAGTGCTTGACCAAAAGTAATGTAGGTGCGCAAATGTCGTTAGCCCCTCCCGCTCTTGTCTCCCATTGGTTAGGGCTGCCAAGCCCGGTTCTGTGATTGGTCCGCTCTGCTGAAGTCTCGCTGCAATGTATTTCTGCATTTTATTTCAGACCATCATGCATTGCGCCCAAGACGCTTCGCTGGTGTCCACAGCAACAGAGTGAATACTTTAGAAAAAAAGGGGCGTGAGGTCTAGAAGGGATACAGCTGCAGATACGCACGTCAATATAGCATCATTTTTGTGACACTGTTTAATAATAATTAATATTTTTACAGTACTGTGACGGTAGGGTTTACGGTTGGGGTAGGGGTAGACGTTAAGAAATACAGTTTATTGGATGATTTAATAAATAACATAAATAATACTCGGTAAAACTACTGTTTTTACATTACTGTGGCGGTTGGGTTTAGGGTTGGGGTAGACGTTAATAAAATAACAGGCAATAGGAAATGTAATAAGTACTATCAATAATTCTCGTTAACTTCCGGCCGCAGCTGTATCTGATCTAGTAGTAACAACATAGACAAAGGGCGGGCGTTTGAAAACGTAACCGAGAAGATAAAGTTTTGCAATATTTTCATTAATATAACATGAATGTCAAACATTTGAACAGTTATTGCTTATAGGTCTTTTGCAGCAGACGAATGTACAATTCAAGACAATGTAGGTGAGTAGGGTAATAAATAACCTTTAATCACCATACTTCCCTTGTTGATTGGTTGGACCATTCCGGTGAACTGTCTTAGTTTCCATTACAAAATTGCCACTTTTAAGATCTGATTTCTTTAAAAATCAGTGCGCTTCACTGTCTATTAGATATACGATATAAAGTGGGTCAGATTGGAGACCCCCCCCCCCCCCCATGTCTTTATTTTACCCCAGTATTTTCAATGGAATTTCTGCGCTAGCCTGTTGCTACTGACGGCGCTACAATGGACTTTCATCCCGTTTGACACTTGGACAACTAAATGAATTCTTAAGTCTATTTAACTGAATGTATTTTAATTACAGTACAACATCAATGCTGTAAAAACAACCTTGTGAAATTGAAAATAGTCGCATAAAGCTTTCACCAGAAGTTTATTGTTGGCTTTAAAACTCCAGCTGTGCATAGAGCCAAGTAACGTTACCTTAGTATTACATTTTATGACGAGTTTTCTCAAATAAAGAGTTCAGATGCAAAAACCTCTAAGTGCCGTCTGAAATTTCCATCAAAAATGAACATTTTACTCAGCCTCCTTATTTGTTCATGTTGAGATATTTCAGAAAAACAACTTATTTTTTTTGCCATCAAAGTGATATTACTGAACATACACATAGGAGCCTGATAAAAATGCTCATTTTAGAGGAAAATTTCAGATGGCATTTAGAGGTTTTTGCATTTAAACTCTTCAAATGTTGTTTAAACAAGCAAATCAACCCTTTAACTGCCTGATCTACCAAATGTTTGACCATATTTTGACTGTTTTAAATAATGGTTTACATCAAAAACATAAAAACATCAAACAAACATAATCATGTCGCACTACACTTGAATTTGGTTTTATTGTGAAAAACAAAACAAACAAGAAAACATTTTAAATGAAAATCTGAAATATTTTATGACATACTTAAAGATGTAATAAATAAAGAGGATTTAGTATTCCCAAAAGTTTTATTTTGATTATGTTTTTAAATAAATTGGTCTTTACACTTTCTATATTTTTTGATTTTTTTATAGTATGCAGGGTTCAACGCTATGGATATTTTCTACTGGCCCGGAAATTTTCACTGGCCCCACAAAAAAATATATATTTTAAATGATGTGTCAGACATAACATCTGCGAATCTAGAATTGAAATGTAGAATTTAAAAATGTTAATAAATGTATAATGAGCAAAATTCTAAATGTTATGCAAACAAAAAGAGCAGTATAGAAAATGTGCAGGTATTTTATTGCAGTTCTAAATTATTTAACAAAATAGGCTGACTTGCCAAACTGACGGAAAACTGTGCGAAACATTACTTTAATTTTTTCTATCGTGTTGTACCCACATACAACATTTAAGTTCTTGCTTCCAAGACGTTAGAAATAGACATTTTCTTTTAGCATCATAATTTGATGTTGCCACCTCTTCGTTGTACCGGTTGTTACCAAGTTACGGAAAAAACAACATCCAATCACATAGGAGGAACCGAATGCAATATGGTGTTTACCTTCACAGAGAAGGTGGCATTTAAAGGCTTAAAATCACAAACTGTTTCTTGATTCTAAGACTGACATGCAATTGACAAATAGTCGTAGGCAAATTAAACTTTTGTGACAAGGCAGCACTGGTCAGATCGGGCCAGTAACAATCTTGTCTACTGTACCGAGCATCTCACACACTGGCCCCGGGCCATCGGGCAGTCCTTATTGTTGAGCCCTGGTATGTGTATTAATTCCGGTACTTTTGCCATAAACTGATATATCAACCATTTGGTAGAGGCTGATATTTTAGAAATTATAGGAAGTGTTGAAAAAAAATGCATGGAGTGTGTTAACTAGCGACATTAGGAGTTAAGAAATGCAAAAAAAATTTTTTGTTCTAAAAGTGATATTACTGAACATACACACAGGAGCCTGATCAAAATACTCATTTTAGAGGAAAATTTCAGACGGCATTTAGAGGTTTTTGCATCTAAACTCTTCAAATGTTGTTTAAACAAGCAAAAGAAGCATTCTTTCATTAAATATGTGATAAGTTACACACAGCACATAAATTAGAACGTCGGACGTCAAGTTCAAAATTCTTGTTGAATTTTTTCTTATGGCGACGCAGTGGCGTAGTAGGTAGTGGTCGCCTCACAGCAAGAAGGCGACCCCGGAGTAATAAAGGGACTAAGCCGAAAAGAAAATGAATGAATGATTTTATCTTATTTTAAATATTTTTGACATATTACAGTCACAGAGGGGATGTTGGGAATATTTTTTGTCACTCCATTGGGCTCTATGCACAGCTAGTGTTTTTCACCCAATGATAAACGTCCGGTAAAAGCCTAATGTGACTATTTTCAATTTCCTAAGGCTTCTTTTACAGCATCGATGTTGTAATGTAATGACAATACATTCAGTTAAATAGGCTTAAGCATTCATTTAGTTGTTGAAGTGTAAAACGAGATGAAAGACTGTAACCACTAGCACCTTCAGGATCAGCAGGCGAGCACAAAAACTCCATTGAAAATACCGAGGTAAAATAAACTGTCATATTTTAAAGAAATGGCAGGGGGGAATGGAATTTAATGCAGTGTTTAATAAAGTGAATTTGATTTCATTTTTTGATCAGGATTCACACAGATAATCAAATAAACCAATGTTTCTCAACCACGTTCCTGGAGGACCACCAACACTGCATGTTTTGGACGTCTCCTTTGTCTGATATGCCCATTATAGGTTCTTTTTAGTCTTCTAATGAGCTGATGATCTGAATCAGGTGTGTTTGGTTAAGGAGACATGGAAAGTGTGCAGACAGAGCTGGTGGTCCTCCTGGAACGTGGTTGAGAAACACTGACGTAAATTACAGTATAGCTTCAGTCCAGTAAATGTTCATGTTCATTTGAAATATTGCTAAGATGAAAAAAGTTATGCCTTAGTTTATTTGTTTATACAACATTTTATGCTTTACTAAAATAAAATATGTTTGAATGGTTGCTGTTGCTAGGCTGTGTGGAAAAGCACTATCTTCCTGTTGCCAACAGAGAAGTCAATATAAAAGTCATCTTTGGATCCTACTAAGTAACTCTCAGTATTTCCCACAATGCAGTGCCAGGTGCTCCCATGTTTTCTATAAAATTCCTATAGGAAAGACATATAGTGTTAAGTTCCACTGAACTCAAATCATCAAGAACACTCATTATCAACTCTATCATCAAACTGTTCCTCGAGCACATCTTCTCTGAGGAGATTCTCTGTAAATCTCTATTCACCTGATAGATGTAATTACAAATGTCTTTGCCAGTGTTATACATATTGACAGCCAGAAGAGCGCACTGTAGAGCTTCCCGCTGCATCTCATCACTCATCGTTGAGCTGTGTACCTGAATCGATGCTTTCGCCATTAATCTTTCTGCATTCATAAGAAAAGATTCTGTTTTAATGAGCAAGTATGAAAGCAGTTAGACAGGACATAATCTGGAGTCAAATTTAAGACTTTTAAAGATTTTTAAGACCATTTTAATTACATTTCAGACTTTTAGACAGGGCTAAATGATAAGGATGGGGTGGTACCCTTACAAATTTGTACCTAAAATGTCCATATTAATACCTCAAGGGTATTGATACCTAAAAAGTACAAAAGTGTTCCTCTCAAAATTTGTAGGTACTAATATATACATTTGAGGTACAAATATGGACCCTTTAAGTATACAAATGTCTACCTTTTGAAAAGGTACCACCCCAGTGACAGCATGCATATACCTTTATTTCTGAGAGTGTAGTGGCCTGGTTGAGCCAGTGGAAAATATTTTTACTTGCCCCATCTAAAAAATGTATTTATTTTATAGCCACATATTTTATACATTGTGCCACAGTAAGCAAACTCTATTGTATACATACACATTTCTCTTTTAAAAAAGTTTTAAAGCTTTAAAAACTATAATCTAAACTAAAACCATCTGCCCAGATCAGTGTCCTCGGCATATATGGCCTATATATATGGAGAACAAATGTTATTGTATTATTAAACCATATTAGTTAATAGAGTTACAAGTAGAGTTTTGTTAAATGTTTCATTAAGATGGATGGTGATTGGATAGGACAGGAAAAGTGGAAACATGGACATAGGACAATGAAGACCTGTTTAAATTATTTAAGACCTACAAAACAATATTTCAGTGAATTTAAGACTTCTTAAGGCCTAAAATTTTATTTTTGAAATGTAAAACTTTTTAAGGCCTTACAGACTTGCCCGATGCCAAACAACATTTCTTATAAATATCAGTGTTAACATCAGTTGTGCTGCTTCATATTATATTGATGAAACTAATATATTTTCCCAGATATTTTGATTATTAAAAAGTTCAAAGGAACAGCATTTATTTTAAATAGAAATTAAGCAAGATAGATGCTTTCATTTGACATTTCTTACTGACCCCAGAATTGTGATTGTGTGTGTGTGCATATATAAGTATATATAACATGCTCTTACTTGTTGATTCGCTCAGTTTCTGCGACACTGTTTCACCAAACTTTTGTAGATCTGTAACTGTAACTGTAATGTAGCTAACTGCACCGGTTCCTCACAACATCACTAACCAACCCTCTGACATCACACCTGATAACTTTCCTTCATTTATTCTGTCCCTTCTTTCTGAACTCTTGACTGAACTAAAGAACTAGAGCATGTGGGACATTAAGAACAGATATTTGAAGTGTTTATAGCACAAATAAATAAGTGACACAACGTAATATTGTCACCTCTGTAAACACAGAACATTAAAAAACTAGAAGCAATTGTGAAGCAATCAATTTATTGCCATTGTGCATTGTGTAAATATGTTAAATTAAAATGAATGTTTTAGACTGAAGCTCAAAATATATCGGTGTGATTTTCAAATCCGGCAGAACTAGATTTTTTAAGTTACATTTGAAACAATGTGAATGATCTCAAACACACAAGACAATCGCATATTTCAAATTCAAGCTGAACAGTTTCTGGAGCAGGATTGATTGGACATGACGAATAAATTGACCATTTATTTTGATTTTGCCAGCAAACCAAAAAAAAAAGTCAACATGCCATTTGTAATGTGAATAAGATGCTGACAAGGGAAGTGCAAATCCAAACACAGAATTTATTAGCAGGATGGTCAGACAAGCAATGGTCAACACAGGGGCAAACAGATGTACACAGGAAATCCAAAACCATAGTCAAATAACAGGCAGATGGTCAGTACAGGCAGGCAGCGTAAACAAACACGACAAGACAAGGAAACCACGTCGTAATGTTCACAATGCAGCTAAACAAGACTGTTGTGTGTGTGTGTGTGTGTGTGTGTGTGTGTGTGTGAGTGCTTTCTTTAGTCCATGTGAGTGGCTTCAGCTGTGAGTGTTTGCAATTAGACAGGATTCTAGGCCAGGTGTGTGAGTGGTGCATGACTTTTGCTGGCAGATTTGTAGTTCTCCAGTGATCTGCATGGGCTAGTCGCTGGTGACGGTGACAGCGTTGGACATTCAATTAGTAAATTAAATTTCTAATAATCCCAGAGGGATTTTTTATTGGTGTTTATATTTTATTTGTTTTATGGATTCAGTTGAAGTCAAAATGATCAGCCCTCCTGTGAAATTAATTATTTTTTAATTATTTCCCAAGTGCTGTTTAATAAAGAGAACATTTTTTCAACACACAAATAACACATGGGGAATATTAAAAGAAGAAAAAAATCACCGGAGGGCAAATAATTTGCCTCCAACTGTATATGTACTTGTTAAAACAATCTATAATCATTAAGATTTAGTCTGTGTAAATTTGACATTCATGAATTTCTGAAGAGAAAAATATGTTTGTTGCCAACAGAAAAGCAGATATGATGGCTTGTAGGCGAAAGACGTAAACCAAAGTTTCCCACAATGCAGCTTCAGGTAGGTTTAAGCATTCTGTCAAATTCCTATAATGAAAGATGCAGTATTAAAGTTAATCACTAAACACAATAAAAGCTCCCGACAAAAACTCTGAGCACACTTTTATAATTCTGAACAAATAAACACTTTCCATTTACTCAATAAATCACTAGTATTGACTAGTATTGAATCTAGTTTTAATTTATTTTATTTATTTAAAAAAAATTATAGCACTAAGGATCCTCTAATCCACCTAACATAGGACTTGGTTAAAAATGCAGGAAAATGGAATAATGCAGAAAGATAGTTCCCCCAAAGTTTTGAGTGAGAATAAAAGTTTGCAGGGTCATTGACATTTGTATTATTTGTATAGCACTTTTACAATGTAGATTGTGTCAAAGCAGCTTCACATAGAAGATTATAGTCAGTTGAAACAGTGTCAGTTCAGTTTTCAGTGTTTAAGTTCAGTTCAGGTCAGGTCAGTGTGGTTTAATAATCACTACTGTGAGTCCAAACACTGAAGGGCAAATCCATCCATGTGCAGCTCTACAGATCCCAAACCATGCAAGCCAGTGGCGACAGCGGCGAGGAAAAAACTTCACCAATTGGCGAAAGTGAAGAATTAAAAAACCTCGAGAGAAACCAGGCTCAGTTGGGCACGACCATTTCTCCTCTGGCCAAACGTCTTGTGCAGAGCTGCAGTCTAGGCGCCGGAAGCTGGAGAATGCTGGACCTCAGCGAAGACTTGTCTGTCCCTGGAGCATCACAGGAATCAGTCTCATGCTCTCCACTCCTCCATGACCACCACAGCAGCTGCTCAGGATACGGCCTGGTCCAGGATTATGAAAACCTTGGGATCATCTTGTTGCTGGTCTTGGATCGCATCAGTGGCACTGCATAGTCTCTGAGGGCCTCTGGATGAGTATTTCCAGGTGGAAATAGAGAATAAAGAGAATAATTAGTGTAGCTGCTGTTCATAGTGTATATAAACGAGATGCAAAAACCTGTGTGGGGCACATCATGCGTCATACCGCTAAGTGATGCACTGAGTGTATGCTTTGCTAAAAAGATAGGTCTTTAATTTAGTTTTGAAGAGCGAGAGTGTGTCTGAGCCTCGGACATTATCAGGAAGGCTATTCCAGAGTTTATGAGCCATAAATGAGAAGGCTCGACCTCCTTTACTCGACTTTGATATTCTAGGTACTACCAGAAGCCCTGAGTTTTGAGATCTTAAAGAGCGGGTTGGATTGTAGCGAGACAGAAGGTTATATAATGTTGAATGTAATGCAAGAGGCAATCTGATAATGACAGATGTCTGATTTTACCTTAATGGTCTGTGACAGAGTGCAAGCATATGTGACTAGCATAATTAATAATTCATCTTCAAAATTATGAATAGTTATAATCTGATGTCATCACTGTCCTGTGCATTGAGGAATTTTAAAGTCTATGACAGTTTAAAATCCATTTAAGTCATATAAAATTTAGCATTTTAACTAACTGTAGGCTAGGTCTACGAGGTCATTGTTGATAATAATACTAAAATTAAACTTTTTTTTAATAGCATACAATTTCAAGATAATATAGTATAAATATAGCTCCCATCACAACAAACTGCATTTTTAAAAAAAAGTTATTGTTACAGTTTTTTCTTAGATGATTAATGTTAATACCATCAGCTTTTGGCTACTTGTATTTTGTGTGTATAATCATTACCTGAATATTTTAAAATCTCAAGTTTTATTTGAATAAAGATATTGAAAATTTAATTATAGCTGCTGTGAGAGAACGCTATAAATCAGGGGTGCTCAACCCTGTTCCTGGCGATCGACCTTCCAGCTGATTTCAGCTCCAACCCTGATCAAACACACCTGAACCAATTATTTAGAACGTGAGGAGCGCTTGATAATTACAGGCAGGTGTGTTTGATAAGGGCTACAATTGAAAACTGCAGGATGGTCGATCGCCAGGAATAGGGTTGAGCACCCCTGATATAAATGATTCTCACGAACTAGTTGCAAATTCTTAGCTGTTTCTAGAATGCTTAGACCAGGGGTGTCCAATCTCGGTCCTGGAGGACCAGTGTCCTGCAAAGTTTAGTTCCAACCCCAATCAGACACACCTAGCCTAGTTAATCAAGCTCTTACTAGGATTACTAGAAACATCCTTGCAGGAGTGTTAAGGCAAGTTGGAGCTAAAATATGCAGGACACTAGTCCTCCAAGACCGAGTTTGGGCACCCCTGACTTAGACTTTAAAGGGGTGGTCTACTACAATATCATATGTTAAACTGTAGTGGATGTGTAATGGAGCTGTGTGAACATAAACAACATCTCTGAATGTAAGATGCTCAAAGTTCAGTGTAAAGGGAGACGTTGGCTTTTACAGAGTTAGCTTAGGAAAGCCGACAGCGAACAAAGTTTGGGGACTACAAAAAAATACATCCGTGCTGGTGAGATCACAATGGCTTCCGGTTATGCACATTCACCACACGCACACACCCTGCACAGCAAAGGGGCGTGGCCAGATGCACTTTAATGTTATAGCAGAGACAGCTAAAATGCCATCCAAACGCTGCTATTTCCACAGAACTTCTTTAAACTGCCAAAGGACACGACACAAAGAGAGAAGTGCTTACAATTTAATGTTAATTATGTTTTAGAGAATTATAAAATATATATATATATATATAGCTAGCATTTGACAAAGGACAGCTTCCAGAATCTCAGTTCAGTGCTGGATTAG
The DNA here is from genome assembly GCA_903798195.1 of Danio kyathit. NCBI lineage: Eukaryota > Metazoa > Chordata > Actinopteri > Cypriniformes > Danionidae > Danio > Danio kyathit. The sequence goes on along the minus strand of LR812526.1, from coordinate 5,008,319 downwards.
GCTAAAAACTCCTCAAAGATGGAGCAGCTTCAATCATAATAGAAGAAACTGTGGATTGTGAGTCACAACCTGTAAGTGTTTTTGTTTGTTAAAATTATGACATGCATGGTGTCTGGCGAGGACGTAAACAAGGATGTAAATAACAGGAAATGCTGTTTGGCACTGTTAACAATTTAGCTACAAATTCATATTTATCCATCAAACTGCTGAAAACACCCACAATCTTTACCAGCACTGCAGTGTCTCTCTATGTAGACACTTTCCCTGTGTTCTACATCTCAAATAACCAACTCGCAAAAGATATGTGAACGTTTTATATTACTTACACATGCTTATAACCCGAATATACGTGAAAAACACTTGTCAGATGTTATTTTAGAGAGCAGGCATGAGGTTCAGCTGTGTCCTTTGCATTTTCTGTCTGATTCGGGCACAAACTGCAATGACTAACAGCTACTCTGACTGACAGTATTTACACAGCTGAGGCAAAGTGTGCTTGTGGAGGCGTGACGCTTTTCCTGGTGACGTGGAGCTGAATCGCGAATCACAGCACATTATGTTAGCTGACCAATCAGAGTCTCTCGAGGGTGGGCCTTTCGAAGGAACTAGAAAATATGACAGTGGTTTTCATGTTAGCAGAGTAGCTGTATATAATCAAAATAAGAAATATGAAAAAATAATGTTATCTTTTACAAATAAAGCATGAGCACACATTGCTTTGCATCTTATAAACACAACCAAGCCTTAAAATTACAGTCTGGACCACCCTTTTAAATAAGTGTACAAGGACACATGGAAAAAGCTGAGATGTGCCCTGAGTTTCTTGTTGGTCACCTGAACTTCCCAGCATATTACAATCAACAATAAATTCATGATCAGTATTCAGAATATTCATAAAATGATGTCCATTACTTTATCATTCACATAACTTTATTGTTGTATTTTGTCCATTACATAAACACAAGTACATGATTCAGAATAGAAACAGCCATCATATGTATAAAGACATGATGCAATGATGAACGGTGGAAATGTTTCTTGCGAAAATCAACCAGTATCGCTAAAATGAGAAAAAACATTACAAGCTTACCATTGTCAACCACTGGCCTAAACTAACACTGGCTGGTTATGTACTTGTTTCATTGATTTAATTAATTTGTTATCTTTTATTTTAACCCCCAATAAATGAACTGCAATTTCAAATTAGGATTTATGGATAATCAAATAAACGTGCATCACTCCAGTAAATGTACATCATGAAACAATACAAACTATATGGAAATTATACTTGGTGTACTTAGAAATCAGTCAATTTCACAACAACAAGACACTTGAACCATCACCATTTTATTAGTTGCATTGATGAATTGAATGCGAATCATTGCCGTCACTTAGTTTTGAAGAGTGTTATTCTCTTGTCACCACTGTGAAAGCAGATGTAACAGCCCTTTTTGGGATCCACATAGTAACCCTCATAGCCCCCCACAATGCAGTGCCAGGTGAGCCCATGCTTTCTGTCAAATTCCTGCAAGAAAAAACAACTCAGTAAACACTCTCTATCACCAAAATATCCCTTTAAAATTACAGCACATTTTCACTGAGGACATTTACCTTCTTAATGTAGTAAGCAATGTCTGAGTAATCTTGATGCTGTGCGACAGCCAGAGCAGCGCACTGTATAGCTTCATTTGTCATTTTATCATTCATCCATGCTTCGTACACCACACTCGTCATGGTTTGTCTGCATCCACAATCAAAGATTTTGTTTTAATGATTAAGCATGAAAGCAGTTAGACAGGACAGAATCGGGAGATTAACACACACATCAACAACACTCTCAAAATCGTCCATGAAAAAAGTTATTGCATTGATGCTATAGAAGAACTTTTCAGTGAACAATTCTTTGAAGAGCCTTTTCTTTTTCTTAATGTGTAGTTTAAGATTTGAGTAATCTAAACATATTTTCACTGTAAAGAACCTTTTGTGGAATGTAAAGTTTCTATTAATGTTAAACGTTCTTGAAGCCCTTGATGTAATTAAAGACATTTCATTTTTAAGAGTGAATGCAACAACCATTTAACCATTATAATAATACTGTACAACAATTGCATTAGCTGATTCTGCTATCAGATGCAACAGTTTCCACAGTCAAGAAGGTTATTAAGTCACAAGGATTTTTTAAAATGTAAAATGCAATGTAAAAGCAATGCTGCAAAATATTAGTTTTTATATATTGTAATTGTAATAATGTGAAATGTATTTCTGTAATTCAAATCAAAATTTTTAGCATCATTGCTCCAGTCCTGTGATGTTCAATATTACTCTAATATGAAGACCTGATGAACAAGAAACATTTCAAACAACATTTCTGCTGCTTTATAGTTTTGAAGGAAACTGATAGATTTTTCCCAGATACTTTGGTGAATAAAAAGTCCAAAAAGAATGGCATTTATTTTAAATAGAAAAATTTGTTATAGCATAATAGATGCATTTTTCACCTAGAAATCTTACTCACCTGGACGTGTGTGTGTGTGTGTGTGTAGCCTACAATATAAACTGTTAAATGTGACATATTATTACAGTTTTAAATAACTTACAGTTATCTTATTGAATGTAGTTTCAAATGTAATTCATTCCTGTGAAAAAGCTGAAATGTATCATCATTACTCTAGTGTTCAGTGTCACATGATTCTTCAGAAATCAATTAATTGCAATTATCAGTGTTTAAATTTTAAATGTTTTTTTTTGCTTCATAGTATTGTGGAAACTGTAATACATTTTACTTATTTATTTGATAAAAAAAGAAAGTTCAAAGTAACAGCTTTTATTTCTATTTTTAAATGTATACATTTAAAAATAGAAATAAAAGCTGTGACTTTGAACTTTCTTTTTTTATCAAATAAATAAGTAAAATGTATTACAGTTTCCACAATACTATGAAGCAAAAAAAACATTTAAAATTTAAACACTGATAATTGCAATTAATTGATTGCAATCAATTAACATATATGTTAACATATATGTACTTTCACTCTTGAACAATTTATTGTGATTAACAAAAGTAAATACATTTTAGTGGTAATTTAATTGCAAAACTACATTAAAATAACAGTTATTTAATATCACAAATTTCACATTTTCAGTTTTTATTGTATCTTCTTTTAAATAAATGCAGCCTTTGTACAGCAGAATGAGTTTATTATAAAACATAACAAATCTTGCGGATATATATATATGTGTGTGTGTGTGTGTGTGTGTGTGTGTGTGTGTGTGTGTGTGTGTGTGTGTGTGTGTGTGTGTGTGTGTGTGTGTGTAAATACATGGTCTTACCTTTATGATGATTTGCTTAGTTTCTGTGATACTGTGTTCAAGCAAAACTTATATATATGTGATGTGACTGACTCCACCTATTTTGGCTACATCACAAAAAAACGCTCTTGTATCACACATAACAACATTCCTTTATTTATCATTTTCTCTTATTTCTGCACTGTTGATCGTATCTAAGCGTAAAGAGACTAAAATAAATCTGTCACCTTTTTTAAGAACAGGCTTTTTTAGTAATAGGAGACAAACTTATACATTGTCACTTCAGGAGACATGAAACATCCAAAAACCACAGACTAATGAGAAACAAAAAAAAAAGCTGCAGGGTTTTCCTGAAGAACAGTTGAACTTTTCAGGACAAACAAGAGAGGAATGATTAACTGAGGAAACAGAAAAAAAATCATGAACATCCAAATAATGCCAGCCAGCCCGCACATTCATAATTCGTATGAATTCATGACCTCATTTGTTCATCCAATTGTACTCTTGTGTATGAATAAAGTCACATCAGATCTTATGAACTAGCTACTTTCCCACCAATACTTGAAATAGTTTTCTTGTGAGATCGAGCTGCTTTTCTTATCAGTTCACCTATTTAAGTAAAGAATAACTGTCGTTGAATTCTAAAACTACACAGAAAAATGATTCATTGGATTTCCTAAATGTTTAAGGTAAGTGGTTGCAAGCAATTTATATGGGCTGAATTTAAACAAGGGTGACGCAGTAGGTAGTGATGTCGCCTCACAGCAAGAAGGTTGCTTGTTTGAGCCTCGGCTGGGTCAGTTGGCGTTTCTGTGTAGAGTTTGTATGTTCTCCCCATGTTCGCGTGGGTTACGGGTGCTCCCGTTTCCCCAACAGTCCAAAGACATGCAGTACAGGTGAATTGGGTAGGCTAAATTCAGTGTGAATGAGTGTGTGGGGATGTTTCCCAGAAATGGGTTGCAGCTGGAAGGGCATCCGCTGCATAAAACATGTGCTGGATAAGTTGGCGGTTCATTCCGCTGTGGCGACCCCGATTAATAAAGGGACTAAGCCGAAAAGAAAATGAATGAATTTAAACAAACAAATTAAGTTGAACATTACTACATTTAACTTGTCTATTTAAATTCAGCACATATAAACTGTTTACAACCACTTAACTTAAAAAGGTAAATGAGTAAATCCAATGAATCATTTTTGTCTGTGTAAAGCTGCTGTTCAGATGTTCTATTTGTTGTATTTACAATATGATTGTGACATAATATGTAGTTTTATCTTATTTCAAGAGTTCACACTTGGCATGCTGTCCTGAGAGAGAGCCTTGAGCTCAGAAGATCCTCGAGCCCAGGGCTCCCTCCCATTTAAAGGGCGAGAGGGGAGTTTAAGCTCAGGTAAATCTTGAGAGCTCCCCTGGTTTATTTAGGACCTAAGACAGATTATAGGGATTGCTATGGAGAGATAAACTGTTGACTGAAAGGCATAGGTAGGAGCCTGACTAAGAGCTCACAATGCCAATTTGGTTTAGTCAATTCACTTATGTTGCATGTCTTTGGACAGTGGGAGAAAATCGGGGGAAAGCCACTCGACCATAGGGAAAACATGTAAACTCTGCACAAAAATGTCCACTGGCCTGGTAAGGACTTGAACTAGGAGAGGGGTCTGGATGCAGACCTGGTGCAGTGGAATCTGTGCTGCATCCAATGCTTTTTAATGGGCTCACCTAACCCTACCCGTCACAGTGACTTCGCTCACTCCATTAAATGCATTGTGTCTGACATTGCATCGCTGAGTGATGCAATCTCAGCTTGCATCATAAAGGCTGCATCCAGATACTATTGTGAACTAGTGATGTTCTAGCTGTGAGGCAACAGTGTTAACCACTGAGCCGCCGTGCTGCAGGAAAAGGGAGGAGGAGTAGGAGTGGAAGGGGGGAATCTTCAAGACGAAGATAACTAAAGTAAGAAACTCTGGTTATTTATAGTGTGTTAGGAATCATCTGATTGGTGAGTCATGTGTTAGCTGATGCGGGACCAGCTGTGGTCAATCAGAAGCACGTGATCCCCTCAAAATTAAGCCGCGGTCACACTGCACTTTTCTCCCCTTAGACTTCCATTCATACGCACGCTAATGAGTCAGACCAGAAACGCAGGGTCATGCATCAAGTTTCGCAGTTCGCTGCGGTGCAAAGTTCAAGCTTGGTGAACTCTGAGAAATCGCATCACTTGACTGCGTGAGACTAATCGAGGACCAAAACATGACCTCTCTGAACATAAATTTAAAACATGGAGCAATCGCTTGCTTTTTTAAATGTCTAATCATCTTGTTTAATCCCGCCCCTTTTCGCAGCACCGTATGACAGAATTTCGCAAGCTCAAACTCTAGCGTGACCGCAGCTTTACATTTTAAATAAACTTTACTCAGAGCTGCGTGATCTTGTTAATTCATTCTCAGTGTCTTTGTTCAAACAAACAATCGATGCGTGACTAACTCCTTTTCCTACTCTAACTAACCCTCTTACAATACACTTGATGACGTTCCTTCATTTATAATGCTCTGTATAAAATTTCTGCTAACCAAATTTAAACACAGAGAACGTTGTCAAAACTAAAACGTGTGTGTGTGTGTGTGTGTGTGGGATTAGAAAACACAAAAACATTATTGCAGTTTTACTGTCAAAATATGTTACAACATTTGATTTCCTGTATAATTATACAAGAAAACGCCTATTATTGTATTATCCTCAGAACTAGTCGAACTAGAATTTTTACGATTACATTATAAAGCGAAATGTAAGATCCCTTTCTCTCTCACATACACACCCACTAACACGTCAGATCTCATGTGTTTGAAATACAACAGAACATGAATCACCTTTCAACTACTTTCTGAAGAACTAGAAGCAGGAAAAAGTTGGAGAAACATGACAAACCACATCGCATAAGTCAGAATTTGAAAACCAATGGCTTTTAATGACAGCTATGGCTATGGTTTTGTGTGCCTTTACAATTGAAGTACAGTTTCAAATTTGGCTTTTTATGTTTAACTTAAACACAAGTGTGCATTTTTGCACATGTAACTTAAACATAAAAATACAGTTGAAGTCAGAATTATTAGCCCCTTTGAATTTTTCTTTCTTTTTAAAATATTTCCCAAATGATGTTTAACAGAGCAGGGAAATTTTCACAGTATGTCTGATAATATTTTTTTCTTCTGGAGAAAGTCTTATTTGTTTTATTTCAGCTAGAATAAAAGCAGTTTTTAATTTTTTAAAACCCATTTTAAGGTCAAAATTATTAGCCCCTTTAAGCTATATTTTTATTCAATAGTCTACAGAACAAACCATCATTATACAATAACTTGCCTAATTACCCTAACCTGCCTAGTTAACCTAATTAAACTAGTTAAGCCTTTAAATGTCACTTTAAGCTGTATAGAAGTGTCTTAAAAATGTCTAATAATATATTATTTACTGTCATCATGGCAAAGATAAAATAAATCAGTTATTAGAAATGAGTTATTAAAACTATTATGTTTAGAAATGTGTTGAGAAAATTTTCTCTCCGTTAAACAGAAATTGGGGAAAAAAATAAACAGGGGGGCTAATAATTCAGGGCGTTGAATAATTCTGATTGCAACCGTAGATGTTTTTTTAATAATTGATTATATTAACGATCTGCTCTCATCCATTCATGTTCAGTTGTTCAAGGCATTGCAGCAATTGCTCATATCCAGCAGTAACAAATTATCTATGCTATTCAATATAAGACAGACTGTTCTCTTCAATATATCATATTAAAACAGTACAATATTCAGATGTACATTCATTTTGGAAAAACGCAGAAAATGAAAACTGATGTGTGGGATTTTTAATGGAGAATGCAAATTTTTACACAGAAATCCTGCGTCATCATAATATAGCTAGACTATTACCCCAACAAAAATATCCCGATAACATCATGATAGATCATACAGACTTTAAATAACACACAATCAGTCATCATTCATATTTTAGCATGGGAGTATGCTGAAAGACAGGTTTGCTGCTTTATCAGAAAACAATATGATGTCTATTATCACAGTATTGACATAACCACAACATTCACTCTTGTATTTAAAACAAAATAATATACATGACTATTATTACTAAAAAGCACCATCAACAGCAGTCATGTAGCTGCTTTAGTGAGTTTAAAAACTCAAACACATCGCTCCCTTTATGTCTTTTCTACTAAAATACACTATTATGAGCTAAACAACACACACACACACAGTCTGCTCTTTAATGTGGTTTTGTTTCACTCGCTGCGGTCCTTCGGCTCTCTGTATTTCCACTGGATGTACTCAAAGATGTCCTTCTCACTGTCCACCAGCAGAGGCTCTCCAGCCACACCTGAACCACAGAGAATAACAGTTAACGAAGAAAAAAAAAAAGACAAACTAAAGCTTAAACCGCTCCCTATACACTATGTAGTGCACTATATCTGGTGTCCGAGCTTTTTGTAATGGTGTCCAAATCCTGTTTATTTTGCAACACAGGCTCCTTGCGGATATGTACCCAGGTCTACATTTCTAGGGATAGCGAAATACGTAACCGGAGGTACGTCTGATCGCAGTTTTTGTTTGCAAATCCACCAGAGGCTGCTGTGTACGCTTTTTGATGATCTCAAATTCCTCTTGCGTGTTCTGTTCTCGCATAAATTCACCAGAGGGCGCAACATACACTTCAGCAGACCAGGCCAGCTTGCTGTCAACTGACTGACTTAGTGAATGATTGACCCAACCACCCATTCCCTAAACCTAACCGATAGTGTTTTCAAAAGCAATCTAGATAAAGAAAAGCAGTCTCGGCCGCATGATTTCAAGCTAAAGCGCGCTGTTTCTGTTTCTCTGCAACACACTTCAGAACGCTAGCTGGCAGTAGGTGTTTGTGTTTCTCTGTGTTGAGTTTCTTCGCTGGTGTTTTTTTCTGAACACTTCCTTAATGTACAAGTGGCTCAAATTCGCTCATTTTGAGGCGGGAACCGGCGGACGTGCAACAACTTTAATCATAAGGTAAACACAGAACAACAGCGTCCATCCAGAGCGCCTTCACGGGACTCCACACTTGTAAACACTCGCTGCATCGGGCGCGCGGCTTTCACCTCCGCCCACACTCGTCAGCGATACCAAGCCGCCCAATCACAGAGCTTGCGCTACGCGTACGCGTTACATTTTTTGAGAGGGATGCGTAGGATGCGCCGTAGCATATGCATGCGCTTGACGCAGAAGTATAAATCGGCCTTAACTGTGCGTTCACACCGAAGGCGGTAAGAGTGTCAATGGTCGCTTTGGCCGCCCTGGAGACAACGCTGTCTGCCTTCAGCTCCGGTAGCGAGAGCGTCAAAATTCACTACACTGATCTCGTATTTAAAGGGGCCGTTGCTGCATATCATATCAGTTACATTCCCGCTTAAAACATGCTTTCCAGGTGAAAATGTTGCACACTTATTATCAAATTCCTTTAACAATGGAAGATCAAGTTGCATGTGGTTTGGCTTTGCTCCACTTAATTAATTTGAAGCAGCAACACTGTTTTGTATTGTCGCACGAGATTCCTGCTTTTTTAGAGAAAACAAAATATATATAACATTAATGCACATCAGTAACTCCCCAGTAACTTTTTAAATGTATGTTCCTGTATAAAAACATTGCAAATAATTGGAAATCTGGCGACCGCAACCCTTGGGAACAACTGTGGTCAGAACCAAAGTTTACAGTCACTGTGTTTTCTGGACTCCTCTCAAACGGTGGACTTCTACATTCTGATTGCTTGTCGCCGAACCACATCATAGCTCATTACCATAAAGTTGACTTGATTTCAACTCTCCTCAACGCCCACACCGGCGAAGACGCGCCGCGCTGCTCATCGTTGCCGGCTCCCATTGAAAATGAATGACTTCCGGCTACCTTGACGCTCTCGCCGCTTTCGGTGTGAACGCACAGTAATTTTGTCACTGTCTGAAATCACACACTCATTTTTGTTCCCTTTTTCCTAATCAGGTCACTCAACTGCACTACAATATATAAGAATTAGTGATTGAGTGAACAAGTATGTCGTTTCAGACACAGCTCACAAGACACAGATGGACATGTGTGTAAATGTGTGTGTGTGTGTGTGTGTGTGTGTGTCTCACCAGTGACGCCCAGTGGACGGATGGTGTACTCGTTGAGTGTGAAGCCTTTCTCCAGTGCGTGAGTCCTCATGTTCTTATTGAATATATCACTGCCGGTGAAATACAGCACACCACAGTAATACTGATCTTTAGGGATAAGCCTGTGAATACAGAGACAGGTGTGAGAAAAATGCAGGGGAAAAACCCAACAATATTTTTACCAGTGATGTTCTATGATAAAACTGGATACTTTCATGTTTGTTTGTGGAAAAAGAATTGATATTTATGATGGTGTGAGATTCTAGATTAATAGTTTGAAAGTTCATTGTAGTGCTGGGCAAAGATTTACTGCGATTAATTGCATCCATAATAAAAGTTTGTTTTGATATAATATATGTGTATGTATTATATATATATATATTATTATGTATATGTGATACACACATACATATAAACAAAACTATACAAAACTGTTTTGTTACATGGATATTTAAATTGATATATAATCTCTTTATATATCTATATATCTCATATCCACATATAATTTATATCTAAATATAAATAAACACTTTCTCAAATATATGCATGCATGTGTGTATTTATATATACATAATAAATATACACAATACACACACTGAAATTGTCAAAATAAAATGTATTTATTTTTGCTCAGCACTAGTTCAGTGTAAAAAGTTTATTTTAAGTTAAAAACATAGATAACATCATAGCATTTGAATGCATCTGTGGTGTGAAATTGTAGCACTTTTAATAATTTATCTTTTTTTTGCATGCACAAAAATAAAAATCATAATCATCATGCATAAACACAAACATCTCTTTTGTTGCATGAAAAATAATGGTAAAATTGTAAAAAACTGTCTCATCACAACATTTAATAAAACATTTAGAACAGTGTTTCTCAACCACGTTCCTGGAGGACCACCAGCACTGCATGTTTTGAAAGTCTCCTTTGTCTGACACACCCATTACAGGTCTTTTAGTCTCTGCTAATGAGCTGAAGTTCTGAACTAGGTGCGTTTGGTTAAGGAGACGTTTGCTGCGTCTCAATTCGCATACTATCCGTCCTAAATAGTATTTGAAAATAGAATTAGTATGTCCCAAATAATAGTATGTCGAATAGAGTATCCCAAAGGTTCCCGGATGGTTTAATATTTCCGGTCAAAATGTTAAGTGTAGAAGCGTCCATACTTTGACCGCTGATATTGCCCACAGTGCATTGCGCGTTGGACGTGAAATTGATTAGTACTACCAACACGGGTGAAAAGTGTAAACAAACTACAAAAATGATCGACGCGCGAGACCAACCGTCAAGTAGAGAGACTTCGGCAAAGATGTTTGTATGACTGTTAATTAATATCTAGCCCACTGGAGAATATTTTAATCACGTTTTCTGTGTTATATTGCATCTGCAACAACACTGAACTTCTATAAAGACGTATTTGGACATTAACGTCTGAATGCAGAATTATCCAAACCCCTGAGGAGATTTCTCTGCATGACAGACTCGTGAATGGCAGATTAACCTGCTGCTGCTTCTCCAATAAGGTAGGAAATTAAATATGACAGAAATGTGGACGATGTGTGGAGAATTGACAGGGCTCTTAACTAAGCAACATAACGATCTGTTAATGAGGAAGTAGTGTGTCCCAAAGCTTGCATACTCTTCTGTTACACACTCAAAAGTATATATTTTTCCTTCACAAAAAAGTACATATTTTTAGGGCGTAGTATAAGTATGCGGATTGGGACGCAGCAATGGAATGTGCAGAGTGCAGTCCTCCAGGAACATGGTTGAGAAACACTGGTTTAGAAGACAGAAAGTACCTAGCTATTATCATTTTTAGTTGATGTTGTCAAGGCAAAGTACTTAATTAACAAAGTATTAAACAAAACAAATGAATAAACCCCTGGACAAGCAAGCATACAGACACAAAAACATGAATACATTACAAAAATATAATTTTAAAAACAATAAATGCAAGTTAATACTACGGTGGCCGAGAGAGCTTAACGCGCTGCAATTTAAGAAAGCACATGCAATAACAAAAAACACCAGCAAATTATGAAACGATCTTCATCAATTTGACAGACACCTGTTGCAAATTGATCACAACACAAAGGAAGAAACGCGCTGCAAATTGATCACAACACAAAGGAAGAAACGCGCAGCAAATTGGTTAAAACACAAACAACTGAAGAAACGCGCAGCAAATTAGTCAAAACACTTGCAAACATCCACATAACACAACGAAAATGTTTCAAGAGGACCCAAAAACATGACGGACCCGTACCGTGACTGTTGTTCAGTGAAGTGATTGGTGTTCTTTGAAAGGTGAGTTGTTTTTCGTTTGATTTCCGTTGTGTTATGTGGATGTTTGCAAGTGTTTTGACCAATTTGCTGCGCGTTTCTTCAGTTGTTTGTGTTGTGATCAATTTGCAACAGGTGTCTGTCAAATTGATGAAGATCGTTTCTTAATTTGCTGGTGTTTTTTGTTATTGCATGTGCTTTCTTAAATTGCAGCGCGTTAAGCTCTCTCGGCCACCGTATAATACACAAGATGTTAATAATATAATATCAACAAAAATATAATATTAAAAATATAAATATAATACAAATGATACTAAAATAACACTATAAATAAAAATATGTAAATAATCAGCCAGTACCTGATATCAATACGGCGGTGTAAAGACTCTTCCTCATCCTCCTCTTCTTCTTCTTTCTGCAGCTGACACACACCCTGAAGAATAAAAAAAACATGTTTTATTTCACATTCACTATGATTTATTAATATTTGAGATGCACTAATAAGACGACTGAGAGACTCACCATGAATTTAGTGTCTCCTTTAGACAGTGTGTCAGTAATGAAGCCGATGGACTCCAGATGTTCCACAACGGCATGAAGGAGCTTCGGCTGAACAATGATGTAATATAATAATAGTAATAATGTTAAATGTAATAATAATTTTTATTTATGCTTTTATGACATATCAGCATCATTTGGCCATCTTCATGACAACATTAACAATATAAATTCAATAAATAGTTTACAATCATAATATAACCCTAATTAGGGCTGAACGGTATGACTAAATTTTTATTTCACAGTATGAGAAAGTTTATTTTACGGTATTGAAATCTTTCACGATGTTTTTTTATAAAGGTAATTAATCAAGAAAATGTACGAAAGGGCTTTTTATAATAAATAAGCTTGAATATTTAAGAAAGGACTTGATCTTATTTGATGTAGTAAACAAATTATGACTTTAATTGAACAACAAATCCCACTGTATGTCACATTTCACAGTTTTATGTGGACAGACCTTATTATTATAAACATTTCTCCAGTAACATTTTCTCACAGATATCAAATATATCCCAAGTAAGAGGAAAATGAACCTTAAATATGAAAATATAAACACTTTAAAGGAACTATAAAACATTTTAATGATGTAATGATATATGCCATCATACCGCCCAGCCCTAATCGTAATAAACAAACATTATACAAAAACATACCAAATAACAACAACACTAACAAAAGGTCATATGAGATCTTTCAGTTTAGTCAATGATTAATGTTTGAGACCCTGAAAATCTTTTCTGAATAAAAACGCTCTCTAATGTAATTAAATAAGTATACATTCTATTAAAATATGTTTTACATTCAAAATATTCTTACACAAGTCATAAATTGGGTGGGTGAGTTTATTAATGTAATAATAATATGTGCAATAATAATAAGAGGAAAGATTAATCCAAGATTAGTCGCGATTAAGTAAAGATTAATCACGATTATTCGCACCTTAAATAAAAGTTTGTTTTGACATAATATGTGCGTGTATTATATACAGTTGCAATCAGAATTATTCAACCCCCTGATTTATTAGCCCCCCCTGTTTATTTTTTCCCCAATTTCTGTTTAACGGAGAGAAGATTTTTTCAACACATTTCTAATCATAATAGTTTTAATAACTCATTTCTAATAACTGATTTATTTTATCTTTGCCATGATGACAGTAAATAATAGTTTACTAGATATTTTTCAAGACACTTCTATACAGCTTAAAGTGACATTTAAAGGCTTAACGGGTTAATTAGGTTAACTAGGCAGGTTAGGGTAATTAGGCAAGTTATTGTATAATGATGGTTTGTCCTGTAGACTATTGAATAAATATATAGCTTAAAGGGGCTAATAATTTTGACCTTAAAATGGGTTTTAAAAAATTAAAAACTGCTTTTATTCTAGCCGAAATAAAACAAATAAGACTTTCTCCAGAAGAAAAAATATTATCAGACATACTGTGAACATTTCCTTGTTCTGTTAAACATCATTTGGGAAATATTTAAAAAAGAAAAAAAAAAATTCAAAGGGGGGCGAATAATACTGATTGCAACTGTATCTCAAATATATGCATGCCTGTGTGTATTTACATATATATAATAAATATACACAGTACACACACTTAAATGATCTCAAAACAATCTTTTATTTTGGATGCGATTAATATTTGCCCAGCACTAAATAATAGAAGAAAAACTGCCTTCATTATTCATTTTTTCCATCTTTAAAACATCAGACTACCTGTTTCTCAGACTGAGATGTAAAGTCCGGATGGGTCAGCAGTATATCAATATCACCACTCGACTCTGCTCCTGAATATTAAACATCATGGCACATTTAGATGATAAAATGTGATAACTGATGTTAAATATGTGAATAAGAGCGATCAATAACCTCTTCTGTAGCTGCCGCAGATGGTGCCGATGTACTCTGGATCCACTATATCCAGTTCTTTCAATATCAGAGCCTGCAAACATCAGTTAAAATATATAAAGTTGAAGACATAATTATTAGCCCTCATGTTACATTTTAATTATTTTATATTTTTCCCAATTTCTGTTTAACGGAAAGAATATTAAAACACATTTCTGAACATAACTCATTTCTAATAGCTGATTTCTTTTATCTTTGCCATGATGACAGCACGTAATATCTGAGTAGATATTTTTCAAGATACTAATATTCAGCTTAGAGTGACATTTAAAGGCTTAACTAGGTTAATTAGGGTAAAGTTAGGGTAATTAGGCAAGTTATTGTATAACAGTGGTTTGTTCTGGAGACAATCCAAAACAAATATTGCTTAAGAGGGCTAATAATATTGACCTCAAAATGGGTTAAAAAAATTAAAAACTGCTTTTGTTCTAGCTGAAATAAAACAAATAAGACTTTCTCCAGAAGAAAAAATATTATAGGAAATACTGTGAAAAATTCCTAAATCTGTTCAACATCATTTGGGAAATATTTGAAAAAAAATAACAATTTTGACCTCAACTGTATATTACAGTGAAACTTTACAAATGTGTTCAATGAATTCATGAAGATCAGTGAAAAAAACCCAAACCTCCATTTTTTGCATCTCAGAACGAGGGATTCTCTTCTCAAACTCCTCAAAGTACCTTTAATAGAGAAGGACGGAAACACAAAAATGCAAATTAGACTCATTACAAATGCATATAATTCTTAAATGCATATAATTCCTTAATGCATATAATTCTTAAATCCAACATTTGTCCACTAGATCACACGTTTACAAACATCTTCATAGAAAGTCACTTAGAGAAATGGTAAAACAAATAAATAATTGAACAATAAATGTAAAAATGATTCAAAATGACTAAACTAAACTTTAATAAATGACTAAAATATATTTTAATTCCATTTATTTAAATAAATAACTAAAAACAATACTATGGTAAATAAAATCTAAATATTTAACAAATAATAGTTTACACATATCCAAGGAGGATCGTCACATTTGTCTTTCTAAATTATTTAAATATGTCATTCATTCATTCATTCTCCTTCAGCTTGGTCCCTTTATTAATCAGGGGTCGCCACAGCGGAATAAACCGCCAACTTATCCAGCATATGTTTTTCATAGCGGATGCCCTTCCAGCTGCAACCCATTACTGGGAAACACCACACACATTCATTTACACACATACACTGCGGCCAATTTAGTTTATCCAATTCACCTATAGCCCATGTGTTTGGACTGTGAGGGAAACCGGAGCACCCGGAGAAAACCCACGCCAACACGGGGAGAACATGCAAACTCCACACAGAAATGACAAGTTAACTGACCCAGCCGGGACAAGAACCAGCGATCTTCTTGCTGTGAGGCAACAGTGCTAATCACTGAGCCACCGGGCCACCCAATCTAAATATTTTACACATATCCAAGGCAAATCGTTACATTTGTCTTTCTAAAATATTGTTATTATTTATTATTCTTTTATAGTTTTTTGTTCATACTTGTAAAAGTGACTTGAATTTACTCTACAAAACGTACTCACACACAAATCCAAACTAACATTATTATTTCTGTAAAATGTATCATATTAAAAATAGCGACTTACTTTAACCCGATCTGCTGATGATGATTGAGTTTGTGTTCGATTTTCTTCAAATCTAAAACAACATACGAGTATAAAACATATGCATGAAGTGTTCAATAAATATTTCTGCAAAAACAAACATACACAAACCTTCTAAATTCTTGACGCCCTCATCAAAAAACTTCCTGGCGGCAGCAGGACTGAAATAAGACAGAATGAGTGTGAATTGAGTTTTATATAACACTAATGTTATTATAATTATAGAAATGACTGAAATAAAGAGCAGTGTACCCGATTCCAGTCACTCTGGTTAGGAAGTTGATGGAGGAGCTTGTGTCGTCATTGCGAATCTACACAAACAGTCCACATACATCATTATTTTTTTATTTCATTTCTTATGTACAATTTTATTTTCCCCTAAGCCCCCTAAAAAACATGAAAAATCTTAAATGCTACTTTACATGTATAATTAAATTTTGTTTTATTTTTGATTATATAATGTCTAGTTGTATGATAAGGTTTGAGTCAATTTAATATGTGAATATTAGGGTGCTGTGCAATTATTAAATCGATAAAATCCTACTAGATTTGACATCACGCTGCTTTGTTTACTGCAGTAACCAAGCCAACACCGTTATTCCTGCTGTTCTATAGACCAATTACCATGTTTGTAAACATTCAGGATGCACGCGCAGGGAGGTGGCAGAAAAAAAACGGAACGCTAGCATTTACAGCGAGGGAATGACATTCAATGCGGTTCAGAGCATTGGTTCAGAGTTCGTTGTTGTTTTAGAAAAAAGATATATTGATTATATATTATATATATTATTTACATAATGCTTTCAGCGTATTATAACAGCTTGTCACCCAGTAATACGCACAGTGATTCGGCAAAATTAACGTTAAAGTGAGCGGCGTTCGTCGGACAGGTCCATTCGCGATAGCGCCCTCCCAATGGATATATTGAATAAGACGAAATGACCAAGCATCCAGCCCGAAATATACAATCTCATTGAAGCTCCAAGGGATTTTACGAGAGAAGTTAAAGGTCTACAAGTGTTTGGATGCCAACATTTGTGTTCTGTGTGGTCATGTGCAGGAAATAATGCTCCATGATTACCAGATTCAAAACTATGTAGTGCTAAAAACCGAGGATCTGCCGAGCCAAAGACAAGGAAAAAAAGACGGAGCTAACGTTATACAAGGCCAGGGTGATCATCGACAAGTAGAACAACTGCAGTCTGACAGCGAACTACTTGTACGGCAGATGCAGGGTATGTGAACTTACACATAAAGGTAAAGTTGGTTTTATATTCGCACATTCGGACTTTCCCCTTAATAATATAATTTCATAAACGTATTATTTGCAAACTCTAAATAGCGAAATCATATTAGCAGCCAATGACTGTCAAAGTACAACATTGTTCACAGTCAAATAAACAGTGTTAATGTTGTTTTCAAGTCACACTTGCAGGTTATTTTAGACCGAATATTCAAAGTGCCGTGGTAAACAATATAGGGAGTGTGTCACAAGTTGTCACTTAATGAATGTGTGATTATAAAACCAACTTTTCCTTAATAACTTACACTTTCACGTTTCATTCTTAGCATTCAGTGTCCGCAGTTTAATTAACCACATGTAACTGTTTTGCCGAAATCATTGCTGCAATCAAAAACGAGTAATGTATATGATTCAGCATAGCCTGAACGTACCTGATATAACATGAGAACTGCAGAGTCCTGCATTTATTATTAGGTTGTCACTTCATTCAGCTCCCTTTTAGCCAAAGACGTCTGCAGTCGGCATTAAAAGCAGTGTGGTGTACGGTAAAAGTTAAGTTTTCTATTTTTTGGCTTCCTACCGCAAAACACGACATGTTTGCTATTGCAGCCAGTCTTTTTCTGCAACCGGGGACCCGTGTGACGTCATGTGTGACGTAGGTTGGTAATTGGTCTATAGGCAATGGATTAGCTTTTTTATTCATTATATGAATAATGCTTCTTACAATCAGTATTTAGTAAATAGACTAAGTTAAAACATTGCCAATTTTAATGGTTGCAACAAAGTAGCGATGAGGTCTTAAAGTGCATCAAAAAAAAGTCTTAAAACACTGACTCTTTGCCCCCCTGATACACCCCCACTATCCTCATAACTCAGACTCCTCATAATCACTGCACTATTTAACATTTGCACATTTAAAAATTGCACATATTCATTGCACTGATTCATTTATTCTAACTGTACATACCCATGTACATTTGTAATTATGTACACACCCACTGTACATATACATTTGTAATTATGTTTATATATCTGCACACTTCTGATTATTAATAGCAACCTGTACATATATCCATCTATTGTATTTCTCTGTTCATAGCTAACACAACCTGTATATAATGTTCATAGTACATCCATCTGTAAATATCACCATAGTTTTTCTATAACTGCACTTTATAACTTATACCTGTATCCTGCACTTGCTGCTATTGCACTCCTGGTTAGACCTAAACTGCATTTCGTTTCCTTGTACTTGTACATGTGTAATGACAATAAAGTTGAATCTAATCTAATCTAAAAGGTATTGAATTTCTCTCTCTGATTTCTGTATACACCCCGTCTCAGTAGTCATGCATTTCTCGTGCACTCAAATACCTTTTCCAGCTTGCGCAGTTTTCCTGTTGTTAAAAACTCATCTATTTTCTCCGCTATCTTTGCACCGACTCCATCCTGAGGGGAAAAGAGCAGTTCTTCGTAAATACAAGCTTTCAGTATTTTAGACATTTCAGGATGCTAATACTTATGAAAACAAGCAGCCTTTACCAGTTTCTTTGCTTCTGTCCCACTTTTGATCTTCTGAGGGTATTTTGCGATGACAGACGCTGCTTTTCTGAACACAAAACACCATACATAATTAATAAAACCTCAACTTCTATATGTTGAAATATTAAATTAGATTCTGTGAATTATTACCTGTAGGCATTGTATTTATGGATGGCTCTGTTGACATTTCTCTCATAATTGGCCAGCTCTGAAACAAACAAAACCATTATTAAGACTACGAATTTTGAAATATATCTTTATATTAGATGAAGGACTTTAAAATAAAAAGTTATTTGTCATTTATTCAATAAACAGACAAAACAATCATGAGAATCAGATTATGGTTGGTTTAACAAACAGGATTTGAAAAGAAACATAAACAAAACTGCCGATTTTTAGTTGTGAATCAATTTTAAATACACTTGTTATTCATTCAACATAAATTAAACTGTATATTATTGTTTTGTTGATGTAGCATTGATCTCGACACTACTCTCATAGAAAATTAAACTCTATAAACTGTGATATTTGCCGTTTTATTTGCATTGAAGCGTAAAGCTAGGTCTAATAACTCACTTCAGCTTATTTTTTAATAATTTAAACGGGATTTTTATCCATAAAACCGATCTATATTTCCATTCATTCGACATTTAAAGGTCCTGCTAGCTTAGCCACATGCTAACCCGAGCTGTCATGTTCAAAACTCACCTACGAGAAAATCAGTGATTCCTTCGTTCAGTGATTCTTGTGGCGCTTTTCGTTTACTCATATTAAACAATAGCTTGACCTTTTAAAGGAAAATGTGTTTGTTTTCACTTTCTACACTCCAGCAGCTGAGCGAGTGTACAAGAAACTGGACAAAGCCTTAGCATTAGCACTGTAGCCACGCAAAATAGTGGAGGCGGGACTTAGAGGCACAACACGCCCGTTATGCTTACGCTACCCAATCAGAAACCTCAATTACATATTTAAATAAATTGCCACGCCCACTCACTTTAAAAAATACACTAACCACAGAATGTGTGGTGATCGGATTACACAGTTGTCCAAATGCTACAGAAATATGTGAATACATCATAAAGACAGACAGAAAAAACACAATTCAAGCTAAATTATGAGGTTTCAAACATATCTTTGGTAACTGATTTCATACACACCCTCTAAAAATAAGCAATTTTCTCACTTTTATGTGCTGTATTAACACAAAGGCATTACTATTAAAGTTTAAAGTGTAATGCAAACATATTTTAAGCCACTTTATGTAATTTAAAACCACATACATGATAAAAAAAAACAGTGCTGTTGATATTTAAAGCAGAAAATCATGTGAAATATGAGATTACACATTTACAAAGCAAACACCAGTGTGACATTGTGGCTCAGTGGTTAGCACTGTGGCCCTTACAGCAAGAAGTTTGCTGGTTCGAGTCCCGGCTGGGCCAGTTGTCATGTTTGTGTGGAGTTGGCGTGGGTTTCCTCTGGGTGCTCCGGTTTCCCCCACAGTCCAAACACATGCGCTATAGGAGAATTGATGAACTAAATTGGCCGTAGTGTATGAGTGTGTGTGTGTGAGAGTGTATGGGTGTTTCTCAATACTGGGTTGCAGCTGGAAGGGCATCCCCTGTGTAAAACATATGCTGGATAAGTTGGTGGTTCAACTGATGGTTTGTGGTGAACCCTGATAAATAAAGGGACTAAGACGAAGGAAAATTAATGAATGAATAAAAACAAGCACCACTGCCATTTGAAGACTGCAATATCAAAATGTATTTGACTGACATTATGCATTATGAAGGTTAGCACCTTGCCATAATAGACATTTAATAACTGTTACTGTACATGGCAGCAGGAATACTTTGATCATACATTCTGCAAGTAAAAACACCCTCATTTACAGAGAATTATGAACTATTATCCACCAAACCCCATGGAAATCAACTTCTGTCATATAAGATAAAAACATACTTTGGTATATCATAATTATGACATAAAATGCACAGTTATGAAATAAAAAGTTAAAAATGATATCACAGAAATTCCATACCGAGCCATAATTTAGTATATTTATGTCATAAATGGGAAAATATTGACATAAATGATCAATTATTACATACACAGTCCAGAATTATGACAAAATATGAACATTCTAATTAACAATAATTACAATATTATTACAAAAATTACTTTTTATGTGAGTTATGATTTAGTGTGTCATAACTAGGCCCACACGGAATCTGCGAGTGCAGAATTCTGCAGACTAATATGAATGTATTCATATGATTTATTTACAATACAGTTTGTAAAGTAATATTTTCTTTCTTTTAATAGATATATTATATGGGAGACTTACTTTTTTTACCAAATAAAGTGGATCTAATTGGATTTGCATTGTAAACATTAAATAAACGCTAAAAAGGTTTTTATTTCATGCATTAAGTTTTTAGTAATGATATTCCGCATAAATCCGCAGATTTTTAACAAACGTTTGCGCAGAAATAGCAAAAAATGTCCACAGATTCCGTCTGGCCCTAGTCATAACTGTATACTATCTTAGATTTAAAATAACACTGTTATAAATAAGACTTCATGACTTTAAGTCATAATTATGACAAATTATTGTTTTATTTCATAACTAAAAATGTTTCAGAATTATGATTTAGTATGTCATACTGTTTACAATTTACTATGTAATTTATTAAATTAAAGTTACCTTTAAACGTTTTAAATGTAACACTATTTAAAGTATTTATTTTATTAATTTACAATGTAATTTAATAAATTAAAGTTACCTTTAAACGTTTTAAATGTAACACTATTTAAAGTATTTATTTTATTAATTTACAATGTAATTTAATAAATTAAAGTTACCTTTAAACGTTTTAAATGTAGCACTATTTAAAGTATTTATTTTATTAATTTACAATGTAATTTAATAAATTAAAGTTACCTTTAAACGTTTTAAATGTAACACTATTTAAAGTATTTATTTTATTAATTTACAATGTAATTTAATAAATTAAAGTTACCTTTAAACGTTTTAAATGTAGCACTATTTAAAGTATTTATTTTATTATTTACAATGTAATTTAATAAATTAAAGTTACCTTTAAACGTTTTAAATGTAACACTATTTAAAGTATTTATTTTATTAATTTACTATGTAATTTAATAAATTAAAGTTACCTTTAAACGTTTTAAATGTAACACTATTTAAAGTATTTATTTTATCAATTTACAATGTAATTTAATAAATTAAAGTTACCTTTAAACGTTTTAAATGTAACACTATTTAAAGTATTTATTTTATTAATTTACAATGTAATTTAATAAATTAAAGTTACCTTTAAACGTTTTAAATGTAACACTATTTAAAGTATTTATTTTATTATTTACAATGTAATTTAATAAATTAAAGTTACCTTTAAACGTTTTAAATGTAACACTATTTAAAGTATTTATTTGATTAATTTACAATGTAATTTAATAAATTAAAGTTACCTTTAAACGTTTTAAATGTAACACTATTTAAAGTATTTATTTTATTAATTTACAATGTAATTTATTAAATTAAAGTTACCTTTAAACGTTTTAAATGTAACACTATTTAAAGTATTTATTTGATTAATTTACAATGTAATTTAATAAATTAAAGTTACCTTTAAACGTTTTAAATGTAACACTATTTAAAGTATTTATTTTATTAATTTACAATGTAATTTAATAAATTAAAGTTACCTTTAAACGTTTTAAATGTAACACTATTTAAAGTATTTATTTTATTAATTTACAATGTAATTTAATAAATTAAAGTTACCTTTAAACGTTTTAAATGTAACACTATTTAAAGTATTTATTTGATTAATTTACTATGTAATTTAATAAATTAAAGTTACCTTTAAACGTTTTAAATGTAACACTATTTAAAGTATTTATTTTATTAATTTACAATGGAATTTAATAAATTAAAGTTACCTTTAAACGTTTTAAATGTAACACTATGTAAAGTATTTATTTTATTAATTTACAATGTAATTTAATAAATTAAAGTTACCTTTAAACGTTTTAAATGTAACACTATTTAAAGTATTTATTTTATTAATTTACCATGGAATTTAATAAATTAAAGTTACCTTTAAACGTTTTAAATGTAACACTATTTAAAGTATTTATTTTATTAATTTACAATGTAATTTAATAAATTAAAGTTACCTTTAAACGTTTTAAATGTAACACTATTTAAAGTATTTATTTTATTAATTTACAATGTAATTTAATAAATTAAAGTTACCTTTAAACGTTTTAAATGTAACACTATTTAAAGTATTTATTTTATTAATTTACAATGTAATTTAATAAAATTAAAGTTACCTTTAAACGTTTTAAATGTAACACTATTTAAAGTATTTATTTTATTAATTTACAATGTAATTTAATAAAATTAAAGTTGCCTTTAAACGTTTTAAATGTAACACTATTTAAAGTATTTATTTTATTAATTTACAATGTAATTTAATAAATTAAAGTTACCTTTAAACGTTTTAAATGTAACACTATTTAAAGTATTTATTTTATTAATTTACAATGTAATTTAATAAATTAAAGTTACCTTTAAACGTTTTAAATGTAACACTATTTAAAGTATTTATTTTATTAATTTACTATGTAATTTAATAAATTAAAGTTACCTTTAAACGTTTTAAATGTAACACTATTTAAAGTATTTATTTTATTAATTTACAATGTAATTTAATAAAATTAAAGTTACCTTTAAACGTTTTAAATGTAACACTATTTAAAGTATTTATTTTATTAATTTACAATGTAATTTAATAAAATTAAACACTATCTAATAACGACTTTATCTTATAAATGTCTGAGTGTGTCATAATTTTGACATTTTATTTAATAACTTATGAAATAATAAGTCATAACTGTGAAAAAATAATTTGTAATCATTTTAAATTTGATCTTATAGTTATCATAATAAATTTTTTTTCAATTTTTTTCTAACTTTTTTATAATTATAACATAGCATATAATATTTTTAGCATAATATACCATTATAATGACTGAAATACCATGAACTTTTATCTCACAATTACCGTAATAAATCTTATCATTTTAACTTTTCATGGCAACATAACTTAAATTTAGGAGTTTCCTATCTTTAATCTTTACTTGCCCTCTAATTGTAACATCACAATGTGACTTTTAGTCTCATAATTCAGAATTTTAATATTCAGAATTTTGACTTGCATCATATTTTTGTACTTTTTACATAATAATTGCAACTTTTTAATATCATAATGATGATTTACCAAAGCACGCATAAATACAGAATATCATTAGCAAGAAATAAATCAACTAAAGCATCCAGCACTGAAATGCAGGGAACTCATGAAACTCCTGCTAACAGACGAACACATAAACGCAGTAGAAACGGACTGATCTGAGAGCAGTTTAAGAGTCCACTTTCACGTAGACTTTGTCCCGTGAGAAGATCTTGATGGCCTCCTCCACCTCAGAGAGACGCTGGTCCAGATCAGCCCGTCGAGAACGAATGCTCAGAGTGTCTGCTTTCACTGGGAGAGACAGCAGTTCACTGACCAGAGACCTGTGAGCTGCACACACACACACACACACACACACACACACAGGTTGGGTTTTCATGTTTTGGGCTCTTTACTGTACAAACTGTATATTTCCCAACCCTACACCTAAACCCAACCCTCACTGAAAGCAATCTGCAGTTTTACATTGTCAAAATACTTCCGTCCGTCTAATTTATGAGCTGTTTTCCTTATGAGGACCGAAAAGTTGTCCCCACGAGGTCAAAAATGACTGCTATTGCTATACCTGGAAATATATTTAGTCCTCACAATGTGATGAATACCAGGACTACACACAGTCACACAAAAACACAGTCACGTACACGTAAACACACACACACAAAAAAGCTTACACAGATACACAAAAGCACAGTCACTCATGTATGTGCACACACACAAAAACACATGCACACACACTAAAACAAAAACACACATACAAAACCACACAGTCACTCACAGACAAAAAAACACACACAAACTGAAACACAAACATCTCATCTGACCTGACAGCCAGATATCTACTGTAATACTACTACTGTGTCATTCCAGTGCCATTAAATAGTGTCAAGTGTGTGTCCTGACACGACACAAAAACATGCACACACACAGACACACACAGTCAATCACTCACTCTCTTTGAGGGAGTGCAGAGTCTCCTGTCTCTCTCTCTCAGACATCTGTGTGTGTCCTGCGGGAACAGACGGGTCAGGAGTGTTTCTCTTCTTCTCCTCCTCCTCCTTCCTCCACTGCGCCTTCCTCTGCTCAAGACTGACACACATACACACACACACACACACACACACACACACACACACACACACACACACACCAGAATGATGCACTGAACATGTCTCCAGAAACAGTTTTATATGCTCATTTATTACTCCATAATCAGATGCTCCATTCTGACCATATTTGGATTGCTCATGAATATTAATGAGCTTCAACTTTCATATATGCATCACGTCACAATAAACATGATACATTAACAAAAGATACAATTAAACATACCTTATGCCTCTTCTGAGTGAAGCTAAAATGTATAATCGGTAAATCCTACATTTTGTCATTACTCAGTAAACAATCTGCATCTCCAGTTTTCAAAATAAAAGTCCCAAATACATTGTAAGTTAAATATAAACCTAAAAACAACTAAGGGAGGGAAATGATCATTGTTTTCTCACTAGGAAAACACAGCTGAGGTGTGAATATTAATGATCCCAGAGCAACATATCTGTCTGTGTTTTGGCTAGTGATCTGATGGCACAGCTGCTCGCCAGGACTGGATGATGCAGAACCCAGCCTAAAGTAGGATTGTCGCGATACCCAGGGCCGGATTAACCAATGGGCATTATGGGCACAGGCAGTGGTGTAGTCCTAAAAAAAAAAGTGGTGTACTATTACCCACCCAACCCAAATATTAAAAGTAGGCAAAGAAACGATGAAACTATATATATATATATATATATATATATATATATATATATATATATATATATATATATATATATATATATATATATATATATATATATACACACACACACACACACACACGAGTTGAAAACGGAGGAGCGGAAGTCTCCTTTAGATCATTTATAGTGTACAGTTCATGAGGAAATCGCAAAACATTTTGAGGCACTGAACAGAAATATAGGGGGCTAAAGCGATGCCCATGCTTTTTTTTAAAATAATTTTACCTCAGTGTTTCAGCGAGACATCATTTAGTTGACTTGTCATCGTTATCGAAAAACTCCCGAAATTTTCTCACAGCTGCTGCGGTCGTCAGGGGGCGGGGAATGCCGCAAATTAAACAAAAATCCACTGATTGCAACAAATAAGATGCAAGTAAAAAAAAAACTTTTGGTATACAGTTAAAGGGGACGCGAATACACGTAAATTAGGGAAGTCTAATCAGAAAAACAAGTGAGTATACCGAGGGTATACGCAATTATTGATCCTCAGAAGTCGTAATACCCAAACAGCTCATGGAAAAAAGTAGGCATACTGAGTATACGTGGGTATAGCCCCGACTACACCACTGGGCACAGGCCCAGGGGCCCGTGCGCACTTGGGGCCCCTGCGAGGGGGGAAAAAAATGCTGATTTTGGAGTGACTATTTAGGCTAAGTGCAAATAGCGCACCTCGTTGGAATAAGCTAGTTAAGTGCTTCCCGCCGGCGCCGTTTGATTGACAGAGACAACATAACTAAAGAGCGCGGTAGACAGCAGGTGGCAGTGGCGGAGCTCGTAAAGTGCATGATAACATGTTTTGAGGCGATCGATCATGAACTCGGTTCGAATCCAGCGACTGATGAACACGTTCTTCTTTTTTCCCCCATTACATAGCAGATTGGAAATACATTTATTTTCAATAGGAAATAAATGTTTTTGTTAAAAAATTTAAATAAAGTATATAAAAAGAGTCACAAGGTATTTAATAAGGATAATAATAACAATAAATATTCTATAAACAGTTATTTTCCACCTGGTGTTAAATGTTAGCGACATCTTAATATAATTAATCTGTATTTACAATGTTAGTCGCCCTGCTTCACCCATATTCTCCGACCTCATGGAGAGGGAGACAGAAAAAGCCACTGAAGAGGAGAGAGACAGGAGAGAACTAGTATAGTGTGTGTGATTTCAGATACTTTCAGCTTTATAATCAAGTGCTTTTTGCCTACTCGTCTTCATCACGAGGGGGACAGTAGGAATTATTATTAATCAGTGTAGTATGGAAGACTCAGATTCATACAACTGAACTGGAGAGGTGTTATATCCAAATTATGCATTATAAGTTTGTAGAAGTTATACATTAAAAATACCCTTAAATATAATTTTTAGTACTGCTTCAGTGAACTTGAACAAGTATATTAAAAGCCATTAATTTTCACTTGTTATATTACTTTTTTTTAATCAAAGTGTGCTTTAAATGCTTTTAAAATCAGGTAAATCTTTGTTGACTATAAATATATGTACTATGTCATTTATTTAAAAAATGTGGGCAAAATATTATAGATTAACTTTATTTAAAAATTATTATATTAATCTTATTTTTTAATTCAACTATAGAGGTGCGGCTTTGCAGGGGGGCCTACAAGACATTGTGCCCAGGGGCCTGAATTCTTAATCCGGGCCTGGAGATACCATTACTATACTATACCAGCTGAAGTATCACGATAGTATACTAGTAGTATTGCGATACTGTAATTCATAACTCAAATTATAAAGAAAATTGTCAGAAATACTATATTTTATGTTATAATAGGCCTACTTGAATTTAATTTATAACTCCCTTAAGGCCAAAAAGTATTATTTGCACTTCACTTCACTTAAAATGTATTCATTCTTTTTGTTTATTTTGTAGATAACTGACCAACCAAAAATACATTAAAATAAAGATACAAATTATATTGAATTAATTTTTTTTCCAACAAAATTAGCCTATATGAAGTGATCAAAAATTGTTTCAATGTTTCCTGTTGCTATTTTGGTTTTTTTTATATATCTATTTTTTTCCTAGTCTTATTAGGTAACAATCCAAAGTAATTCAACATTTCACTTTGTGAGTCGTTTTTTTAAGAGATTGTCACGGTTGTTTAGCTACTAAATCATATTAACAGGAACAGAAATGAACCCGTTCAGAT
The DNA here is from genome assembly GCA_903798195.1 of Danio kyathit. Classification (NCBI taxonomy): domain Eukaryota; kingdom Metazoa; phylum Chordata; class Actinopteri; order Cypriniformes; family Danionidae; genus Danio; species Danio kyathit. The sequence continues at coordinate 4,980,353 of LR812526.1, read as the reverse complement.
GTGCCATAGAACTGAAGCATTAGAAAACTTGCAATAGGCTACCATAAAAGGCACAAATTCTACACAGTTTTGCGCAGTATGTAAGTTTGACACCCAGTGGTTGAACTAGGTATTGCACTCCTGGATCAAAACAAACGTAAGCGCGGGTTGCCAGATTGAGTACAGGAGCGAGTGATTTAAACTGTGTTCTAAATAAAAGCAACGACACGTGATAGAGGGAATATTCTCCATATTAAAAAGAGTTTTGGTTCTGACCAACACCTCGAATTGATATATTAGAAACGACTTCTGTTTCTCACACCTGAACAACAGAAACCTATGACAGGTAAACCTCATGTGCTTTATTCAGTGTTAAATGCTAACAATGTGAGTTTGAATGCCATTTTACATGACATTTATTGCCATATACTGACTGCAGCAGCAGATAGTTCCGCTCACATCTGGAAAATACAATTAATCGTTTGAAATTGAACTTTAGAACTAAACACATATAAGTGATTCAGCATCTACATTTAATGATGTTAAAGAGGGTTAACATGTATTAAATAGATTATAAACCTTATCGTTTCGTTTCATGAGTGCATATTCTGTGCTTCTGATTGGCTGTATTTATATTTCTGTCGTGTCCGTCTGGTGCAAACAGCCAAATTGCTCATCACTGAGTATCTCGACACGAAGCGTGTTGTTAGGACACGCGGTTAAAATGTAACCTGCTCACCTAATGTTTACGTTGGTAATATTTATATCATTTGCTAATTAATAACCTCATGTGGAACTCTGAATCTGTCTCATTTCAATGTCTGTTACTGTCCACCCGAGGTCGCATTTTCGGTCACAGACTCATGCTTTCAGAGACTTCCTGACTGAATGAATGAAATACGCTGTTTTCCAACAAGGCAACCCGGGGTGCTGAAATATAATTGGCTAAACTGGCATTGTGCAGGTTACATTTACCTAAACAAAGACAGCATGGCATTTTTATGAATTCAGAAGAGTCAAAAAACTTACATACAGCACCTTTAAAGGGCTCCACACACTATTACAATAAAATGATTTGTTTGTTGCACAAACGTGTGAGCATTTTAGTGACTTTTCCACATGCAACATTATCTATTGTAGATAAATCATTAATGACGATACTACCGTTTACAAACTACAGTGGCACCGCCGGTGTTTTGGAGCCATAGTATCGCGATACTACCATAGTACCGGTAAACTGTGCAACCCTAGCCTATAGTACATGCAAATGATGAGTCATACAACAGACTGTTTAGTCTTCTGATTGGCCTTTCTTCCACCAGGGTTTTACTCTCCTGGAATTTACATGAGAAAGAGGAAACAATATTGTTAGAGGCTCACTGTACAGTGCATCCGCAAAGTATTGATAGCTCTTCACTTTTCCACATTTTTTATGTTACAGCCTTATTCCAAAATGGATTAAATTCATTTATTTCCTCAACATTCTACACACAATCCCCCACAATGACAATGTGAAAAAAGAGTTTTTGAAATGGTTGCAAATTTATTTTGTACACATATAAATGTACATCAGTATTCACAGCCTTTGGCGTGAAGCTCTAAATTGAACTCAGGTACATTCTGTTTCCACTGATCATTCTTGAGATGTTTCAGCAGCTTCATTGGAGTTCACCTGTGGTCAATTCAGTTCATTGGACATGATTTGAAAAGGCATACACCTGTCTATATAAGGTCCCAGGGTTGACAGTGCATGTCAAAGCACAAACCAAACATGAAGACAAAGGAATTGTCTGTAGACCTCCGAGACAGGATTGTCTCGAGGCACAAGGCTGGGGAAGGTTACAGAAAAATTTCTTCTGCTCTGAAAGTTCCAATGAGCACAGCGGCCTCCATCATCCGTAATGGAAGATGTTTGGAACCACCAGGACTCCTCCTAGAGCTGGCCGGCCATCTAAGCTGAGTGATCGGGGTAGAAAGGGCCTTAGTCAGGGAGGTGATCAATAACCCGATGCTCACTCTGTCTGAGCTCCAGCATTCTTCTGTGGAGAGAGGAGAACCTTACAGAAGGACAACCATCTGTGCAGCAATCCACCAATCAGGCCTGTATGGTAGAGCGGCCAGACGGAAGCCGCTCCCCGCCTGGAATTTGCCAAAAGGCATCTGAAGGACTCTCAGACCATCAGAAACTAAACTCTCTGGTCTGATGAGACTAAAATTGAACTCTTTGGACTGAATGTCAGGCGTTACGTTTGGAGAAAACCAGGCAGCGCTCATCACCAGGCTAATAGCATCCCTACAGTGAAGCATGGTGGTGGCAGCATCATGCTGTGGGGATGTTTTTCAGCAGCAGGAACTGGAAGACTAGTCAGGATAGAGGGAAAGATGAATGCAGCAATGTACAGAGACATCCTGAATGAAAACCTGCTTCAGAGTGCTCTTGACCTCAGACTGGGGTGACGGTTCATCTTCCAGCAGGACAATGACCCACAGCACACCGCCAAAATATCAATGGAGTGGCTTCACAACAACTCGGTGAATGTCCTTGAGTGGCCCACCATGGCTGTACACCGTCGCTTCCCATCCAACCTGATAGAGCTTTAAGGTCCTGCAAAGAGGAACGGGCAAAACTTCCCAAAGACAGGTGTGCTGAGCTTGTGGCATCATATACAAAAAGACTTGAGGCTGTAATCGCTGCTAAAGGAGCATCAACAAAGGATTGAGCAAAGGCTGTGATAACTGATGTACATGTGATTTTTCAGCTTTTTTATTTGTAATAAATTTGCAACAATTTCAAAAACTCTTTTTTCACATGTCATTATGGGGGATTGTGTGTAGAATGTTGAGGAAATAAATTAATTTAATCCATTACAAGTGTGCATTTTAATTTAGTCCATTACAAAGTGAAGTGCTATGAATACGTCCAGATGCTCTGTATGGCCATTTGCCATATACTGATTTCTTATTATTTGACTATGCCTAAGTATACCAAGACTTTCTTTATAGGGCACCTATATATTCGATAAGCACAGGCTTACTTACATATAGTGAAAACCCCTAAATGTGTGTGTGAGTTGGTGACTCACTATGGCGGCACTTTGCCCTTGACGGCGCAGGCTGGTGTTTTGTCCTGCAGGTTCTGTAAGGACTGAGATCTCCTCATGCTGGTCTTTGCCGCAGCTCGAGCATTATGACTCACAAAGTCCACTGTGTGTCCTCTCACGTGCATCTGGACACACATCAACACACACACAGACCTCTGTTACGCAACACTGTCTGGAGGAGTGTGAATGAAGTGTGTGTGTGTGTTTCTGACCTCAGAGTCTGAGTCTCCAGCAGCGGTCGGTCCACTGTACGAGCGCCGCAGCACCGGTGGACCCCCGGCTCCACACACTGAATGAGCCTTCAAGAAGTTCTGATATTCGGGCTTTTTCAAGGGGCTTGTTTCCTATACACACACATGCACACACATGTACAGCTATCTGTTTGGGGAATTGTCATGGACATGATGATGATCTGAGCCATTTTCACACACACATAAAGAAAAATGCATGAACACAGACACACACACAAACAATTAAACACATACATGCACAAAAAACACACTCACACATTCAAATACACACACATAACAAAAACATGCACAAATACACTGATGAACATAAAACACTCATACATGTGTGCGTGCACACCTAAACACATACACACATAACAAAAACACATGCACAAACACACACATAAACAAAACACACATGCGCGCATACACAATGTCTTAAACACATCCATGCACAAAAAATACACACACACTTAAACACAAACATAACAAAAACACTGGTATTGCTATACTTCTGGGGACATTGCACACACACACACACACACGCTCACATGTACACACACATAAAAAAACACTCGCACATAAACAAAGAAACTTTCACACACAAAAACACAGTCAATCATACATTTGCACACACATACGATCACACACATACACACACTCAAAGACACACACTTAAACAAAAGAACACTATTACAGATGTGCCCACACCGCACACACACACACATACAAAAACAAACACACTCACATGTACACACACATAAACAAAAACACAGTCAGACCTGCATGGACACACATGAAGAGAAACACATTAACACTTACACACAGACACACACTTAAACACATACATGCACAAAAAACACACTCACACATTCAAACACACACAAACATATGCATTAAACACATTGTCATTCAAACACACAAAGACAAAACAAAAAGACATGCACAAACACACACATAAACAAAACACACATGTGCACATACACATTGTCTTAAACACATACATGCACAAAAATACACACACACTTAAACACAAACATAACAAAAACACTGGTATTGCTATACTTCTTGGGGCCATACATGTATGCACGCGCACACACACACACACACACACACACACACACACACACACACACACACACACACACACACACACACACACACACACCACACACACACACAAAACAAAACAAACACACACTCACATGTACACACACATAAACAAAAACACAGTCATATGTGCATGGACACACATAAAGAAAAACACATTCACACTTGCGCACACACACATTTAAACACACACACACACACACACACATAACAAAAACATATGCACAAAGATACACATGAACAAAAAACACTCACACATGTACGCATAAACAACAAACAAAAAAAACACACATATGTGTGCATTCACACTCTTAAACACATACATGCACAAAAAATACACACACACTTAAACACACACATAACAAAAACACTGGTATTGCTATACTTCTGGGGACATATGCACACACACACACAAAACAAACACGCTCAGACACACACACACACGCACATCAAAAACACCCACACATGTGCGCACACACATAAACAAAGACACATTCACACACGCAAGCACACACAAACAAAAAAGCACAGTCAATCGTACATTTAAACACAAACACACTCAAACACACACGCCTAAACAAAAGAACACTATCATGGATGTGCCCGCTCCGCACACACACACACATACAAAAACAAACGAGCTCAAAACAAGTCACACATGCATGGACACACATAAAGAAAAACACATTTACACTATTGCACACACACATACACACACATACATACATTCAAACACACATAAATATTGTGCTCTTTTCAAAAGAGGGCGGAGCTACAAATATCTGTGTGTCAGCAAAAACAAGACTAATGTCCTATGCTAATGAGGGAGAGATGGTCACTAATGGGCGGGGCTTTCCATCTCTGATGTCACGTACAAAGGGAGAATGTCAATCAAAGTGTTTCTGCAGACAGTTTTGATCAAGTCTGATTATAAATACATAACATTAATACATTTTTACTATTAGAAGCTGCTTATATTCACACACTGCTGACACACAACTGGGTTTAAACCCCTTAGAAAAGTGATTTCTGCATAATAGTCCCCCTTTAAACTTCTTATACATTATTAAGTCCCTCTCTGCTTCAGCTGCACTAATCTATTTAGAAATCCTTGGGGGTAGAAAGGAAATCTCTTGTTCACCTGTAACTGGGCCATGACTCTGGAGGGCACCTCCTGGTATTTCGGGGAGATCCAGAGTGCTTTGACTGGCACAGGTTTGGCGTGTTCTCGCTGCGCCTCCAGCTCTCGAAAACGCCTCTGGACCTCTCGAAGCTTGCGGACGTTTTCTTTCCCGAAGTCTCGTATGGCAGGTTCTGTCAAACAAGAACAAGAGCAGAAATTTCCACAGAAATATGAAGTGACACATTTATTATATACGTCAGAATCTTATACCGGCCTAGTGCTGTGCTCTTACTGGGTTTGGCTGGACTGGGGCTCAGTGCCACTCCGTCCAGTCTCAGCAGGTTTCCCACAACCCCCCTCTGTCCTCTCTCCAGGATGTGGGCAGCGTTGGCACCGATTCGGGGTCGAGGGCTGGAGCGGGCGCTGTAACATCCAGGATGAAGAGCGGGATCTGGTGCTAACGGACCCTTCAGAAGAGGAGACGAGCCATTCGGAGCATTTCCCTCCAGACGACCACGAGCTTCATCAACACAATTATTGTTCATAGATTAATTAATATGCACAGAAAACACCACGAGCTCCACAGACTGAGGCTTACCGGAAGACGGGCGTCTGTAATATTCAGGAAACAGCGTGGGGTCTGGAGGAATGGGGCCAGAGATGGCTGACGGGCCCTCACACATGCTGATGCTGCAGGGGGGTTTATGATAGCACTGGTAAAAATAAATATATATACAGAGGAAGTGATGGACTTTCATGCTGATGGGACTTTATTACACATGCTGTACTGATGCTAGGGGGGTTTATGACAACACGGTTAAAAATAAATATGTGTACGGAGGAAATGCTGCTAATGTAACCCCGCCGGCCCTACACCATCCAACACATTCTGAGCTGGGATTGAACCAGCAACCTTCCGCATGGGAGTCAGTTGCTCTAACAAGGAGGCTAAAGACCATGACCTCTAGCGTCTGACGCTAGAGCACCTTTTAGAGGTCAGAGGAGTGAGGTTTACCTGCACAGCACTTCACTAGCTGGCCTCCGTTACACTTATGGCCCGTTTCCACTGAGTAGTACAGTACGGTACGGTTCGGTACGCTTTTATGGCCGTTTCCACTGTCAAAAGGCGTACCGAACCTTACCGTACTCCTTTTTCGGCACCCTTTTGAAAGGGTACCAAACACGAGAAAGGGTACCAAAAGGCGGAGCTAGACGCGCAGCTGAACGCTATTGGTTTACAGAGATACGTCACGAGCTCACGCAACAAGCCAGAATGAAAACAAAGAAGCCGCCATGTTTTCATGCACAGCCGAGAGATTACAGAGATTAATGATATATACATATATCGAGCTGGGCTCAAACGAACCTTGTCGTCGTCTTGATGAACAGCCACAAAGCCAAAAAGAAGAGCAGATTTTACCCTGTGCCCCGTAGTTTTTTACGAGCCAGTCTGAAGCGCGAGCAGTTTGGCTTTCTTGCTTGCGCTCGCCGCGCGTCTATATTTGAAATAACAAACTTCTTGAGCTGATGATAATAACGTGCGCTTGATTATTGACGTGCCTTTGAAACCCGATCCTGTCAGAAACTGACAAACGCGAGAGTGTCACGCCAAAAAACAAAGGAGAAGCCGGAAAAAAGGAGCACATTATTTTTCAGCAAACGTGAACAAACTGCCATGTTTAACTATTATTATTATCACCTTTTGGACTATTATGAACTCTGAATGAGGGAATTACTTTCTAACAAGAGGCTACACGTGCTGCTGAAGATTACAGACACATTTAATTATGAGAGGTTTGCTGACTTTGGGCTGTATTTCGTGTTGTCTAGAACCTAAATAAGGACTAAATGTCTGCTGTGTGTAGTTTTTCTGTAATTGGTAACATATCGGAGACTGTAATGGTCTGTATGTGTTCATATATGTTGCATTTATTTATTTATTTTATATAATCGCAGACGTTACAGTAGGCTATTTCGCACTGTCATTGATCTGCAGTTATAATTAAATCATGTTCATAGAAAAGTTAGTAGTAAACATTTATACAGAAGTATTTGTGTGTAAAGCATCTGTTTTGTGAGAAGTGCTTCTCATATGATATGTGAGCGACCCGTACAGCTTTACTTTAGACATTTTCTCGAGCGAAAATAACGTTGACTGCAACTTTCTGTCGTACACCACGCCCACCAAAAGAGAACCATTGGTACCCTTTTAGCAGTGGAAACGCAAGCCTGATAAAGGTGACCCGTACTGTACTGTACCAGTCAGTGGAAACTAACTATAACACATGCTGCATGAATCTTGAATGAAAGGTGGTCTGGAATTTACGATTAAATATTTTTTATTTCATTTATATTTTATTATGTCTATTATATTTATAAAATATATTAATGTATTTAAATAGAATTATTTTTAATGTATTCTGTTAAAATATTCCCATTTTAAAGGTTAAAATAATGATTATTCATTTTCCTTCGGCTTAGTCCCTTTATTTATCAGGGGTCGCCACAGCGGAATGAACCACCAACTATTCCAGCATATGTTTTACACAGCGGATGCCCTTCCAGCTGCAACCCAGTACTGGGAAAAAATTTATTATTATTTTATATATTATTATAGATAATTTTTTTTACCTAATTATATTTAAAGATTTAATATTTTATAGTCAAATCAAAATGTCCCCAATGTTCAGAGTTAAAATACACATATTCTGTTAAAATAATTAATTTTCAATGTTAAAACATTTTTTTTCTATATAATTATAGGCATTTTTATTCAATTATATTTAAAGATGTAATATGTTATAGTCAAATCTGAATTTTCTTAATGTTCAGAGTTACAATACACTATTTACAGTTTTTCTCAGTGGCTTTGGTGCATTTCTCACAACACTATTTACATTTGCACAACAGTTCATGCATTTCTCAAAACAATTAGTCATTTGTGCACATCATAGTAGCAGTTTCTCATTCCTTCCAACAAATTGCAAATGCTTTTGGACATGCATCAATTGCTTTCATACAACTCTCTGCTGTTTGTAACTTTATCATTTGCTTATGTCATGTCAGTCAAAATTAACTAAACTTGTGGATGCTGAATAGTCATTCCATATAAAACTAATAGTCCTCATTTCATCATCTGAGTCATTACATACACAAATGTTGAACTAGTGGTCAAAATCTGTCAAGCTAATGTTATAAAAAATGTTAAATCTTTTTTTTTTTTCCTAAAAATGTCTTCTAAATTGAGCAATTTGATGAATGATTTACAGACCTGTAGGTTTAAATGTAATATCATAATGTAATGTCTAAAATGTAATATCTTTTAAGATCATTCATTCATTCATTTTTTTTTTGGCTTAGTCCCTTTATTATTCTGAGTTCGCCACAGCGGAATGAACCGCCAACTTATCCAGAGTATGTTTTATGCAGCGGATGCCCTTACAGCTGCAACCCATCACTGGAAAACATTCATGCAGACTCATTCACACACAAACACTACGGACAATTTAGGCTACCCGATTACCCTATAGCGCATGTCTTTGGACTTGTGGGGGAAACCGGAACACCCGGAGGAAACCCACGCCAACACGGGGAGAACATGCAAACTCCACACAGAGGCTCGAACCAGCGACCTTCTTGCTGTGAGGTGAATGTGCTACCCATTTAATGTAGCTGAATAATATTATAACTGAATATATTTATTATTTTTTACATTTATGTTTTATTATTTCTATTATTAAAAGTTTATTATTTTTTCTGTTAAAAAATTCATATTATAAAGGTAAAAATAAGTTTGATTTTTCTATATTATTATAGTTTTTCATTTTATATAGTATTATATAATTTAATAACTAAATTCTAACATCTTGAAAGTTACATTTATATAATTATTTCATTTCTAATTATAGTTAATTTCTAAATTATAGTAATACTAAGAGTTAATGTAGCTGAATAATATTATAACTTAATTTATTTATTATTTTAATTTATATAAATGAATACATTGATTATTATATCTGTTTCTTTTTATATATTATATTATATTATATTATATTATATTATATTATATTATATTATATTATATATTCAGACCAGAAAGCTCTTAATATTAATGTGATTAGCAGGTCAACAGGGAATTATCATATCAAAATAAACATGCATTCATTTATATCAGATACTATCAAGCAGAGTAATTATTATTATTATGACGTCAAACATAATACAGTTTACTTGATTTAACCGCAGACTGGTGTGTTGTTCTGCACGAACTCTACCGTTAATAAACACCTGCTGATTCACACAGTACTCGATTCAGAATGATCAATCGCCATATTTAATCTGTGTGAGAGTATAAACTGTAACAAATATAATGAGAATAAATACGTGAAGAAACTTACCTTTATTAAAATGATAATCGAGCGAACAGTGCGAGATATTCGCTCTATCTTCGGTTACACGCAGACTGATGACGCACCAACAACAAGCGCAAAACTTCACCATGGCAACGTCTTAAAGGGGCAGCAGCACTTTTTTATGTCAGCCCTTCGAGAAGCATGTCTTGCATGTTTGCATCTATCTATCTATCTATCTATCTATCTATCTATCTATCTATCTATCTATCTATCTATCTATCTATCTATCTATCTATCTATCTATCTATCTATCTATCTATCTATCTATCTATCTATCTATCTATCTATCTATCTATCTATCTATCTATCTTATTGTAGTCTTTTGTATTGTTTTTACAGTTTTTCTCAGTGGTTTTGGTGCATTTCTCACAACACTATTTACATTTGCACAACAGTTCATGCATTTCTCAAAACAATTAGTACAAACTGCAAAACCGAGTTGATAACCTGCAAAAGCGTGTCACTTGCTCAAAATGGAGAGCTCATTCCTCAAACGCAAGTATTCATGTCAATGAAAGTGTCAGTGTCATCAAAATGAAAAGTCCTGACACCATTGTTTATGAACAAGATAGTCAAATGGCTTTGTCATGTTTTCATTATGACACTTTACTCTGTACATTATTTCTAATGCAAAAAAGTCAGATTTTGGTGACACTTCCTGAAAATGCTCCAGACAGCACCTATATACTATCTGCACAACCCTTTGAAAACTACAGTAAAGTTAGACATCACTGCATTTAGTGAGGTATCTGAGTACAAGACACTGAATATGTGTGTTTCACATGTTTACTGCATTTGCTCTTTACTATTCTAATTTATTCACAGCATTGTGCAAAAGAATAAACACACCCTTATTTACAACAAACATAAACTTCCTCTGGGTAGAGCTGTGCACAACTGTAAACAATACTGCAGTACATACTGGAACTGAACCTACAACATACACAGGTCTGTAAATCATTCATCAAATTGTTCAATTTAGGAGACATTTTCAGGAAAAAAAAAGATTTAACATTTTTTATAACATTAGCTTGACAGATTTTGACAACTAGTTCAACATTTGTGTATGTAATGACTCCAGTAATGAAATGAGCACTATTAGTTTTATATGGAATGACTATTCAGCATCCACAAGTTTAGTTCATTTTGACTGACATGACATAAGCAAATGATAATGTTATAAACAGCAGAGAGTTGTATGAAAGCAATTGATGCATGTCCAAAAGCATTTGCAGTTTGTTGGAAGGAATGAGAAACTGCTACTATGATGTGCACAAATGACTAATTGTTTTGAGAAATGCATTAACTGTTGTGCAAATGTAAATAGTGTTGTGAGAAATGCACCAAAGCCACTGAGAAAAACTGTAACAAACAATATATTCTAACATGTTTGAGGTCAGTTTGCAGATAAAATAGCCAAACAATGAATGAGATGTTTTCACAGACAAAATAAGAGTTGCGAAATAAAGTTAAACATTAGCCTGATTTACGTAACCTAGGAGTAAAGAGGATACCTAAAATTAATATAATTAACATGCAATACATTATAAGATTTTGAGGTCATTTTGCAGATAAAATAGCTAAACAATGAGATGTTTTCACAGAGAAATAAGAGTTGAAAATTAAAGTTAAACATATAGGCTATAGTATACATTGATTTACAGTTGAAGTCAGAATTATAAACCCCCCTTTGATTTTTTTCTTTTTTAAATATTTCCCAAATGATGTTTAATAGAGCAAGGAATTTTTCACAGTATGTCTGATAATTTTTTTTCTTCTGGAGAAAGTCTTATTTGTTTTATTTCGGCTAGAATAAAAGCAGTTTTCAATTTTTTAAAGCCATTTTAAGGTCAAAATTATTAGCCCCTTTAAGCAAATTTTTTTTTCGATAGCCTACAGAACAAACTATTGTTATACAATAACCTGCCTAATTACCCTAACCTGCCTAGTTAACCTAATTAACCTAGTTAAGCCTTTAAATGTCACTTTAAGCTGTATAGAAGTGTCTAGAAAAATATCTAGTAAAATATTATTTACTGTCATCATGAGATAAAATAAATCAGTTATTAGAGATGAGTTATTGAAACTATTATGTTTAGAAATTTGTTGAAAAAAATCTTCTCTCTGTGAAACAGAAATTGGGGAAAAAAATTAACAGGGGGGCTTATAAATCTGACTTCAACTGTACATAGGAGAAAAGAGGATACCTAAAAAAATAATAATATATATATATATATAATTAACATGCAATATATTATAACATTTTTGAGGTCAGTTTGCAAAATAATTAACTAAAACATAAGTTTTCACAAACAAATAAGAGTTGCGAAATAAAGTTAAACAGTATATACAGTTGCAATCAGAATTATTCAACCCCCTGATTTATTAGCCCCCCTGTTTATTTTTTTCCCCAATTTTTGTTTAACGGAGAGAAGATTTTTTCAACTCATTTCTCAAAATAATAGTTTTAATAACTCATCTCTAATCACTGATTTATTTTATCTTTGCCATGATGACAGTAAACAATATTTGACTAGATATTTTTCTAGACACTTCTATAGAGCTTAAAGTGACATTTAAAGGCTTAACTAGGTTAATTAGGTTAACTAGGCAGGTTAGGGTAATTAGGCAAGTTATTGTATAATGATGGTTTGTTCTGTAGACTATTGAATAAATATATAGCTTAAAGGGGCTAATAATTTTGACCTTAAAATGGGTTTTAAAAAATTAAAAACTGCTTTTATTCTAGCCGAAATAAAACAAATAAGATTTTCTCCAGAAGAAAAAATATTATCAGACATACTGTGAAAATTTCCTTGCTCTGTTAAACATCATTTGGGAAATATTTAAAAAAGAAAAGAAATTCAAAGGGGGTTGAATAATTCTGATTGCAACTGTACATTGATTTACGTATAGGAGTAAATTCAATTCAATTCAATTCATCTTTATTTGTATAGCGCTTATACAATGTAGATTGTGTCAAAGCAGCTTCACATGGAAGATTATAGTGAATTGAAACAGTGTCAGTTCAGTTCAGTTTTCAGAGATTGAGTTCAGTTCAGTTTAGCTCAGTTCAGTGTGGGTTAATAATCACTACTGAGAGTCCAAACACTGAAGAGCAAATCCATCGATGCGCAGCTCTACAGATCCCGAACCATGCAAGCCAGTGGCGACAGCGGCGAGTAAAAACTTCACCAATTGGCGAAAGTGAAGATTTAAAAAACCTCGAGAGAAACCAGGCTCAGTTGGGCACGACCATTTCTCCTGTGGCCAAACGTCTTGTGCAGAGCTGCAGTCTAGGCGCAGGAAGCTGGACCTCAGCGAAGACTCGTCTCTCCTTGGAGCGTCACAGGGGTCAGTCTCAGGCTCTCACTCCACGATGACCACCACAGCAGCTGCTCAGGATACGGCCTGGTCCAGAAAACCTTAGGATCATCTCGTCACTGGTCTTGGATCGCATCAGTGGCACTGCATAGTCTGAGGGCCTCGGGATGAGAACCCCCAGGTGGAAATACAGAATAAGGAGAATAATTAGCGTAGCTGCTGTTCATAGTGTATAAAAACAAGAAGCAAAATCCTGTGTGGGGCACATCATGCGTCATACTGCTATGTGCTACACTGAGTGTACGCTTTGCTAAAAAGATAGGTCTTTAATCTAGTTTTGAAGAGCGAGAGTGTGTCTGAGCCTCGGACATTATCAGGAAGGCTATTCCAGAGTTTAGGGGCCATAAATGAGAAGGCTCGACCTCCTTTACTCGACTTTGATATTCTAGGTACTACTAGAAGCCCTGAGTTTTGAGATCTTAAAGAGCGGGTTGGGTTGTAGCGAGACAGGAGGTTGGTTAGATAAACAGGAGCTAGATTATTTAAAGCTTTATAGGTAAGGAGTAATATTTTAAATTCAATACGAAACTTAACAGGCAGCCAGTGTAAGGAGGATAAAATTGGGGTGATATGATCATATTTTCTAGATCTGGTAAGAACTCTGGCAGCTGCATTTTGCACTAGCTGAAGTTTGTTAATGGAGGATGCTGGGCAGCCAGCAAACAGAGCATTACAGTAGTCTAGCCTAGAAGTCATGAAAGCATGGACTAGTTTTTCTGCATCTGATATAGATAGCATACTTCGCAATTTAGCGATATTTCTCAGATGAAAGAAAGCAGTTTTTGTGACATGGGATATATGATTTTCGAATGTTAAATTGCTGTCTAATATCACACCTAGATCTTTTGTATTAGAGCTAACACTAACTTTGTATCCCTCTAATTGCAGGTCGAGTTGTGAGAACTGCTGTGTACAGGAGTAAAGAGTAACTTAACATGCAATATATTATAACATTTTTGAGGTGAGTTTGCAGAAAAACTTGCTAAACAAAGATGTTTTACAGAGAAACAAGAGTTGCGAAATAAAGTTAAACATTATAGGCTATAGACCTTTTTCATGGAACGGCAAATTACCCATTATGCTTTGCGTGTATGCGCAAGGAGAATGCTAAGAACTTCCGGTCGGCAGCTGATGCGTGGAAACGGTCACATTTAGACAGCTTTGAAACGATAGTTTTAATCTATTTTACCTGCTTTTATCATCTTTGAACTAATACTGTTGTCGATCAGCGTCACCTCCTGGACTGATTATTTTTAAAAAAAAATGTGATCTAATACGATGGCTGAGGCATTTTTCTCTCGTTGACAGACGGCATCTTCTGCCGTTTAAATGAAGCCTCGACATTGCTAAAGTCAACAGTTTCTCTTTCTTTCAGATATATAACTAGTCTAGCCCAAACATAGTTCACCAAAATGTTTGACACACACACGTAGCCTGCTGTACTCTCCCACTAATAGGCATGGGACGATAACAGTTTTCAAGGTATACCGTGGTTTGGAAAAGTCAAGGTTATCAAACCGCCAAAATTTTCTCTAATACCGTTCCTAAGGTATGTGTAAGATTTTTTTTATTTACATTTTTTTTTACAACCAGCAGAAAAGATATCCAAAGATGCCATTTAAAATTTGTGTTTTTGAAACTAATGAAGACCGCAGAAGTCAATGATTCATTTTCATTATTTAGCCTGACACGTTTACTGCTCCAAAATATTATAAATGTTTCTCAAAATAAAATATATTGTGTTCAAAGGGGAAAAAACTTTTAGTTTTTTTACCCAGACATTTAAAAAGAATATATTTTAGAGCAGTAAGCACAATACCGTGATACCGTGAAACCGTGATATTTTTATCCAAGGTTATCATACCGTCAGGATCTTATACCGGCCCATGCCTACCCACTAACACACTGATTTAATAACTGTGACAAAGTGAAAATAAAGTGACGTTTTGAAATGACAGAAAAACACAAACCGTGGTAAGCACAACACACTAAATGAAACATAAACGGCTCGCGATTAGAATCAACAGCAAATCAGCCAGCAGAGTATCAGTAACAGACTTTTATTGGTCATTTTTATAAATTGCATGACTTACACACCTGTTATGTTTCATGCCAGTAATCTGGGTTTGCTCTATGATGCAGTGAAGTATTGCGTGCGTGTGTGTGTGCTAAAGAGCCGCTGAGCTAACAGCTGACAGGCCGGGGAAACACGCACACACTGTATTTCTGACGGCAGACATGTGAACTAGGAGAACGTTTTTCTCTCGCGCTTGAACCACATCTGACAGATTGTAACGGCTTTAACACACACCTTTCAAAGTTGTGTGTCACCAAATCACTCAGTAATCCACTCAAAACGCTATTGAAACCCATTTTCGGAGCGCAAATTACCAGTTGTAAACACTGTAAACGGAAGTTCTAGCCATTCACCGGAAGATGCTGGTCGCTATGGCGGCCTCCATGCAGCAGCCAAGAAACATAGATATATACACTAGATATCGCATAGGGACCCTGAGCATGCGTCAATAGCGCCGCCACATTGGTACAGTGCTCCTAGGACAAACGTCATTCAACCGCACTAGTCAAGACAGTGTGCCAATGTAAAGATGCTGGACTTTAGCGCTGTGTACGGGTGTAGTAACGAGAAAACAAAGCACAAAGGCATCACATTTCATAGGTAAGATTTAGTTTTTTATGTTTTTGTATGTTATGAACTTTTGTGCTTAACAAGTAATGTTATTGATTATAATACAGTCTCTTACTGCAGTGACCATAAGGCAAAGTAGCATCAACTCGCACTAAATTCTAAGCTTATGCTAGTTTTGTTGAATAAAATAAGCAAACAATGTTATGAAATATGACAAGAAGATGCTGCGCTGCCAGAAACTTGTATTATTGCCGGCTAAGTGAACGAGTCGTTCATAACGGAGATTCATTCACAAACGAATCGCTCCCTCCGTCAGAATGAGAAGTGAAAGCAAGTGAGGGGGTGTGTTTCAGGACACGGATTAGATCAAATTAAACAGGGAAGGAGGGTAATGCATTTCCATGCACACAAACACACGCTCTTTGTCAGGAATGTTCATGCGGTCACATCCATCAATGTAGAAAAGTGATGTAAAATTATAATATTTCGTAATTTAAAAAAATATTTGCATACTGACCACCGGGGAAAACTCCCGATCATAGATATATGTGTATATGTGCATTTCTCTGGCTTTGGATGGCCACAGTCCTCCACTTCACCATGGTCCTGCATTCATTTCAAAGGAGCGCTACCCTGTACTAAAATGGCGGCTCTATTGACGCGTTCCTTCTAATAGACAACAGTAGGGTAGGCGACATCTAGTGTATATATCTATGGCCAAGAAAAAGGTCTATAGGAGAAAAGAGGATACCTAAAAAATAATCTAATTTACACATGCAACATATTCTAACCTTTTTAAAGTCAGTTTGCAGAAAAATTACCTAAACAAATATATGTTTTCACAGACAAATGAGAGTTGCGAAATAAAGTTAAACAGTATAGGCTATACATTAATCTAGAGAGAAAAGATGATACCTAAAAAAATAATATAATTAACACAAACTATATTCTAACATTTTTAGGTCAGAAAAATGAGCAAAACAATGATATGTTTTCACAAAGAAACAAGAGTTGCGAAATAAAGTTAAACATTATAGGCTATACATTGATTTACGTAACCTAGGAGAGGAGGAAAACTGATTATTTATGTTAAAGTATTTTTTTATTCTTTATTGTAAATAGAAAAGGTGCATTTACATATAAAGAAACTTCTTTTAAAAACATTGTTTATATTTATATTTAATGAAAATAAATTGACCCATTTTGGATATAGAAAAATGCCTTTAAATAGTTCTTGAAGAAAAACATTGACACTGTTGAGGTACAAAGGGTCTTGTCACTGTAGTGGTACCTTCATGGATCAAATTTTGTACTCTACCTTTGATGAAGGTACAATATTGTATCTGCAGGTTTTAAAAACCAACTCTGTTCCATAAACAATACAATATGTTCCGGCTCAAAACAGTGGAGATGATAGTGGACTTCAGGAGAAACCCCCCTGCTCTCCCCCACTGAGCATCATGGACAGCATTGTGGCAGCAGTGGAGTCATTCAGGTTCCTGGGCACCACCATCTTTCAGAACCTGAAGTGGGACACTCACATTGACTCCATTGTCAAAAAAGCTCAACAGAGGCTGTACTTTCTTCGTCAGCTGAGGAAGTTCAACCTCCCAAAGGAGCTGCTGAAACAGTTCTACACCTCCATCATTGAATCAGTCATCTGCACATCAATCACTGTCTGGTTTAGCTCAGCTTCCAAATCCGACCTTCGAAGACTACGTTGAATAGTTCGGACTGCTGAGCGAATCATTGGTACAACCCTCCCTACTCTCCAAGAACTGTACTTATCCAGAGTGAGCAGAAGGGCTGCCAAAATCACTCTGGACCCCTCACACCCAGCACACTGCCTGTTTGAACTTTTACCTTCTGGTCGACGCTACAGAGCACTGCGCACCAGAACAGCCCGACACAGAAACATTTTCTTCCCTCAGGCAATCCATCTCATGAACACTTGATGATAATAATTGTGGAACCAACTTCACTACCTGCTATACACTTTTATTTTATTTTATTTTTTTAATATACACACATACACTTATTTAACAACACACTTTACATGCCAATTTGCACATAACAGCTGCACATATTATGTTGTATATAGTAATATAGCTGTACATACACTTGTCAATTTATATATTTGCATTCACTACTTTTAAAAATATATTTATTATCTGTTTTTTAGTCCTGTTTCTGTAATTCTGCTGCGCTGTAGAAGCTGTCACCAAAACAAATTCCTCGTATGTGTGAACATACCTGGCAATAAAGCTCTTTCTGATCTGATTCTGATTCTGATTAAAAAGGTGCTGCCCCAGTGACAAGGGTTTGTACCTTCTTTAGTACAACATTGTACCATTTTTTTCTGAGAGTGTATAGGTATACACTGATTAGGAGAAAAGAGGATACCTAAAAATAATATAATTGACAAGCAACATATTCTAACATTTTAAAGGTCAGTTTGCAGTAAAATTAAATAAAATTAATAGACAAATTAAAGAGTAAATAGACAAATAGAGTTGCGAAATAAAGATATACATTATAGGCTATACATTGATTTAGGGAGAAAAGAGGATGCCTAAAAATAATATAATTGACATGCAATACATTATAACATGTTTAAGGTCAGTTTGCAGAAAAATTAGCCAAACAATGAAGAGAAACAATAGTTGCCAAATAAAGTTAACCATTATAGGCTATACATTGATTTACATACACTCAAAAATATATATACTGTATATATATTTTTTGCTCGTTCAAAATACTTATTTAAAATGAGCTGAAACAACACAAATCTTGAGATTTCATTGGGACAACTTAATTTTTTTTTGTTCAATCCACATTAATTTGTTAAAAGTGTCAAGTTATCTTAATCAATTTGTGTTGGGACAACATGAATGAATTGTGTGGAACCATGCATTTTTTACAATGTAGGAGAAAGGAGGATACCTAACATTACACGCAATGCTAACATGTTTGAGGTCAGTTTGCAGAACAATTAGCCAAACAATGAGATGTTTTCACAGAGAAATAAGAGTTGCAAATTAAAGTTAAACATATACCCCCGGTTTCACAAACAAGGTTTAAGGCTAGTCTTGGATTAAATTGCATGTTTGAGCTGTCTCAACTGAAAATAACTTGCAATGAGATGTCTTAAAATATAGCAGTGTCATTTTTTGTTTACAGGTACACACCAGTAATGTATTTTTCTAAGGCTGTTTTTATAAATGTGGCTTAAATAGCCTTATTTAACTAAAGTCTAGTCCTGGCTTAAGCTAAACCCTGTTTGTGAAACTGGGCCTTAGTCTATAGTATACATTGATTTACATAGGAGAAAAGAGGATACCTAAAAACATATATATAATTAACATGCAATATATTATACATTTTTGAGGTCAGTTTGCAGAATAATTAACTAAAACATAAGTTTTCACAAACAAATAAGAGTTGCGAAATAAAGTTAAACAGTATAGGCTGTACATTAGTCTAGAGAGGAAAGAGGATACCTCAAAAAATAATATAATTAACTATATTCTAACATTTTTAGGTCAGAAAAATGAGCAAAACAATGATATGTTTTCACAAAGAAACAAGAGTTGCGCAATAAAGTTAAATATTATAGGCTATACATTGATTTACGTAACCTAGGAGAAGAGGAAAACGCGGGAGATTGCGCATGCGCGGTTCATGCGCCTCCGCTGCGTTCTCCTTCAGTGTGCCCTCTCGCGCTGTACAGTCCAGAAAACCCGTCAGGAACATCGACACGGCAAAACACGGTAAGCGTTTACTGATTTACCCTGCTGCACCGACACCCATGCTCCATAAAAACACTAATATCCAAACACACGTTTGCATTTTGCGAAGGAATAACGAGTTCTGGTGCTATTTCGGACACACATGCACACACTGGAGCTGTAGTTCTTCAGACAGTTCGGGTTCAAGGCCTAACGACAGCCGTCAGGACACAATAATACTGATTATTATCACACCACATATACACTAATGTACGTTATATTCCTAAATACACACATTTAAATCTTCCTGTTAAGTAATGACACGACTAACGTTAATCAATCCGTGGTTTAACACACACTCAGTGTTTCATCAAGGACACTGATTGTGTTATACCATAATATTACTCGTATAACTTCTATTTTGATTTGTAGAATTTAAATATGTATCTCCTAAGTTGTTTTTACAGTAGCTGTGGTTTATTTCGACGTGTAGAATTAAAACTTTATATCGCTGAAGCCTCATTGATCAGCGCTTTACTGTAACGGTGTTTCTCTGAGGTGATCTTTAAATGATAACGGACTGTATTCTTCCGCGCGCTCCCTATGATGTAACCGTCGGAAATAAACCAATAAACCCAGATAACTGCTAATTGATAGTGATAATTAATCTTTAGGGTATAAAGCTGCTCCCGTTATTCGTGATCTGGGCGTTGTGCGTCGCGTCACGTCAGTCATGCGCGGTGCTTGTGCAGCTTTCAGCGACTTTCTCTCTTATTGTGTGTGTGTGTGTGGTTTGGGATGGCAGCTGTTACCCAAATTAAACTAAAAGCATGGTAAAATCCGCTATAAACAGACTCAGGTTTTAGGTATGTGCAAAATAGGGGATGTTTACCATGTTCGGCATGCACAGTGACGTCTGCTATTGTTCTCTGCCATTGTCATTGGTTTCCTCTACATTATGAACAAGTGTTTTGGTCACTTTAGAGTCTATTGTTAAATTATATATTGATCAATTGTAATATTAGTGTATATCAAATGTTATAATTTAACATTATAGAAACATATGTAACTATAGTGGGCTAAAATTGTACTTTGGGACAGAAAAAAACACTGAATCATTAGTTAATGTTTGTTTATTTGATGAGAAAGAAACAGCAAAGCAAGCTCAAGCACAACTGAATGTGAACAAAACATGGTTTAAAGTTAGCCAGCTGAAATATATAGTCCCAGTGATCTCTTTTTGTGTGAGTAGTATATATATTTAACAGTGTACAATATATATGGATGTGTGTGTTGATTGTTTTGTGATGCAAACAATTATAGGGAAGATGATATTATAAGAGTTATTTGCACTTTTCTGCTTCATCAATAATTTATTTACTAATAAATGGCACCATCTGGCGGGTCCTTGCTGCAAAACACCAGTCAGTTAGTTTAAACAATGTGCATTCAGTAAAGAATGACCACAGATTAAATAAATTATTTATTGTATTAGTTGCATTATTAATTTTACAGCTGTTCAATTTGTATGTAGGCAGTATATTATTTTAATTTCACTTTAATTTTAGTAACACTTTATTGTGATTGTGGCCAAAAGCTGATATTAAACAATAAAGTAAAAAATATTAGGTTCTGGAAATTCATTATAGAATAATAATTTTAAAATATTGATAGCTGAATAGATAGGCAGATTGAAAGATCTATCTATCTATCTATCTATCTATCTATCTATCTATCTATCTATCTATCTATCTATCTATCTATCTATCTATCTATCTATCTATCTATCTATCTATCTATCTATCTATCTATGTAGTCTTTTGTATTGTTTTTAAATATTTGATATAATCACATATCTATGATATTACTATAAATATGATAACAAGACTAGTAGTAGTATTATTAATAAGCAGGGTTCCACACAATTCATTCATGTTGTCCCAACACAAATTGATTAAGTTAACTTGACACTTTTAACATATTAATGTGGATTGAACATAAAAAAATTAAGTTGTCCCAATGAAATCTCAAGAATTGTGTTGTTTCAGATTATTTTAAATAAGTAGTTTGAACGAGCAAAAATAATTTTTTGATTAAGTGTAAACGCTATAAACTGTCAATGCTAAATATACCATATATTTATACATCTGTTACTCACTAGGGATGCAACGATTATAGATTTTGGCTGTACGATTATAGTCTAAGAAATAATCACGGTTTCACGGTTATCACAATTATTATGCATTTATTAATTTTAAAACACTGCTACTTTAGAAAATCACATGAAAACTCCTTATATTTTAAAGTGTTATTTATTGCTGCTCAGTAACCAGTACAGCACATAATAATATTAAAAACAAACAATAGTCCATGTCTCACTTTGTGCGTAAAAATAAGTAAAATTTTTGACATTTAAACATACTTAATTTTTACACTGTAAATAAATGACAGAAAAATTAATAAATCAATAAAAAAATAGCCTTTGTCTAATGCAGGGCTTGAAATTAACATTTTTACTTGGCACCACTGGTGCTCCCAACTTCAAAAATTTTAGGAGCATCATAAAAAAAAATTGGGAGCACCCACCAAAAATGAATGAGCACCACTGCAAATGGTATATTAACAGATTTATTGCAATTGAAAACAGCATCAATCAGGACTAACAAAAACCAGAAACAACTAACTAATTCTGTTATGACTTATTGATATTTGTGCAATAATTCCAAAATAAATGTCTAATAATTATAAAATATTAATGATGTCGATGATGACAATAATACTAACAATGAATTACATTATCATGCTGTCCTGAATGTGCTTGAATGTGAGTTATCTGCTATAAAAAGTCCTAATGTTACTTTATGAGAAAAATCTATGGTCTGCATCAAACAAAAATGAAGCATTGCAGTAAGAAATATGCATTATGCACTATTGTTTTTATACACATGTCAATATAATAACCAGAAAGATCGGACAAAAGAAAGAAAGAAGTCTCACTTCTACCACTCTTTAAAGGTTTTGGTTTGTGTCATTTTAAATGCTCAGTCTCATTATGCGCTGATTTTCAGTTTTCTGTGTTTGTGGAAAAGCAGGCGAGTCAGCCGACCCAATATATGACCGGCACAGAGCAGGATTCTCGCGATGAACACCTGCACAGTATTCTTTGTCATGAGCCAAAGTTTCAGTTTAAACTTAGTAAAGTCAAGCTTCTTTGGCAAAGCGATCTATACACTGTTAGATTGTACATTTAGCGTCCATTTGTGCTGAACACGCAGAGAATCCAACGCATCGAGATTCGGGCCATTAAACAGCTGATCCACCGAGTCTTTCAGCACGCTCTCTGAAATCACTGGATTGATCTCGGCTGGCGGATCAACATTCACCGCATGATCCTCTCATCGGCGCCAATAATTCTAACTTTAAGTGGGTTTGCCAACTTGTGTACTTTTCAGTGCTTCTTCCTCAAACTTCAGCCGTTTGCAGTTCCCGCGGTCACAAACGCCACCATCTCAACTAGTGCGGCTGAAAAGCGTGAGCGCATTGCATCGCGTGCGCGTCCCTCCTTTGGAAATAATGAACTTGCACAAGCTAGCCTTAGTTAATAGCCTCAGTCATAGTTAATCCAGTGTGCGTGGTTATTAGTCTCCGTGTACAAACTAGCGCACAGCTGGCATAACTTTGTTTAGTTGCTGCAGTTTTGTTCTGTGCAGAAACGCGGTGTTGAGAAGCCTTTACGATTAATTAACCGTGACGAATTAAAGCGCGGTTAATAGTGAAACCGGTTAATCGTTGCATCCCTATTACTCACATGTACTATTTAATTCAACAAACCTTTAATTAGGTTAGTTTTAGGTTAATACATTTTTAAACTAAATTTGAAACCTAATACAACTGGCATAAGCACAGAAATAATATAAAAATGCACACATGCTTGCACACAAAAAACTGGAAATGATCTAGCGAAATAAAAAACGTCAAAAAATTAGTACAGCCAAATTAATATATTGGGGAAAAATATTAAACAAAATTTTAATAAACAGGAAAAATCGAGAGAAACATAAAAAATCTAATTTAGTTGAATTTTTTGCAATAAATCGTTTGAATTTAAATGTATTATTTTCTATTTCTAAAGATATTCGGTGAGCAAACTCTTATTTTTTAATGAATATAAATATTATATTAAACCCACCAAATTATTGGCAATATTCACTGGGAAATGGCCAAAAATATTCATTTTCAAAATTGGGTATACTTATTTTTGCTGAGCACTATACAATACAATATAATATAATATAATATAATATAATATAATATAATATAATATAATATAATATAATATTATATAATATAATATAATATAATATAATATAATATAATATAATATAATTACAGTGCAAATATATCTAAAATTAATACAAATAACATGCAATATATTCTAACATTTGAGGTTAGTTTGCAGAAAAATTAAATGATATGTCATTATCTGTCTGTCTGTCTGTCCGTCCGTCCGTCCATCTATCTATCCATCTATCTATCCATCTATCTATCTATCTATCTATCTATCTATCTATCTATCTATCTATCTATCTATCTATCTATCTATCTATCTATCTATCTATCTATCTATCTATCTATCTATCTATCTATCTATCTATCTATCTATCTATCTATCTATCTATCCATCCATCTAGCTGTCTAGCTGTCTGTCCGTATCTATCTATCTCCTTTTAATATGATATCTATCTATCACAGTGCAAATATGTATTCATACTAGGACTGCACAATATATCCTTTTAGCATCAATATCGCAATGTGTGAATCCGCAATATTCACATCGCAAGACATGCAATGTGGAGTCAGGACTATAGTTGACCAGAACACATGAGAATTTTAGAGTCATTTCAGTTTAACCATAATAAAGTGAAAGTTTTCGAATTGCAGCCCCGTGTAAACGTTTTAAGCGAGTTTAAAGCATGTGGGCTTTCCCTTTGTAGCTTTAACAAAGATTAATTGCGTTTAATTATTTATAAAATGAAAACCATACAGCTTTATTGTACATTTGATTAGTTTATTTGTTACTGAATACTATTAGACTGCTTCATTTGTATTTTCGCTCTACTGTTTTTATCTATGCTTGTAATTTGTTTATTACACTTTATGTAGATGCACTCCCCTACAAAATCATTCTAATCAATCAATAAAAAAAACGTGTATGAAATATCGCAATATAAATCGCAGAAAATGAAAATATCGCAAGATTTTGACAATATCATGCAGCCCTAATTGATACAATGTAATTAGAATAAATGTTTAGCAAAAATATTTGCAATCTGACTACACTTGTAGAACTTATTATTTTTTATACATTAATACATAGGATTCTATTATATAGATGTAAGGGTCTTAAAACATGTTTTGCGGAATTAATATTTGCATTAGTTAGTCTTTTGCAATAGATTGTAACTGACTTTATTCAGTTTATTCAGTATTTATTATTTAATTTATTCTTGATTGATGAGGTTGTGGCACTGGACAGACCGTGAGAACTGTGCATTAGTAAATGGCAATAAATAGCAAGTGGCTTTTAAAATTGCATTAATTGTTTGTCTTTTTCTTGGCAAATACAGCAGTGGTCCGATCAGCATAGATGCAAAAGTCTGATAATAGAAGCTAATCGCATGATCTCAACATGGTGACCACCATGAGATATACATTTATAAAAAATAAAAAAACTATGAGTTGTCATCTTATGCATATAGTGCATTAAAATAATTTATTTTAATCGCATCCCCCCAAAAAATTATCTACTTAAAAAAATAAACTTTTTATCAAATGTATACATGCATGCCTGTATTTAACAAATATACACATTCATGTATGTTTAATTGTTTTGTTTCTTATACAGTATTGTTATATAAAATATATTTAATACAAATTATACTAATATCTAAATATGCAGTTTTGTACTGTATATTTGACACATTCTTGCATATTATTTCATATCATAAATGTACACATATGAAATGTAATTACATATGGAAGAACATATATGTACCTGCACGCTGTTAGAGTGTTGAGTGTTAAGGAAAATATGTCCCATTTCGTCTCTCTTCACATGGAGCCGCAGTGTAAGTTGGATCTATATTTAGCATGCGTGTCTATGGCTCTGGGGGCAGGGGACACATTTACTAAAGATGCTGCTTCAGCATACCGTCCATCACCTGTGATCTGCACAATTCACAAGGGCAGATGTTACTAGGGGGGTTTGGAGGGGTTTGACCCCCATAATTAATGCTTTATCCCCCTGATGGACATCAAAACAAGATGTTGGGGGTGTCTGCTATTTATGCAGTGATAAATAGTTAGCACTGATCTGTATTTTAAATAAAAATACTCATTCATTTTCTTTCGGCTTATTCCCTTTATTCATCAGGGGTCGTCACAGCGGAATGAACCGCCAGCATATGTTTCACAGCGGATGCCCTTCCAGCTGCAACCCAGTATTAGGAAACACCCATACACTTTCACATTCACACACATACACTACGGCCAATTTAGTTAATCCAAATCCCCTATAGCGCATATGTTTGGACTGTGGGGGAAACCGGAGCACCCGGAGGAAACCCAACACGGGGAGAACATGCAAACTCCACACAAATATGCCAACTGACCCAGCCGGGACTCGAATCAGCGACCTTCTTGCTGTGAGGTGACAGTGCTATTCACTGAGCCACCATGTCGCCCCTAAATAATAATATTATAAATAAAAATAATAGATAATAAATACACCCCAATAATGCCCCAATACTGTGAAAACATGATTGCTCCCAGTGGGGAAAATAGTAGGTAGATTTACAGTAGCCCGTGTTCAGAAAACACTTTACATGTAAAATTGATGTTTGTATTTACACACAGCCTAAAAGTAAAGTCAAATTAGACTCATGGTGAGATTTTAATTACTCTCATCACACATGAAGGTTTACCAGTAAGCGTGATCTTTCATAATCATCAATTTATCATCCAAATGTGCAAACTTGTCAGTTAACATCAAAAAATATGTTGTCTTTGAGGCTACGTTTACATGACGATTTAGCAAAAAAAAAAAAAAATAGAAATGTTTTTCCATTGCATTTTAAAGAAGTTTCCTATTTACATGACAACGTTTTTAAAACAATCTGCATTTATAGCATAGACAGAATTTCGCAAGCTCAAACTCTAGTGTGACTTTAGCTTAAAGCTGAAAGACGAGAAAGGAAAATCACAACAGCCAATAAGAATCAGAATTTCTGCCAAGGTTTTCAGTCATTTGTGGTGTTTTAAAGTCTAAATCTTTGCACATTTATATAGTTTTTTAGATTTAGAATCATAAATTTAATTAGCTCAGAAAAGTATCTATTGTGATGATAACATGAGTAAAATATATATTTAACAACAGCAACACTCAACAACATTATCACATATTTTCCCAGTATTATGCAGCTCTATTATGAATTCCAGGTTTGTATTTGGCTCTGTCACCTTGAGACTCCTATATGTTGAATTAGCCCATCAGAGGTTACTGTAGGTCAGAATACACCTATTAATACACTGAAAATGTAAATAGGTTTGTTTGATTATTGAATGATGTCATTGTATGCAAACTACTTGAGAAAAAGCTGAACCCTCTGATCTCACACACCTGGTGATGCTGGTCGAGTCCTTCTGTCTTGTAGGTAGTTAGTTTGCTGTGTTTGATGGTGTGTGTGTTTGTATTGTGATCTCTGATCCCAGATCATGTCTGAGAAAGGACACAAGCAGAAAGGAAGCAGTGAAACCTGCCATCACTGCAAGCCAAAGACCTGTGGTGAGTGATGGACAGAGCGGATAGATAGACAGACAGACAAAAAATAGATTGACTAGAGATGGATTAGATTAATTTCAACTTGGATAGATAGATAGATAGATAAATAGACGGATGGATAGATAAATAGATAGACAGACAGACAGATGGAGTTATAAATAGATAGGTGGGTGGATAGAGTAATGAAAGGACAGACAGATAGATAGATAGATAGATAGATAGATAGATAGATAGATAGATAGATAGATAGATAGATAGATAGATAGATAGATAGATAGATAGATAGATAGATAGATAGATAGACAGACAGAGACAGACATACAGACAGACAGATGGAGTTATAAATAGATAGGTGGGTGGATAGAGTAATGAATGGACAGACAGACAGACAGACAGACAGACAGACAGACAGACAGATAGATAGATAGATAGATAGATAGATAGATAGATAGATAGATAGATAGATAGATAGATAGATAGATAGATAGATAGATAGATAGATAGATAGATAGATAGATAGATAGATAGATAGATAGATAAACGGACAGATAGATAGATAGATAGATAGATAGATAGATAGATAGATAGATAGATAGATAGATAGATAGATAGATAGATAGATAGATAGATAGATAGATAGATAGATAGATAGATAGACAGACAGACTGAAATATAGATAGATAGATAGATAGATAGATAGATAGATAGATAGATAGATAGATAGATAGATAGATAGATAGATAGATAGATAGATAGATAGATAGATCATATTAACAGTAAAGCACTTTTCTCAGGTAATGTATCACACATTGTGGTAGAACTCATGCTGAACTCATTGTGTGAGTAGTAGTAGTGTGCCGTACATTCATCAGCTCATTCATGCTCCAGTGTGTGTGTGTAGATCAGTGCAAACGTTGCTCAACACCTGTGCTGCCATGCGTCTTCATTCGTATAGTCATGTGAACGAGCCTGTGCTGTTAGCAGGAGTTTGTGCTGGTATTTGTAGACAGCTGTAAACAAGTTGTGCAACTTACAAGCACAATGTCACACGGCTGATGAGTGTCTGTTACATTTGACGATCTGAAGTGTCTCCTTGTGTCTTTCTGTCCAGCAAACATGGCCGTTCCTCCTGCATACGCTGACCTCGGCAAATCTGCCAAAGACATCTTCAGCAAAGGATATGGTGAGTGTGGCTGAGCAAAGAATACAGTAACTTATATTAACGAATAAACCTTATTGTAAAGTGTGACCCATATAATTACTGATGACATTATTTTATGTCACCCATTTGCATCTATTGATGACACATAGCACAGTTGGACATTACTCTTATAATAGTGTCTGCCAGATCAATCAAGATAATCTAATTATCCGCTTTTCATTATCTAATTGTCTCCTTTCAGGCTTTGGAACTGTTAAGCTGGACCTGAAGACCAAGTCTCAGAGTGGAGTTGTGAGTTGTTTCCTCTTTGTTTCCTCACAAACTGAGCCAATGCTTTATTTATTAGTAAATAAAGCAAATCATAAACCATGCCTTTACCATCTGATGACTTCACTATGCACTTAAACATAAGAGTTATTTTACTTTTCACTCTTGCACCTTTTTAAACTCATGTGTAGTGCTGGGCGATGTAGCTAAATAATTGGGAACACTTTAGTTTAGTACATGAAAGATCTAAGTTTAAAACCGAATGGATTTCTCTCTACGTCTGTTTGTTATAGTTGGGCTTTTAAAAGGATGTTTTATCACCCAGGCCTACTCATGCAGTTCATGTCTGCTTCTGAACATCATCTTGCTAAAGGGAAAACACTCTCCAGATGTTCAGTGTGTTGATTCAGTGACTCAGATGTGTTTGATTCATGTTGTCCATCGCTGCTTTCGTCTTTCCACATGAATCTGAATGTTTGCATCTGTGCTTCTCTTTTCTAATCTACTTGTTTCTGTCTTTCCTGCTTTCTTTACTGGACTTCACTATCAGATGGTAAGACTGGGATGTTTAAAATGGGGAAGTGCATTTGTTTAGTCGTTTCTGACAGCTCAACAGCTCCAATTCTGTTGTCGTACTAACATCAAGAAAGTTTTACAGTGCTGATGGGGAAAGAGATTCACATTTTTCATTTTCATTCATTTATTCATTTTCCTTCGGCTTAGTCCCTTTATTCATTAGGGGTCGACACAGCGGAATAAGCCGCTAACTTATCCAGCATATGTTTTGCACAGCAGATGCCCTTCCAGCCACAACCCAGTACTGGGAAACATCCATACAAATTCATTCACTCACACTACAACCAATTTAGTTTATTCAATTCATGTGTTTGGACTTTTAGGGAAACCGGAGCACCCAGAGGAAACCCACTCGAACACTCGCATTATTTAGTTTAAATATATACAGGGAGTGCAGAATTATTAGGCAAGTTGTATTTTTGAGGATTAATTTTATTATTGAACAACAACCATGTTCTCAATGAACCCAAAAAACTCATTAAAATCAAAGCTGAATATTTTTGGAAGTAGTTTTTAGTTTGTTTTTAGTTTGAGCTATTTTAGGAGGATATCTGTGTGTGCAGGTGACTATTACTGTGCAGAATTATTAGGCAACTTAACAAAAAACAAATATATACCCATTTCAATGATTTATTTTCACCAGTGAAACCAATATAACATCTCAACATTCACAAATATACATTTCTGACATTCAAAAACAAAACAAAAACAAATCAGTGACCAATATAGCCACCTTTCTTTGCAAGGACACTCAAAAGCCTGCCATCCATGGATTCTGTCAGTGTTTGATCTGTTCACCATCAACATTGTGTGCAGCAGCAACCACAGCCTCCCAGACACTGTTCAGAGAGGTGTACTGTTTTCCCTCCTTGTAAATCTCACATTTGATGATGGACCACAGGTTCTCTATGGGGTTCAGATCAGGTTTTTCTTCTTTTAGACCCTTTCTTGCCAGCCAAGCTGTGGAGTACTTGGACGCGTGTGATGGAGCATTGTCCTGCATGAAAATCATGTTTTTCTTGAAGCATACAGACTTCTTCCTGTACCACTGCTTGAAGGTGTCTTCCAGAAACTGGCAGTAGGACTGGGAGTTGAGCTTGACTCCATCCTCAAACCGAAAAGGTCCCACAAGCTCATCTTTGATGATATCAGCCCAAACCAGTACTCTACCTTCACCTTGCTGGCGTCTGAGTCGGACTGGAGCTCTCTGCCCTTTACCGATCCAGCCACGGGCCCGTCCATCTGGCGCATCAAGACTCACTCTCATTTCATCAGTCCATAAAACCTTAGAAAAATCAGTCTTGAGATATTTCTTGGCCCAGTCTTGACGTTTCAGCTTGTGTGTCTTGTTCAGTGGTGGTCGTTTTTCAGCCTTTCTTACCTTGGCCATGTCTCTGAGTATTGCACACCTTGTGCTTTTGGGCACTCCAGTGATGTTGCAGCTCTGAAATATGGCAAAACTGGTGGCAAGTGGCATCTTGGCAGCTGTACGCTTGACTTTTCTCAGTTCATGGGCAGATTATTTTGCGCCTTGGTTTTTCCACACGCTTCTTGCGACCCTGTTGACTATTTTGAATGAAACACTTGAGTGTTCGATGATCACGCTTCAGAAGCTTGGCAATTTTAAGAGTGCTGCATCCCTCTGCAAGATATCTCACTATTTTTGACTTTTCGGAGCCTGTCAAGTCCTTCTTTTGATCCATTTTGCCAAAGGAAAGGAAGTTGCCTAATAATTATGCACACCTGATATAGGGTGTTGATGTCATTAGACCACACCCCTTCTCATTACAGAGATGCACATCACCTAATATGCTTCATTGGTAGTAGGTTTTCGAGCCTATACAGCTTGGAGTAAGACAACATGCATAAAGAGGATGATGTGGTCAAAATACTCATTTGCCTAATAATTCTGCACTGCCTGTATAATATATATATATATATGCACACACACAGAGTCAAGCCCGAAATTATTCATACCCCAGGCAAATTCTGGAAAGGTTTTTGTTCAAATGTAAATAAAAGCTGAGAAATACTTTTTCTTTCACAGTGATGCCTCTTGTATATTGTCGCATATACAATACACAATCGCCACAGCCATATCACCCTGCAGCCCAAGACCGGTTACTCACTGAAGCTAAGCAGGGCTGAGCCTGGTTAGTACCTGGATGGGAGACCACATGGGAAAACTAGGTTGCTGTTGGAAGTGGTGTTAGAGAGGCCAGCAGGTGGCGCTCAACC
Source organism: Danio kyathit (assembly GCA_903798195.1). Classification (NCBI taxonomy): domain Eukaryota; kingdom Metazoa; phylum Chordata; class Actinopteri; order Cypriniformes; family Danionidae; genus Danio; species Danio kyathit. The sequence goes on along the minus strand of LR812526.1, from coordinate 4,948,556 downwards.
TGTGGTCTGTGTGAGTCCTAATGCCCCAGTAAAAGTGAAGGGGACACTACACTGTCAGTGGGCGCCATCTTTTGGATGAGGCATTAAACCGAGGTCCTGACTCTCTGTGGTCATTAAAAATCCCATGGCACTTCTCGTAAAGAGTAGGGGTGTAACCCCGGTGTCCTGGCCAAAGTCCCTCAATCGGCACTTACCCATCATGTTCTCCTAATAATCCCCATCCACTGAATTGGCTCTATCACTGTCTCTTCACTCCACCAATAGCTGGTGTGTGGTGAAGCACTGGCGCCGTTGTCCTGTGGCTGCCGTCGCATCATCCAAGTGGATGCTACACACTGGTGGTGGTGTGGAGAGACTCCCATCATGATTGTAAAGCGCTTTGGGTGTATGGCCATACACTATAAAACTGAATGGAAAACGGAGCTTGTTACAAACCAACTCAGTACCAACTGAATCGGTGAAACCCTCTTAATCAACCCTCCCATAATGATAGAATGATATATCTTTCTCTATTGTTCTTCATATCTTTCTACACCTCTTTTGACTTGCTTTTGTTTCTGTGTGGTTTGTCAGGAGTTCACCACCGGCGGCTCCAGTAACACAGACACTGGAAAGGCTGCTGGAAACCTGGAGACCAAGTATAAAGTGAAGGAACTGGGATTGAGCCTAAACCAGAAGTGGAACACAGATAATGTTTTGACAACCGAAGTGACTCTGGAAGATCAGGTGAGGGTTTCAAACATCTGCATAAAACTATTAAATGCTTATGACTCGTTGCAGAATTGCAGGTTAGTTTCATGCATTTTTCGTTAATTTTCCTTAAACTGTAATGATCAGTAAACAGTGTTGGGCACGCTCTTTTAAAAGAGTAATTCAAGAGTTGACACTTAGCTGATGATTGATTATAAAGCTTGTTTGGCATGCTGTCCCTGGAGAGAGCCCTGAGCTCATAAGATCCTCGAGCCCGGGGCTCCCTCCCATTTGCAAGGCGAGAGGGGAGTTTCCGCTCGAGAACTCCCCTGCTGTAGTAGCTTATGAACAGATAGTGATTGCGCCTAAGAGATAACTTCTTACTAGGAGCTTGTCTATGGGGAAGATTTGGATTAGTCAGTTAACTTAAGTTGCATGTTTTTGGATGGTGGGAGGAAACCGGGGAACCCGGGGGAACCCACGTGAGCATGGGGAGAACGTGTAAACTCCGCACAGAAATGTCGGCTGGCTTGGTAAGGACTAGAACCAATGACGTTCTTGCTGTGAGGCAACAGTGCTAACCTCTGGGCCACCATGCCACCCATCAAATCAAATCACTTTTATTGTCACATCATCAGCAGCCTGTGTGTTATGATGAGTGAAAAGATTAGGTGCTGGCTCCAGACAGTGCAAAATACAGACAGTGTAAATACAGACAGTGCAAAATACAGCAACATACAAAAAAACAAGACAATGTAAAATTGGCAATGTTTCCATTTAGGAAAGGAGGAGGAGTAGGGGTGGAAGGGGGGATTCTTCAAAGCGAAGATGGCTGTTATATGGAACTTAGGGTATTTATAGTGGTTTAGGAATCGTCTGATTGGTGAATCATAAATTGAATAATGCGGGGCCGGCTGCAAGCAATCATAAGCACGTGATCCTCTCGAAATTAGTTTATAAATAAGCTTCACTTAGATATAGTTATTAGTTACTCCTCACAAATAGTAACTGAGATACATCATTATAAAAGTAACTAATTACCAGGTAAATTAACTATTGCGTTACTTTAAAAAAATCTAATTTGTCAAATGACTATAAAATAAATATAAACGCTGTACACTAATCTTCACAATTTTAATGTTGTTGTGGGACAATGTGAGAGACGACTGCAGCATGTCCTCAACTATATATCTAGATAATATTTAGTTTAATTCTGTCTGAGTAATAAGTGTTTGCGGTGGAGAAAAATCAAGTTTTATTTGCTTTGACGTCGGGATTTCGTCTCCTCCTTTGGCAGCAGAGCTCACGTTATCACCTGCGTAGCCACTCATTTTGTGGTGGCATGTGACGATGTGAGGTGCTTCGTTAGATTAGAATTACTAGTCATCGATTCAGAGAGACTCTTTTTTTTTCCTGGGCATAAGTTACACGATACAGAAACATTCTTGCCTTTCACCTCAACGAGGGAAAGGTAGTGCTTATACCTGCTTATACCAAATGCTACCTCTGAACTTTTTTGGATTTGCCATTGTTCTGACTCCTGGTCGTTGGTGTGTGTGACTGACTGTGCGTGTGCTTGTGTGTGAACACCTGCCCTACTCTGCCTCTGATTTTCAAATGATGCAAATGTACTTTAAGCCAATCATCACGTTTTCAGTTAAGCTGCGGTCACACTAGAGTTTGAGCTTGCGAAGTTTTGTCGTATGGCACTGCGAAAAGGGACTGGATTAAACAAGATGATTAGACATTAAAAAAGCGAGCGATTGCTCCATATTTTAAATTTCTTTACAGAGAGGTCATGTTTTGATATTCGAATGGTCTTACGCTGTCATGTGATGCGATTTCGCAGGTTAGAGTTCACCAAGCTTGAACTTTGCACTGCAGCAAACTGCGAAACTTGTCGCACGACCTTGCGGTTCCGGTCTGATGCATTCGCGTGCGTATGAATGAAAGTCTATGGGGAAAAAATCTAGTGTGACCGCAGCTTTACACCACATTCACAGACACACCAATCATCATCACTGGTTGGTTATGTGTCCCGCCCCAGTCCCGATCACACATTTTAGTGTTCTCAATTATAGTAATGCGCATTTCATTGTCAGTAACGGTAATGGGGGAAGCAGTAATTCATTTGATTGCTCGTTGCTGAAAAAAGTATCGCCGTTTATTTAAATTGCCGTTATTCCCATTACTGTCAATAGCAAATGTATAGTTTACAATAAACTAGGTACATTATCAATGTAAAATAATGCAAAAATGCTTCATTGCGAGAGGAAACATTTGATCTTTTTTACAAATTGTTTTTAGCTTCATGTTAAGCTTAATATATCATTAAATCACATTGATTTTGTGCTTTAGCTCCAGATGTTAACCTCAAACCAGATACCACATGGCATGTCTGAAACATAATTTTATGTATTTTCATCATCTTGAAAAAGTAAATGAGAAATTCACTGAAATATGACAGTAACAGTGTTGACAAATAATAAATCTATTGGTGTGTCCTAAACATTTTGTACAAATAATAAGAGAAGAAAAATAACGCGGCTCAATGCCTTCCAGAGTTTACCGCCACATGAAGTGACATCACTTGGAGCAAATCACATGCTCTTTCTATCAGTGCTTTACAGATTGTTCTGCCTTTTTATATTCGATGTAACAGAGTTGACCAGAACACAGAGACAGACAAAAAATTTATTTTTTTATTACTGAAATGACAAAAAATACAGAAAATAGATGTTTTATGCAAATGTTTATTTTACTTAGTAGAAAAAAGACACAAAGATGATGAGAAACTACTTTCATGATTTTCAAATTCATGATAATTGAATCAGAGTGTATGATTCAGGAGATAGTCACTCAAAAATGGGTACAGTGGGTGTCTTTAAAGTAATATTTTGAAGTTAATATTTAAAATGTCCTGAATACACTTACAAACATTCAGGGGTGGACTTAGTGATTTGGGGGCCCTAAGCAGTTCCAGGTATGGGGTTCTAAACTGGGATGTCCAAACTCAGTCCCGGAGGGCCGGTGTCCTGCAGATTTTAGCTCCAACTTGTCTCAACACACCTGCACAGATGTTTTTAGAAAACCTAGTAAGAGCTTGATTAGCTAGCCCAGGTGTGTCCCTCCAGGACCGAGTTTGGGCACCCCATTGTACAGTTAATTAGCCATTTTTGTGATTAGATTTTAATAGTAATAATAATAAAAAAAAAACATTTAAACAAATTTAATTCACAATCCATCAAACTAACCTTTTCACCATTTTCCATATGAATTGAGTAAATTGATTGCTGTAAAAACAGCAGCTGTTTCACTGGGAAATGTTATGTGAACAGGCTCTAGATCTTTTTTTTTTTTCGAATATTTTATTTAAAGTTTTTCACATTTTAAAGAACACACCCCAAATCCCTCCCATGCCAGCAAATAATAGTAAATAAACATATGTGACATGTAAATACATATGCACATGTTCTTCCACAACTGTACAGATACTTAATCATATTCTTCCATGAGTAGTCTATGCCTGCACATATCCACAAGTCCAGTCAAACATCTGTATATGTACATTACATATACAGCATATATACATATGTGCATATATACATCATTAGTACAAATGACAAGAGAAGAGAAAAAAATAAAAGATAAATAAATAAAAAAAAGAAAAGAGATCAATAATAAAAATCGGAAACATGTTTTTGAATATATGAATACCTATACATACCCAATTATTGAAAATTTGTATTTTGTACACATTGCTATGATTCATGAAATCTTCCGCACCACTCAGTTTTCATTGGTCAGTCTGTAGACCAGGGCTATTCAATTGGCGGCTCGCGGGCCAAACCCGGCCCCCGAGGCAATTTGTTCTGGCCCTCCAAATAGTGTGACCAAGACATCAAGAATAAATTTAGTTCAGTCAAAAAACGGCCGCTATAGTTATGAAGTGACGTGCGTCAGTTCAATACAGCATGAGCTGCGCAGAGCGGGAGTCACTTGACAGTGGCGAGAGCAGCCGAATACATTTGAATATGTTTGTAGAAAAGGTCTTTTGTATAATGCATTGATATCGTTATTAGGGATGCAACGATTAACCGATTTCACTATTAATTGCGCTTTAATTCGTCATGGTTAATTAATCGTAAAGGCTTCTCTAAGCTGCATTTCTGCATTTCAAACTGCTGAACAAAGTTACGCAAAGTTGCCAACTGTGCGCTAGTTTAAAGTTCCGAGCTTGTCCACCGAAGCTAATATGCACGCACACTGTAATAACTATAGCCGCGGGCCGTTTCCATATCACGTCTTTCCCGCGCGCAAGTTTGTTATGTCGTAAGAATATATGCCAATATGTGGGCGCAAGCGGAGCAACGCGCTCGCGGCTGTCTGGGTGCACGCAGTAGAAAACATCTCATGCTGTAGCGGTGAGAGTTGTGCTTAGCTTTCAGTGCAATGTAAACAAAAGACATGTTAGACGAACTATTATTAAAATGATTATGTATGTATGAACGCAGATGATAACAACAGTTAATCTAAATATTGGCGCCGACCTTCATAACAATTATTATTATATTATTTTCTCCCGTTCCTCTCTATAAACACACACATAATTAAATTGTGTAGCCCTATAAGCACAGAAAAACCTACAGCATAAAAACTATTACTAATGAAAATGCCTTTTAAAGGTTTTTTAATATTAGTTAGGGATGTCCAGATCTAAATCTTGCTCATATAAAGCTTAAATATACACGTGATAACTGTGAAACCCTGATTATTCTTCACACTATATAATCGTACAACCAAAATCTATAATTGTTGCATCCATAATTGTTATGCAGTTCAAAACAGAACATATGAACGTATCTGAATGTAGAAGAAGCCTACTTCAGCAATACACTGATTTTGTTGTGCTGTGAAATACAACATTTGTTAAAATGTTTGTTAAAAAAAACTTATTGTACAATGCAGTGATGTTATATAGTTTCAAAACACAATATATTAACATTTTAATGTAGACAAATACAACGTGGGTGTCTAAAGGAGCAAAAATACATCATTGGCTCTTATATGCAGTTGTGTCATCATTTATATTGCAAGTCATATCTCTCCGGCCCTTCGTTTGGGATGCTTTTCATGAACTGGCCCCCGTGACAAACTAATTGAATAGCCCTGCTGTAGACATTCAAAAAAGAGCTTCCAAATTTTTGAAAATTTTATTTGGTTTGCCTGCAATCTCATATCTAATCTTTTCCATGTGTAATACATTACAAAACTCTGTAAGCCATGTCTCAAATTTAGGTGTACACTCTTTGTTCCACATCAACAATATTACCTTTTTTGCCATAGTCATTCCATACTGAACTGTCTGGATTTGATCCAAACTACAGTTTTCAAAGAAAGGAGCCCAGCCTAATATTGCAATAAGATGGTCAGGAGGAAAATCAATCTTTAGTACTTCAGAGTAAAAAGAGAACACCTCAGTCCAGAATTTAGACATTTTTGGGCAAAACCAAAATATGTGAGCCAGTGTACCTTGGCTCTAGATCTCTTAACGAGCTCACAGCGCTCATCATCTGACAGGTGTTTCGGCCAGACAGCAGGATCACGGAGGAAGCTGCGTTTCATTGGTTGTCATAATATTTCTACTTTTTTCCCCAAATGTTCTCAAAATTCTCCCTCTTGCACACTCTACCTACTGTACCTCTACTCTGATCGCTGGCAGACTGGTGTCACTAAAATCTCTGTGATTGTGAACAACAGCAGGAAAATAAGAAACGCTCCATTTTAAATTATTTAAAACAGAGAAGCAGCAGATCGGTTTGACTGTACCAGGGAAATATCTCACGCTCGCGGTGCTAAAACATTTGCCGTCAGTATGCAGAGGAATGGTCTGCTCTCAATACTGCAGGTGTGAGAGATGGCTGTGTGGCACTGTGCCGCCTTTGAGTGCTCTGAGGCGGGGGAGAGACCGATGGCATCACCCGCAGTTCGTCACGAAGTGTAACGTTAGAAACGGTACAGCACAGACACATGAGAGTCTCTAAAAATCTCCAGTAACACCTAAAAACATTCGCTAGTCGCTTTTTATGAAAAGTTGTGATAGGGGAGTCTGAAAAGTCGCTATTATATATTTTAAAATCTTTGCCAGAAAAACTAACATGTTGACTTTGTCCGGTTTAAGCGGAGGCCATTGGGATTACAATGTTTCCAGCAGCACTGAATACACGTTCAGACGGTGTGCCTGTAGCGCAAATGCAGATACTTTTTCGCAACCGTGACCAAGAGAGGGTGTCTTGCTCTGCCGCCCGCATTTCTCGGAATGCAGGCTTCTCTACACTGCAGAACTGCACGTTCTCAACTACCAAATATGCTACTCTATTTCTCGTCAACGTCTACTATTTATCACTTTCTCTTTTGTATTTGGCCATTTTTGAAAAGGCTTCTGCGATACCTGGTTGACTAGCTGGGCATTTGTGTTCAAAAGATTACATGACCGGAGCTGGCTCCGCATGTCATGGGTGGCGTGGCTGGGTGACATGACGGCAGATGGCTTTGGAGATTCGACGCGTTTGTCCATTTAACACTTATTTTTTTAAACAAGCCCTACAAATAGCTTTATCCAAATTATTGGTTCGCCTTTTTCATTCGCCACGAATCTAAAATGTTCCCCGATTGGCGATGTAACATTAGGTCAGGGCTCACCAAACTTGTTCCTGGAGGGCCGGTGTCCTGCAGATTTTTGCCCCAACTCTAATCAAACACACCTGAACAAGCTAATCAAGGTCTTACTAGGTATACTTGAAACATCCAGGCAGGTGTGTTGAGGCAAGTTGGAGCTAAACCCTGTAGGGACAACAGCCCTCCAGGACTGGAATTGGTGACCCCTGCATTAGGTTTTCCAACGAAGTTCATGGCTGAACTTGAACTTACTGTATCACATCTAATGTTATATTCATAAATGTAGTACTTTGCAACATAACAGAAAATTTGTGATCTGGAGTGCGTGACGGCACGTACTACCGCCCCGGTGGCGGGGACAACTGCGTTGGCAACTGACCGCAGCTGTGACGCGGTCACTGCCCTACATGCTGCACAGTGTATTGACAGCTAGTATAAAAAGCAATAACTAAGAAATGGTTGGAAGAGAATCTGCCTACCAAAGGAGAGTGGATAGTGTTTGTAAATGATATATTAAATTTAAATAGATTGTTTTCCCTTTTTCTTTCTTTTTTGTAGTACAGAATTATGTTCAAATGTATCAATCATAATGCGCTATATGATGCTATTTATCTTTGTAGCTGACAAAAGGCCTGAAGCTGGGATTGGACACTTCATTTGTTCCTAACACTGGGTATGTGAACTTTTCTTAAAGTTTAATAATAAAAATAGTTACCTTTTATGTAAAAGTAATATTGTTTTCTTGATTATGCAATACAGTTGACACAGAAATTGATTCCAACAATGATTTGATTTCCATCGTTTTTATACTGTACAAACTATATTTTGTACTGCCCTAACCCCACCCTACCCCTAAACCCAACCATCACAGGAAACTGTGTACAGTTTTACTTTCTGAAAAAAACTAATTCTGTGGGATTTATAAGCTTTTTGAGAAATGAGGACATCAGCTATGTCCTCATATTTCACCACCTTCTTGTAATACCTGTGTCATACCTGTGTCATTATACAGATTTGTGTCCTGATATGCCACAAAAACATGTACACACACACACACACACATATGTATGTAATAATGTAATACATTCTACAATTTTAGAAACCAGATATTCAGTATTTACAGTAAATGAATGATTCCCTCAACTTTATAAAATGTTTATAATTTTATTTTATATGAATGAATGTTATATTATATTCATTCATTCATTCATTTTACTTCAGCTAAGTCCCTGATTAATCAGGGGTTGCCACAGTGGAATGAACCGCCAAGTACTTTGACATGTTTTACAAAGTGGATGTTCTTCCAGCCGCAACTCAGTACTGGGAAACACCCATACACTCTTTATTATATTATATTATATTATATTATATTATATTATATTATATTATATTATATTATATTATATTATATTATATTATGTTAGATTAGATTAGATTAGATTATTCGGTCATTTTCTTTTCGGCTTAGTCCCTTTATTAATCCGGGGTCTTCACAGCAGAATGAACCGCCAACTTATCCAGCACGTTTTTACGCAGAGGATGCCCTTCCAGCCAAAACTCATCTCTGGGAAACATCCATACACACTCATTCAGACTCATACACTAGGGACAATTTAGCCTACCCAATTCACCTGTACCGCATGTCTTTGGACTGTGGGAGAAACCGGAGCACCCGGAGGAAACCCACGCGACCTCAGGGAGAACATGCAAACTCCACACAGAAACACCCACTGACCCAGCCGAGGCTCGAACCAGCGACCTTCTTGCTGTGAGGCGACAGCACTACCTACTGCGCCACTGCATCGCCTATATTATATTATATTATATTATATTATATTATATTATATTATATTATATTACATTACATTATCCTTTCACTTGCAGCATTTGCCTTCTGTAAACCGATCCGGGTAAAGTTCATCCCTGTCACCCTGTTTTTTTTTTAGGAAGAAGAGTGCGAAGCTGAAGACGGGCTATAAGCGTGAATACATGAACGTAGGCTGTGATCTAGATTTCGATCTGGCTGGACCGACGGTTCACGCCGCTGCTGTTCTGGGTTATGAAGGCTGGCTGGCCGGGTATCAGATGGCCTTCGACACGGCCAAGTCCAAACTGGCTCAGAACAACTTCGCTCTGGGCTACAAAGCAGGAGACTTCCAGCTACACACCAATGTGTGAGGAAACATTTACATTATTATTAATACTAATATAAAGCCATTAGCAGGGTTCCCATGCTTCTTTGAAAGTGCTTGAATTTCAGATATATGAATTCAAGACCTGGAAAGTACTTAAAAACAAATGTAGGTCCTTAAAAGTGCTTGAATTAAAAATGTATAGTGTTATTTCAACAATTGTACTGTGCTGCTTTCAAAAACTGAACAAAAACCTAAGAAATTCTTCATTTAAAAATCTCAAATTTAAATCTTATACAAGAACTTTGACAAGTAATGCACTTTATCATTATTTCAGAAACTGCATTTGAATATTGCCAGTATAGAATTTAACTTATTGTATTAAAGTTCTTTATAATAAAGTCAATGTTTTTGAAAATGAAACATTCATATCATTACTCTAAGTGAAATGTTAAGTACAAAAAGGACATTCATGGCGTTGTGTGTGTGTATATATATATATATATATATATATATATATTAGTGGTGGGCCGTTACCGGCGTTAACGTGCTGCGTTAACGCGAGACTCTTATCGCGCAATAAAAAAACTATCGCCGTTAATCTATTCTCAAAGTTGGGTGAGAGCTGGGTCTTTTCTACGCAGGCTATGATGACTTTCACCTTGAAAGTTTAGCGCGGATGTATACCTGACCGGTGAGCCGTCTGGGAAAGAAGTGCCCTTCTGAATCAAATCAGCAGGATGCCTGACTTTAACTGCAGTTGAGCAGTTTCACTTTAACTCACGAACATTTCATTCATGCCTTCGTGACAAACTGGGGTATTAGACGCAAATAAATGAGTGAGGACAGGTGAGAGTGTTTAATAACGCACGCCAAATGAGAAGAAAAAAAACTTCCGCATTTCGCGATGTGTGTGTGTGTGTGTTTGTGTGTGTGCGTCTGTGCGGTCCTTTATTGACAGCCGCCTGTGTGGATCTTGTCGGAAAATATGGCGAAAAGTCCTACATGACGGGAATAGTTTGTCAGTATTGCCACTAATATCTGAATACTCCACGTCTCAATTCCATTTCTGTTTAGTTCAGTTATGACTTTAGTCGCATTAAGGTCATCAAAAATCGCTGTTTACATGGTAGACTCTTAATCAGAGTATTGTTTTAATCATATTAAAATCGTATTAAAGTATTGTTGCTTATGTAAACATACTCAATGTTTGACACCGTCAGGGCTCTGTGAACTTGCCTTTGCGAAGCAGCATTCTCTGTATGTACGTACATCAAAAGCAAGTATGAAATAGCTGTTTGGAGTTTATGTAGGCCTACAGCTCAACATTCATGTTCAACTGAATAAACAGTTAGTAAACACAAGTACATCTTATTGAACATCATTTATTTTCATCACCAATTATCATAGTAGAACAGTTTCTCAAGCAGTTTGTGATGCATTTTGGAAACAGGAGATGAGGCCCTGGTCTAATGCGTCACCTGGCATGAGAAACCAGTTCTCAAAGACTTATTATTTGGGTAGCGCACATATTCTGAATGCCTTCGGCAGAATTCAAATGAGCCATTTTAATCTAGATTAATCTAGATTCATTTTGAAATGAATCTAGATTAAAAAAAATTATCTATGCCAACCTATAATATATATGCTGTGGGTATGAATGAAGGTACTCGATTTAAAATTATTATTAGTTATTTAAAAAGTCCTTGAATTTGGTGTACATGAAGGAGTGGGAACCCTGCATGAGTCACTCAGAAATCAGCTCTTACTTCTTTTCATCAAGGTAATGTTTAATAACACAGCAAAAAAGAAGCATTAATGGATGCGTTGAATGAAGAAAAGACAGAAATGAGAAAGTTGGTTTTACAGATTATACATTTAAAGGGATAGTGACAATATCTAAATTTCCCCTTTCACTTGTTTAAACCCCATTTGACTTTCTACTGTTGGGGACAAAAGAAGATATTTTGAAAAATGTTGGAAACATGTAACCATTGACTTCCCGTTTTTTCTAAAATGTACACTGAAGTGTGTTTTGCACATTTATTTATTCATCTGAAGACTTTATTTATAATAAATATCTTTAAAGGCAATATTTAATCTTCAGTACATGCTTATACTTTACAGTGTCATTTTACCTTTTTATATTCGGATTACTTAAAATAAACTTTACAATTTTATTCCTGTCTATATTTTGTTTTATTTTAACTCTAGTTTTATTTATATATTTATATATATTTATGTATTCCACTGTGCTGTTTATGTTTATATTTTAATAGTTTAATTATTTTAATGTAATTATTTAAATATTACTTTTAATATATATATATATATATATATATATATATAAATATATATATATATATATATATATATATATATATATATATATATATATATATATATATATATATATATATATATATATATATATATATATATATATACACACACACACACACAGTTGAAGTCAGAATTATTAGCCCCCTTTAGATTTTTTTTCTACTTTTTAAAATTTTTCCCAAATGATGTTTAACAGAGCAAGGAAATTTTCACAGTATGTCTGATAATATTTTTTCTTCTGGAGAAAGTCTTATTTGTTTTATTTCGGGTAGAATAAAAGCAGATTTTAATTTTTTAAAACTCATATTAAGGTAAAAATTATTACCCCCTTTAAGCTATGTTTTTCAATAGTCTACAGAACAAACCATCATTATACAATAACTTGCCTAATTACTCTAACCTGCCTAGTTAACCTAATTAACCTAGTTAAGCCTTTAAATGTCAAATATTATTTACTGTCATCACGACAAAGATAAAATAAATCAGTTATTAGAGATGAGTTATTAAAACTATTATGATTAGAAATGTGTTGAAAAAAAATCTTCTCTGTTAAACAGAAACTGGGAGAAAAAATAAACGGGCTGATAATTCTGACTTCAACTGTGTGTGTGTGTATATATATATATATATATATATTACAATGCACACAAGCTTACACAAAAAACTGGAACTAATCTAACAAAACAACTTAAGATCACAGTCCAAAAATTTGTACACTTAAATTAATAGGTTGGGGAAAAATATTACACCAACTTTTAATAAACAGTAAAAATCAAGAGAAACATAAAAAAAATCAAATTTAATTGTAGTTATTACAACTATTACAACTATTAATGTATTTTTACATCTTTCAGTTAATGAAAATGGTTTAACTAACTAAAATATTTATTTATTTGTTTACTTTTTTTCCCCAAAGCAACAACATTTTTAATTTAATTGCTAAAAGTTGACATGATTAACTTGCAGCATATAGTCTTTTGGAGGTGACTGTGTTTTCTCTGTGTGTGTGTGTGGGTTGCAGTAATGATGGCACAGAGTTCGGCGGCTCCATCTATCAGAAGGTGAACGGTCAGCTGGAGACGGCGGTCAATCTGGCCTGGACCGCCGGCAGCAACAACACACGCTTCGGCATCGCAGCCAAATACCAGCTAGACAAAGATTCCTCTGTCTCTGTGAGTCTACACACACACACACACACACGCACACAGACACACGGTTCACATCTGTCCTTAACTAATGAGTGTGGAGGATAACAGAGTGTTTCTCTTCAGGCTAAAGTCAACAATGCTAGTCTGGTTGGAGTGGGATACACACAGAGCCTCCGGCCAGGTAAACTACACCTTCATTCTACTCCAAGTCTGCCAGTTTCTCTTTATAGAAAGCGCCAGTGAAGTATAATGATCATCCTGTACTGATGTTGTGTTCAAAACTGAAGCTCAGAAACTTGTGTCTAAAACACATTTCACATTAAAGCACGGTCTGAGCTTGATTTGTTTTGCCGAAAGCCTGTGGCGAAGCTTTGTTTACCTTACAAAGAGTGTGACTACAGTGCAATGCAGAGTGACTACTTCATGATTTCAGTTCAAGTTTTGCCACCAAAATATTTCTTCTTTTAAATATAACAAAACATAATTATTTATTGAATTAATTATTATTATTTTTAGAAACTGTATTAAACATTTTTTTTTTGAACATTGTGTTTATTGTTTTGTTTTTTTTCCTCCAAAGTTAAACACAGAGTACAACAAAATACAGAAGTCAAACCGGATCTTTCATCCCCACACATACTACCCTATACATGTTCCAAACCTTCAACCCATAATGCCACAAATAAGCCAAGAATAAAATACAATAAAAACCATGAATGAAACGTAGAAGAGAATAATAAAAAAAAGTAATAATAAAATAATAAAAAATTAATTAATTAAAAAAATAAAAAAATAAAATAAATAAATAAATAAATAAATAAAATAAAAATAACAGGTCAGATTCTAAGTATTCTGTCCTGTTATACCCAAGTAAGAAATGAAGTTGCCCCAATATTTGACAAATAAGTCTTGCTGCTTTTTTAAACGAAAAGCAATTTTTTCCAAAGGCATATAAGATGACACTTCTTTAATCCACATGAAAGTAGAAGGTGGTTTAGAATCCTTCCATCTCAAAGTTATACGTATTAAACATTTTTAACTGTAAGACTGTAATAACTGTGACTATGAAATACAGGTGTAGATCTGTGACTAGTTCATGTTTTCAGTTTGTGCAGTGCCACTAGAGTATTTATTCTTTAAAATAAAATAAAATACATTTGAAATATTTTTAAAAGATCAATGAAATATTTTATTTATGTTCATTATGAACACCAAATTAACAGCCAATGAAATATAATTATAGCCACAGGTAAATTTATAAATGAAATATATATTCTGACAATTTTTTGATTTCACTTTGTGCACTGCCACTAAATTTATTTTTAAATAAGATAAAAGAATAAAACTGTAATTTAAATAAATTTAAATAATAAAATTCTTTTCATAAAATAATTTTTATGAGCACTGAATTATCTGTGCCTACGAAATATAGTCATAGCCACAGTTGGATTTAGAAATTATTAAAATATTCCTACTATTTCCTGTTTTCAGTTTGTGCATTGCCACTAAAACACATTAAAAACGAATAATATAATAGTAATAATGACCAAAGTAGCATTGCTCTATGGCTATACAGTCACAATATGTTCCGATATGTATTTTGTGATAAACTAAAATCTTTTTTAAATAAAAGAAAACAATATATTCTAAAAATTAAACCTCCCGGTGCGGCATAAAACAGCATTATTTACAGTACTATACAGGGGTTTGACCACTAGATGGCGACACAGAACATTAAATTGAAAAGCTTTAAATGATGAACCCTTTAGTGATACAATTGAGTTGTAGATCAATTGAATATTAGTGTTAAAAAAATTGAAAGAAATTAAAAGAAATTGTTGAATATTTTAAAATATTCAGATTATAAAAATAATTTATTATTATTATTATTAATAGTTTTTATAAATGATTATTAAAGTTTGAATACTTTAATAATTTATTACATTTTAAATAATATTTTTATTTTTAAATATTTAGATTATAAAATAATAATAATTACAATTATTATTATTAATTTGTATAAATGATTATTAAAGTTTGAATACTTAGTTCTCACTATTCATCTCTATATTTTTAATAAATGATTAATATAATTATGACAATTTTTTTATGTTGAATATTTTTTACTATTTTTAAATATTTAGATTATAAAATTATTAATTACAATTGTTTTTATTATTATTTTCACAATTTAATTATTGAAGTTTAAATACTTTGTTTCCACTTTTCATCTCTATATTTTTAATAAATGATTAATACTATGACAATTTTTATGTTGAACATTTTAAATATTTTTAAATATTCAGATTATAAAAATAATAATTGAAACGATGATTATAATTAGTTTTTCTAAATGAATAATAAAGTTTGAATTCTTTCTGTTTCCACTTTTCATCTCTATATTTTTAAATAAATGATTAATATTATTATTAAACAATTTTTGTCGAATATTTTTATTATTTTTAAATATTTTGATTACAAAATAATAATACAATTATTATTATTAGTTTTTATAAATGAGTATTAAAGTTTGAATTTTTTCTGTTCTGCAGGTGTGAAACTCACTCTGTCGGCTCTTATTGATGCCAAAAACTTCAACGCCGGAGGACACAAGGTGGGCATGGGCTTCGAGCTGGAGGTTTAACGACTGACAGGCGAAAGCAGATCGCCATCGATGACGGAAAGTAAAGAAACACCAGGCAGCTGACAGAACCAGCACCTGCAAACACACACGTCGCCCCCTTTTTGTCCCCCTTGTTAACTAATCTGGCCTTAAAATCCCTCCACAGAACCTCTTGACCAATTAGAATCACAAACACCAGTCACATGATCCCAGGCCACACCCATTTTCCTTCACCAGCTTAAACCATGTGACGCCACCATAGACATATCATAGCAGTAATTAAAAGCGTACACGCGTGGCACCACATATCATGTTTTTAAAATTTTATTTAAAACTAGATGAACATTATTGTGTTTCTGAACAGGCGCACATGATTGCGTGCTGATAGTTCATAAGAGACATCTCTCTGGATGCTCTTTCACTGGCGTTTGTACACATTTTTTTTGCCAAACGTGTAATATTTGATCGCACCAGTTCGTTGTCTGTGTTTGTGGGCTGGAGTTATTCCAGAACGGTCCGTGACCTTATTTGTTTTTATCCCCGTACAAAAAAAAAAACTGATTCATGTTAAAAGTGCTCGACTAGAAGAAGAAACTGATGTGGAACTCAATAAAGAGGATTGTTGACTGAGTTTGTCACTTTTTAAATTATTTATAGAAACCAAATCGCTACTTGTGTTTAAAAATTATTCATTTATTCATTTTCCTTCAGCTTACTCCCTTATTTATCAGGGGTCGCCACAGTGGAATGAACCGCCAACTATTCCGACATATATTTTACGTAGGGGATGCCCTTCCAGCTGCAACCCAGTACTGGGAAATACCCATACGCACTCACATTCACAGTTCAAAACATCAGATATGAATGAGTCTGAATGTAGAAGCCTAGCAATGCACTGCTAATGTTGTGCTGTGAAATACAACATTTGAATGTTTGAATTATGTAGTTTCAAAATTCAATATATTAACATTTTAATGTAGAAAAATACAATGTGGGTGTCTAAAGGAGCAAAAATACAACATATGGGCTCTTATTTGCTGTTGTGTCATCACTTATATTGTAAGTCATGTCTCTCTGGCCCTTCGTTTGGGATGCTTTTCATGAACTGGCCCCAATGACAAACTAATTGAATAGCCCTGGCCTACATATTTAATTTCCTTTAAGCGCAAAGTTTCAAAACTATTTCTAAATTCAGTTCTAATTTTCAGCAAATGAATAAATGACCAAAAACAACGAAGTGTGGTCAAAAAAATGGAGTTATATCCAAACACACGTCCTGTTCTTATGCCCCATATGGTGATGCAGATGTCTCCAAAACCCGACAGATGGACAAATCTACACTTGTTTTTATTAAAACAAATATAAATCTGCATATAATTAATAATACTGCTAATAAGGATAACATTATACAAATGCAGATTGTCATAAATAAACTGAAAAAAGCTCCCCGAGATGAGGTAGGGAGGCAGTGGTGTTTATATTTATGTAGAAAATAGTCATTTTTGTATCATTTTAACCCTTTAATTGTTTTCATCTGTAAAGATATTTGTGTATTGCTGTATATCCTGTGTGTATTCAGCAATGTGTAAGTGTTTGGACCCGCATAGGTGCATAACTAATGCGCTCAGCACTGGACTTTAGAGCAGCTTTTGGTTGGTCAATGGTGCGGTCTATTTCAGTTCCTCAAAATAGCAACATGCCAACAATGCGCCTTAACACACCTCCTTTATAGACCAGCACACCCATGAGTCCACAAAAAGGCGCAAATGAATTTGCTATTTAAACAACGTGGCATAAAACGTGAAAAGTAGGGTTGCGCTGGTCTCAAAATAGCAACAAATCACACAAAACATGTCTTGCGCCTTACTGACGTGAGTACGATAGGGCCCCAAATGTTTCAAATTTCATTAAATGACATAAACAAAAACAGTTGGATACATTGCTCCATTTATTGTATGTAAAAACTTTGTTTGTGCTCCTAGGTGAGAACAAATAATTAAAACAAAACATAATAAATGTGAATTAACTTTAGTTTATATGTATGTACTGAAGATTCAAGAAACTAAATGACAACAGAAAATATACATATTTAAAACAGTACATTTTAAGACCTGGGGCCTGTTTCAGAAAGGAGGTTAAGTGAAAACTCAGAGTATGTTAACCCTGAAATTCTGGGTTTTCCGTTTCAAAATGGCAGGTTTGTCACACTCGAGAAAGCAGGGTAAGTCAAACCTGTTTCTGAAAGAGAGGTAACTTTAACTCAGAGTCAGTTACCGTGGTAACTTACTCTGTGAACCTAACCTGGTCAGGAGCAGGTTTTAATCTCTAAACTCAGAGTTTCTGTAGGTCTGCTCCACTTTTTTAAAGACGAAGCGGTATTTCTCACCTTAGACTTACGTTTCCACACACCATTTTGGATATGCGCATAAAAAATTGGTTAATGGAAACACCAAGATGCACATAACTTTTGAAAATATGCATAATAAACATGCGCATAATAACTGAGTAGGAGAAACTTTTTATTCGATAAGAAAAGATGCGCGTACACTAAGATGGAAACACTTTTACTGAACAAATTCCAGTATACGCATTAAAAAGGTTTGTTATAAGAGATCATATGATGATGAAAATGTGTGTGAATGGACAAACCATGTTGAGCACACTGTAAAACATCTGAACATCTGAAATGTTGTTTTGGTCATTCTAAAATGCCGTAACCGTTTCAGTATTGATATATTATTAATTACCTCCAGAGAGTCTGCAGCGTGTCAAGAGCGTCTGTTCTCCGCGTCTCATGCGCGTCTCAAACGTCACCACGCGTTCATTGTGTGTCTGCATTGTCTTCTGAGGCACAAGTCATTTATTAAATAATGAACAAGTTCACGCAACTTCTTCTACCGCAGTAAATTCAGTTTTTACTGTTGATATTTAGCAGTTAATCAGGAAGTGACAATTTTGTTCTCTTTGACTGGTTGGATGGAAACGCTGCTTTATTCGCACATCTTTTATGCGATAATCCAGTTTTGCAAATAAATTTAATTCGCATTTTTGTATGGAAACATACACTGTAAAAAATCCAACTTACAAATTGTTAACTCAGTTTAAAATTGTAAGTTAGGTAGACATTTTTAAGCTCAGAGTTAAATTTACTCATAAAATGATCTAACTGCATGTTTGGAACTGTTTGTTCAATGAAAGTAAAATATTGAGTTGAGGAGACTTTAAATTTTTATTTCTCCATATGTTCAAAAAATAAAAAGTTGAGTTAACTTTAAATTTTAAAGCAACCGGCTGCAAATAAATTTTGAGTTTATTAAGCTTCAGTGTTTGAAGTTGTGCCAAATTATTCCGTAAAGTATACTTGACTTAAACCTTTTCGGTCAACTTAAAAAATTAATTTGGCACAACTTCAACCATTGAAGCTTATTAAACTCAAAATTTCTTTGCAGCCGGTTGCTTTAAAATTGAAAGTTAACTCAACTTTTTATTTCTTACAGTGTAGCTAATACATTTCAGTCACACAAAGAACAAAGTCACGTACGAGAATAGCTTGTCCTTTTTTAATAATTAATTAGCTTAAATTCACTGACCTTCCACTGGCACATGTAACGTTACTAACTAGATTAATGGGATTATTACTCCTTCTAAAAACAATTTATTTTAGTTCTGCTCACATTATAAATGTCATATCATCCTCTACCACTCGAACAATAAAAAAGGCAGACACACAAGTGCACTTAAATCTATTAAAACTGATCAATGTGTGCAAAAGTGAGAACCTTAAATTAAACATTTCCACTAAATATTAAGCTAAGGCTATCTGCATTCTTGTTTTGTCAAATTTGTTGTAGAAATGCACTAGTCTATTTTATGTAATTTAATGCAATTACATCTGAAATAACTTTAAAATTATGGCCAATAAATGTAACACATTACATTACTTTTTTATTATACTTAATTATTTAAATACTTTAAATGTAAACCTGCACATTAACTTAAGCAGCTATGTTTTCCCACGCTAACTGTCTCTGTCTCACTGATGCAGTGGTGTTGCTTTTTTAAATATATGCTCATATTAGCTATAACTTTGCATGAGCACATCAAATTCAGCTGGAGAACTCGTAATATCTGCGCTCCATTGATAATGCCTTTTTATAGTTGCGGTGTGCGCACTTAACTCTGAGTTGGTCTACTCAAAGTTGATTGACCCAACCCAGATCAGCTATTCTGAAACCGAAAACTCTGAGTATTTAATCTCTCGGTAAATCAACTCAGAGTTCAAGTTTAAACTCTGAGTTGATTGAACCTCCTTACTGAAACAGGCCCCTGGAGAGAAGTATATGGCAGCTGCATATACACAGAACAACATACAATTTTCTCTTTAAGAAAAGAGCTTTAACACTCTTTGTTTGCATTTGTTTTTTGAAGAGGACCTATTATGCTCCTTTTGACAAGATGAAAAATACATCTCTGATGTCTCTAGAGTGTGTGTGTGAAGTTTCAGCTCAAAATACCACTCAAATAATGTTTTCTAACTCTGAATCTGACCCTTTTAGGCTTTGATCCCAATTGTGGCATTTTGGTGACTGTTGCTTTAAATTCAAATGAGATTGTGCTCATTTTAAAAGAGGGCGGAGCTACAAATGCCTCTGCATCAGCATAGTGGCAGATTTAAAACAGCACTAACCAGGTTAGTCTTAAAAAGGCTAAAATGCTCTAAAACTAAATTTTAGGCCTTAAAAAGTCTTAAATTTACTGAAATATTCTGTTGTAGGTCTTAAATCTTTTTAAACAGGTCTTAATTTCCCTTTGTTCATGTATTTTCATGATGTAATGTTTCATGTAATATCTACATATATATGGTAAATAATAAGAAAAACAATGACGTTCAAATTTATTACAGCATATCACAGAACACGCAACAATCTATTTTGTTTACATTTGTTTTTATATTGATGTATTTATATTTGATGATGCTTACACAGCACTAACAATGTGAGAGCGAGTTTTTGGCCAAGGACAAAAAAGAAGACAACTAACCTATATTTAAGTTAGTGCTGCACAATATATCGTTTCAGCATCGATATCGCAATGTGTGCATCTGCAATAGTCACATTGCAGGACATGCAATGCTGGGAATATAGTTTAATATAGAGTTTAATCATAATGAAGTAAAAGTTTATCATCTACTGTACATACATTTTTAAAGAGATAGTTCACCCAAAAACTACTTACCATCTTCATTACACCCTTCACTTGTTTCAAACATTAATGAGTTTTCTTTTTTTTAAATGAACACAAAGAGAATATAATTGAATGACTCCTATAGTATTGAAACAAGTGAAGTGTGAGTAAATAGTGAGTACATTTTAATCTTTGAGTGAACTGTCCCTTTAAGGCCTGTGACTGTGTGAACATTTCAATACTTCAGAGTTTAAAACATCCGGCCACAAGAAATGTTTTGTAACTTTAATAAAGATTAAATAATACACAATGAAGATGATGCAGTGTTGATTATTTAATATCTGTACCTCAATAGTGAATAAATAAACTATAATTCACTTTTATCTTTACTATATATTTTTTTTTTAATGCTTGTCATTTATTTGTTATATATTATTCGAGATTCACTTTCTTACAAAATCCCCCCAATCAGTCCAAATAAACCTGTTAAATCATCTGGTGAAAGTGTACTCACATCACAATATATATAACAGAAATACAAACTATGGTAATGTCAGATGTTTCCTATATTGCGCAGCCCTAATTCAAGTATGCAGATATTTCTTAAACTAATTTCCATGACTTTTCCAAAACTTTGTAGGTTTTTCCAAAACTTTTCCAGGCCTGGAAAATGCAATGCCAAAATGTCATGACTTTTCCAGGTTTTCTATGACCGTATGAACTCTGATTGGTTAATTTTTTTAAAAGAAAGTTTGTTGAAAAAAATGTAGGTGTACAACTAGAGCTTGCATGTTTTGAATATCTAAAATATTTAATTTGTTATATTCAATTATTTTTATTATTATTGCTGTATTATTAAAAGTATTAAATTATATTTTTTTTTTTGAAAGGGCAAATAAAAGACAAATCTTTTCCATCTAGGCCATTTGAAAAAATCCTCAGCATTTAGCGCTTTACAAGTCTAAAATTAAATTCATAATGGTGTTAAAAATGTCTAAGAAGGTCTTAAATTTAACTTGGTGAAACCTGCAGAAACCCTGACTGAAATTATCTCTGTAAAAACCTGAAAAAACATTATCTTCAGCAGGTGAAAATAAGAGGTGCTGCTTCTCACTCAGGGCTGCTGTTTATGCTAATGAGGGAGAGTAGTGGGCGGGGCTTTCCCTCTCTGATGACGCGTATAAAGGGAGAATGTCAATCAAAGTGTTTCTGCAGACTGTTTTGATCAAGTGTGATTATAAACAATACAATTAATATTGTATTGTTTATAGAAGCTGGATATATTCACACACTGCTGACACACAACTGTGTTTAAAACCCTTACAAAATGGAGTTTTGCATAATAGGTCCCCTTTAAATTCAAGTATTACGCAATAAAAAAACTCAAAGTACCATTTCTTATCAGCATATAAAAATATTTTCCCAAACTGAAGCTGTACTTATATATTTCATTAATTCATACACTGATTTGGACCGGTTTCTTATCATAAAATATTCATGGTATACTAAAGATTTAAAACATTTACAGGTCAATATCGAGTGGCCGATCCATCAAGCCAGGATGGATTTATATTTACATTTATTCAATAAACAAACATATTTATATCCAAAGTGACTTACAAATAAGGAACAGCAAAAACAATCTGTGTTTTTGCTTCAACAACATTAATACACTACCTGACAAAAGTCTTGTGGCCAATCCAACAGCAAATAATAAGTTGACTTCTAGTTGATCATTTGGTATCAGAAGTGGCTTATATGAAAGGCAAAGGCCTCTAGATTACGCTTATTTGACCACAATAAAATATGATCATGCCTTGATTTAGAATCATTTAATTAGGACAGTAAGGTCTGACTTTGCTTAGACAAAAGTCTTGTCACTGAACAGAAATAATGTCCAGTATAGAATATAAAGTCATGCTGCAGTGGAAACAGAATGAATATTGTGTCTGACTCCATCATGAGCTTGGAGGACTGCATCCATACATCTCTGCAATGACTCAAATCACTTATTAATAAAGTCATCTGGAATGGCGAAGAAAGTGTTCTTGCAGGACTCCCAGAGTTCATCAAGAGTCTTTGGATTCATCTTTAATGCCTCCTCCATCTTACTCCAGACATGCTCAATAATGTTCATGTCTGGTGACTGGGCTGGCCAATCCTGGAGCACCTTGACCTTCTTTGCTTTCAGAAGCTTTGATGTTGAGGCTGAAGTATGAGAAGGAGCGCTATCCTGCTGAAGAATTGTCCCTCTGCTGTGGTTTGTAATGTAATGGGCAGCACAAATGTCTTGATACCTCAGGCTGTTGATCATCCACTCTGCAGATCTCTCGCACACCCTTATACTGAATGAAACCCCAAACCATGATTTTTCCTTCACCAAACTTGACTGATTTCAGTGAGAATCTTGGCTCCATGCTGGATCCAGTAGGTCTTCTGCAGTATTTGTGATGATTGAGATGCAGTTCAACAGATGATTCAATGGAAAAATTAATCTTCAACTAGAAGTCAAGTTAGTATTTGTTGCTCTCACAACTGGGATCGATGACGAGACTTTTGTCAGGTAGTGCAGAACAGAAACTGATTGTGAATGTGAAATGAAATAAAAAAAACATCAAGAAAGCTGGAATATAGTCAAGTATGTTGATGCATAAAAACATGAAGGAATATAAATCTGCATAACACACGTGTGCCTTCAGAAAGACTCCAGTGTGATTTGAGAGCACACACACACACAGTTTCTCCAGCAGGTGGCAGTAGAGCTTCATGTGCTTGTTTTTGTGGCTCATGAGGAACAGAAAGATGATTGTCTGACTAAAGATTTTATTTACCATCAAGCCAGATCCTGTCCTCCGTTCAGCCACTTCCACTCTCGCAGAATCTGAAGAGACACATCAGCCATTATTAATACAGCCTCTTCATCTGTGTGTGTATCGGTTTATGTGGTTTACAGGGACACAAACTTGTATGTCGACATGGGTGTGACTTAGTTTTGCTCTATTAAGGCGGTTAAATGGTGTCCTTGTGATTAGAAACGCTTAAAAATCACACTTAATGAGGTCTTTCGGCATTCAAAATTGTCCACGTTTCCTGAGTTTAGGGGTAGGGTCATGTAATTTTACAGTTTAAAATACATTACGCCTATGGAGATGTATATAAGTGTGTAGGTGTGTTTTTGTGTGTATGGACACATTTTTATATTGCCAGTGTTTAAGAATAAATCTTTCTTGACCACTATTTAGCTAAGAAAAGTACAAATATTAGTAACATTTTAAAGTATAGATTCATGTGTTTGCCACTAAAATAGTTAACATGAACTAACCACGAACTAAACTTGTACAGCATTTATTATTAATTATAGTACCTCTATAATTATAATATCATCCTATTATTTTTTAGTTATTAATTATTATCTAGTAATTATAGGTAATTTCAAAAGTAACTTAACACTAGTTAATGCATCAATTCTACTTCCTGAAAAGATTAAAAGTGAATATTTAAATATAATATAATTAAACATATAATTATATTATATAATAAATAAGTCTATAATTAAATATAATATGACTATATTTTTAATTATATAGTTATTATAATTATAGATAATTTCAAAAGTAGCTTAACACTAGTTAATGCATCAATTCTAGCTCCAACAAAGAATAAAAGTCAAATAAAATAAAGTATTATAGTTAACATCTTAAGCTGAGATATATCCTTATTTTAATGTCATTTTCATTATTCATATTCATATTTTTGGTCAGTTGTTTTATTCTGTATAATTTATTTTTACATTTTTATTTTTTTATGTTAATATTATTGTCTAATGGCTTTATATATATATATATATCATAATATAATATAATATTATATTACAAGGACTATTATTCAAACAAATCATTATAATTATTACATAATCCATAAAATAGGTACACCTGTCCAGCTGCTCGTTAATGCAAATTTTTAATCAGCCAATCACATGGCAGCAACTCAATGCATTTAGGCATGTAGACATGGTCAAGACGATCTGCTGCAGTTCAAAGCGAGCATCAGAAGGGGGAAGAAAGGGGATTTAAGTGACTTTGAACGTGGCATGGTTGTTGGTGCCAGACAGGCTGGTCTGAGTATTTCAGAAACTGCTGATCTACTGGGATTTTCACACACAACCCTCTCTAGGGTTTACAGAGAAAATATCCAGTGAGCGGCAGTTCTGTGGGTGCAAATGCCTTGTTGATGCCAGAGGCCAGAGGAGAATGGCCAGACTGGTTCCAGCTGATAGAAAGGCAACAGTAACTCAAATAAACACTCGTTACAACCGAGGTCTGCAGAAGAGCATCTCTGAACACACAACACGTCCAACCTTGAGGCGGATGGCCACACCAGGTGCCATGCCTATCAGCTAAGAACAGGAAACCAAAATTGGACAATAGAAGATTGGAGAAGCGTTGCCTGGTCTGATGAGTCTCCATTTCTGCTGCCACATTAAGATGGTCGGGTCAGAATTTGGCGTCAACAACATGAAAGCATGGATCCATCCTGCCTTATATCAGTGGTTCAGGCTGGTGGTGGTGTAATGGTGTGGGGGATATTTTCTTGGCACACTTTGGGCCCATTAGTACCAATTGAGCATCATGTCAACGCCAAAGCCTACCTGAGTATTGTTGCTGACCATGTCCATCCCTTTATGACCACAGTGTACCCATCTTCTGATGCAGGGCTCGAAATTGCAACCGTTTTGGTCTCATATGCGCCCGAAATTTTATCTATGCGACCTCAAAATATATTTGGGAGCATTTGTGCGAGTGCATAAAATTGTCGTGTGACCGGTTTTCACAGCAAAATGTTCACCACATGCACGGATTTAGGAGGCATTCACGCATTAGGCATCTTTGCACTTAAAAACACCAAACGAAGCGTTAAGGAATGGTTTAAAACAGTTGACATGTCAACTTGCTGCTCTCTTCTTATTGGCCCACTGCGCTAGAACAGAACGCGAATGGATTGGTTAATATCAGCTGTCAATCACTCAGTTCCGATGACAGGAGCTACAGCTGTGAGAATGTAAAGGTCTGGATACAAGAGAATGAAAACAACACTGACAGATTTAGTTTTAGAAACCAACTAAAGTTACAAATAATGGCACATCTGATCAGTGATCATGTGCTGAATGTCAATCCAGCATTTACACTTTTCGAAGAGTGGATAAAAGACTTCCAGAGTTTCAAGTCTGCTATGAAAATGACTAAAGCATTCACTGTAAAGCCGGTGGACGGAGTTTTCAGGTAACTGTTTGCCACTGAATCTACACATTTTAAGCACGAGATGTTCTAACGTTATTTAATCCTTCATTTAATCGTCACGATGCTGTTAGTCGTGCGACTGACACCGTGTTCACTATCGCTAAAGAGCATGCATTCACCGAGATGAAACTAATATTGCAGCTCATGAAAAGACAGTTATTGCTATTAAGATGACGTATGCAAATAATAAGTTATATGTCAATATCATCTGTGCAATATCAGACAGCACCCGTGAGAACAGCACAGGTATTATTGTTAATTCAGTTCATCTCATCCACGTCAAGCAGTGCTGGCAGGGCCGGTGAGCGGATGCAGATTTTTGTTTATTTGTTAGATGTGATTAGAGTGTTAATATATAATAGAATCTGTAATTATAAAACCGGTAGCAACGGTGCTCATAATTTTTGGTGGGTGCGACTAAATTTTGTCTGGTGCGCCTACATTTTTGAAGTTAGGAGCACCGGTGCTACCAAGAAAAAAGGTTAATTTCGAGCCCTGTGATGGCTACTTCTAGCAGGATAATGCGCCATGTCATAAAGCGTGAATCATCTCAGACTGGTTTCTTGAACATGACAATGAGTTCGCTGTACTCAAATGGCCTCCACAGTCACCAGAGTTCGATCCAATGATTCCCATCATTGATGTGCAGCCGACAAATCTGCAGCAACTGTGTGATGCTATCATGTCAATATGGAGCAAAATCTCTGAGGAATATTTCCAGTACCTTGCTGAATATATGCCACGACGGATTAAGGCAGTTCTGTGGGCAAAAGGGGGTCCAACTTGGTACTGGTAAGGTGTACCTAATAAAGTGTCCAGTGAGTATATATTATAATTACTTGGGATGCGCAACATTTCTAAGAAATGACACTAATAAACATTTAGTTTATTACTTTAACATCCAGTAACGTCTCTTTAAAATGAAGTGCAGTAGTTGTGTTTGTGCTCACCTGCATGCTGCTCTCCGTCTCCTGAATGGTGTCTTGCACTAAACTCTGCAGGCGGTTCTCAAACATCCTGCTCTCCTCAATCACATGCAGAGACTCCTCGCTGAACACACAAACACACACACACACACACACACACAAATAAGAGAGAGAGAGAAACAGAAACATGCGAATCAATGCAGAGTGTGTTGGTCAGTAGCCATGTTTCCATTCAAAGATGTGAATTAGACTTCTGCACAAAACTGTAATATCTCATAAAACATTTGTGAATGAAGCAGCGTTTCCATCCAATGAGTCAAAGAGAATAAAATCATCACTTCCAGATAAACTGGAGCAAATATCAGACAGAGAAATGTAGTTTAGTGTGTTACAGAAGCCACTGTGGTGTTTTCCTTCTCTAATAAATGAGTTGCGGCTCAGAAGAAGAAACGTAATGAACGCCACGTCTGCTCTTAATTTCGTTTCACTTAATTCTCTTTTATCCTTTTAGATATTTGTCTGAATCATTCGGTTTGTAATGCGTACCGAACCGAAAGTCTCATACCGAACGATTCAATACAAATACGCGTATCGTTACACCCTTAAGATATATATATATATATTAGGGATGTGACACGATCTCGTATGACGAGATTTCGCGAGATTAAATCATGACGAGATTTCTAGTCGAGGTGAATAGTTGTCTCGCGAGTTGTGATGTTATGATGGAACGTGAGGGTGAATTCAACATTGAAATCAAGTGCTTTGCACACACCTGGCAACCCAGGACAGGCTGGCCTCTGGAGTTGCACGTGTCACTTGGTTGGGTGTGACATAATTGTCATTTTTTTCATAACCGGACTTCCGTTGTGTAGGTCTTTTACCTACCTTTTTTGCGACAGGATAAGACATACACACAAGACTGTTTGACACAATTCTCTGAACCTACCGAGTCATCTCTAAGCACGCGCTCACACACACACACACACACAGTAAACTTCTGGAGACTCGAGACACACACCTTCATCATCACCTTCATCATCACACTGTCAGTGTGCAGTATCAAATTGCATTAAAACAACTCTCTACTATCAGTCCTTACTTCATGTTTGCATTCAGGAGCTCAGAGTTTGTGACGGGGGCATGAATGAAATCTTGCTGAATGAAAGTAAAACTACATGAATACAAAAATTACATGAATTTTAAGTTCAATTTGTGGAACGGAGTTCAATGTCTTATGTAAAACTGTACAGGGGATGATTTAGCGTTGAACCCTGATATGTGTATGGAAACACAGTGAGTGTTTCTGGACTCACGTGTGTGAGCCGTCTGGAGGGGGGCTGCTGGGATGTGAGGGTCTGTGGGACATCAGCGGGGGTGTAGGGGCCGGTGGAGTTCGCCCTCCATCTGGACTGCCACTCACTGGACTGCGAACTTTACTCTGAAACACACACACACACACACACACACACACACACACACACACACACACACACACACACACACACAAGGTCAAGTCACACACAAACACACACATTGTGTAGGAGCAGTTCTGGGTAAGTTACTTCCAAAAAGTAATTAATTACAAATGACTAATTACAAAATTAAAACTGTATTTAAAT
Source organism: Danio kyathit (assembly GCA_903798195.1). Lineage (NCBI taxonomy): Eukaryota > Metazoa > Chordata > Actinopteri > Cypriniformes > Danionidae > Danio > Danio kyathit. The sequence goes on along the minus strand of LR812526.1, from coordinate 4,919,913 downwards.
TACTTAAGTCATTTAATAAGCTTAAAAACTAAATACAATGTATTTTGTTTTCCCTTAATATTAACAACCTTTATTGTGTTTACTTGTGTTATCTTTGACTAATAGAGGGAGTGCAGAATTATTAGGCAAGTTGTATTTTTGAGGAATAATTTTATTATTGAACAACAACCATGTTCTCAATGAACCCAAAAAACTCATTAATATCAAAGCTGAATATTTTTGAAAGTAGTTTTTAGTTTGTTTTTAGTTTGAGCTATTTTAGGAGGATATCTGTGTGTGCAGGTGACTATTACTGTGCAGAATTATTAGGCAACTTAACAAAAAACAAATATATACCCATTTCAATGATTTATTTTCACCAGCGAAACCAATATAACATCTCAACATTCACAAATATACATTTCTGACATTCAAAAACAAAACAAAAACAAATCAGTGACCAATATAGCCACCTTTCTTTGCAAGGACACTTAAAAGCCTGCCATCCATGGATTCTGTCAGTGTTTTGATCTGTTCACCATCAACATTGTGTGCAGCAGCAACCACAGCCTCCCAGACACTGTTCAGAGAGGTGTACTGTTTTCCCTCCTTGTAAATCTCACATTTGATGATGGACCACAGGTTCTCTATGGGGTTCAGCTCAGGTAAACAAGGAAGCCATGTCAATTGTTTTTCTTCTTTTAGACCCTTTCTTGCCAGCCTCGCTGGGGAGTACTTGGACGCGTGTGATGGAGCATTGTCCTGCATGAAAATCATGTTTTTCTTGAAGGATGCAGACTTCTTCCTGTACCACTGCTTGAAGGTGTCTTCCAGAAACTGGCAGTAGGACTGGGAGTTGAGCTTGACTCCATCCTCAACCCGAAAAGGCCCCACAAGCTCATCTTTGATGATACCAGCCCAAACCAGTACTCCACCTCCATCTTGCTGGCATCTGAATCGGACTGGAGCTCTCTGCCCTTTACCGATCCAGCCACGGGCCCATCAAGACTCACTCTCATTTCATCAGTCCATAAAACCTTAGAAAAATCAGTCTTGAGATATTTCTTGGCCCAGTCTTGACGTTTCAGCTTGTGTGTCTTGTTCAGTGGTGGTCGTTTTTCAGCCTTTCTTACCTTGGCCATGTCTCTGAGTATTGCACACCTTGTGCTTTTGGGCACTCCAGTGATGTTGCAGCTCTGAAATATGGCAAAACTGGTGGCAAGTGGCATCTTGGCAGCTGTACGCTTGACTTTTCTCAGTTCATGGGCAGTTTATTTTGCGCCTTGGTTTTCCATACGCTTCTTGCGACCCTGTTGACTATTTTGAATGAAACACTTGATTTCTTCGATGATCACGCTTCAGAAGCTTGGCAATTTTAAGAGTGCTGCATCCCTCTGCAAGATATCTCACTATTTTTGACTTTTCGGAGCCTGTCAAGTCCTTCTTTTGACCCATTTTGCCAAAGGAAAGGAAGTTGCCTAATAATTATGCACACCTGATATAGGGTGTTGATGTCATTAGACCACACCCCTTCTCATTACAGAGATGCACATCACCTAATATGCTTAATTGGTAGTAGGCTTTCGAGCCTATACAGCTTGGAGTAAGACAACATGCATAAAGAGGATGATGTGGTCAAAATACTCATTTGCCTAATAATTCTGCACTGCCTGTATTTACAATTGTTTGATGATCTGAAAAATGCCTGTTTACAAGATGTAAAAAAAAGTGTCTTTAGAGTGTGTGTGTGTGTGTGTGTGTGTGTGTGTGTGTGTGTGTGTGTGTGTGTGTGTGTGTGTGTGTGTGTGTGTGTGAAGTTTCAGCTCAAAATACCACACAAAGAATGTTTTCTAACTCTCTGAAACTGACCCTTTTAGGTTTTGATCCTAATTGTGGCGTTTTGGTGACTGTCGCTTTAAATGCAAATGAGATTGTGCTCTTTTCAAAAGAGGGCGGAGCTACAAATGCCTATGTGTCAGCACAGTGGCAGATTCAAAAACAAGACTAAAGTTCTATGCTAATGAGAGAGAGATGGTCACTAGTGGGCGGGGCTTTCCCGCTCTGATGACACGTACAAAGGGAGAATGTCAATCAAAGTATTTCTGTAGACTGCTTTTATCAAGTCTGACTATAAAAAATACAATTATAACCATTAGAAGCTGTTTCTATTCACAGACTGTCACCACACAACCCCTTATTAACGTGATTTTTGCATAATAGGTAATTACTGTAACTAGTTATTGCATTCTAGTTACTAACTACACCCAACACTGTATATGAGTACTGTTGCATACTGCATATCGTAGCTATCTCGAGTTCTGTGCATTCAAGAAAACACAAAGTGTGCACAGTAAGTATGAAGATTATGCGTAGTGTAATAGTGTATATGCATACGCAGGCCACTTTAAGCAGGTTCCAGAGCTCCTTCTGTCGCTTCTCCTGTAAATGCAGCAGTTGTTTCTCGCTCCTCGCCATGGCGCTCACCAACCCTTCAACACGCGGCAGCAGAGCCAGAACACGCTGACGGCACACCATCGTCTTACTGCACACAGTTACATTCAGTCATTTAGCAGATGACACTTACAGTTGAGGAGGCATTCGGTGATTCAACAAGAAGAGGCAATACAAGAAGAGGTAATTATACAAGAAAACTGTTAGTGCTCAGAGAATTAAGTGCTAGAGTAAGGAAAGGAGTGTTTTTTTTATTGAGAAGAGTGTTTCTACAGGTGGAACTATGGAATATCATTCATTCATTTTCCTTCGGCTTAGTCCCTTTATTTATCAGGGGTCGCCACAGCGGAATGAACTGTCAACTATTCCAGCATATGTTTTACACAGCAGATGCCCTTCCAGCTGCAACACAATACTGGGAAACACTCATACACACTCATACACTACGGCCACTTTAGTTCATCAATTGCCCTATAGCGCATGTGTTTGGACTGTGGGGGAAATTGGAGCACCCAGAGGAAACCCACGCCAACATGGGGAGAACATGCAAACTCCACACAAAAACGCCAACTGGCTCAGCCAGGACTCAAACCAGCAACTTCTTGCTGTGAGGCCACAGTACTAACCACTGAGCCACCGTGTCACTATGGAACATCATTTCCCCCATATTTTGTTTTTATAAATGTTATATGAAAGATAAAAGTTACTTTACTTGCATATAATATGTTGAAGTTTAATCTGAAGCGATCACATCTTTGGCTCTTGTTTCAAGCCCTATTTTTTATGAACCCTGATATTCCAGATTATTTCAAGTAATTGTTCATTTATTCATTCATTTTCTTTTGGTTGCCACAGCGGAATGAACCGCCAACTTATCCAGCATATGTTTTACTCAGCGGATGCCCTTCCAGCCGCAACCCATCTCTGGGAAACATCCATGCACACTCGTTCACACTCATACACTACGGACAATTTAGCCTACCCAATTCACCTGTACTGCATGTCTTTGGACTGTGGGGAAAAACCCAGGGAGAACATGCAAATTCCATACAGAAACGCCAACTGACCCAGCCGAGGCTCGAACCAGCGACCTTCTTGCTGTGAGGTGACAGCACTACCTACTGCACCACCTCGTCGCCCCCAAGTAATTGTATCTCAGCCAAATAATATCCTATACTATCAGGGAAAGTTCAGTTTTTCACTGGAAAGTTCATTTATTCAGCTTTCAGATGATGTATGAATCTCAATTTCAGACAACTGACACGACTGGTTTTGTGGACACATTTTTTTTATCAATTTGTTAATTAAATCTGGATTAAATAATAATAACTGAGTCATTATTATTTCCATATTGCGTTACACAGTACAGATTTTTAAAACATTCATTCATTCATTTTCTTTCCGGCTTAGTCCCTTTATTAATCTGGGGTCGCCACAGCGGAATGGACCACCAACTTATCCAGCACATGTTTTACGCAGCGGATGCCCTTCCAGCAAACCCATGCGAACCCTGTTAGAACATGCAAACTCCACACAGAAACGCCAACTGACCCAGCCGAGGCTCAAACCAGCGACCTTCTTGTTGTTCTTGTTTTGTAAATTCCAGTTATATGTCAAAAATCAGTCTACACATTAATGTCTTGCATCTTGTTTACAATTATCAAGTATTAAAATATTAGCCAGCGTTGCTAAGTGACACTTAAACCCGTATGATTGGCCATTTTGTTCACACTACGAAGTTACAAAGGCTACGAAATTTGATTTAAAAATCACATCGTAAATAAAAGCCGTTGATTTGGAGAAGCCGACAGTAACAGACAGGGTTTGAAAAAAGTCGCTATATTTACATGTTATTTACTATTTTATCATCGATATGTATTAAAATACAAACGATTATGATCATATGACTGGTCAGCGCGTTCTCACGTTCATTTGACGTCTTCTGAACGCGTCGCGTGCGTCATGATCTAAAAGCGCGGCGCGGGAGTGTTTGACGTTAGCGAGGACTGAATGTTTACGTTTTTGATAAATTCATTTAGCGACTTGGTACCGAAATACAGCTCTGACAGCATTAACGTTACCTAAATGTCAATGTACAACATTACCTGTGTTCTCCCGACGGATGCAGGCAAGTATTTTCCTAAGCATGAACTCAGAATACATTCAATAAGCACTGAAGCTAACGTTAGCATAGAAGAACTCAATCTAATAACAAATGAACTATTTAATCCTTTAATTACAGTTATAATTAATGTTTTATGCTGTTAGTTTAGAAAAATATATAACGTTTTATTCAGTAGAATCTGAGATTTGGTATTAGACCGTGTTTTAGTTATATTTTACAATTTCACAATAAACATAAAACGAGTTTATATTTAATTCTGCAAAATAAACCGTAAAGAAACGGTATTACTATCCATTACTGATAATATTATACAATTAAATATTCTTTATTTTAATAATGTTTATATTTTTCACCTTTATAAAGCAATGTTTACTTAATGGAAGAATACATTAGTCTTTTCCTATTGTTTACTTTTTATTAGTGTGAAGTTGTACTGTGTATAACACAATATGGGAATAAAAACGACTCAGTCGTGCCTCTTAATTCATTAAATAAACAAATTAGTATGAAATGGGTCGTAAGTGTCAATTGTCTGAAATTGAGATTCATACATCATCTGAAAGCTGAATAAATGAACTCTCCAGTGAAAAACTGAACTTTCCCAGTATATTATTTGGCTGAGATTACTTTAAATAATCTGGAATATCAGGGTTTAAAAAACACAAAATACTGAAATAAAAACTAGGGTTTGGAACAAGAGTTAAAAATGTAATACCTTCAGATAAAACTTCAACATATTATATGCAGGTAAAGTAACTTTTTATCTTTCACATAACATTTATGAAAACAAAATATGGGTGAAATGATGTCCCATAATCGTTCAAGGAGTGAAATCAGATTCAATCAGATGTTTAAAATTAGCGAGGACTGAATGTTTGTTTTTTTATCAATTAATTTAGCGACTTGGTGCCGAAATACAGCTCTGACAGCATTATCATTACCTAAATGTCATTGTACAGCGTTACCTGTGTTTTCCCGACAGAAGCAGGCAAGTATTTTTTCTAAGCATGAACTCAGAATGCATCCAGTAAACACTGAAGCTAATGTTAGCATAGAAGAACTCAATCTAATAAATGAACTATTTAATCCTTAAAATAGTGCTATAATTTAGGTTTTATGTTGCTAGTTTAGCAAAATTATAACATTTTATTTAGTCAAATCTGAGATTTAATATTAGAATGTGTTTTAGTCACATTTTACCATTTCACAATGAACATAATAATGTTAGTTTCTATTTAAAGGTGCTGTATGTAAGTTTTTGACTCTTCTAAAGCATAAAAATACAATAATATGTGTGCAGATATTTAAGAAACATCCCAAGTGAACATACTTGTTTAACTGACAAACAATGCTGAAGTCAGATATTCTGCTTTGAAAATGTTTTTTTCCGTGCCGGAACGATGTCTTTGTTTAGGTAATTTTCACATGCACATGCCAGTTTAACCAATTATAATTCAGCACCCCGGGTTGCCTTGTTGGAAAACAGCATATTTCATTCATTCATTCATTCATTCAGAAAGACTCTGAAAGCATGCGTCCATGAGCGAAATGCTACAGTGTAGTGGAAAGTATCAGATGTCAAAATGAGACAGATTCAGTTCCACATGACGTTAATTAGCAAATGACATAAATATTAGGAACGTGAGCAGGTTACATCGCGTGTCCTAACAACACGCTGTGACGAGATTGTTATGAGTGATGAGCCATTTGGCTGTTTGCACCACAAAACACGGCAGAAATTTAAATACAGCCTTTCAGAAGCACAGAATATGCACTCACTCACAAAACGGTAAGGTTTAGAATCTATTTAATACATGTTAACCCTCTTTAACATCATTAAAGGTGAAGTGAACTTTCTGCTTTCAGTATATGGTAATACACGTCATGTAAATTGCATTCAAACTCGCATTGTTAGCATTTAGCACTGAATAAAGCACACAAGGCTTACCTGAGGTGATCTGTCATAGGTTTCTGTTGTTCAGCTGTGAGAAATAGAAGCCGCTTCTAATAAATCAATTCGAGGTGTTGGTTAGAACCAAAACTCCTTTTAATATGGAGAATATTCCCTCAATCGCGTGTCGTTGCTTTTATTTAGAACACAGTTTAAAATCCCCCAAACTGGCAACCCGGCGTACCTTTATTATGATTCAGGACTGCAATACCTAGTTCAACCACTGGGTGTCAAACTTACATACTGCACCTTTAATTCTGCAAAATAAACCGCAAAACTTAGGAAGTGAAATTGTATTACTACTGGACTCCATTACTGATAATATTATACGATAAAATACGTATTTTTTAAATAATTTTTTAACTTCACCTTTATAAAGCAGTGTTTACTTAATGGAAGAAAACATGACAGTGTTTTCCTATTGTTTCCTTTTTATTAGTGTGAAACTATTTTAAAAATCTGTACTGCGTATAAACCAATATGGAAATAAAAACGACTTAGTCGTGCCTCTTAATTCATTAAATAAATAAATTAGTGTGAAAGGTGTCCACAAAACCAGTCATAAGCAGTTTTGCCAGATTGGGCGGTTTCGAATCCAAGTTTGCGGGTAAAAAGTAACCTAGGCGGGTAGTGGATATTCGGGCGGTATTGTAAAGGTACGCCCGCCTGCCCGCGATCTCCCGTAACCCCCCCACTATTCGTGAAACTTGGGACCGTTCCCCCCACTTTTCGTGAAATATAGGACGATCCAACCACCCCTCATACATTTTGAGTACACCCCCCGCCCACTTTTCGTGAAATTTGGGACCGTCCAACCCCCCCTTTTTTTTTTTCGGCGGGTTTTTGGGCTGGAAAAAGTCAGTTACATCTGGCAACACTGGTCATAAGTGTCAATTGTCTGAAATTGAGATTCATACATCATCTGAAAGCTGAATAAATGAACTTTCCAGTGAAAAACGAAAACTTTCCCAGTAAGGATAGGATATTATTTGGCTGAGATACAATTACTTGAAATAATCTGGAATATCAGGGTTTAAAAAACTCAAAATACTGAAATAAAAAACAGGGCTTAGAACAAGAGCCAAAGATGTGATCGCTTCATAATAAACTATGCAAGTAAAGTGACATATGTTTTCCTATAACATTTATGAAAACAAAATAAGGGTGAAATGATGTCCCATAATCGTTCAAGGAATGAAATCAGATTCAATCAGATGCTTATTCTGACCGGTAATTATTAAAATATACGTTGAAGGATAACTGGTCATAATGTGGTTACATTTCATGTTTCTAAAAACTTAAGAGCAGACAAATGGGAAAACCTAGTGGTTAGAAGGATATTACAAACTAGCAAAGTATGGTGAACTATTACACTGAGGGACTATTTAGTAGGTCTGTGCATTATTGAAGACACAGTAATAGCATGCTAAATAAATGCAATATGATATTTTAAAAAGTTTATATAAACACATTTCATATTATTTCAAGTGTCACTGCAGTAGGCCTGTCACATTAATTAATGTATGGACTTATCGCACAATATATATTGTCCATACATAAACAATTGTAGCAACATCTCTATCTCTATTGGAGGTGTTGCTGTGAGTATGGTTAAAAACACTGTAGTATTTACTATAAATTACTATAGTATATTTTCATGTGGGTGTCTGACAGCTGATAATAGATCTGGTAGAAGGTATCACAGCCACACTTTTTACTTTGTACTTTTTTGTTAACATTTATTATTATTTATTTAGGATATGCCTTTTCATTCTGATTCCAATGCCTTATTATGAAAGCTTTGGAATACTTTACTTGCATTGTGATGCTATTATACTGTCATTCTAACATTATACACTACCTGACAAAAGTCTCGTCGTCAGTCCCAGTTGTAAGAGCAAGAAATAATAACTTGACTTCTAGTTGATCATTTGTAAATGTGGCAGAAGGTAGGTTTTTTTCTGATGAATCATCTGTTAAACTGCATCCCAATCATCACAAATACTGCAGAAGAACTAGTGGAACCAGCATGGAGCCAAGATAATTCTCACAGAAAGCAGTCAAGTTTGGTGAAGAAAAAAATCATGGTTTGGGGTGACATTCAGTATAGGGGCGTGCGAGAGATCTGCAGAGTGGATGGCAACAACAACAGCCTGAAGTATCAAGACATTTGTGCTGCCCATTACATTACAAACCATAGGAGAGGGCAAATTCTTTAGCAGGATAGCGCTCCTTCTCATACTTCAGCCTCCACATCAAAGTTCCTGAAAGCAAAGAAGGTTAAGGTGCTCCAGGATTGGCCAGCCCAGCCACCAGATATGAACATTATTGAGCATGTCTGGGGTAAGATGGAGGAGGAGGCGTTGAAGATGAATCCGTCTTTCGGATGAGACGTTAAACCGAGGTCCTGACTCTCTGTGGTCATTAAAAATCCCAAGGCACTTCTCGTAAAGAGTAGGGGTATAACCCCGGTGTCCTGGCCAAAGTCCCTCAATCGGCCCTTACCCATCATGGCCTCCTAATCATCCCCATCCACCAAATTGGCTCTATCACTGTCTCTCCACTCCACCAATAGCTGGTGTGTGGTGAGCGCACTGGCGCCGTTGTCCTGTGGCTGCCGTCGCATCATCCAAGTGAATGCTACACACTGGTGGTGGTGTGGAGAGACCCCCCTCATGATTGTGAAGCGCTTTGGGTGTGTGGCCATACACAATAAATGCGCTATATAAATACAAATTACATTACATTACATTACAATCCAAAGAATCTTGATGAACTCTTGGAGTCCTGCAAGAACGCTTTCTTTGCCATTCCAGATGACTTTATTAATAAGTGATTTGAGTCATTGCAGAGATGTATGGATGCAGTCCTCCAAGCTCATGATGGAGTCAGACACAATATTCATTCTGTTTCCACTGCAGCATGACTTTATATTCTATACTGGACATTATTTCTGTTCAGTGACAAGACTTTTGTCTAAGCAAAGTCAGACCTTACTGTCCTAATGAAATCATTCAAAATCAAGGCATGATCATATTTTATTGTGGTAAAATAAGCGTCATCTAGAGGCCTTTGCCTTTCATATGAGCCACTTCTGATACCAAGTGATCAACTAGAAGTCAACTTATTATTTGTTGCTCTTACAACTGGGACTGACGACAAGACTTTTGTCAGGTAGTGTATAATGAGTGGCAAATAATGGCAATAATATTGTTTACTGCAATATATTTTGGTGCAATATATCGTACAACAAAAAATAGATATCATGACAGGCCTACACTGCAATTTCTCAAAGTGAACATCCATGTTTTACTGTAGCATAAAACAAATCAGACATTTGAACAAAATGTAAACAAACAAAAATAAATATCTACGCCATTTTGCTCCACTTTATCAAGCTAAAAACAAAAAGAACAATCAGGAAAAACAGAAACACTTCAAACAGAGTTGAGTTATTGTTTTCTGAACGTCTTGATTGATCACGCATATTTCAGCATTCAAACTAAAATCAGTATAGATTTCTGGATCAAAAAATCAGGATGTCCATCAGCTTGTTTTCAGAGAAGTGCGAAAACGTTGCCTGTAGGGGTGTAAAGGATCACGGTTAATCTGTGATTCATTCGGTTCACAACCCACAGTTTGGAACACACGTGACCCGCGGATTAATACATTTTTTGACTGGTAGATTAATCCTTAATTGGCAACGGTTGCAGAGAGATTGGCTCTCGCGTCATTCAAATCACATATGTGAAAGTATTTAATCTTTCCTGTAAAATATAATGATGACAGAAGAAGTTGTGGTGGGTTATTCGGGATGTGGTGGGTTTCTTAGGTTATTAAAGGTGTTTTCTGTCACTGCTTGTTTAGCCTGCATTAATGCATTTGGTGCAAGCTGCATGATTAATCCTTAAAAGAACGGGATCCCAACACCCACGCAACAAATTATAAATGATGGTGATTTGCATATGTTTATTAATCTTAAGAGATTCAGTCTTTTGAGTTAGTTATGAAGTTACAAACAGTCAAGTAACACCGAAGTACTGGGAGAACAGTTTATAGTTTAGATAAAACCACTGATGTTTATGGTAAAGATTAAAATCACCGTCATATGCGTTTAACGACACTCAAAAATGAAAGTTGTAGGCAGCAATTACATTTTTTAACCAAAAGGTGGCGACAACCAGCCATCAAAAATATGCCACTGAATAGTTGTTCAGAAATGATCATCTAGCAATAAAACAGTTTTATGAGTAAATAACTGGATCATTTATTGAAAACGAGACTTAAAAAAATATGAATTGTAAACATTATAATACATTTAGCGTTATCAGCAACAGTAGAAGAAACAGTGAATTTTTCACAGAACTGAATATTTTACTATTTATTTTTATTGAGCTGATTATTTCTTCATTTTATTTTTAATAAAATTACAGGTTGTAAGTTCTGTTAGTTAAAAGTGTCTTGCAGTGATGTTTTTGTAATATATGGAAAGGAAATGACATTTGTCACCTCCCCTTTTTGGCTGATCCGAAAAATGGTCCGATCCGTGACTAAAAAAACCATTATATGATCCGAACCGTAAGATTTGTGATCCGTTGCACCACTAGTTGCCTGATGTGCTAAAAATCTTCCAGAGTGTTTGCTCATGGCAGCCACACAAACATACTTTTTAATTTAACATGAACTATTGCGATGTGTACATTTGCAGTATTTCGATAACTTCAACATACTGTGCATCCTTACTTTTATTGAGCTAGTGTCTTCTGTAAATCAGTGATTATTGATGTCTGTAGAATGTTGTGTTTGAATTAAATGCACTGAAACCAACCTCAGGTGTGTGTAAAAATCCCGTAACTTCCTCTCGTAGAACTGCACGGCCTGAACCACCAGTTTGATGACCTCCTGACAGTCGCCCATACTGCGCTGCTCTGGAGACAGCGACACACACTTTCAGATCACACACACACACCGGCTCATGGTGATGATGAAAACCTGCCTCTTACCTCTGGGTTTCTCTCTGAGTTTACGTAAGAGCTCCATGGCCTTCACTTCACTGCAAAACACAACACAGGTGAGTGCCAACATATTCTATGCAAATGTCAACCTTAAAAAAAATATAATTTATATATTTATATTTTTCAGCCATAAAAAAATATAAGACTTTCCCCAAAACAGTGAAGGCCTTGTTGTTTGCGTAGGCTTGTATTACAGTACTGTGAATATACTCAAAAATGTGTCTGTCAGTGTTTTCAAACTATTTCATTTGATTTTTCACATCTGTCACACCCATGAAGCTTTTTCCTCATAAATGCAAACGTAAAAATAAATAAATAAATAAATGTATAAATATATATGTGTATATATATATATTATAGGTGGGCATAGATAATTTTTTTTTTAATCTAGATTAATCTAGATTAATCTTGGAATTAATCTAGATTAAAATGGCTCATTTGAATTCTGCCGAAGGCATTCAGAATATGTGTGCTACCCAAATAATTACTAAATATGAGTCTTTATAAATTACTAAATATAAGAACAGGTTTGTCAAGCCAGGTGGAGCATTAGACCAGGGGCTCATCTCCTGTTTCCAAAATGCATGACAAACTGCTTGAGAAACTGTTCTACTATCAGTGGCGGCTGGTCAATAGAGGGCGCTGGGGCGCTGCCCCCTCTTCAAGTTAGACCCCTTTAATATGTTAATGTTTATTATCACAAATATTAACAAAATAAATTGATTTAATTATAACATTCTAATATTTATTGTAGTCATACTAACATTTATTATTTTATATATTGCAATGCACGTGATATGACGATAAGCTCTAATTGGCCGGTTTTAAATTGTCTTTGGGGCGCAGCGCTCTGTGTCCCGAACCCTCCCATTTTTGTTATTAGAACGAATCATATTTGTTTTTATATGATTGGCCTTATGTGATTGGACCATTCTCACCAAAGAGCTTAGAATGCAATTTTTCGAGATGAAGGAAAATGCTGTTGTATCTTTGCAAAGATATCCGTTCACAAGGCGTTTGGATGAAGAAAAAAAAAAAATCAAGAAGCTTGGACCAGATTGACCGTCTTTGCAAATTCACCAGTAGTCAAGTGATGGCGAGCGCGTGAATATTCGGGGCTTTTCCAGCACTTGTCATGATAAACGGAGTTGGCTGGCAGGTTGTGATGTAAGTCATGCCTTTTACTATTTCCGTTTTTGCTGTTTCAAACAGCATGACGCAAGAGAGGCTGAATGCATTGGCCATGCTGTCAATAGAGAAGAAACTGGTGACTGAGATGACTGACTTTAACCAAAAGGTTATTGAGAAATTTTCAAGCCAGAAAAAAAGGAGAGCAAAATTTATTTTCAAGTAGGGCTACTGGCCAGTGATTAGGCATCATTTGTTTGTGTGTGTGTGTGTGTGTGTGTGTGTGTGTGTGTGTGTGTGTGTGTGTGTGTGTGTGTGTGTGCGTGTTTACTGATTATCTGGATTACTTTATTTCTGATAATAAACTAAAATGAACTGATTTGTGATGCATTTATTGTATGCTTTAGTCATATTTTAGTTTTTTGATACATCACCTGAAAAATGGCTTTTACACTCTTACTTTACCAACAGTTAGATTTTTTTTTCTGATGTTTAATAAGATTAAATTCAATTTACCTTTATTTCTATAGCGCTTTTACAATGTAGATTGTGTCAAAGCAACGTCACATAGAATATTATAGTAAATTGAAACAGTGTCAGGTCAGTTTGTCAGTTCAAGATGTACTTGTGTTTACTGTTTATTCAGTTAAATGTGAATTTTGAGTGTAGGCCTACATAAGCTCCAAACAGCGATTTTTGATGACCTTAATCTGACTAAAGTCATAACTGAACTAAACAGAAATGGAATTAAGACGTGGAGTATGCAGATATTAGTGGCATTATTGAAGTAAACACCACAATCAAACTATTACCGTCATGTAGGACTTTTCGCCATATTTTCTGACAAGATTCACACATGGCTGTCAGTAAAGGACTGCACACACACATCGTGAAATGCAGAAGTTTTTTTCTTTCCATTTGGTGTGAGTTATTAAATTCTGTAACACTCTCACCAGTCTTTACTCCTTATTTGCGTCTAATACCCCAGTTTGTCATGGGGGCATGAATGAAATGTCCATGTAAGCGTAGTCAGTATGTTTTCAAAGTAAGTGAAAGATTCAGAAGGGCATCCTGCTGATTTGATTCAGAAGGGCACTTTTTTTTGTAGGACGGCTCACCGGTCAGGTATATATCCGCACTAAAATTCCAAGGTGAAAGTCATTATAGCTTGCGTAGAATAGACCCAGCTCCCAACCCAACTTTGAGAATAGAATAACAGCGATATTTTTATTATCGCGCAATAAGAGTCTCGCGTTAACGCCGATAACGGCCCACCACTAATATATATATATATATATATGTACAACAATTCTGTCTGGTTCTTGAGTCTGATTGGCTGATAGCCATGTAATATTCTGCCAGTAACAGCACTTGTCCAGCCACTTCACCCTTGTGTATTACTCCGCCCACATACAGCAACAAGCAGAGGACACTCTACAGTTTGACATATTGCAGCTGTTGGACAACATAATGTACTTTTGGGGCTTTTATAGTCAAGAATGTAGTTGTTTAGATTGCAACTATGCAGTTTATTTATAAGTATAGTGCCTATTTTAAAATATTTATAATGGCGCGTCGGCGGCCATTACCCTGTCATTGAGCTAAACAAAGACAGTTGATGTTGTCCATCCACAAGATGGCGACAGAGACCCCATAATAAGCCCTTAGAAGATTAAAATCAGCGTAATTTCTAACAGCTGATCAAATCATTATTAAACTTGTAAGTGACATTCTAAGGGGCCAATCACACCGAACGCGCTTTTCCTTTTCAAAAAACGCGAGGCGTACCACACTGCCTTTTTTTGTTGACAAGAAAAAAAGAAGCTTGGTGCTCATTTTATGTTGCTAGGCAACGACTGAATCCGCTGCGTATTGTGCACGAGTGTTGCTGTTGATATTAATATAATTTTAATATGTAATAATATTGTGAAATTCAAGATTTGTGAGTCATACAGCACCGGATTACTCAAAACAGCAACCACAAGTCTCTCCTTCATCTTCAGAAGTCTCCGTAGTCGTCTTAACAACAAAAACACTGCAGGCACCTCAACGGAAACCCCGCCTCTGCTTTCATTTGATTGGAGAATGAAAAGACGCGACTGACGTAACACGCTTTTTCCGCTCAGAGTTGACTTTTTGTTTCAACTGTGAGCGCACAGTATGTAATGGCAAAAACGCGAGGCGCAACAGGCGGTTAAAACGCGAGACGCGCAGGGCGCATAAGCAGCGTGCTAAACGCTCATGGCTGTTAGTAAATCATTCAAAAAAGGTGCCTCTCAATGCAAAATGCGCATTCGGTGTGATCAACCCCTAAGTCGATCTCTCTCTTTTGTATGTTGTAGTGCTGTATTTATACCATAGTAATTGTAGTGTATTGAGTTTGAGATGGAACTCAGATATCAGGAATGTACGTATTTTGTGTTGGCCACTCTTTGTATAACCCTGAGTTACTTTTTGGTTGGCCATCTGTTTGTTTCTAACATGTCTCCTGTTTTCGTTAGTTCAGTAAAAAGAAAGAAAGAAGAAATGCCTGCATGTGTTTAGCGTTTTTCTTTATCGCAAACACAACAGTAATCTGGTAGTGTTTGCATTGCTTTGGCTTTTTAGGGGTTAATTATTGTGATCTCCTGATTGAACAGAAATACTGGGCAATCTCTGTAGACTGATGGCATTTCATGCCGTTCATCCTTATAATCTTAAAATGTGAGCAAAATCGCCTGTTTTGTCATTACTTTAGACATTACGCTAGAGAATAATTCAAACACTAGCTCTAAAGTAACATTGGTGAAGTAGCAATGGTTTCTGCTGTTCTGACATCAGCTGCAGATGTGAATGAATGGCGGAAGAAAGTAGTTCCTCCTACAAAAGGGTTTTAACACTCTCCGTGTTTGATTTTCTTTTTTATATACACGATTATGGGCTGTCGCCTCACAGCAAGAAGGTCGCTGGTTCGAGCCTCGGCTGGGTAAGTTGGCGTGTCTGTGTGGAGTTTGCATGTTCTTCCTCCGGGTGCTCCGGATTCCCCCACAGTCTAAAGACATGTGGCACAGGTGAATTGGGTAGGCCAAATTGTCCATAGTGTATGAGTGTGAATGAACAAGTGTGTGTGGATGTTTTCCAGAGATGGGTTGCAGCTGGAAGGGCATCCGCTGCGTAAAAACATGCTGGATAAGTTGGCGGTTCATTCCGCTGTGGCGACCTCGGATTAATAAAGGGACTAAGCTGAAAAAGAAAATGAATGAATCAAACTGTTGTATAAACGCAATATCACACTCGTAGCAGTGCAATGTGGCTGTATATCATTGCCAATATACAGCCATATCGCACTGCTACTCGTGTGATATTGCTCATACGTTTGTGTTGTGTTTTTATGTATGTGTATTTATATATACATTATAAATATACTTAGTACACACATATTCCATATAAAACACTTATTTTAAATGTGATCATTGATTTGAAAGCACTAATTAACTCCTATATTTTTAAATGTACTGTATTATTCTGCCTCATTCATTTTACCTAGTATATTGGCCAGCTCATATTAAACATTATGTCATCAGGAGAATGACTACATGAGTGTAGTATGTGTGTTGATTACAGCGTCTCTAAAGCCTCTCCACTCCTCCACGGCTGTCTCTGCAGATCCACAATATCAGTCTGAAGGGTCATCATCTCCTCCTCCAGCTTAATCACGTCTTCTGTCTGACGCACACACAGTTACAACACTCAAACGCATTGCAATACCACTGCACGCACACGATCTTTAGGGCAGCAGAGAAGTGGTAAATCCTTACCTGGCCACAGTCGAGGGCCGTTTGCTCCATTTCTTTCCACACACTCAGCAGTTTTTCAGAAGCTGGAAAACAGGAGAGTAAACACACACAGCATGAGCATGTTAACAGGCTGAAAGTAATGCAGTGTTGAGTATGTGAAATCAGGTATGTGTGGAATGGTAAATGGTAAATCATTTAATATATATGGAGAATTTGAAGTGTGTATATGAAGTATGTATGCTATTAGTGATATGGAATCTGGAAAAACTGGATTTACCATTAATGATGTATATTAAAGGGGTGGTCCACAGCGTATTTTAGGGCTCAATTGTATTTGTAAGATGCAAAGCAATGTGTGCACAAACGGAGGATCAGTGTGAACGGCTGCAGTTGTACAAATCTACATTTGTTGACAGACAGTTTGGGCTACTTATCAGAATTATGGGCCCGACAAATTTTTTTTGGATAAACATTTTTTAGTCTTATGACTTACTCAGAATATAAAAATACATATAAATACATTTAGATTATTTACTTTAATCATTACTATTGGAATGTGAAGAGACTTTCAACCAGCACAACAAAACATGTTTCTGAAGACTACAGGGAGTGCAGAATTATTAGGCAAGTTGTATTTTTGAGGATTAATTTTATTATTGAACAACAACCATGTTCTCAATCAACCCAAAAAACTCATTAATATCAAAGCTGAATATTTTTGAAAGTAGTTTTTAGTTTGTTTTTAGTTTGAGCTATTTTAGGAGGATATCTGTGTGTGCAGGTGACTATTACTGTGCAGAATTATTAGACAACTTAACAAAACACAAATATATACCCATTTCAATGATTTATTTTTACCAGTGAAACCAATATAACATCTCAACATTCACAAATATACATTTCTGACATTCAAAAAACAAAACAAAAACAAATCAGTGACCAATATAGCCACCTTTCTTTGCAAGGACACTCAAAAGCCTGCCATCCATGGATTCTGTCAGTGTTTTGATCTGTTCACCATCAACATTGCGTGCAGCAGCAACCACAGCCTCCCAGACACTGTTCAGAGAGGTGTACTGTTTTCCCTCCTTGTAAATCTCACATTTGATGATGGACCACAGGTTCTCTATGGGGTTCAGAGTTCAGGTGAACAAGGAGGCCATGTCATTAGTTTTTCTTCTTTTAGACCCTTTCTTGCCAGCCACGCTGTGGAGTACTTGGACGCATGTGATGGAGCATTGTCCTGCATGAAAATCATGTTTTTCTTGAAGGATGCAGACTTCTTCCTGTACCACTGCTTGAAGAAGGTGTCTTCCAGAAACTGGCAGTAGGACTGGGAGTTGAGCTTGACTCCATCCTCAACCCGAAAAGGCCCCACAATCTTTGATGATACCAGCCCAAACCAGTACTCCACCTCCACCTTGCTGGCGTCTGAGTTGGACTGGAGCTCTCTGCCCTTTACCGATCCAGCCACGGGCCCATCAAGACTCACTCTCATTTCATCAGTCCATAAAACCTTAGAAAAATCAGTCTTGAGATATTTCTTGGCCCAGTCTTGACGTTTCAGCTTGTCGTTTTTCAGCCTTTCTTACCTTGGCCATGTCTCTGAGTATTGCACACCTTGTGCTTTTGGGCACTCCAGTGATGTTGCAGCTCTGAAATATGGCAAAACTGGTGGCAAGTGGCATCTTGGCAGCTGCACGCTTGACTTTTCTCAGTTCATGGGCAGTTATTTTGCGCCTTGGTTTTTGGTTTGGTTTTTCCACACGCTTGCGACCCTGTTGACTATTTTGAATGAAACGCTTGATTGTTGGATGATTAGGCTTCAGAAGCTTGGCAATTTTAAGAGTGCTGCATCCCTCTGCAAGATATCTCACTATTTTTGACTTTTCGGAGCCTGTCAAGTCCTTCTTTTGACCCATTTTGCCAAAGGAAAGGAAGTTGCCTAATAATTATGCACACCTGATATAGGGTGTTGATGTCATTAGACCACACCCCTTCTCATTACAGAGATGCACATCACCTAATATGCTTAATTGGTAGTAGGCTTTCGAGCCTATACAGCTTGGAGTAAGACAACATGCATAAAGAAGATGATGTGGTCAAAATACTCATTTGCCTAATAATTCTGCACTACCTGTACTGCAGCTTTAAACAATGTTAATTTCAAACTAATCTAAAAATGACAATAACTTCTTTGCATTTTAATAAACCGACTAAACCCCAACACATTCCCAAGCATAATTCATATGAATAAAGAAACACAAAAGGCAGTAATATTGCTCTATACACAAGTGTACATCACAGTTTTTAAATCTCACTTTGTGTTTGGCAAGTGTTAATATCACATGCATGTCATTCAATACAATAACAGTTTCACATAAAATTTTTAAACCACAATAAAAAGCTTATAGAGGGTGGCTTAGTGATTAGCACTGTGACCTCACAGCAAGTTCTCTGTTTCGAGTCTCCACTGGGTCAGTTGGCATTTCTGTGTGGAGTTTGCATGTTCTCCCCTGTGTTGGCGTGGGTTTCCTCCGGGCGCTCCGGTTTTCCCCACAGTCCAAACACATGCAGTATAGGTGAATTGATTAACTAAGTTGGCCGCAGTGTATAAGTGAATGTAAGAGTATATGGGCGTTTCCCAGTAATGGGTTGCAGCTGGAAGGGCATCCGCTGCGTAAAATATATGCTGGAATCAATGACTGTATAAAATATGGATGACGCGACATCGCCATTTTCCAACACTGTGAAGGAAAAAACACCTCGTGATGGGCACAAACTGTCGCAAAAGACTGCTGAAATTGGAGCCTGGGCATGTGCAGAAGGACTGGCTGATGGAGCCAGAGGAGGAGCGGCGGAATCGAACTTCCAACCAAACGCTTGTACATCAAATCAACCACGCCCCCCGAACTTCTTACTTTGGCAAGTGTCTGCACTATAAAGCCTGGTTTATACTTTTGCGCCATGTGATCGGCGTGACCCACGGTGCAAGCCTCGCGCGTAGCCGTGCATTTATACTTGTGCGCTCTGTTTCTGTTTCTCTGGATTACACTTCCAAAACGCTAGCTGGCAGTAGGTGTTTACGCTCCTCTGTGTCGAGTTTCTCCGCTGGTGTTTTGTTTTTTCTGAACACTTCCTTAATGTACAAGTGGCTCAAATTCACTAATTTTGAGGCGGGAACCAGTGTGCAACAACTTTAATCATAAGGTAAACACAAAACAACAGTCTCCATCCAGAGCTCCTCCACAAGACTCCACACTTGTAAACACTCGCTGCATCAGGCGCGCACCTCTCACCTCCGCCCACACTTGTCAGTGCTACCAAGCCGACCAATCACAGAGCTTGCAATACGCGTACACGTTACATTTTTAAGAGGTGCGGGTCAACAATGCCGACGGCGAGGGGCTATGCCTGGTTTATACTTCTGCGTCAAGTGATCGGTGTAACCCATGGCGCAAGCCCCGCACGTAGCAGTGCATTTATACTTGTGTGCCTTGTTTCTGTTTCTCTGCAATACACTTCCGAAACGCTAGCTGGCAGTAGGTTTTCATGTTCCTCTGTGTCGAGTTTCTTCGCTGGTGTTTCGTTTTTTCTGAACACTTCCTTAATGTACAAGTGGCTCAAATTCGCTCATTTTGAGGCGGGAACCGGCGGACGTGCAACAACTTTAATCATAAGGTAAACATAAAACAACAGTCTCCATCTGGAGCTTCTTCACGGGACTCCACACTTGTAAAGACTCACTGCATCGGGCACGCAGCTCTTACCTCCGCCCACCCTCGTCAGCGCTACCAAGCCGACCAATCACAGAGCTTGCTCTACGTGTACGCGTTACATTTTTTGAGAGGTGCGCATCAACGTCGCCGACGACCACGGCGAGGGGCTATGCGTCCACACGTAGGCTGCGCCGTAGCATATGCGTGCATTTGATGCAGAAGTATAAATCGGCCTTATGTGTCCACGCGTAGGCTGCGCCGTAGCATACGCGTGCGCTTGACGTAGAAGTATAAATCGGCCTTAACAAAGGCTCGCTAATGTACACTTTGCGTTTACATAGTCGCCTGCGTTTGCTGTTTTATTAACACAAATGGTTGTAATAACGTTAACCAAGGTGATGTTTTATATAATGAAGGTTTAATCACGCCAGCTCTGGGCCGCAGCGCACATTACTCGCGGGCCGAGTCCGGCTCGAATGCAGCAGCATCGGCTTGCTCGGCCGTCGCATCTGCCCGATTCCGGCCCGAGTCAATCGGGCCAGATGCAGCGGCCGTTAGCGAGCCGACGCTGCCGCATCCGAGCCGGACTCATAGGTACAGCAGATGGAGTCGGGCCGAGGGGTAAGTCTCCAGCAGGTGAGAGTCTAGCCGGAACTGACCCGAGTGTATTTTGCTATCTGGGTGGTTAGGCGTGTATCAGCAAACTGATAAAGCCCTGACCTTACCGAATAAACAGTGTCCCACCAGATCCTGTATGTCAGAAACTGTAGTTTACTGCTGAGCAACTCATTTTATCATGGTAAAATAACACAGAAATCGAATAATAACACTTCAGTCTCCTGCCGAAGCTCCGACGTCTGCTTTGAGAAACTGTCAAACACAGCTGTCAATCACGATGACACGCCCAGCATTAAATTACTGCTCAAAACATACAGAAATGAAGATCTGCCCCTATATCAGCTAGGGATGTGCACGATCATTCGATTAATCGATTAATCGAACGCATCAGCGACGATCGAGCATGAAAACGATGATCGATTGGCTCTAAAATTAAATTACTTTAAATCTTTCTGATTGGTTATGCTGGTATTTGGGCAGTAGTTTGATATTTGATTGGTTATGGCTGCAGGGAGTTGCGGTCCAGAGAGACCTGAGCGCAGATGGAGTATAGGGGGTCATACACCAGAAGCGCCGCGTCGCTCAACGCAGCGCATTTCAGAATTCTAAACGTAGGTTTCAGGGTACACAGCGGTGCCCAGCCACGACTCAGGACATTTCATATTACTGCCGCGTCACAGAGCGCCATCTGAATAGTTTCATTTTAAATACCATGCGAATGTGCGCGTCTGGTGTGTGATGCTTTCAGCTGTCATGTGCGCGCCGTGTCAGACAATCTTTTCGGCGAGGACTAGTCTATGGCACGAGTGATGATGTTTCACCGGATGACACCAAAATAGAAAACTACTTCATGGAGCCATGCATCTCTCTAAACCCGGATCCTTTATTGTGGTGCAAGTAAATGAGTCTCGATCTGCAAGGCTAAGCACCCTTGCCCAGTGGTACCTGGCTGTTCCTGCAACTTCTCTGCCTTCTGAGCGCCTTTTTTCCACCGCCGTCTAATTGAAAATAATTTTCGCACTCGGCTTTCATCGGAGCATGTAGACCGACTGATCTTTTTGAAAAAAACATGTAGTCCTTCCTTGTGTTAAGTTTTATTAGCCATGCATGATAAAATAGTCAGGCTGTTTTTGTTTTAAGTTTAAGCAGCATAGTTAAATTAGTCCGGCTTTATTTTATTTAGCCTACCTCCACTGACTGGTCAATTTGAAAGAAATGTTACTTTACCTAATCTTTAAGTTTTATAGATGTGGTAAAAAATATTCAGGCTATTTTTATTTTAAGTTTACGCAGCCAAATTATTCTAGCTTCTAATTTTAGTTAGGCTATGTGCTAGAGATGCGCGGATCAGCTGAAATGTCACCCGAATCCGCTCCTTCATTCTAATAATCCGCTCGCCACCCGCCCACACATTTTATTTTATATTTGGATATATATATCCACTCCCAAGCCCGCACCCGATCGACATAATAATTCTAATTCTTTGTTTTAAACATGATGATAGGTTACTGTGGATCGTTCGTTATTAACAGCAGATTCAGCTTTTACATACGGAAAAAGATAACAAAAACAGTGCCACTTCAGCCTAAACAGCAGCTATGTTATGTTATGTTTATAGGCTATGTTATGTTTACTTGGTCTTTTTCTTTGCACTGTGCTTGGGCGTCTCATCTTCACATTCTGCGAAGTCCACTCTCTGTTTTTTGCTGGTCAACTGCTATGACCCACCCGCATTTAATCATAATGTATTTTTTATTACCCGACCCGCGGATTATCTGCAGCGGCCGCGGATAGCCTATACCGCCCTCCGCGCATCACTGTGCTACTTAACAGCCGTTTGGTTAAGTTTTGGTGAAACTTTATTTTTGCAAACCTTTTACAAAAAAAAACCTTTTTGATCCACATCTGTTGTGATGCTGCTGAAGTAAAATATTGTTTTGGTAAAAATGTCAGTTGGATAATAAAATAACTGAAATGCAGAGTATCATGTGTGTTTTTATTGTTGTTGTCAACAATATAGAAAAGGTAGATTATAGTTTTAAAAACGGATCCAAAATATTTATAGTAATAATAAGACACATATTGAAGGGGATAATACTGTAAAATAACTTAGGTTTCTTTTTTCTGCGCGCCTTCAGTTGCCGTTGTTTTAAAGCGCCCTGCGCACCGCATCCACTTTCTGGTTGGCATGTAGTTCAAGCTCACATGCATTTTGTGTAGATAAACACAATTTGTAATATAATATTTTCATATTGTGTCTCTAGGCTTTATGATTAATTTTATTTACAATGCCTCATGTAGAAAACCTACATGCTTCACGTCAGTGGCGGTTCGAATGGCACCCTGGGCGAACCACCTGCTTTTAGAAATGTACTTAGAAATAAAATTATTATTATTATTATTATTGTACAATTATTATTCTAAATAAATAACAGAAATCAATCCAAAATGTAACTGGAAAAAATGTAGACACAGCTGGAGTGATAAGCTAAGAAGCTAAGATCGCAAAAAATCTTTTGCTTGAATATTAAAGTAAATTCTATAGAATACAAAGAATATATATTTATGTAATTATCTGTAGTCTTAGACCCGACTCATGGCTGAGAATTAATGTTATTAAGTCTTACCTCCCTGATTCATCATCTCTGCTTTCTGCTTCATAGCCATATAGTCAAAATAAGATCATCATCATATAATAACTTTAGTTTCGTCGACTTGCAAAGCTCGCTGCGCGCCGACACCTCTGCATTAAAGTTACTCCGGTTTCACAGTACATAAGCGGCGTGTATTTTACCGGCGTGCATGTAGCCTAAACAACCGGTAGGCCTATTCACACCGGGTGCAGAGCAGCCAACGCAGCGCGTGAGGTGCGCGGGAATGGTTTTCTGCACGCATGCATGCATCAGTTTGCTTTCACCACCTTTGTTTCGGTTGTACATAGACAATAACAAACTTGCACATGCAAAATACGCCAAATGTGAATGGCCTCTAACGTCTTTATTCTGGGATTACTACTTTAAATTAATACACTTGCATAAAGTAAATCGTAACTCAAAGCTTGTACTGGGGCTCGTTTTTTTCGCACCGTCTCCCCGTGCCACCCAGATGCCGCTATGGGCATCGACCATATTGCCCATGCCTAAATACGCCACTTGTTACACTTTTTTAAATGTTTACTGTGTTAACCAATATTGATGGTGATTTTTAATAACCCAACAGCGTTGATTTAATTGTTTTCTGAATCCTGTCATAGTTTTATCAACAACATTTTTAACAGGGCTTTATATATATATATATATATATATATATATATATATATATATAATATTTTTTTTTTTTTTTTTTTTTAATTGAATGTTATTTAATTGTCGCTATGAGGCACACACGCCCCGCCTCTTGATTAAGCCCCGCCCCTATGACGCGCACATGCCCCGCCTCTTGATTAAGCCCCGCCCCGATTAATCAAGGACTCGTTTGTCAAACCTGTGGATTAATCGAAATGAAGAATGGTCAGAAATGCCCATCCCTAATATCAGCACAATAACCAGTGCCTTAACTGACCAGAACCATCTTTCGGAACATTTTATTGCAAGTGTAATTAATTTTTTTATTTGGTCTCAAGTCTCGTTCATTAACACGGAGGAGGTGGGCTTTATGACTTGTACTGCAGCCAGCACCCAGGGGGCGATCTAACGGCTGAGACCTTCACTCAAAAGCAGGCGTGCGGCACAATTGGCTGGAATAGTTGGTGGTTCATTCTGCTGTGGCAACCCCTGATGGATAAGGGACTAAGCCGAAGGAAAATGAATGAATGAATGAATGAATGAAAACAGCTTATAGACTGCACTGCACCATACGCAATACACCTAAAAAATGATGTTAGCTGTTTGTTCACACTACTTATTTCAAATGAGCTGAAACAACACAATTCTTAAGGTTTCTGGGGACAACTTAATTGTTTCATGTTCAATCCACTTAAATTTGTAAAACCTAACATGCTAACTTAATTCCTTCATGTTGCCCCAAAACAAATCGATTGTGTGGAACCCAGCGTTTTCTACAGTGTAGGAAGTGCACTAGTATTGAACACTGAATATGTGTCATACCTATTCCTGTGGCTCTCTGCTCCTGGTATTTGTTGATGTCGACGTGTAGACTAGTGCCGAAGAAATCCAGCGTGGCTTTTAACCTCTGGTGCATGGACACCATCTCGTTCTTCTGCTTTGACAGTGTGCCGTTATGTCTGAGGAGACTCATGCTGGAACACAGATCATTTACACAGGGCTTGCTTAAACTTTAATCGACTTTTTCAAGGTTTATAGAAGTTTAGATTTTAGATAGTGCTTTGAAATTTTAACTCTTAACAAACAGGTAATCTTGACAAATAGGTAATAATAATTTACTATTTAAAGGGGAGCTATTATGCAAAAATCACTTTTCTAAGGGGTTTAAACACAGTTGTGTGTCAGCAGTGTGTGAATATAAGCAGCTTCTAATGGTAAACATGAATTAATTGTATTGTTTATAATCCGACTTGATCAAAACAGTCTGCAGAAACACTTTGATTGACATTCTCCCTTTGTACGTGTCATCAGAGAGAGAAAGCCCCGCCCATTAGTAACCATCTCCCCCTCATAAGCATAAACAGCCCTGAGTGAAAAGCAGCTGTTCATTAGCCATTAGAGTGTTTGAGCTGCTGAAGATGATGTCAGCATAGACTAAGAGGATTATAAATGTGGGGTTTTAGATGAAGCACAAATGAACAGCGACAGGAGTCTCCATAGACTGATGCATTTTGTGAAACATTTTATTAAATAATGCTTATTTTTGTTAAGTATTTTATTTTCACTTCTTAAAAAGCAGATACTTGTGCTCAATTCACTGCTTGTGAGTTTGCTGGACAGTCTTTCACTGACACTGAAAAGGAATACAGCACGAGCCGCTATCTTACTACTATGGAGAAATGCTGTAAAACTCCATCTCTGTCTCTCTCTCATTTTGGACATTTGACCCGTTGGCATGTTCGTGAGGTAACTTTTCCTCTCCTCTCGGCTGTTAAAGCGATACTTGTGGATCCAGACAAGAGCGTGCCTGTGGTGAGAGTTTTCTCCACTGTGTCTATTGTAGATTACCTGTGATAACCACGTATTATGTGTATATAGACTGTAATCTCGTGGCTGTCACTCATCGTTGAACAGCGCTTTAATTTTAAAGCCAATCGCAGCTCTTTTTTGTTGAGTGGGTGAAGACAATGACCAATCATAGGAGTGTAAGAACTGGCTTGACAGCGCTCAAAAAGCAAGCGGGATAATATTTACATTAGTTTATATGCTGCAAATGCTCATGCTGTCTTCTGTGCATGTATTGGAGTTTTGTCTAAAACATTCAAAAAGTGTTCTTTAAGCAAGTAAAATTAAAGGTACAGTTCATATATCTTGCTGCTTGTATTAAAGGACACAATTGTTTTACAAATAATTTATAAATATTAATATATTCATAGAGTTTAATACAATTTTTTTTCTTGTGTTGTGAAAAAAAAATCTAATTATGTATGGAAAGCATCGTCAATGCACCGTGATGCACCAAGATATCAAATTAAACCGAACTGACGGCATGATAATCGTAACCGAACCATGAGACCAGTGTGGGTTCACACCCCTATACTACACTATACTATACTATACTATACTATACTATAGAATACCATAAAAAACAGCATGTGATTGAAGTACGTATATGTACAGTTGAAGTCAGAATTATTAGCCCCCCTTTGAATTTTTTTTTCTTTTTAAAATTTTTCCCAAATAATGTTTAACAGAGCAAGAAAACTTTCACATTATTTGCTATAATATTTTTATTATTATTTATTATTCTTATTTGTTTTATTTCGGCTAAAATAAAAGCAGTTTTTATTTTTTTTAAAAACATTTTAAGGTCAAAATTATTAGCCCCTTTAAGCTATTTTTTTCGATAGTCTACAGAACAAACCATCATTATACAATGACTTGCCTAATTACCCTAACCTGCCTAGTTAACCTAATTAACCTAGTTAAGCCTTTAAATGTCACTTTAAGCTGAATAGAAGTGTCTTGAAAAATATCTAGTCTAATATTATTTACTGTCATCATGGCAAAGATAAAATAAATTTAATTAAATTAGAAATGAGTTATTAAAACTAGAAATGTGATGAAAAAATCTTCGCCGTTAAACAGAAATTGGGGAAAAAAATAAACAGGGGGGTTTATAATTCAGGGGGGCTAATAATTCTGACTTCAGCTGTATGTAAATATGTAATTAACCACACTTAAAATGCACCTAGAAAGTGCTTGAAAAGTGCTTAAACTTGACTTTGGAAACCCTGTTTAAATTAGCATCTTTCCTACTCACATGGCTACTTTCTGGCCTTGCTGCAGCCTCTGCCAGTCTTCTTTCAGCGCTCGTATAGTGTGCCACGCTTGACCCCATGTGCGTCTCTGAGAGCTGTAGTGCAGAGCGCGTTTGGGCTCGTTCTCTACAACACAAAAACAGCAGTTTAGAGACCTTTACAAAAATGCTGGGTTGTATTAACCCACTGTTAATTATGCTTACAGTTTAAAAAGAAATTTATTAAACTTAAAATAGGGCTGGGGGATATGACAAACTTTGCATATTACCATATAAGTCATATATAACCTGATTATGAAATATATCATAATATATATATATATATTTCTGTGAATTCAATCAATATATTGTTTATGTATATATAGGAGCATGTGTAAAGGACTATTTCTTTTGCTTAAAGGGCATCTATTATGCAAAAACCATTTAAATACAGTTGTGTGGCAACAGTCTATGACTATAAGCAGCTTCTAATGGTTAAAATGTATTAATGTTATTTTTTTAATAATCATACTTGATAAAGACAGTCTGCAGAAAACTTTGACATTCTCCCTTTGAATGTCAATCAAACGTGTACGTGTCATCAGAGAAAGCCCCGCCCACTAGTGACCATCTCTCTCTCATTAGCATAAGATGTTAGTCTTGTTTTTGAATCTGCCACTATACTGACACACAGGCATCTGTAGCTCCGCCCTCTTTTGAAAAGAGCACAATCTTATTTGAATTTAAAGCGAAAGTCACAAAATGGGCACAATTAGTATTGTAGCCTAAAAGGGTCAGTTTTTATTTGTGTGGTATTTTGAGATGACACTTCACACACACACTCTAGGGACATCAGAGACTTATTTATCTTATCTAGTAAAAAGAGGCATAATAGGTCGCCTTTGGGGCAAATGATTAGCTTCTTTCACACATATAGATCTTTCCGGAAAATTACCAGCAGTTTTCCGGAAAGGTCTGTATGGGTGAACAGGCCCTTTTTGAAAATACCGGTAAATTCGTTCTGGCAATTTTCCCGGAAATAGAAGTTGTAACATTACCGGTAATTTGCCGAAATGCTGTGCTGTGTGAACGCAAAAGGAAAATTGCCGGAAAGAGCTGATGTGAGACGTCTACTCCAGCCAATCAGAACATTCAGACGCGTTCACATCCACAATGTTTATGAAATAAAAAGTGAAACCATCAACAAAAGCCCGACTACTTCTATGTTTACAAATAATGTTTACACTTCTATGTTTACAAACAAACGCAGCCGTTTAGAGCTCATTTCTGGTTAATGATATTAGAATTTACCAGTAGTTTGGAATGGATGTGTGAATGGTCTTTTCTGGAAAAATTCCATAACATCCTTGTCTGTGTGAACAGCGCTATTTTGAATTTACTAGTAAAGTCATTCCCCGGGGCCTCCTCCCGGTGGGACATGCCTGGAACACCTCCCTAGGTAGGCGTCCAGGAGGCATCCGAAACAGATGCCCGAGCCACCTCAGCTGATTTCTCTGTATGTGAAGGATTCAGCGGCTCTACTCCGAGCTCCTCCCGGTTGACAGAGCTCCTCACCTTATCTATAAGGGTGCGCCCTGCCACCCTGCGAAGGAAACTCATTTCGGCCGCTTGTATCCGAGATCTTGTCCTTTCGGCCATGACCCAAAGCTCATGACCATAGGTGAGAGTAGGAACGTAGATTGACCGGTAAATCGAAAGCTTTGCCTTTCGGCTCAGCTCCTTCTTTAACACAACGAACTGATACATCGACCACATTACTGCTGCCGCTGCACCAATCCACCTGTCAATCTCACGCTCCATCCTTCCCTCACTCGTGAACAAAACCCCAAGATACTTGAACTCCTCCACCTGGGGTGAGGACTTTCCTCCAACCTGGAGATGGCAAACCACCTTTTTCCGGTGGAGCACCATGACCTCGGACTTGGAGGTGCTGATTCTCATCCCAGCTGCGCCACACTGGGCAACAAACCACCCCAGTGCAAGCTGAAGGTCCGTGTTCGATGAAGTCAACAGAACAACATTATCTGCAAATAACAGAGACGAAATCCTGTGGTCTCCAAACCGGACCCCCTTCAGCCCAAGGCTGCGCCTTGAAATTCTTTACATAAAAATTATGAACAGAATTGGTGACAAAGGTCAGCCCTGCCGGAGTCCAACATGCACTGGAAACAAATTTGACTTATGCCAGCAATGTGAACCAAACTCCTACTTTGTTCATACAGGGACGAGACAGCCCTAACAAAGCACCTCTGACCCCATACTCCCAGAGCACCCTCCACAGAATGCCACGAGGGACACGGTCGAATGCCTTCTCCAAGTCTACAAAACACATGTGGACTGGTTGGGCATACTCCCATGAACCCTCGAGCACCCTGGTGAGGGTATAGAGCTGGTCCAGTGTGCCACGGCCTGGACGAAAACCGCATTGTTCCTCCTGAATCCTAGGTTCAACCAACGGCCGTATCCTCCTCTCCAGTACCCTGGCATAGACTTTCCCAGGGAGGCTGAGGAGTGTGATTTCCCCCTATAGTTGGAGCACATCCTCCGGTCCCCCTTCTTTAAAATGGGAATATCATCTAATCATCATTATTAGCA
Organism: Danio kyathit; assembly: GCA_903798195.1. NCBI lineage: Eukaryota > Metazoa > Chordata > Actinopteri > Cypriniformes > Danionidae > Danio > Danio kyathit. The sequence goes on along the minus strand of LR812526.1, from coordinate 4,890,172 downwards.
AAAATCCCAGAAAACAGTCAGTATTGCACACCTCAAAAGAACAGAAACTTACGAACAAATCGGATGTTCTCAGGAAGGACGCGTGGCTTAAACTGGGGCTCGTAGCTGCAGCACGAACGGTCAAACAGGAAAACCAGCGGCTCATCTGCTCGCCGATTGTCCATCAACTAAAAGAATGAAGCAAAAACAAAGTCAGACTAAACTGGGTGCACATAATCTGTCTGAATGGACCCTTTTCACAAGACGATTATGAGGCGTTTCATGGTCATCTGCATCTTGAAGTCCACATGAACTGGAAGCTGCGCCCATTTTTAGGTGACGCAGTTCCTAGAGAAATTGAATATTAAATGAGAAAACAGTGGGCGTGGCTTGATTTTTCTACTGCGAGCTGATTGGCTGTAGTAAAGTAGGCGTTTCATTCAGAAAGATAGGGGAAAGGGTTTGGGGAAAGTTATTACACCCAAACAGACTCCTCCTCCTCACCATTTCTGTTTGTTGTAATAGTGACAACTGGAGGGGCGTGGTTATATATGTTAGCCACACCCACTACCTCAGCCAGACGTAATATGAGAATTTAACTGAAAACAATTAGGAAGTGCATTTTCAGGTTTCAATTAAAGATTCGAAGGGCAAACTATTTTTTTTTCTTAATGACATGCAGAGATGAATTGTTCACCCCAAAACTAGTGAGTTCTGCTGCTGAGAAACCCAGAAATGTGAAAAGAGTACATTTAAAACAAATTAGCATTAGCTTCAAACGTACACTATAATCGATGGCACACTGCATGACGCTGTTTTGCGGCTCAAGTGCAAGTCCCGCCTCCAACAGCAGCTCCTGATTGGCTGGAGGAATGCTAGTGTCTTGTGCGATTCGCTCCTGCAGGGAAGCCACATCGTCCTCCGGCTGCACCGAGTAGTTGAATATTTCAGCAGAGGTCATGTTGAGTACATGGACAAGCTGAGGAGAGAAACAACATTACATGTGACTTATGGCATGAGTGATACAATACATGAGCAGTATGATTCAGTATAGTAAAGTCCAGTATGACTCCGTATGAGTAAACCTGATAATGCTTGCATTTCTACTGCCAATAATGCTGATGATACACTGGTCAACTTTTTGAGCAATGCTGCCAGGCAACTTTGGGAAATGATGACATCAAATGTGATACATATACAATATTGTTGCCCTTTCTCAATAATAAAGCAGCCAGGCACCATATTGCCCTGCAACAATGCTCAAATGTGTATCATCGGCATAAAACTTTTACTTGAGGTGTAGTGTATGCTGGAAAGTAGTGATTGATGTCAGTGATTAAGTTGAATACATATCATTTATTTTGTGCGTCTAATTTGTGCGCAAACAGAGAAATGCGGTCCGCCTCACATTTTCCACACAACATATGAACAACCATGCTTCTTACAGTTGTATTAATAAAGTTGTCTTGTTTCAACTGTTTAAAGTTATATAAAAATGGCACTTCCTCTTATGTTGTTCCTCTTATATTACAAACAAGTGATGATTCTCTATAAACCACGTAACATGTGAACAGCCATGGTTCATATAATTGTATTAATACTTTGTCTAGTTTCAGCTGTTTAAACTTATTAAAAAATGGCGCTTCCTATTATGTCGTTCCCCTTATATCACATTCAAGTGACGATTCTCTACAAACCAATCAGCATTCAGTAAGTAGCATCTGCAGTAAGTCTTTAGGTACTGGGTTAGGTCAAAGTCCCTTTGAGACAAGTCATTTCACTCGACGGCCATCTTTGAAACGCCTCTCGGGCTGTGTGCTCAGGCATTCTGTTTGAATGGGTAAACATCAAATTCTCCAAAGCTACTTGCCCAGCTTATGATTGAATTTCATATTAGGAATCACCAATAAATTAAACAACAACTGTCTCATAAGTTTTTATTTCTAAATGTTCAACTTTGCAGAAACTCACGTCTGGACTGACGTGAACTGAGCTAAACTGAACTGAACTTAATCTCTGAAAACTGAACTGACACTGTTTCAATTCACTATAATCTTCCATGTGAAGCTGCTTTGACACAATCTACATTGTATAAGCGCTATACAAATAAAGATGAATTGAATTGAATTGAATTGGTCCAAGCCCCTCCCCCGAAGTTTTGTCAGTCTATAGCGATCGATGATTGGCTCCTGTACTAGAAGGCAGGCTTTATTAATTATATTGATTATATTGACACTTTTCTCCATTTAAAACAATAGGAGTGATATGGCTTGCATATCCTATGGTCTTTGGCTAGGTAGTCTTATGAATGGGTCCCAAAATGTGGTATAGTACAGTTTAGAATGCACTAAAATATAAAAATTCTGGACCAAAATTAAAAATTTGGCTGAAAGTTTAAAGCAAAAATTGTTTGTTATAATTACATATTGTTTTATTAATATCATTTTGTATGACTTATCCTAATTTAAAAAAAAAACAGGCCAATAAATAACCACATTTTGTTGACAGTAAACCAGTCGAGCCAGGCTTGACAACACAGTAGTGCTACTGCAAACAGCAGGAACAAGTATACTACATGGAAATGTTCAGTCGGCACGCTATTTGAGTGGACTTTAGGGTAATTAGGCAAGTCATTGAATAATGATGGTTTGTTCTGTAGACTATCGAAAAAAAATTTGCTTAAGGGGGCTAATATCTTTGACCTGAAATGTTTTTAAAAAAAAAATAAAACTGCTTTTATTCTAGCCAAAATAAAACAAATAAGACTTTCTCCAGGAGAAAAAATATTTTCAGACATACTGTGAAAATTTCCTTGCTCTGTTAAACATCATTTGGGAAATATTTAAAAAAGAAAAAAAATTCAAAGGGGGGCTAATAATTCTGACTTCAACTGTATGTTAGTAAGTAGAACAGCATAGTAAACATATTAAACTATATGATACGTGAACATAAGCAAAATATCCACAGAGTGGGATATAGAGCTCTTTTCTTTGACCGTCTGCATGTGCTCCACTACTCTTGCTCATTGATTGATGCAGCAAAAAGGTCAGCCTTTGCATGGTGCATTGAATTGAATAGGTTTCATAGCACAGTGCTTTCCGCATCTGGTGTGAAAGCTACTTTACTCCATGCAGTGACTATGGTCAAAGTCCCTTTAAGGCAAGTCATTTCACTCGGCAGCCATCTTTGAAACGCCTCTCGGGCAGTATGCTCAGGGAAACATCAAATTCTCCGTAAGCTTGGCAAGTAGTTTTGATTACATTTCATATTAGGAATTACCAATAAAATTAAACAACAACTGTCTATTTAGTTTCATTTCTAAATGTTCGTATCACACAAAATCTGCAGAAACTCGCGTCTGGTCCAAACCACATCCTCCGGAGAATTGTCATTCTATATCGATCGCTGATTGGCTCCTGTACTAGAAGGCGGGCTTTATTTGCCCTATAGCGATTACTGATTGGCTCCTGTACTAGAAGGCGGGGCTTCATTCGCCATATTTACAGTTACACTTTTCCTCATTCAAAAGTATACGAATGACACGTCTTGTGTATTCTATAGTCTTTGCTATGGTCAAAGAGCTTAGAATGACCAAGAGGCGACACTCAATAGATCGTTCCATTGCAACAGCAGCGCCCAGCAAAGCCAAGATACAACCTGAAAGACGAAAATTCAACACTTACTATAACAATCATCAGCACTTTTAATAGTTTATTTTACAGACTTGTATTATGCTGCTGTTCTATTGGAATTTTCATTCCAAAATGGCCGCCGCTCCATCTAGTGGCTGTTTCCCAAATCGCAGTAGAGTGTCGCCTCTTGGTGATTCTATGCTCTTTGCTATGGTGCAGCATAACCTTTGCTTCAGCTCATTTTTTTTCGCCCATATCTCTAAAATGCCATTACAGCTATTCATTTTTGCCGGCAAAAATTTTGACGGGTCCCTAGTACAATTGCTATTTTAATACCATTCATAACTGACAGTGGAAATAAAAACAATTGCATACTGCACAGTACTAAACGGCATTGCTCAGTGTAAACGAGCCAATATTTTCATGCGACTTGATGATCATACTGTTGAACTTCAGCCTACCTTTAGATTGAGAATGTGGCTTAATTCATCAAAGCAGAAGCAGGGGGCTTTTGGAGCATCTTTGACACCCTCTGGACTGGTTTCTTTACTCTCCTCTTCTGCGTCTTTGGGAGTCTCCTGACTCTCTTTGTTCCGCTGCTTTAAATCTTTGCCTCGCTCTTTAGGGGACCACCTCAGCATCATCTGCAGCCAGCGCTCCAGCTCACCAGCTAACAGTCTGAAACACGCCTTTATAGTTCAAAGTTCAACCTAAAAGACTGTGTTCACTCTATTTACTGGTTTAATAATCTTACTTGTGATGGCTGCACAAAAATGTACAAGAAGTTTGTATCAGACAATGCATTTACTAACATGAACAAGCAATAAACAAAACATTTATTTCGGTATTCGTTCATGTTAGTTAATGAAATACAGTTGTTCATTGTTAGTTCATGTTAACTCATAGTGCATTAACTAAAGTTAACAAGCAGGAATTTTTAATTTAATAATGCATTAGTAAATGTTGAGCTATGATTAATAAATGCTGCACAAGTATTGTTCATAATTAGTTCATGTTAGTAAATACATTAACTAATGAAACCTTATTATAAAGTGTGACCAAAAAATGTAGTTTCTAGTTTTTCTGATCTTTTTTGTGTTATTGCAATAAAAAAAAAATGCTTTGCTGTTTTGGCTGCAATTATTGGACAGAAACTAGTCATAAAACATCATTATAATAAGAAGGTATTAATATTAGTATTTTACTAAATTATTCATTCATTCATTTTCTTTTCGGCTTAGTCCCTTTATTAATCTGGGGTCACCACAGCGGAATGAACCGACAACTTATCCAGCAGATGCCCTTCCAGTCGCAGCCCAGCACTGGGAAACACCCAACACTCCCATTCACACACGTACAAACTACGAACAATTTAGCTTACCCAATTCACCTATAGCGCATGTGTTTGGACTGTGGGAGAAACCGGAGCACCCGAAGAAAACCCACGCAAACACGGGGAGAACATGCAAACTCCACACAGAAATGCCAATTGAACCAGCCGAGGCTCGAATCAGCAACCTTTTTGCTGTGAGGCAACAGCGCTACCCACTGCACCGCCCCTATATTAGTATTTCACTAAACTATTATTACCAAATAAAAATGAGTAATTATTATTTATAATTAGTATTACAAGTAAATTAAACCAAATTAAATTTATTAAAAAGTATTAAATTAAGGAAACTTTATTTAACTGTAAAAATAGTATTTAGGAAAAAAATTATATTTTTGATGTACAGCACAAATGTAAAATAATGTTTTTATTTTATTTATAGTGGTCTGTATTTTCAAACTTTAAAACCACTTAGAGCTCTTTTTTTAAAACTCAATCAGTATAGTGTATTATTATTAGATATAATAATTATTAATTATTACTAATAAATAAAACCAAATAAAAATGAATAAAACTAATAAACTAAGGAAACTTTAACCTTATATTATTTTGATGTACAGCACAAATGTAAAATAATGTTTTTTATTTTGTTTATATTTTGTCTCAAACTTTACACCAATTGGAGTTTAAAAAAAGAGCATTATCAATATAATTTATTATTGTTGTTGTTGTTTTCAACATCAATGTTTTTCCTTTTTTTTTTTTGGAAAACTCACTTGTTGAGATTGTTTGGGCTGCAAATATTACCCAGAAACTTGAAATAAAACATCAATATAACAAAAAAGTAATTATATTAATATTTTATTTGACTATTATTAATAAATTATAATAATAATACTAATTAATATTACTATTATTATTATTATTATTACTATTAAATAAAACCAACTTAAAATAAACACAATTGAACTAAGTTAAATAAATTTATAATTATAATTATGTTGTACAGCACAAATGTTAAATAAATTTAAAAATATTTATAGCTGGCTTCATTTACAGTTGCTCATAATTTATTTTTTTATAAGCATTATCAATGCAATATATTATTATTATTATTATTCATTCATTAATTTTTCTTTCACTTATCCGGGGCCGGGTTGCAGGGGCAGCACTTTCAGGAGAGAACTCCAGAGGAGATCCCGAGGCGTTCCCAGTCCAGCCGAGAGACATAGTCCCTCCTGCATGTCCTGGGTCTTTCCTGAGGCCTCCTCCCGGTGGGACATGCCTGGAACACCTCCCTAGGTAGGTGTCCAGGAGGCATCCAAAACAGATGCCCGAGCCACCTCAGCTGACTTCTCTGGATGTAGAGGAACTACTCATCATTCAGAGAACTACTCAGAGCTCCTCACCCTATATATAAGGGTGCGCCCTGCCACCCTGCGAAGGAAACTCATTTCGGTCGCTTGTATTCGAGATCTTGTCTTTTCGGTCATGAACCAAAGCTCCAATGCCCTTCTTCTTCTTCTTTTTCTTCTTCTTATCAACATTAAATCTTTTATTAATATAATTTTTTTTTTTTTGGGAAAAACTCACTTGTTGAGGTTGTGAGGGTTTGGTAGGTGTTTAGAGTACCGAACCTCTCCACTCAGATCCTCATAAACCACAATATCATCCACATGTTTCTGCTGGAGTTTGCTGTGCCTGAGGAGAAAAAGAGCAACATGAGTTCAAATGAAGCTGGGGTTGTTTTCACACACCCTTGAGCACTGGCGTCAGTCTTGATTTTTCTTTCATTCTCAGAGGATACATTTTAAAAACAGTTCATGTGTTGAGAATACTGGAGAGCGGCCAATCACAGTACAGCGATCGCTCTGGAATAACACACTGCTGAGAGGAGATTATTATCTTTACGCAAGCATAAGAGGTTACAACAATAGTGCTTTAGTGCATGGGGAACAGGATCTTTACCTCACGCTGACAGGTCATGACTTGAATTGTGCGATTCAATTGTGCGAAATTGTGTTTTGCATTTTATTGATGAATTCGACAGGTAACTTTTATTTTGAATTTATACTGGCACTATTGTTAGCGATAAGAAAGAGGAAGTTTTTTTTTTTAAATTACTTTTAAAACGCTGTAATTTCCTCATATTTACACTTCGTTCATTATCTAAGGCATGTTTTAGAGCAGGATTGGGAGCCAAAAGGTCTTAGGCTTAACATCCAAAACAAGCTAAAAGTAAGATTCCCCCAGTCTTGAAAATCCAGGGTATATAAGAAAGTCTATGATTTTTAGACCTGGAAAACCATGGAAACTGACTATTATTTATAAAAAAGCCATGAGGATTTCTATAACAAATGCATATTGTTTCTAGATATCCCAAATATATTTGATCAGGCAGTATAGGTTTAATGTTTTTTTTTAAACTCTAATCCATAACCATTATCCAGCAAAATATAAACAACTGGAAAAGTAATTAATTAATTGGTTTAAAAGACTCAGAACCTTGAAGTAGGTTGGGCGATGTTGTCCAATTTGGCATTGTACGATGTCTAATGTGAGACATCGCGATGGACGATGGCATCGTCTTCATAGGTGGAGGTGAATTAATTATTTATTAATAATGAATTATTTCATAACGAATTAATTATTTGTAGCCTACTGTTTCAACTACCTGACCCGCATGGTCTTTGTTTTAGCCATAACCAAATCATAAATAAATAAAGACACAAATTACAACCTGTCAATCACTTTTCTGCTGGACTCTAGCATTAATAGGCAGAGTAATCTGTGTCATTATAATGGCGTCCACAAACTTGGTAAAAAAGGTGCACAACCGACAGGAACCAACCAAGAGTATCTGAGGTTTTCACTAAAATTACTAAGTACAAGCGTGGAAACGAAAGATTGAAGCAGTGTACTGACGCTGTGATACGTTACCTGATAGATCAAAAGACCGAAGAGTCGTTAGATTGAGACAAGATGAATTAAATATCACATTTAACAACTATAGTGAGACGCGATCCAGCGGTACATCCTTGATAAAGTGTCCGACGTGTGCTGCTCTCTGGGGTTTTGTGCTCAAAGCACCTGCTGACTGCTGGAGCTCAGACGTGCACATACACTGCAGCTTATGCTGGAGTGTGTGTGTTTGTGTGGTCACGTGATGTGCTGTTTCAGCGGTATAGTTTGGACGGAGATCTGTTCAGAAAGGCTAGATGAAACGCCAGTGTGGACGTGAATCGTTTTCGTTCTAAAATGCCATTTTAAAACTAAGACGTATTAGTGTAAACGGGGCCTGAGTGTGTATTTTTCGCAAGTGGGCTGCTGCTGTGACGGGGGCGGGGCGGAGGATTGGAATGCCGGCTCAGCATACATGGCATCGTCTATCGACCCAACCCTACCTTTATTGAAAGCTCTTAAACTTCTGGTACATTGACATTTCAAGAGTTCACACTTAGCTGATGATTGATTATAAAGCTTGTTTGGCATGCTGTCCCGGGAGAGAGCCCTGAGCTCATTAGATCCTCAAGCCCGGGGCTCCCTCCCGTTTGCAAGGCGAGAGGGGAGTTTGAGCTCAGGTAGATCTTGAGAACTCCCCTGCTGTAGTAGCTAATAAACAGATAGAGATTGCTCTTAAGTGATAACTACTTACTAGGAGCATGTCTATGGTGCCGATTTGGATTAGTCAATTAACTTAAGTTACATGTTTTTGGATGGTGGAAGGAAACCGGAGAACCCGGGGGAAACCCACGTGAGCACGGGGAGAACGTGTAAACTCTGCACAGAAATGTCGTCTGGCTTGGTAAGGACTAGAACCAGTGACGTTCTTGCTGTGAGGCAACAGTACTAACCACTTGGCCACCGTGCCACCCATCTAGTAAAGGAGGAGGAGTAGGGGTGAAGGGGGGGATTCTTCAAAATGAAGATAGCTGTTATATGGAACTTAGGGTGTTTATAGTGGCTTAGGAATCGTCTGATTGGTGAATCATAAATTAAATAATGCGGGACCAGCCGCAAGCAATCATAAGCACGTGATCGTCTCGAAAATAGTTTATAAATAAACTTCATTTAATGTACAGAAAATACGACTGGACATTATAGAATTAACACAAGGGTTATTAAATAACTAGCCAGTGTGTCTCTTATTTGGGAGTCACACTTGTCGTCTTAGCCAGTCAAAAAGGAACGAACGCCTGTAAAGTTAAAGTACCCTCTTTTTTTTTTTTAGCTAAATCAAACTTATTTTTGTTTAATAATATTTTATCTACATTATTTTGAATGTTGAGAAGTCGGGCTGCACGATATTGGAAAAAACTGACATTGTGATCTTTTGTTTTCCTGCAATATATATTGCGATATGAATACAATTTCACAAGATGACTATTTTGAAAGAAACTCACAATTTTACATTAATTGTGATGATTTAGTAGGGGAGTGCATCTGCATAAAACATACATAATTATACAAAAAATCCACCAAATAATATAATTTAAAGCACAGATGAAAACAATATAACAAAGATAAAAATTAAATAAACAACATTTTATGGTTTTTGGTGGAGTAACAGTATTGAGATATTGAAATTGATTATTCAAATGTAAAATAACAGTGTCTTCTTTTTATAAATATATAATTTACATATTTTTCTTCAATGTTATGTAATTTACATACTTTTTCTTCTATTTCTAAACATATAAACCCAATTAATTGAATCTAATCGAATTGTTAAAGCAGAAAACGTTATAATGTCTTGTGTCTCTTGAGATCCTGCCATGTGACTATTGCAGATTCGCACATTGCGATATCGATGATGAAACTATATATTGTGCAGGCTATTAAGAAGGTTTTGTGGTAATAATTAATATTTATGCAGTAATTCATATTCATTTTCCCCATTGAAAATATTTTTGTAATTTTTTTTTTTTTAAGTATTAAAAAGTTTTATTTTTTGCACCCCCCCCCCCCGCCCAATTCATTTTTGACCGCAAAGACCACAAGTGTGACTACGTTTTATAAACAACAATTTAGCATGCTTGAATGGTCTCATTTTTTGTTTGTTTACATACCAAATGCCAACAAAGTCAAGGAGTTTTAGACCATTTCAATGATACTGTAATTTTAAAAACCTAAATTTTTCAGTCTAAAAAGACTGAAGACTACCAGAGGGTTAAAAGATATAATTACTAACAAGCAAGCCTGTCCAGAGGATAAAACGTTTTCAAAAGTAATGTAACAATAACTTTCCTTAAAAAGCAACTAAGTATCACATTTAGTTAACTCAACTCAAAGATTGAACTTTGTAAAAAATATCCATTAACAGTTTCTATATTTTGTTTCCTGTTTATTTCCAGTGGTGAATTACATTACGGGATGTTGATCTCTGCTCTGTTAAACTGTAGAGTTGAATTTTCAACATCAAAAGTCAATAAAGTGACTTTTATTGACATTTTAGTAGTTTAAACAATATATTAAGAACTAATATATATAGAAAAACATCTTTAAAGCAGAAAGTCCTGGCAGTTTGTTACCAGACTTTTATATCATAATTTACAAAACCAAAACAGCCAATATATAACTTTAAACTATTAAAATGTCATTAAAAGTCACTTTTCAGCATCAAAAGTCAAGATTAAAGTCTGAAAATGCAATTCAAAAGCAATAGTAAATAAAACATATCGCAAATATAAATCACAAAATATGTAAAACTGTTCATTGACTGATATTTTGTTAAAGTAACGCTCCCCAACACTGTAAATACCATTGAACGGGTTGCCAGGTTGGTAGAAAAGGCCTGAATCCTGTGATGCACTCAAAAACCAGCGTCCCGAAACTCCAGTAATCCACAGCCACAGTGTACTTCTGCTGCTCCAACAGCTCTGGGGCCTGACACACACACACACAAACAGACAGACAGACAATAAACATTTCATATCACTACAGATGAGACTATACTGCATAAATCCACTGATTCACTTACCAAATACTGCAGCGTCCCGACAAACGATGTGCACAGGCTGCTCTGGTCCAGCTCTTTAGCGTAACCCAGATCTATGATCTTATGAACCAACTTCAAGAAAAGAAGATGCAGGAAACATTAATGCTTCTTTAATCTAGCCATAGAATATCAGAGAACGTATTAGTAGTGTGAAACAAAGCTTTCTGAAGCTTCGAAACAAATGCTTGACAAAAATGATTCACTGTTTCGAAGCGTTCATTCTACAGCAGGGGTGTCAAAGTCAATTCCCGGAGGGCCGGAGCCCTGCAGAGTTTAGTTCCAGCCCTGCTTCAAAACACCTATCTATAGGTACCAAACAAGCCTAAAGCACTCAATTAGTTTGATCAGGTGTGTTTAATTAGGGTTGGAACTAAACTGCGCAGAGCTCCGGCCCTCCAGGAACTGGCTTTGACACCTGTGTTCTACAGGGTGGGCCATTTATATGGATACACCTTAATAAAATGGGAATGGTTGGTGATATTAACGTCCTGTTTGTGGCACATTAGTATATGTGAGGAGGCAAACTTTTCAAGATGGGCGGTGACCATGGTGGCCATTTTGAAGTCGGCCATCTTGGATCCAAATTTTGTTTTTTAAATAGGAAGAGGGTCATGTGACACATCAAACTTATTGGGAAATTCACAAGAAAAACAATGGTGTGCTTGGTTTTAACGTAACTTTTATTCTTTCATGAGTTATTTACAAGTTTCTGACCACTTATAAAATGTGTTCAATCTGCTGCCCATTGTGTTGGATTGTCAATGCAACCCTCTTCTCCCACTCTTCACACACTGATAGCAACACCGCAGGAGAAATGCCAGCACAGGCTTCCAGTATCCGTAGTTTCAGGTGCTGCACATCTTGTATCCTCACAACTCAACAGTTATGACCTAACAAAGCCTTGTTTACTGAAATCATGTGACCTTGCCAATTTGTGATCATGCTCCGAAGCAAAACACTGATTCAAAATCAACAATTCGTAAGAGTTTTAAAGCTTCATAAAGCAGTGTTTCGAAAGCAGCCGTCACTAGTTTAAGGCCCAATCCCAATTCTACCCCTTAGCCCTTACCCTTACCCCTACCCCTCGTTTTGCGCGTTCATGTGAAGGGGTAGTGGTGTCCCAATTCTCTTTAGCTTGAAGGCATAGGGCTAAGGGGAAGGGGTGAATAGCCCTTCGAACAAAGATTTTTCAGGGCCACATTCGAAACCAAAGGGTATGAAATTTTCCCAGTTTCGCTGCACCCGGAAGTAAGGAGAGCCACAAATTAGTATTTTTTGTCATTATTACGGAAATTTTACGACAAACAAGCACATGTTTCAATATATTCATAACTGCATTCATGTTTTACTGTCATGCTTTTAGAAAAAAACACTAAAATAAAAATTTTGCGATCTATAATACCTCCTGTACAGCAGTCCCACAACATTCTGACACTTGATAACACTCCAATACTCTGTCAGAAAAGTCTAGTGGCTGAGAATGAGCTTTTTACAGTGTCTGCTATAATGTTAATGTTGTGTTTTGTGTGTTTACATTGATGAATATGGCCACGGTGTAAATACACAGTATAGTTACGATCTTATTGCCACATTAGATCATTATGATAACATAATATATCCCTTCAGTGATTTCCTGAAGTTAAATACTAAAAAATAACACAACTGGAATAAGTACAGCAGTCGCCATCGTCTGATCTCATATGAAGCAAGAGATCGCGATGACATATGATGACGTGGTGCAGGTGTTGAAGTGCTGTCCCAATTCTTGGGGGTAAATTTTTAAGCCCTTTCCCTTCACACTCGTTTTTAAAGTCCAAGGGGAAGGGGTACAAAAATAGAATTGGGATTGGGCCTAAATGGTGTCTCACTGCTTGCAAGTTACCAAAAAACTGTTAGGAACACAATTTTCATTATGCATTATTTATCAGAATGTCACTGCTCACCCTTTTTTCTCCCTGTTGAAGGACGATGTTTTCTGGTTTGAGGTCTCTGTGTATTATTCTCATGCCATGGAGATATGTCAGCGCTGAGGCTAGAAAAAGATCAAATATGACATTTTAAATGCTCATTAGTTAATTATTTTTGATATTTAATAAGGTATAAAGTATAACTTTAGACATGCTCAGCCAGTTCACTTAAGCTTGACATTATACTTTGAAGTTTAACCAAATGAGCTTTGCAAGATTTATGTTGCCAAAAATTGAAAGAGGGCATCATTTTTGTGCAAAAACAAAGAGTAGTTTTACTCTACAGGGAGTGCAGAATTATTAGGCAAGTTGAATTTTTGAGGATTAATTTTATTATTGAACAACCATGTTCTCAATGAACCCAAAAAACTCATTAATATCAAAGCTGAATATTTTTGGAAGTAGTTTTTAGTTTGTTTTTAGTTTGAGCTATTTTAGGAGGAGATCTGTGTGTGCAGGTGACTATTACTGTGCAGAATTATTAGGCAACTTAACAAAAAACAAATATATACCCATTTCAATGATTTATTTTCACCAGTGAAACCAATATAACATCTCAACATTCACAAATATACATTTCTGACATTCAAAAACAAAACAAAAACAAATCAGTGACCAATATAGCCACCTTTCTTTGCAAGGACACTCAAAAGCCTGCCATCCATGGATTCTGTCAGTGTTTTGATCTGTTCACCATCAACATTGCGTGCAGCAGCAACCACAGCCTCCCAGACACTGTTCAGAGAGGTGGACTGTTTTCCCTCCTTGTAAATCTTACATTTGATGATGGACCACAGGTTCTCTATGGGGTTCAGATCAGGTAAACAAGGAGGCCATGTCATTAGTTTTTTCTTCTTTAGACCCTTTCTTGCCAGCCACGCTGTGGAGTACATGGACGCGTGTGATGGAGCATTGTCCTGCATGAAAATCATGTTTTTCTTGAAGGATGCAGACTTCTTCCTGTACCACTGCTTGAAGGTGTCTTCCAGAAACTGGCAGTAGGACCTGGAGTTGAGCTTGACTCCATCCTCAACCCGAAAAGGCCCCCACAAGTCATCTTTGATGATACCAGCCCAAACCAGTACTCCACCTCCACCTTGCTGGCGTCTGGAGTCGGACTGGAGCTCTCTGCCCTTTACCGATCCAGCCACGGGCCCATCAGACTCACTCTCATTTCATCAGTCCATAAAACCTTAGAAAAATCAGTCTTGAGATATTTCTTGGCCAGTCTTGACGTTTCAGCTTGTGTGTCTTGTTCAGTGGTGGTCGTTTTTCAGCCTTTCTTACCTTGGCCATGTCTCTGAGTATTGCACACCTTGTGCTTTTGGGCACTCCAGTGATGTTGCAGCTCTGAAATATGGCAAAACCGATGGCAAGTGGCATCTTGGCAGCTGGACGCTTGACTTTTCTCAGTTCATGGGCAGTTTATTTTGCACCTTGGTTTTTCCACACGCTTCTTGCGACCCTGTTGACTATTTTGAATGAAACGCTTGATTGTTCGATGATCACGCTTCAGAAGCTTGGCAATTTTAAGAGTGCTGCATCCCTCTGCAAGATATCTCACTATTTTTGACTTTTCGGAGCCTGTCAAGTCCTTCTTTTGACCCATTTTGCCAAAGGAAAGGAAGTTGCCTAATAATTATGCACACCTGATATAGGTGTTGATGTCATTAGACCACACCCCTTCTCATTACAGAGATGCACATCACCTAATATGCTTAATTGGTAGTAGGCTTTCGAGCCTATACAGCTTGGAGTAAGACAACATGCATAAAGAGGATGATGTGGTCAAAATACTCATTTGCCTAATAATTCTGCATTCCCTGTACATTTGTTACTGGTTGTGACAGTGGCATTGCATTTAGGCATGGGACGATAACCGTTTTCAAGGTATACCGTAGTTTGGAAAAGTCAAGGTTTTCATACCGCCAAATTTTTCTCTAATACCGTTCCTAAGGTATGTCTAAGATTGTTTTATTTATTAACAACAGCATCTTCAGCAGAAAATATATCCAAAGATGCCATTTTAAATTTGGTTTAAATTTGGTTTTTGAAACTAATGAAGACAGCAGACGTCAATGATTCATTTTCATTATTTAGCCTGGCACGTTTACTGCTCCAAAATATTATAAATGTTTCTCAAAATAAAATATATTGTGTTCAAAGGGGAAAAAACTTGTAGTTTTTTACACGGACATTTAAAAAGAATATATTTTAGAGCAGTAATCACAATACTGTGATACCGTGAAACCGTGATATTTTTATCCAAGGTTATCATACCGTTAGAATCTTATACCGGCCCATGCCTAATTGCATTTACACTTTTTAAAATTTATTTAGGAAGTGAAACTACGCAGTAATTTGTTTATACTGACTTTAAAAAGGCAGCTTTGCAAAGTGTGCACCCTAATTTTACAAAGTGTTGTGAAAAAAAAAACTACAGTATATTTATCAATTCATTTACTTCTGCTTTAGTGTGCAACACGTTCACAATAGATATTTCCTCTACTATTTCTTCTACTACTTCAGCGTTGATATTAGTTAGGGCTGCACGATATAAAAAAAATCTGACATTGCGACATTATGTTGTTCTGCTATAATGTATTGCGACACGATTACAATTTTACCAGCTGACATGAATAGCTCTTTTTGCAAAAACATCTTGAATTTAGATGGATTGGGTTGATTTTGTAAGTATGTAATAATAATAATAATAATAATAATAATAATAATAATTCCTTACAATTATATAGCGCTTTTCTGGGCACTCAAATCGCTTTACACATAGGGGGGTGGGGGGGTGGGGGGATCTCCTCATTCACCACCAGAGTGCAGCATCCACCTGGATGACGCGACGGCAGCCATTTTGCGCTAGACCGCACACCACACACCAGCTGATTGGTGGAGAGGAGACAGAGTGATGAAGCTAATTATGATATGGGGATGGTTAGGAGGCCATGATGGACAGAGGCCAGTGGGCAGATTTGGCCAGGATGCCGGGGTTAAACCCCTACTCTTTCTCGAAGGACATCCAGGGGATTTTTTTCTGCCGGCTAGCTCTCTGAATCATGTGAATCATGATCATGTGAATCATGTATACAAATAATAATCTAATTCAGTTACAAAACTTGAATAATGAGATGTAAAATACCAGTGTATAGTCTATAGTCTTCATTGTATTAATAATTCAGTACAATTATTCTTCATTAAAGTTACAAATGTACTTTTTTGTGGCAGAATGCTTTAAACTCTTCAAATGCCTTTAAAACGCATACAAATGATTGGGTTTCACTCTGTTATGGTTATACTTTGCAATGACTTCACAAATCTCATGTATTCTTAATTGTTGATCAACTATAATCCCAACTTAACATTGCAGATCCTGCGATGTGACTATTGCAGACACACACATTGTGTGTCTAACTTATATTAATGTAATATTGGTATTTAACTTTGTAAAGCCCTTTGGTCAACATTTAGTTGTTTAAATTGTGCTCTAACTTAGAATTTGAATTTTAAATACAATGTATTGAATAAAATTACTATTATTTTAAAGTGCATTTAAAAATGTCTTTCATTTGATGGGGATATTGCTAGATCCTACGACAGCTCCCATTTTCAGTAACCTTCCTTACTGGTGTGCACTACAGACGGAACAGACGAGGGGAGGGGTATGTTGGTATAGGGTATTATTTTCGTTTATATACAGTGATCTATTTTATTTGAGTTTATGTATATATTTTGTTGTCTTTGCCTTCTGTACCTCTAAACTAAGGATTGTTCTGTCAACTCAAATAATGGTTTACATATTTATACGTATAAACCGTGTATTGTGTAAGTTGACCAAGGAAAAATATTTATACATGTAAGTGTAATATAATTACTTGAACTTGATAATTATAGATGGAAATATTTTGTTTTAATTTTATTTGTAAAATGTGGAAGATCTTTATATATTTGCAAATATTCTGTAATTGTACATATTCTCCCAATTAAAAAAAAAATGTCTTTCAATTTCTTTCCTATTTTTGTTTATAAATGTACAGTTGCAATCAGAATTATTGAACCCCCTTTGAATTTTCTTTTCTTTTTTAAATATTTCCCAAATGATGTCTAACAGAACAAGGAAATTTTCACAGTATGTCTGATAATATTTTTTCTTCTGGAGAAAGTCTTATTTGTTTTATTTCGGCTAGAATAAAAGCAGTTTTTATATTTTTAAAACCCATTTAAGGTCAAAATTATTAGCCCCTTTAAGCTAATTTTTTTTCGATAGTACAGAACAAACCATCATTATACAATAACTTGCCTAATTACCCTAACCTGCCTAGTTAACCTAATTAACCTAGTTAAGCCTTTAAATGTCACTTTAAGCTGTATAGAAGTGTCTTGAAAAATATCTAGTAAAATATTATTTACTGTCATCATGGCAAAGATAAAATAAATCAGTTATTGAGTTGAGTTATTAAAACTATTATGTTTAGAAATGTGTTGAAATTTTTTTCTCTCTGTTAAACAGAAATTGGGGAAATAAATAAACAGGAGGGCTAATAAATCAGGGTTTTGAATAATTCTGATTGCAACTGTATATAATCATTTTAATTTTCAAGCCAAAAGTTTATTCCTGAAACCAGCTGCACTGAAAACCTAATTAAATACATTTTCTTTTGATGTTCTGCAGAAGAAATGAAGCAGATTTAGATCAACACATTGTTGAGTACTATAAATCCTGCAAGATTTGACTTGTTTTTGTTAATGTATCCCATTAAGAAATCAAAACTCAAACTCTTCTTGACTGCCAGAGTAAAATCCCAAGTTCCCACATAATTTTCTTATCCATGATTTCTCAATAATAACGTCCTACAGGATCATGGTTTTAACACAGCCAATATTACAGTAAAATTCATCTGATTTCCACGTTAACTAGCCCTAAGAGAGGAAACCGCACAGGATGAGGCTAGTGACTAAATCCAGGTTAATGATTTAAGAGGAAAACCCTTGCAGAGCACAGACTGACGCTGTTTGGCATAGTGACTTGCTTTTATATACAACAACATGCTTGACCTTTCATTAGATCCTCTTTAAGTTTGATAACTTAGGATCTATGTAAACAGAAGATCTACTCATGCAGGATAATGAACAGTTGACACACTTTACTAAATACCTCTGCAATGACTAAAGGTCATTTGAGATGCCATGTTTTTTTTTTGTTGTCTCAAACTGCTCAGGTTTACCAAGACTCCAAAGTTTGCAATCAGAAGTCTTGAAAATATCTCTTCAGATTTTTTTCTCTGTGCAATTTTTTTAGGTAACATTTTACAGTAAGGTTGTATTAGTTGATGTATTTACTACCATAAACAGTGAACACTACATTTGTTACAGTATTTGTTCATGTTTGTTAATGTCAATGAAAATATAGTTAGTTCTTATTAACTCATGGTGCATTAACTAATGTTAATTAACAAGAATTAATTTGGATTTTAATAATGCATTAGTAAATGTTGAACTGTGATTAATAAATGTTCTACAAGTATTGTTTATTATTGTTTATTAAAAACATATACTCTCCCTTTACTTGTTTCAAACCTTTAAGCATTTCTCTTTTCTGTTGAACACTAAAGAAAATATTTGATAAATGCTGAAAACCTCTAACCGTTGACTTCCATAGTATTTGTTTTTCCTACTATGGAAGTCAATGGTTACAGGTTTTCATGTTTCTTTAAAATATATTCTTTAGTGTTCAACAGAAGGAATAAACTCATAAATGTTTAGAAACACTTTAGGGTAAATACATTTTCATTTAAACTATCCCTTTAACTAATATTAAATAATGAAACCTCATTGTAAATCTCTATACTCTTACTTTTAAGACAAATAGTGACTTATTTTGGTCTGTTTTTATTTCTACAAAATGTCCACAAAGATGCTCATCGTTATGGTTAAAATGTAAAAGACTTATTTATTATAGGTCCAATTTAAACTGAAGACATAATATTATGAATGGGATGTTTATTTGTTTATTACACCTTCTATAATGGATATCTGGTGCCGATTTCACACCTGGAAGACTAATATAAAGGCTGGACAAAAACTCAAATTGTCAGTTTACTCCAATTAAAATGAATTAATGACATCACTATAATGTGCATCATAAACACCCCTGTTAAAATATCAATAAAAATCATTTTATAACCCTCGTTCAAAATCTTAGTTTTGATTATTTTATAAAATATACATTTTTAAATATATATATATATTATTATATTTGATTTAAATAAATTGATTATTTAAATAGTTTTTTTCAGAATGTTTTTAGTCTCAGAATGTTATTTATTATTTAATAATAGTAATAATAATAATAATAATAATAATAATAATTATTATTATTATTATTATTATGACTTTATTAAGTTTTACAAGGTTTTACAATAAATTAACCCCCAATACCCAAAACTTACTCCAGACAGGTTTAGGGAAAAATTAAAACAAAATTATCATTAAAAATTATAAAATATAAAAATCTAATCAAACACCAATTTACATTCAACACTTCAAACTTCCAAAGCTTCCTCAATATCTCAATTTTTCACAAAGTTCAAAAACACCTCCCAGATATAACAAAATTTGGAGGATTTTGTTCTTATTACAATGACATTATTCATAATTTTAAATGTAGATTCAATTTTTAAAAACGTTTTTTCTCTATATTTTTCCTAAGCACTCTGTTGTAGTCACTGGGGGTCATCAAAGTTAAATTAAAGGTCCCGTGAAATGCCTTGAAATGTGCATTTTTATTCAATGTTTGACGTAAACTCAACCAAAACATGAAGAGAGGGCAGGACATAGTGTAGTTCCTCCCCTTTCCAAAACAGCCAATTGTGTTTTATTTTTATCACTGCTCTGCCAGTGAGAGCGATTGAGCTCAAGTGCATCAAATGAAAAGCAAATGAGACGCATCTTGAAGGGGGCGGGGCATGTCAGACACTAGAGAGCATTTGATTGGTCAGAAGATTTCATGAGAAACTGTAGTATGAGGTGACGTGAATAAAACCGTTGATCCATTTAGGCGAAAGTGACAAACTACAAGCTTTACATGTTTGTATCAGTTTTATATCTTCTAAACACAAATTTTGTCACAGTTTTGGAGCACACTAGATTTTAGATATCTTAAAACCAAACAATACTAATACTGACATCTAAAAACTTAATTTTAATTTCATGGGACCTTTAACCAATATGTTTCTTTTTGTTTTCCATGTGCAAAACCAAGTATATATAAATATGAACAAGAACAATTTAATGATGACAGAATTACCAGTTTTGGATCAGTTATGTCTTTTACCGGTTATGCCAATGTTTTAGTACAGCTTCTACACCATTTCCAGTGTATTTTCCCCCTCTGTTTTCTTGCTAAAACATCTTAAACTGTGTAACGCATCAGATTTCTTCTCTTGGATAATGTGAGTTTGTGTGTAGACATTGGTCTGATTCATACACTCCAGCACTTTCAGCTGCAAATCTGGGTCAATTGTTTGACTGATATTTTACAAGAGCACACACAGATTCAGCAGAAATGTAAGCAGATCTCTGTTTACGACTCACATATGCTCACGTGATAAAGGTCAACAAGTGTGGTTTGCCGAGACTGAGCTGGAAAATCTGACATAAACAGCTGGCTGTTTGATTGGTGTTGTAGAGCTCTATGAAGTCTTCTGTTTTAAATGGTTACATTGAGTTTCATTATTACAAAATCATACCTCAACTTAAAAAAATCTGGGTATACCTAGGCATAGTCCCCTATTCATCGTACATATCGCTGTCAACATTGCCAATTTCACATTGTCTTTTAATTTTTTAATTTTTTTTGGGGGGTGTATGTTGTATTTTGCACTGTCTGTATTTTGCACTGTCTGGATCCAGCACCTAAGCTTTTCACTCATCATAGCACACGTGCTGCTGATGAGGTGACAATAAAAGTGATTTGATTTGATTTAGTCGAATAGTAAGAGTTCAGTATGGGAATGGCCATACCATGAGCCTTTTGTCGAATTGAATTATAATTTAGCATATTTATAACTCGACAGCAAAATAGGGTACTCTGGTGATTGATATTAGTTAGCTCATTCACTCAATCTAAGAAAAATAAACCTCCACCAATTAAGTAAAAACGATTTAACAAGGCATCTACTCCATTTGTAAAGTTTTATATATATATATATATATATATATATATATATATATATATATATATATATATATATATGAGGTCGCATAGATTAAATTTCGAGCCCTGATATATATATATATATATATATATATATATATATATATATATATATATATATATATATATATATATATATATATATCAGGGCTCGAAATTTAATCTATGCGACCTCATAATATATTTGGGAGCATTTGTGCGACTGCATATAATGGTTGTAGTGCGACTTGTTTCGATTTTTTTCTAAAAACGTGCTGAGTCGGACTTTCCTGCTGCTATATTGGTTCATATTAGCTGTCAATCACTCAAGGCTTTCCGCTGTCAGATAACAGGGAGCTTATAAGAGCGCCAGCTGAGATCAATCGAGGGTTTTCGGAGAAGGTGCCTGAATCTCGATGCGTTGCATTCACTGCGTGTTCAGCGCAAATGTCCGCTAAATGTAACACTGTACACATCATCGCCAAAGAAGCTCGCCTTTACTGAGTTTAAACTGAATCTGCGGCTCATAACAAAGAACGGTATTTGCGCCGGTGGTCATCACGAGAATCCTGCTCTGTCTGCTCGTATATTGGGCCGGGTGACTCGCCTGCTTTTTTCCACAAACACAGAAAAATGAAAATCAGCTTATAACCAGACCGAGCATTTAAAATGACACAAATCGAAACCAAAACTTTTAAAGAGTAGCAGAAGTGAGACTTTTCTTACTTTCTTTGGTCCATTCTTTCTTGAGATGTATATTGTTTTTCTATGTACTGATGACTGCTTTGCAGCTTCAGCATTGGATTGAATGACTTATTATAACGTTTGTTTTGTAGCAGAAATATTATTTTTTTAAATTGACATGCATATAAAAACAATCGTGCAAAATAAATATTTCTTACTGCAATGCTTCATTTTTGTTTGATGCAAACCATACATTTATTTTTCATAAAGTAACAGTAGGACCTTTTACAGTACATAACTCGCATTCAAGCACATTCAGGGCAGCATGATAATGAGAAATGTTATTCATTGTAAGTATTATTGACATCATCGTCATCATCATTAATATTTTATAATTATTAAACATTCATTGTGGAATTATTGCACAGATATCAGTAAGTCATCACAGCATTAGTTAGATAGTTGTTTCTGGTTTTTGTTAGTCCTGATTGATGTTGTTTTCAAATACAATAAATCCCTTAATATACAATTTGCAGTGGTGCTCATTCATTTTTAGTGGGTGCTCCTAAATTTTTTCTGGTGCTCCTAAATTTTTAAAGTTGGGAGCACCGGTGCTACCAAGTAAAAAAGTTAATTTCGAGCCCTGTATATATATATATATATATATATATATATATATATATATATATATATATATATATATATATATATATATATATATATATATATAGATTTTTTTTCTTTTTTTAGACATTTAGGGTAAGATTATGTACGTGTTTATTTGTACATTTGTGTGTGTGTGTGTGAGAGAGTGAGAACACTGAGAGCTGCATGTCAAAGCAAAGCTCATTAATATTCATGACCATTCCTAATATGGTCAATATAGAGCTTCTGATTCTGATTGGCTAATCGGGAGGACCGGGAGTATTCCCGGTGGGCTGGTCCGTTTTTAGGCCGTGAGGGCTGGTGTCCCTGCTTGCACTCTCAGCAGTCGCACTTTTTTCATTTATTTTTTTATTTGACCTCACTCTTTTTATTCATTATTTTGCCGCAGCTCCGCTCTTTTTATTTATTTTCTCGCAGCCCTTTAAGCAAAATGCAGCCTGCAGGTTAATGATGACGTAACTATCACTCGACCCCAAACAGCGGCATCGTAGTGAATATAAGAATTCAAATAATTAATATTAATGAATATTACACCTGCTCAATGAAAATCAGATGATTCACTACATAACTTGAATCTGACATAACTTGATCAGAAATCTAAAAAGGGGAGAAAAAGATTAAGCCGTCAATAGAAAGTAATACTGTGGTTAAAACAGTCTTGTAGATAACAGTGCACCAGCTTAACAATGCTATTGTGGTCCAGTGGTCAGCATGCTGCCTTACAACGCCGCCGACCCGAGTTCAAACCTCATCTGAGTAATTATTTTTATTTTATTTTTTTCATTTTTAGTGTTAAGACATATACTAATTTATATAAGAAATGCATTAACTCTTGTGCAAATGTAAATAGTGTTGTGAGAAATGCACCAAAGCCACTGAGAAAAATACATTTTCATTTTAGATGTATTATCAAAAATGGTGGTAATCCAATGAAGGCATGCGCATTAACTATTATATTAAATAGTCTGTGCAAATCTAGCCTTAAAAATCCTTTAGATATAGAAACAGTGCACAATTACTCCTAAAATTAACAAATAGAATAAAATGTCTTTATTTTTATAGATACAAGTTGATATCATTGGTAACATTTTGAAAATATGGTTCATTAGTTAACGTATTTGCTTACATGAAGAAAACAATTAGTAATACATTTATTACAGTATTTATTCATCTTTGTTAACAATGTTATTGTTCATGTTAATGTTAACTCAGAGAGCAATAACTAATGTTAACAAGCATGAATTTTGATTTTAATAATGCATTAGTAATACGCACATACATTAACTAACATTAAATAATGTACCATTATTCTACAGTGTTACCCATAATTTAAGTTCACCACAAACATGTCTGAAAATTTGCCAAATTCAAATTTTTTTTATACCTTTTCCCCCCATTATTTTGTTCATGTTTTGCATGTTAAAAATATGCAACACACATATGTACACATTGAGTGCATTTGCTGGTGTTATGTGGACTTACATATATCTTGAATGAGGGTCAATACAGCAGCTTCCCTCATGCCGCAGCAGTTCTCAACCAGGTTCAGATACTGAAAATACAATTAATTATCAGTTAAAATATCATGATTATTATTAAAATTAGGCTTATGACGTTATCAGATTTTCTTAAAGCTGCAACAAAAGTTACTTCAACAGGTATAATAATTAAAAATACTTAGTGTACTGCTTTATTGTGAATTGTTACCTTTTGTACTTTATACTCTATGTGCGGTATATACATTAAAAACTCAATGGTAAAATGTTAGTTAATAGCTTAAAATCTCAACAGTGAGAAATAAGCACATTTATTACAGTTACTGTTAATAATATTAGTAAAAAAAACACAAATGGAAAGTATTAGTTATTAACTCTAATAAAATATTTACGACTTGTAATTAGATTATGACAACGATTTTAACCTGTTAGGCATTAATTGAGAAATCAACATCGCTTAAGATTAATAAAAGCTTTTGTAGTTTTATTGTAAGTTTAGTTAAATGAACTAATTTTAACTATTGGGGTCTTACCGCAAAGTGTTAATGTACAACAGCCTTATAAATAGTCAAGAGTATTTTCAATCAATGTAGTTGCCAGATTAGCATGTGAAAATGCTAATGTTTGAACATTTAAACTGATTAACCAATTAAGTTTAAACACCACCACAAATACAATGTAGATATCAATATCATGCAGGTTCATAATTACGATTTATTACACAGCTGTCTGAAATACTTGCATTTAAATTGGTCAGTCGTGACATTCCAAGTTATGTTGTTCCGAAATAACAACCGTTAAATAACACGGGCACATCCAGGAACTTTTAATCACACTGTGGTTTTTGACTGTTTGGCACCATCTTGTGTCTGAATAATGCACAGGTTAGTGTATACTCCGTCAGCTGTTTTCGTTTCTGTCAGCTTTGCGTTTTTGACAGTTTGGCGCCATCTTGTGTCTGAATAATGTGCAGGTTAGTGTATACTCCGTCAGCTGTTTTCGTTTTTGTCAGCTTTGCGTTTTTGACAGTTTGGCGCCATCTTGTGTCTGAATAATGTGCAGGTTAGTGTATACTCCATCAGCTGTTTTAGTTTCTGTCAGCTTTGCGTTTTTGACAGTTTGGCGCCATCTTGTGTCTGATTAATGTGCAGGTTAGTGTATACTCCATCAGCTGTTTTAGTTTCTGTCAGCTTTGTGTTTTTGACAGTTTGGCGCCATCTTGTGTCTGATTATTGTGCAGGTTAGTGTATACTCCTTCAGCTGTTTTAGTTTCTGTCAGCTTTGTGTTTTTGACTCTTTGGCGCCATCTTGTGTCTGAATAATGTGCAGGTTAGTGTATACTCCATCAGCTGTTTTAGTTTCTGTCAGCTTTGCGTTTTTGACTCTTTGGCGCCACCTTGTGTCTGAAAAATGTGCATGTTAGTGTATACTCCATCAGCTGTTTTAGTGTCTTTCAGCTTTGTGTTTTTAACTCTTTGGCGCCATCTTGTGTCTGAATAATGTGCAGGTTAGTGTATACTCCATCAGCTGTTTTCGTTTTTGTCAGCTTTGTGTTTTTAACTCTTTGGTGTCATCTTGTGTCTGAATAATGCTCAGGTTAGTGTATACTCCATCAGCTGTTTTAATTTCTGTCAGCTTTGTGTTTTTGACAGTTTGGCACCATCTTGTGTCTGAATAATGCGCATGTTAGTGTATACTCCATCAGCTGTTTTAGTTTCTGTCAGCTTTGTGTTTTTAACTCTTTGGTGTCATCTTGTGTCTGAATAATGCGCAGGTTAGTGTATACTCCATCAGCTGTTTTAATTTCTGTCAGCTTTGTGTTTTTGACAGTTTGGCACCATCTAGTGTCTGAATAATGCTCAGGTTAGTGTATACTCCATCAGCTGTTTTAGTTTCTGTCAGCTTTGTGTTTTTAACTATTTGGCGCCATCTTGTGTCTGAATAATGTGCAGGTTAGTGTATACTCCATCAGCTGTTTTAGTTTCTGTCTGCTTTGTGTTTTTAACTCTTTGGCGCCATCTTGTGTCTGAATAATGTGCAGGTTAGTGTATACTCCATCAGCTGTTTTAATTTCTGTCAGCTTTGCGTTTTTGACTCTTTGGCACCATCTTGTGTCTGAATAACGCGCAGGTTAGTGTATACTCGTTTCTGTCAGCTTTGCGTTTAATTAAAGGATTGATACATGAAATAAGCAGAGTAGAGTACATCCAAGATGTTTGTTTTCGCAGACTAAACCCTTTGAAAAGAATCGTTTTAGAAATTGGATTGTGACCCCCAGAATCAGATCGTGAAGTTCCTAAAGATTCCCACTCATAATTCACAGTGTCCTTGCATTCACTATTGGATATTTGACCATTTTTTTTGTAAGTGCCCCACCTTGCGTAGGTCTCCTCCCTGGCAGAACTCCATGGCCAGCAGCGGCAGGTCATTTGTGGCCAGTTTCTGGAGCTCTTCAGGAACATCTCTTGCCGCAACCACATTCATATGAGTCAACCTGCAAAAAGAGACGCTTCGCATCGTAACAGGCACACAACAGAGAACTCAAAGTACATTGTTACTCACAGTATTCTCATAAGCCGGGTTACATAATGTTATTATTAAAAAATGTGTTTGTAATATTGAGACGACGGGTCGCCCTGCCCTACACGAACCTCCTATAAAACGCACGCTTAGGACAAAGAGGAATAAAAGCAGATGGATTCCAGGCACCATAACAGGATAACGAAAATGGCAACACCTAAAACTATCATCGGAGAAAATAAACAGCTCGTTTTAACCTTCACAGGCAAACATCTCCACATAATTGCTGTAATAATAAAAAATGAGGTCTTAAGTAATGCCGGCGGAGTTGTGTAAGAGGTGTTTCATTACATCTTTACAACCTAAATGGTATGACATACAAAACAAACAATTTACATTCTGCACATGTTTTTAAGTATGCAACATTGGAGTTTGACATTGAGTCATTATACATTGATAGCATGTCTCAAGTTCATAATGGAAAAAATACATTTTAAATAGTGTATATGTGTATATTCTGATTCCAGTGTCCAATTTAAAGGGTATTATGAGATCTAACTTTAATGCAATGTTCATGATTACGATTAGTTAAACCTTCTCTAATACCTTTCATCTAAAGACACTGCAAACAGTGTGATGCAAAAATGTACAGGGGGTAGAGAGCAGTGAGCACTATGTAGGGAACATGTCTATTGGAACAGTTCCTTCATGGGGCTCTCATAACGAGTTAAATCAGGCATGTTTAACACAGAAGACAAGGGCTTTATCTGAAATTACCTATACCTGTTCAGTTTTCAGTCACATGACCTGTGCGGAGACCTGGCGGGCAAAAAAACAATGGCCCGTAATGACATGTACTCTGGGATCTCGAAAGAAACGCAGCACAAATCAGGTGAACGGTGTATGAATTACAACAGTTTGCATATATGCCTCCCACTTGTTAAGTGACCAAAAGTAATTGGACAATTGGCTTCTCAGCTGTTCCATAGCCAATTATAATGAGCAGATAAAAGGTCCAGAGTTAATTTCAAGTGAGCTATTTGCATTTGGAATCTGTTGCTGTCAACTCTCAAGATGAAATCCAAAGAGCTGTCACTATCAGTCAAACAAGCCATCATTAGGCTGAAAGCCATAATTAGGCTGGAGGCACATATGCAAACTGTTGTAATTCCTACACCTTTCTAAATACCCTCAAATTAAAGCTGACAGTCTGCAGTTAAAGCACATCTTGTTTGTTTAATTTCAAATCCATTGTGTTGGTGCAGAGCCAAAAATGTTAGAATTGTGTCGATGTCCAAATATTTATGGATCTAACTGTATATATTGCGATCGTAATTTTCGAAAGTATTACCAAAGTCCCTTGAAGGCAAGTAATTTCACTCGGTGGCCATTTTTGAAACGCCTCTCAGGCAATATGCTTGGGCATTCTGTTTGAATGGGGAAACATCAAAATCTCCAAAACTATTTGCCAAGCTTACGATTACATTTCATATTACAAATAACCAATAAAATTAAACAACAACTGTGTATAAAGGCTGCGTCCAAAACCGCATACTTCCATACTATATAGTACGCTAAAATCAGTATTCGAGCTGAGTAGTATGTCCGAATTCATAGAATTCGAAAATCAGTATGCGAGAAGTACCCGGATGACTTATTACTTCCGGCGAGATTCTGAAGTGCGCATCCCATGCACGCTGCACTATTCCATGATGCCCCGTGAGAGAATTCATGAATGGGAGTGAAGCGATGCAACTGACGCAGGTAGGTCATGTGACCATGACAAAATGGCAGATGTAGTACGTCAGAGTTCCATTCATACTTCTTCCATTCATACTGTATAGAACGTGCTTTTCTAACGGCAGAGTAGTAGGTTTAAATTCAAATGCAGTACCTACTTTTTGCACGCAGCCTTAGTTTAATTTCTAAATGTTCGTATCACACAAAATCTGCAGAAACTCAAGTCTGGTCCGAGCCCCTCCCCCGGAGAATTGTCATTGTATAGCGATCGCTCCTGGCTCCTGTACTAGAAGGCGGGCTTTATTCGCCATATAGCGATTGCTGATTGGCTCCTGTACTAGAAGGTGGGGCTTCATTTGCTATATTGACAGTTACACTTTTCCCCATTCAAAAGTATACGAGTGACATGTATTGTGAGTTTTTGGTATTACATCGCTCTGTAAATGTTTATTATTACTATTTGTTGAGTCTCCCCATATAGTTTGATATGGCGCTTGGACCTGGAAGGCGCTTCACGTGACGTCACACTTAAAGGGCCACGAAACCCCCTGTCTCAGCAGGGTGTTTTCACACCTCTAGTTTGGAAAAAGTCAGGAAAGTGGGTGTGTCCAGCTCAGTTTAGGTGGGAGTGTTGGGGGAGGGAAAGAGGGAAGGATTTGCAAATATGGGAGTTTCTGTTTGGGCAAGCGCTGATTTTTTTTCAAAAGCACTTCTTTACCAGAGAGGCTAGAAAACTGTGAAGCTCTATATTAGTATTATTAATATTATTATTATTATTTAATTATTTTTTATTGAAATGGCCAAATTCTGATGGAGCAAAATTAATTGTGCTGACCAGTTTGTTATTTGCCTAATAAATGACAATAGGCTCCAGTTTTTAATTTAAAACTTTAACAGATTCCTATTTTTTTCTAATGATATATGACATAATAAATTTGCATCCGACAAGCTAATCCAGCTTAAAATAGTGCTTAAAATATCACCTAAAATGCAGTATTTAAATCTCATAATTAAATAGAAAATGAGGCGTATAAGTGCAAAAAAAAGAGTCACCCCTTTTACCAGACTGGCTATGGGCCTGTATTGGCATTGTTTAATTGAGGGTTGTGGGCTGAAAAGTTTGGAAACCCCTTATGAAGATAACCCTAACCTTACACTAATCTCTGCTCTGAATATTAATCAGCAAAACTGAAAGAAGCCCTTATGACACAGAAAACACAGAGTCATTGCATCTGGTATGTTATCATTATGAGACAGCTCAGGGATGCGCTGAACTCGCGCTGGGTTACGGTGGACACGTCATAGTCCGACACACTCTGATAATCACTGCTTATTTATCCTGATGGGTGAGTTTCATTAAACCACACGCTGTTTTGACGTCAGTCCATTTCTGAGCTGATGCCAATACAGTCAGTATTCCTTAGTAAAGATGACGGGATTCCTTTCCCTCCACAAAAATAAAAAACAAGCAAAGAAAAAAAGTGTGCGTAGCTCCAATCGAAGGTCATTTCTGAGATTAAACACTGATATCATCAAAATTCATCATCACCGAATGTGTGTGAAATTAGAAAACTGAGTAGGCCTGGGTGTGTTCCTCAAACACATCTGTCTGTGTGATGGCTGTGGTTTTGGCTGAATGCACTGAACTCTAGTTTGAGTCCAGGTTTGTGGCTCAGACCAAGTCTGGGGACAGACTGCTGTAAATCTGAGTAAACCAACACGTCCCCTAACCCCTCTTGCTCGTCACACAACCATACAACACCACAGCGGCATCACAGAAACACTCTGTCACATTCATCTGCAGTTTAACTATTTACATTCATATTCAAATAGCACTGGGGACATGTTGCAAGCAGCTTTTTAACTAGGTTAAATGTGCTATGGATGAAACCCAGACTCTAGGATTGTGTTGGGTGACTAGTTTGTTATTATGAATTTTTTAAAAGCACAATATGTCAGATTTTTTCATTAAAATATCCAAAACCACTAGAACAGTGTTATACACACCAACCGGCCACTTTATTAGGTACACCTTATTAGTACCAGGTTGGACCCCCTTTCGCCTTCAGAACTGCCTTAATCCTTCGAGGCATAGATTCAGGAAATATTCCTCAGAGATTTTGCGCCATATTGACATGATAGCATCCCGCAGATGCTGCAGATTTGTTGGCTGCGCATCCATGATGCAAATCTCCCGTTCCACCACACCCCAAAGGTGCTCTATTGGATTGAGAGCTGGTGACTGTGGAGGCCATTTGAGGACAGTGAACTCATTGACATGTTTGAGAAAGCAGTCTGAGATGATTCACGCTTTATGACATGGTGCGTATTCTGCTGGAAGTAGCCATCAGAAGATGGAGACACTGTGGTCATAAAGGGATGGACATGGTCAGCAACAATACTCAGGTAGGCTGTGGCGTTCACACGATGCTTAATTGGTACTATTGGGCCCAAAGAGTGCCAAGAAAATATCCCCCACACCATTACAGCACCACCACCAGCCTGAACCGTTGATACAAGACAGGATGGATCCATGCTTTCTTGTTGTTGATGCCAATGTTGAGGCGCTCTGTGTGGTCTTCTTCTGTAGCCCATCCGCCTCAAGGTTGGAAGTGTTGTGTGTTCAGAGATGCTCTTCTGCAGACCTCGGTTGTAACGAGTGCTTATTTGAGTTACTGTTGTCTTTATATCAGCTGGAACCAGTCTGGCCATTCTCCTCTGACGTCTGGCATCAACAAGGCATTTGTGTCCACAGAACTGCCGCTCACTGGATATTTTCACTTTTTCGGACTCTCTGATTCTCTGTAAACCCTAGAGATGGTTGTGCATGAAAATCCCAGTAGATCAGCAGTTTCTGAAATACTCAGACCAGCCCATCTGGCACCAACAACCATGCAACGTTCAAAGTCACTTAAATCCCCTTTCTTCCCCCTTCTGATGCTCGGTTTGAACTGCAGAAAATCGTCTTGACCATGTCTACATGCCTAAATACATTGAGTTGCTGCCATGTGATTGGCTGATTAGAAATTTGCGTTAACGAGCAGTTAGACAGGTGTACCTAATAAAGTGGCCAGTGAGAGTATGATTGCCGACTTACGTACTTACTTACAACATCCCAAATGTTTGTAAGAACTTTCAAATCCAAAGAAATAATACATTTTAACTATTCAAATGGAGTTTTTATTCATGCTAATGACATCCCACAACCTTCATTTCTAATTTGGTTTTCTAGAAAACAGGGAAACAACAGCAAGACTAATGTTGTGTTTTATTACACTGCACAGAACAGCATTAATACATAATATACCTAAAATGTATTTAGTCTGATTTTAAAAAAGCGCAGATTTTGTTTTCCATGTGATCATGAGCTGAATAAATGCTACAGCTTTTCTCTCATTGTTCTTCATGGCATTCAGCCTCACTCTGCTTTATACTACCATGATAATAAGTGTTGAAAACAATAGCTCATCCATCAACATGATTTCTGCAGGAGTGTCGCAGGATGATGAAGACCACAACTCCCACAAAATACACCTTTGTTTGTAGTGAATACAAGCTCTCTAGTGGCCAGAATTGCACACTGCGCCTCAAACAATTCCAAACGCAAGTGGTCAAGAGATGCATTTGATTGCTTATTAATAACAAACAAAAACGGTAATGCATTTCAGCTGACCACTTCTTATTCAATCCCTAAAAATGCATGGTAATACTAAGTGGAAACAAGGCCTAAAGCTCAAACAAAGGTCCCCTGATGTTGCTGACATGCTGTGAGAAGATTTTAATAATATTTCTTTATGATAGTTTGCATGTGCACACACCCCCTGAAAACCTTAATACAATAAACAGCTCTCCAATAAACAACTGGACATGAAGACGACCACAACAAAACCCCCCAAACCCAATAACAGGAAGAAAACAGCCAAAGATGCACTTGCTCCTAAATTAAGATGAGCCTGAAGGTGTTGTGACGGCACAAACCACAATACTGGGTCACTTTTTACTATTGTGGTGTCATAAATTCATCCCTCTTTGTTTTCCTCAGAGCTTTTGTTCATAAAAACATTTATAAATAGCCGAATAACAACGGAAGGCTTTGCGTGGTTGCTTAATGGACTGCACATTAAAAGATGGAACAACATAAGCGAGCTAAAAGATGGAAAATACCATGAAAAAAAAGAGTGTTTTCTCTTAAAATAGACATCTGCAATGACGTGAAAGCCCACATCATGATATCAGCCAAGAAAAATGGGTGTAGTCAATAACAAAATGACCATTAAAGAGCCAGAGCATATATTATTTTTATCATTTAATCACTCTGAGCACCAATGTCAATGTTTATGCAGATTTTGGACCATGAACAGTTTCATGAACCTGTTCCACCCTCTCTGACGTGAATGAGACTTGTAAGCGTTCGCCTCTAAAGATGCAAAATCTCTTTAGATGCAAAAAGAGTAACAGAGCATTGTGTGTGAACGTTATTGACCTACAGAAGACAGAAAAAGGAAATTGACTTTTTGGAGAGGATAAACCAAATTCCTTTCAAGGAAAGTCCGTTCACTCAGTGACCATATTTGCAACGCCCCGGGTAGCTCATCCAAGACCAAAGTCCTATCTAAATGAATAGAGAAGTCCTAAAATTTCAAAAGCTGCATGCTTTTTAATTTCAAATCAGCAACAAAATCTGAAGTGACCTGCCATATTACTATTGCTTAAGCTCCAATTACATTTAAAACATAATCTCCAGTTACTACTGCTCCAGCTACTGTGCATGCACAAAGATTGGTAGGGCAGCAATCTCCATTGTGGCTGTTTCCATGGTAAACAGAGGATGTGGTTATAAAACTGGAAGAACCTGAGCAAAGACTGAAGAATGACACTGGAAGAACAAGATATGTATGTGCTGTGATGTTTTTTTTCTCCTGTCATAATCAATGCAGACATGGCATTCGCCAAATGACAGGGCTTGCCGTAACAAACAAGCAGATCTCTACAGACCCTTCCCTCAAAGAATGCATGATTTTAAAGAATGATGTTTGGCTATTTTGATCTTCTCTGTGGTGGTGGTGGCCATTCTGAGCATTGTACTTTTCCCTATTCATAGTTATTATGGTTATTAGCTGGAGTACCCACCAGACATTACACACATTATGTAAGCACCACATTCACACTTAACCATTGCTCAGTCTTGTATCCCTATTAAGGCCCCAGTATACTATACAAAGTTCTTTTTCGTTCTTCATTTGAAGGTAAAATGAAGTACAACTGAAGGTATAGGTTGGTTGCAATCACATTGTTATCTTGACGCACGGAATTCTGAAGGAGGGCAGGAAGTACAAAACTGAATGTAAAACATAGGAAAGTTCATACTTTTGCAATTTATACCATATTTCAAAGGAGATAGAAGTAGAAAATAAGCACATACAGTTGAAGTCAGAATTATTAGCCCCTCTTTGAATTTTTTATCTTTTAAAAATTTCCCAAATGATGTTTAACAGAGCAAGGAAATTTTCACAGTATGTCTGATAATGTTTTTTCTTCTGGAGAAAGTCTTATTTGTTTTATTTCGGCTAGAATAAAAGCAGTTTAAAAATTTTTAAGAACCATTTTAAGGTCAAAATTATTAGCCTCTTTAAGCTAACTTTTTTGCGATAGTCTACAGAACAAACCATCATTATACAATAACTTGCCTAATTACCCTAACCTGCCTAATTAACCTAATTAAGCCTTCAAATGTCACTTTAAGCTGTATAGAAGTGTCTTGAAAAATATCTAGTCAAATATTATTTACTGTCATCATGGCAAAGATAAAATAAATCAGTTATTAGAAATGAGTTATTAAAACTATTATGATTAGAAATGTGTTGAAAAAATCTGCTCTCCGTTAAACAGAAATTAGGGAAAAAAATAAACGGGCTAAAAATTCAGGGGGGCTAATAATTCTGACTTCAACTGTATGTAAGGCATATCATTACATGAAGAGGGCTGAGTTTTCTACTGAACTAAAATATATTTGCCAGTCGTCAAGGCGGTAGATAAGCTATTACGTTATGAAAAAAATCGTTTAGCATAGCGTTTGAAAGCATACTATAGATAATTACTCAAATTACAGTTTTTCTCAGTGGCTTTGGTGCATTTCTCACAACACTATTTACATTTGCACAACAGTTAATGCATTTCTCAAAACAATTATCATAGTAGCAGTTTCTCATTCCTTCCAACAAATTGCAAATGCTTTTGGACATGCATCAATTGCTTTCATACAACTCTCTGCTGTTTTATAACATTCTCATTTGCTTATGTCATGTCAGTCAAAATTAACTAAACTTGTGAATGCTGAATAGTCATTCCACATAAATATAAAGTCATTATCCATATAGTCATTACATACAAAATGAGCCCTGGGCTCCCTCTCGTTTGCAGGGTGAGAGGGGAGCTATGAGCTCAGGTTGAGAACTCCTGAGCACTCCCCCCTTGATGAGAGCTGATGACAGAATATGATTGCTATGAAGAGATATGCTGCTGGATAGGAGTTTGACTATAGTGCTAAATTTACATTGATCAATTCACTTATGTTTTTTGGAATGTGGGAGGAAACCGGAGAACCCGGAGAAAACATGCTAACTTCGCACAGAAAGGACAGCTGGCCTGTTAAAGGACAAGAACCAAAGACGTTCTTGCTGTGAGGCAACAGTGTTAATCACTGGGCCACTGTGCCGCCCTATGAAGGGAAATGTGGAGGAGTAGAGGTGGAAGGGGGGATTCAAGGCGGAGATGACTGTAGTAAGAAACCCTGGCTCTTTATAGTGAGTTAGGAATCGTCTGATTGGTAAATCATGCATTAGTTAATGCAGAACCATAATCATAATCACGTGATCCTCTCGAAATTAGTTTATAAATAAACTTCACCTATGACATTTTAGTTCTTTTTTCGATTTCGTTTAAAGCATGGGTCTCGAACTGGATTCCTGCAGGGCCGCAGCTCTGCACAGTTTTGCTTTAACCCCGAGGCCCTCCAGGAATTGAGTTTGAGACCACTGGTTGAAAGTACATTTTCAGTGTGCATCGCACAGTGTTTTCCCCTGTTCCTGTTTTTTGTATTTTGTATTTGTGTTTTAATCTTGGACTGATTGGATTTTTGAAGTGTTTTCTGCCTGCCCTGACCATTGCCTGTCTTTCTAGATTACTCTCTTGGATTACTCCATTTTGTACCGTTTGTTTTTTTGTTGACCCTGCATGTCTGACCATCTCTTTGCTTAAAGGGCCACGAAACCCCCCTGTCTCAGCAGGGTGTTTTCACACCTCTAGTTTGGAAATAGTCAAGAAAGTGGGCGTGTCCAGCTCAGTTTAGGTGGGAGTGTCAGGGGAGGGAAAGAGGGAAGGATTTGCAAATATGGGAGTTTCCGTTTGGGCATGCACTGATTTTAAGAGGCGAGGCAAAACAAACACACAGATGCAGGAAAGAAAGACAGTGACTGTGTTTACATGGACATCAGTAATCAAATTACTTGCCAAATTATTAATTTGTTGACTTTAACTGCAGTTTGGCACTTTCACTTTTTATTCAGGAACATTTCATGCATGTCCCCTGTGACAAACCAGATATTGAAAGCAAGGAACTGCAAGACAGTGCAGTTTTAATAGAGTATTTGATACCACACGGCGAATGGGAGAAAAAAATCCTCCGCATTTCTCGATAACTTAGATGCACTCGGTAGGTAGCGTCAGAAAGCCGTGTGTGTATAGACTAACCTGTCTCAAAATGCCGTGAAAACTATTACACGGCAGTAATAGTTTGATTGCGGTGTTTACATGTTTACATTCGGAGAGCAGCATTTACAGCGGATCTTTCAGTCTATAATATTGTACTATAATATTGCAGTGATATTAACATACTGTAAACTTAGTAACTAAATCATTTTGACTATGGCATGTCTTTAAAACTGAAAGAGCACTGCTGACGATACGAACTAACTTTGCCATCTGAATGAAAAACAACCAATTTTCACTTTTTAGTGCAATATATGTGTCCTAATAGTGTTTATAGCAGCGTGTGACACACATATGACTGTCAACAGCTCAAAAAATATGTTTTGGTGTTTCGTGACCCTGTAAATAAAGCTGGATTTGGAAATTTCACCCATTTAATGCACTTCCATCATAACAGTAGTATGATTATTGAACCGTCTTTGTATATTTACAGTCTTTGGATGAACTCACCTCTTCATGATCTGAATCTCTAAACTCCATCTGCCCTTGTTCTTGACACTGAGCTCCTGCCGACACTGTTTGATGGCGATCTGTTTTGCTCTAACCCCGAGGCTCTCCAGGAATTGAGTTTAAGACCACTGGTTGAAAGTATATTTTCAGTGTGCATCGCACAGTGTTTTCCCCTGTTTCTGTTTTTTGTATTTACCCGTGTTTTAATCTTGGACTGATTTGGATTTTTGAAGTTTTCACACCTCTAGTTTGGAAAAAGTCAGGAAAGTGGGTGTGTCCAGCTCAGTTTAGGTGGGAGTGTCGAGGGATGGAAAGAGGGAAGGATTTGCAAATATGGTAGTTTCCGTTTGGGCACGTGCTGAATTTCACAGAGGCAAAACAAACACACAGATGCAGGGAAGAAAGACAGTGACTGTTTACATGGACATCAGTAATCGAATTACTTGCCAAATTATTAATTTGTCGACTTTAACTGGAGTTTGGCGCTTTCACTTTTTATTCAGGAACATTTCATGCATGTCCCCCGTGACAAACGAGATATTGAAAGCGAGGAACTGCAAGACAGTGCAGTTTTAATGGAGTATTTGATACCACACGGCGAATGAGAGAAAAAAATCCTCCGCATTTCTCGATAACTTAGATGCACTCGGTAGGTAGCGTCAGAAAGCCGTGTGTGTTTAGACTATCTTGTCACAAAATGCGGCGAAAACTATTACACGGCAGTAATAGTTTGATTGCGGTGTTTACATGTTTACACTCGGAGAGCAGCATTTACAGCAGATCTTTCAGTCTATAATATTGCAGTGATATTAACATACTGTAAACTGAGTAACTAAATCATTTTGACTATGGCATGTCTTTAAAAACTGAAAGAGCACTGCTGATGATACGAACTAACTTTGCCATCTGAATGAAAAACAACCAATTTTCACTTTTTAGTGCAATATATGTGTCCTAATAGTGTTTATAGCAGCGTGGGACACATATATGACAGCTCAAAAAATATGTTTTGGTGTTTCGTGACCCTGTAAATAAAGATGGATTTGGAAATTTCACCCATTTAATGCACTTCCATCATAACAGTAGTATGATTATTGAACCGTCTTTGTATATTTACAGTCTTTGGATGAACTCACCTCTTCATGATCTGAATCTCTAAACTCCATCTGCCCTTGTTCTTGACACTGAGCTCCTGCCGACACTGTTTGATGGCGATCTGAATGCTGCTCTCCTGTACACACACACACACACACACACACACACACACACACACACACACACACACACACACACACAAAGATATGAGACATTAAAGGTACACAGGGTTGGAAAGAAATGAAGTGGAGGTAACAGTGTTGCGTATTAAAATACAAAACATAAGTAACTGTATTTCATTATAATTGCATTTTAAATAGTGGTAGTCAAATTACAGTAACATCCAAAAGTACTTTAGATTATCATAGTGATTACTTTAAATTTTAATGTCATTATGTCTTTTAATATTTAAGTAAACATGGGGATTCTCTGGCAACAGTTTCTTTATGTTTTTTAAACAAAAAAAGACAATTCTTGACCAATAAGTATTTTTATCATTAAGTTTGACCAAAGTTAAATTATACTTTGAGAAAAACATATTTTCAGCTGTAACAAATCACAGTATTTTTTTTAAATTTTTGTTCAAAGTATACATTTTTTCTGTGCATAGTGAAATTCACAGAGGAAATCTAAAAGGTGGCTCCTAATTTCCATTTTTGCCATTTCCTAAAGCACTTCCTTCTGTTCTGTTCACTTCTCATGACAGGAATAATGACGACGGTCACTGCGCCCGGAAATATGAGTAAAAGAGAAACTAAAGAGTGACTAATCAGACATCTCAATGACATCATGACGTAATTCAAGAGTCTTATATTGAAATATATATTTAAACTGTGCCACGGTGAGGTCTGAAAGTCTGAGACTGCTGCTGAAA
Organism: Danio kyathit; assembly: GCA_903798195.1. Taxonomy (NCBI): domain Eukaryota; kingdom Metazoa; phylum Chordata; class Actinopteri; order Cypriniformes; family Danionidae; genus Danio; species Danio kyathit. Next base: position 4,851,771 of record LR812526.1, on the reverse strand, counting down.
ATGCTTCTGGTTTGTGTTTATAAAGATCATTTTTTGATTATTCAAGATAGTTTCAGACTGCTGCACAGCATTCTCTCTCTCGCTCTCACACACACACACAGGTTTCAGTGAGTGGTCATTAACATCCGCTTCAACACTTTAATTACTGATGACACGACATGATGTCATCCCTGAGTTTGAACAACCTGTGCTGAACAGGACATCCAGCTTTTTCCTATGCACATTGCGTGAATTATAAGAGTAACTTTAAAAAATATATATCAACTATAATATAAATATATATTTAAAAATGGTACAATAGCATTGAGTTACTTCAAAAAGTAATTAATTACTAATAAATTTATTAACTGTCTAATTTTATATCTAAATATATTTATTATTTCTAAAATATAAACTGGGTACAATCAGCATTTAGTACATTGCTTCAAAAATGTATTAATTACTAATAAAATTATTAATTTTCAAATTTTATTTCTAAATATTTATCATGGTTTCCACTACAGTCATTCTTCCATGGCGGGGCGCCACACCAAAATTAATTCCCGCCACGGCTACATTACAGCTTCTCATTCAAAACCTTCAGTTGTTGTTTTGTTTGTTTGTTTGTTTTTCTTATTAACGGGTTATAATCGCGCTAAAATGTTTTAAAATGTAAGAGAATTATAACAGAGCGAACTTTTCTGTAATCGTAGTAGTGCTGTGCGTTATTTGTTTAACCCTTTAAGGTTACATGCTGACTGACTGTTTGACTCACTGACTGATTGACTGACTGACATGTGCGTGATGTGTGAGGCCAGCAAACATGATGCAGCTTTCAGTTATGATGAACACAGTTTCCATAATTATACTTTATAGATAAAGGTCTATCGTTCTGCATACAACGTCATTGTGACGGAGTTTATGGCCGTTTTACTTTACTTCAACACGCATCAATGCCGTTCTGTAGGTCTATTGGAGACATTCAAAAATATTCCCAACAAGTCTAATCAATGTTGGAGGCATACTTGTTACATAAACACACTAAATTGCTCTTCAGCAGTGTTTATTTGAGAGCGCACAGGAAAAGCTGTGCTTGAGCAGCGTATATTTGAGGGTGCGCAAGAAGTTTTGTGCATGAATAGCAGAAATCAGCACTCAAGGAAAGAGATTTGCATGCTCGTATTACATGAATGTGTTCTTGACTTGTAATACTGTGTTCACGGCATTTGCCATTGAAATAACACCATAAGTAATTGGAAGATCTGTGTAAAAGGCCTGCCACCACACATTCTCAGAAATAAAGGTACGCGATCTGTCACTGGGGTGGTACCTTTTCAAACATTAATACCACATTAATACCTCAAAGGTACATATAAGTACCTAAAAAGTACAAAAGTGTTCCACTTAAATTTTTTAAGTACTATTATATACTTTTGAAGTACCAATATGGACCCTTCAGATACAAATATGTACTTTTTGAAAAGGTACCACCCCAGTGACAGCTCGTGTACCTTTATTTCTGAGAGTGCAGCTGGAAAAAATCCTACAGGAAACACTGTTTATTATTTCTAAAATGTCTAAAATAAAAACTGGGTACAATTAGCATTGGGTTCAATTGCTTCAAAAAGTATAATTAATTATTATTAAAATGATCAAAGTTGTTTTTAAATGACTTTTCTAATTTTATTTCTAAATATTTAATCCCCAAAATGACTGAATAGCAAAAACAAATATTTTCTGCGCAGAAATAGCAAAAATAAAAGTAAGTTATAACTTAAAAGATTGAGTTGTAACTTATTAAAACAGATTAAAGTAATAGAAAGACATTTGTTGTCATGACTTTGTCATAATTGTAAGTGTTTTTGCTGCTTGTTCAAATATATTACAGTTTTTCTCAGTGGCTTTGGTGCATTTCTCACAACACTATTTACATTTGCACAACAGTTCATGCATTTCTCAAAACAATTAGTGCAAACTGCAAAACCTAGTGGATAACCTGCAAAAGCGCGTCACTTGCTCAAAATGGAGAGCTCATTCCTCAAACGCAAGTATTGATGTCAATAATTGTGTCAGTGTCATCAAGATGAAAAGTCCTGACACCATTGTTTATGAACAAGACAGTCAAATGGCTTTGTCATGTTTTCATTAGGACACTTTACTCTGGACATTTATTTCAATGCAAAAAAGTCAGATTTTGGTGACACTTTCTGAAAATGCTCAAGACAGCACTGTATACTATTTGCACAGCCATTTGAAGACTACAGTAAAGTTAGACATCACTGCATTTAGTGAGGTATCTGAGTACAAGACAATGAATATGTGTGTTTCACATGTTTACTGCATTTGCTCTTTACTATTCTAATTTATTCACAGCATTGTGCAAAAGAATAAATACACCCTTATTCACAACAAACATAAACTCCCTTTGGGTAGAGCTGTGCACAACTGTAAACAATACTGCAGTACATATTGGAACTGAACCTACAACATACACAGGTCTGTAAATCATTCATCAAATTGATCAATTTAGGAGACATTTTCAGGAAAAAAAAAAAGATTTAACATTTTTAAAATAAAATTTGCTTGACAGATTTTGACAACTAGTTCAACATTTGTGTATGTAAAGACTCAAGTAATGAAATGAGGACTATTAGTTTAATATAGAATGAATATTCAGCATTCACAAGTTTAGTTAATTTTGACTGACATGACATAAGCAAATGATAATGGCAGGGGCGATTTTAGAATTTTCATTTTAGGGGGGCTCAGCTCCTTATGAGAAAAAAAATAAAAATAAATATAATCTAAAAAAAAAAAAAAAATATATATATATATATATATATATATATATATATATATATACACATACACACACACACACACACACACACACACACACACACACACACACACACACACACACACACACATTAAATAAGTAATTTTAGCAGTAAGACTTAAAAAAGTTTGATTAATATGGTAGGGTTGTAAGCTAAACTAGCAGTATTTCACTGTTTTGTACAGACGTGTATAGTCATTTGAGTTCTGAATGAGCCAAATAGGCTCAACAAACCTGTTTACTAAAGCAACTTTATATGTTGAAGTACAATCTTTGTTTCCATGTATTTAATAAATAAAACTGCCACTTTTCTAATTAAATATCATACATATAATATATATGTATATATTTTTTAACTAATTCACATATTTCACGAACTGAATCATAATATCAAAATAGGAAATATTTTTAATACAAGACAACACATGATGCTTCTATCTCTGTCAGTGACTCTGACAGTTAAAATGAGAACATTCACTAAGTGGTTCTGTGTTTAATCCTTTCTGTGCATGACATATAATTCTGATAATGCCACATGCACTGTAATGTGTTTTATAATGGTAATTCATTTTGAAACAAAAATAGTAAAATATTTGTTAAGATTTACATTTTCGCTGGAGGAAACAGCTGTGATTATGAGGTGAGCACTGAGGAAACAGTGGATACCCGATTGCTCCTGTATGACATTGGGGTACAAGTGTATCCATAGCAAAGAACTGCAAATAAGCATATTTTATAACAATTTATCGATAAACACACACCTTGTTCTCTCGCTCTGCACAGCTGTGGCTCGCTCTGCACAGCTGTGGTTTGCTGATCAAAACGAAAGTCGGGGAGGAGCCGAATTCTGCAGCTGTCTTTGTATTAAATTTAAAAGGGACAGAGACGATAAATTGGTCTACGGATAATGAGCTAATCGGAAAAGTTTTAGGGGGGCTGAGCAGAAATATAGGGGGGCTACAGCCCCCCTAAAATAGGCCTAGCAACGCCTATGGATAATGGTATAAACAGCAGAGAGTTGTATGAAAGCAATTGATGCATGTCCAAAAGCATTTGCAATTTGCTGGAAGGAATGAGAAACTGCTACTATGATGTTCACAAATGACTAATTGTTTTGAGAAATGCATTAACTGTTGTGCAAATGTAAATAGTGTTGTGAGAAATGCACCAAAGCCACTGAGAAAAACTGTAAATTCAAGTTAAATATTATAAATTACAACCTACAAAATTTCAACAAATGAATTTTTTTTGCTTCTCTTTTCCTCTTTTTTTAAGTTTGAATTTAATATTTTCTATAACATATAAATCTATCTAATTCAAAAAAAAAAAAAAAAAAAAAAAAAAAAAAATATATATATATATATATATATATATATATATATATATATATATATATATATATATATATATATATATACATATATATATATATATATATATACATATATATATATATATATATATATATATACATATATATATCAATATTTAATATTTTTGCTGCTTGTTTGAACTACCTAATTAAAACGAGCTAAAACAACAAAATTATTGAGAATCCTTTGGGATAACTTAATTGTTTTATCTTCAATTTGTTAAGTGGACTTAATCGATTTGTGTTGGGACAGTTTTTTTTAAAAGTGAAGTTCCCAAAACCGGATGTACATCACATACTTTAAAACGCATTAGTAACGTGTGTAAAAATGTCACCATAGAGACAGCAAAGCCTGACGTTATGGTGTGATGACAAGGCTCTGATGTCCATCCTTTAATGTGCTTCATCAAGCATTAAGTATCAGTTATGACTGAACAAACAGCAGTAATTACAGCTGTCTGTCAATGTTTAATCCGCTTCCTCTCAACCTGCATAAATGTGTGCCCGTTTCAGGCAGTGACTGATCATGAGGTCATCCGTATCAGGAAGTGAGACGCAGCAGGTGGATGCATTTCCTCTTTTTTTCATTGTGAACCTCTCATTGTGTTTAGAGTCTCAGTGAAGCTTCAGTAATGGGAATCTGAAGTGTTTCTATTTGAAGACTTTCACACACTTTTATCCTGACATACTGCAGCAGGACGGGTGGGCTGTTTACTGGAAGCCTATTTATATTTTACCTGGGTTAATCACTGTGTCAGACTACAAACGTGGTTATTTTAGTATCACTGATAAACTATAAAGTGCAAGAGTCATCATGGAAATTCAGAATTAATAGCATACCCTCATGTGAACAGATTTTTAAGAATAACTGATAAGCTTATAACTGATAAACATGGACACACTGAATTGTTGGTCCTGGAAAATTATCGGCTGAAAATGGAATTGTATACAGTGTTCCCTCGCTACAATATTACCTTTCGCGGCCTCGCAGTTTCACAGATTTTTTCTTGTGTAATTAGACAAGTCGGCGGCTGTCTGTGGTGCCCAGCTCTGACTCAGGACACTGTTCATATTTCTGCCGCACCACAGAGCGCCATCTGAATAATTTCATTCTAAATAACATGTGAATGTGGCATCCGGTGTGTGTTAAGCCTGGTTTATACTTCTGCATCAAGTGATCGGCGTGACCCACGGCGCAAGCCTCGCGCGTAGCCGTGCATTTATACTTCGCAGAAGTAGGGCTGGGCGATATGGCAAAAAAAAAAACCTAGATTTTTTTCATAAAGTTTGACCGATTTACGATTTCGATTTTTAATTTTTTTTTACTGTGTAACTATAGTCAACTTAAAACATTACAACAACATGACTGAAGTAACAATCTCTTTATAAGTAACTTGAAAAACCATCTGGTTAAGGAACATGTATTTTTAATTGCCATACATACATAGATTGGTCAACAAGGTGTAGCCTAATACATTCCTATAGACAAATTCCTGCTTGACGTTTTAGAAAATATTTGTGCGTAGCTACACCACCCAGTATATATTAAAGATCACCGTGAACAACAAAAATTCCCCACAGAAACTTATATTTAAATGTCTATCTTATATTTAACTGAATCGTATAACAGCCTATAGCTGAAATGTTGGAAATTGCTCAATTTATTTTTATAAAACATTTGTCAAAACGTATTGATATTTTTTTGGAGTAAAAACAATACCGACATTTAAGAATTCATATTTGTTCATTCATTTTACTTGTTTATTGGTGAATATATGGGTTATGATTTAATTCATAGCTACAGTACCTTGGACAGCTACTGTGCCACTCCATAAAGCTTTCAAGCAAAAGTCCAAATTAAAGAAAGATTTGACTTTCTGCGGTGACAGCGGACATTCACAACACGCCGTAACCGTCCTTCAGGTGGTGCGGGGGTGGATTGTGGAGACCGCGAACTGAAGACTGGGGGAGGGGCACTTACGTTCATTTTGGAAGTGCACTTTATATCCCAGACTCAAAAGGGCATGTACACTGCACAGGTTGAGCCCTATGTGTGCACGTGCCTGGTTCTCACCCAGATCAGAGGGATCTGTGCTACCGAATACAGCGCAGCATGCAATAAACTCACGCTGAGTCAGGCGAAGTAAAGGTCTCATTGCCTATATGTTAATCAAATTAATTAAGCTCTAGCCACGAATAAAACTTTTAGCCTATTTTATTATTTTGTGTAATGTATATAGTGTAATTAGGGCCGGAGCAAGCTGAACTGGCGGTCTAGGCGAATGCCCTCAACCCGAAAGTGAAATAGAAACTTACCGGTTTGCGGATGAAAGAGGACCGGGAGGGGGTGGGTGTCGCGGATAAAAGAGAGAACCGGGGGGTTCTCGCTCACTATTCTGCCTAGGTCCTCTATGGATGCGCCGGCCCTGAGTGTAAAGCTGACTGCGCGCGCACCTCGCGACAATGGGGTAGCGCGCTTGCGCTCAGCCAGCTGTTGTAGCTCATCAACAGAGCCGCGACGTCAACACACAGAATCTGTCAGCACAATTCAGCACCGTTGTCTAACAGTTTAGAACGGTTTGGCACGATAGTGGAAAAGCTGCTTTAATATTTTTATTTAAAAAATCGCGATTCCTCGATTTTATAAAAAATTAAATCGTCTTAAAACGTAAATTCGAATTAATCGAAAAAATCGCCCAGCCCTATGCAGAAGTATAAATCTGCCTTCACTTTCAACTGTCATGTGTGCGGTGCATTCAATGTGCAACCCCCCTCCTAAAGGATAGAGTCTGCTTTAGCTTTGTGGATCAGTGACTGAAGAATAAAGAACATTACAGTGGATGCCAACATCATCCGCACAAAAGCTAAAAAGCTTTATGAACCTTTTGCTGACCGCGATGAATGTTTGCGTCTGACAACAGGTTTTGATCTTTGGTGTCATTCTATAATACTAGACTCATTTTTCTACTAAAGTTTGAACTTTGAGGGTGTTTAAACAAGAGAGAAAAGTGTGAAAATGTTAATGCCTGTCTGAGAAAAGTGCATAAAGTGTGTAGTGAGGGGTTTTACAGCCTTAAAACATCTATAATAATTGTACAAAATAAAGCGGACTACTTCGCAGATTTCACCTATTGCAGGTTATTTTTAGAACGTAACTTCTGTGATTTAACAAGGGACCCCTGTATATAAAAAAGCAGTCATTTTGGCTGCTGTATTTTTTCTTATTTTTTTTTTCTCTTTTCGTATTTGTCTTATTTTATGTTATGGTCAATAAAATGTGGTTATTTTATAGTATTTTATCAGTCTAATAATTTTTTGAGGAAAAAAATTATGACTTAAATTATATATATAAAAAACTACATTTCCCATGATGCTGTACAGAATACCTGACCTCGAGGAAGTGTAGCTATTTTATGTTTTGTCAGTTTAGTGGCTAATTTGTATGAGTTCAGTCATACGAAAATGTACAATTTAAAAAAGGAGGCGTAGCACCAAATCCCACCCCTAAACCCAACCATCATTGGGGGATGAGCAAATCGTACTAAATTGTACAAATGAGATCGTACAAATTCATACGAATTAGCCACTAATTGCCGTGAGATAGGGCTGCACGATATTGGAAAAAACGACATTGCAATATTTTCATTCAATGTGATATATTGAGATATAAGTGCAATTTCAGCAAATGACTTGAATAGCTTGTAAAGATTTCAGAATTTTAGATCAATTTGGATGATTCTGTAGGGGAGAGTATCTGCATAAAATATAATATAAAAAATGACAAGCATACTTCAGTACAAGATGCAAAAACAATGATGTATGATTTTCTGGGGAGTCAAACTGTATTCAGAAGCAGAAATTAACTAATCACTGTATAATAATAATAATAATAATAATAATAGTAATAACAATAATAATAATAATAATCATCATCATAATAATCATAATAATAATAATAATAATAATAATAATAATAATAATAACAACAACAATAGTTTTGAGTAAATAATTACATGATGTTCAATTAATATTTATGCTTCAAATGTTTAATTTATTTTGCCCAAGTTTGCTTCAAATTTTTACAGTCAGGGCTAAAAACACATAAAGATAATACACTTTCATTTTAAGGTTACCTTTAGTTAACTGTAATGTCTGGTCAACTATAATCCCAACTTGACATTGCAGATCCCTGTGATGTGACTATTGCGCATTCGCACATTGCAATATCAATGCTAAAACGATATATTGTGCAGCTCAACCATGAGATAGCATTGGAATACTCCACCAATCAGAGACAAACGTGATTATTTTAGTATCATTGCTAAACTATAGAGAGCAGCAGTCATTACGGACATAATAATTCCCTCATATTGAAACAGATTTTAACAACAACTGATAACCCTTTAAAGTATGGACGAACTAAATTTTAGGCTGAAAATTTAATTATTATTATTATTTTTTAAACGTCATTTGGCTGGTGTATTTTTCTCTTATTTGATATTACTGGCAATAAAATGTAGCTATTTTATTGGCTTTTTTGTTGTTTTTTTCAGTATATTTACAATTTTGATAGGGAAAAAAATATTAAATTATTACCAAAAAATTTCCCATGATGCTGTACAGAATACTTCACCAATCAGAGACAAACACGATTTATTTTAGCATTATTGCTAAATTATAATGTAAAATGTAACAGTTTATTATTATAATTATTATTATTATTATTATTCTTGGCCAATGCATTTTCTCTGTCTGATTTTGTTAAAATTGGTTATTGGCTTACTTTTTTTAAATCAATAACTTTTATATAAACTTTTATATATATTTATATAATTTATGAATAATAATTTAGACATAACAGGAGAATGTTGAATATTTAAACAGCATTTATTTAGAATTATTGTTAAAAAGTCAAACATGTTTTATTTCTTCTTTTTAATGCTGTTCTTTTATATACAGGTTTATATCTGAACCTGAGCCTGGATGCACTAAGATGAATCATGCATCATAAATTAATATAATTATAGACCGGCTGCCTGACAATTCTATATTTCACAACATATCTGAACAGGAAACAATAAATCAGTGAAATAATGCATCTGACACTGGTGATTTGTAATAAAACACACTGACTGACACATGAGCTTTACAGTCATTTACAATCCACCTGATTCATTAATACAACACTTCAGACTAATTTACACAACAGTCACTGCTTTACTGGACCATAATTCAGCCCAAAAAACACAGGAACACAAAACTTATTTAAAGACTTTTAATATTTATTTTTTATGGACTTTCATGCTTTTTATAAAGGTTTTATAGCTTTTTAAATTATTTTTCTATGGTTTTATTTTATTTATTAATTAAATATTTTATTATATTTTTATTACTTTTTAAATATATATAATGTCTTTTTTACAATTCTTTTAAAAGCTTTTTATTATTTTTCTATGGTTTTTTAATTGTCTTTAAAAGCTGTTTTCTTTTTGTTTTTAATTTATTTGTATAGCTTTTTAAAAAAAAATCTATGGTTTAATTTTATACATTTTTTTCATTTATTATATGTTTTGTAAGTCGATTTGGACAAAAGCGTCTGCTAAATGTAAATGTAATGTAAATGTTTTTGTATTTTTGTTACTTTTTTTATCCTTATTCTCTGTCTTTTTTATTTATTTATTTATTTTTATTTTGCCTTATTTTTCATGTCTTTTTATATATTCATTATAGCTTTTTATTCTTTTTCTGTGGCTTTTTATTCTCGTTTAACGCTCTTTTTTATTTTGCTTTTAATTCCTTTTTTCTTTGGCTTTTTCTTTTATTAATGATTTTTCATTCTCCTTTTTTGCCTTTTTTTTTTTTTTTTCTCTATTTGGCTTTTTATTCTTTCTCTATGGCTTTTTTACTATTGTTTGTTTTTCTAAAGATGCTTCGACACAATTTACATTGTAAAAAGTGCTATAGAAATAAAGACGACTTGACTTAAAATAGACAAGGATGTTGTTGTAACACAGAAAAATTATTCCAGCACCCCTAAGGATGTTGACAGAGGGTGAACGTGCTGAACTACTGAAATGTGTTTAATACTGTATATAAAAGACTTGTTTTGGTGCTGTCAGCTTAAAGACGCCTCTCATATGGAGAATGAAGTCACATGCATTGCTCAGGTGTGAGTTTCCCACAGACTTCAACAGAGTGTCTAAATCCTGATGGTTCTGTGGGCCTCATCTATCAAATCTGAGCTTTATTTTGTATTTTCTATTGGACTCGGATCAGGTGATTGGCTGGGCCATTATACAGCTTGATTTTCTTTCTCTGAAAGCATCTGAGAGTCTCCTTGGCTGTGTTTTGGATCATTGTTTTGCTGAAATGTCCACCCTGGTTTCATCTTCATCCTCCTGCTAATGTAGATGTTGGACTGAAGCAGCTGATATTCATTTACACTGAGGAAGGGCAGAGGCTTGCTGAAGAACTACTGAGAGATTTCAGCTGCTGTCTGGGCTTCCACTGCCGAACTACACTTTCCTTTTTTCATGTGTTCAATACTTTTTCCCTGCATCATTTCATTTTATTATGCATGACTTCATTTGTAAACTAATTAGATTTGTTTTCTTTGCATATATGGATTACTTTGGTTGTTACCAACATCCGGTGAAAAAGTCGACAGCACTTTTAGAAATATGTTTTCTGAAAAAAATAGTGACATGTTCAATACTTTTCCCCCACTATATGAATGTCATGTTCTTGAGCAAAGCAATATTTGACCTTATTTTGCCAGAGAGTGACGTTTCCAAATCCTCCGGTTCCCAGTCGCTCCTTCAGTTCCCAGGGCCCGCACGTCTGTGGCTGCATGGAGGGCGGACGGCTCATGATGGCCCCTCACACGCACACACACCCTGAAGGAGAGAGCAACATCTGTCAGCATATCTTATATTAAAAACACACAGATCCAGCATATATTTATTTAGCTCATGCCCTGAATTGTAATAACCCAACACTTGGTTAAATATGGACAACCCAACCATTGGATTAATTCTTTTCAATTACATTTTTTTTAACGCAACAGTTTAGTTTGTACATATTCGACCCAACATTTTTTTAGTGTATAAGGACAAATTATATCTCTGGAAGCTCTCGTCTGAAAAATAATGTTTAATTAGGACAATAAAATTATTATTACTACTTTAAATACTAATAGCATAATTATTATAATTATCATTGTTGTTATTTTAATTTTAATTATGGATTTTATAATAATAATAATAATAATAATTATTATTATTATTATTATTATTATTATTATTAATAAAATACTGTTATTCTGTAGTATTTTTTTATTTTTATTCAAATGTATTTAGTAACTACGTAATTAATTTGTATGTTATTAATTAATTAGAATGTTATTGAATTGGTCCAAAAAATGCTGGGTCAAATATGGATAAACCCAACCATTGGATTAATTTTTTTCAATTAAATTATTTTTTTTAAACAACAGTTGAATTTGTAAATATTCGACTCAATATTTTTTTTAGAGTGTATAAGGACAAATTATATCTCTGCAAGCTCTCGTCTGAAAAATAATGTTTAATTAGGACAATAAAATTATTATTACTTTAAATACTAATAGCATAATTATTATAATTATTATTGTTGTTAATTTAATTTATGGATTTTAAAATAATAATAATAATTATTATAATTATTATTATTAATATTATTATAAAAAAAATACTGTAATTTTGTAGCTCTTTTTTATTCAAGTGTATTTATTAACTACGTAATTAATTTGAAAGTTATTAATTAATTAGAATGTTATTGAATTGGTCCAAAAAATGCTGGGTCAAGTATAGACAAACCCAACCATTGGATTATTTTTTTTCGATTAAATTATTTTTTTAACGCAACAGTTGAATTTCTACATATTCGACTCAATATTTTTTTAGAGTGTTATGATACCCCCAGAAGCTCTCGTCTGAAAAATTTTTTATTAGGACAAAAAAAAAATTATTACTATTTGTACAATCATTATTATTTTTTATATTTAATATTTTTTATTATTTTAGAATTATCATTATTTAACTATTGTAAGGTATACGGACAAATTATATCTCTGGAAGCTCTCGTCTGAAAAATAATGAACTATAATGTTTCATTAGGTCAATAAAAGTATTATTGCTATTAATATTATTACACTCAATGCCAGGTTATTTTAACTCAAATTGGGTAAAATATGGACTAACCCAAACATTGGGTTAAATTTAGTCCTATTAATTTATTTAAAAAATAAATAAATAAATAATAATAATAATTATTATTATTTATTTATTCAATTTTTTTCTGGCAACTCAAGAACACCGTACAATAAAAACAAGAGAAATAATATAAAAGTATATACAACAAAAGTGCAAATACAATTAACCCAGCAGTTGGGTTAGTCCCTATTACACCAAGAATTGGGTTGAAATAACCCGGTATTTTTTAGAGTGTACTATTAGTATAATTATTATTATTTATTTAATTTTATTTATGGATTTATAATTATAATAATTTAAATACTGTGATTATTGTTTTCTTTAATTTGTTAAATTAAAATGTATTTAGTAACTACATAATTAATTAGAATGATAATGTATTGGTGCACTGAAATAAAATGCTGGGTTAAATACAGACAAATATGGAAAAGTGTTATTTAAATTTAATTGAAAAATTAACCTATTAACACTTCTGTCTGTAAATGACCAAACGTTGGATTAAAACAACCCAGCATTTATAGAGTGTTTATTATTATGTATTTGGTTCCGTTGTAAGTGTATTTAGAGAGTATTTAGATGACTAAAAAACTGATTTAAAATAATAAACACTTTTAAAAGAGTGTTAAATATGTATAGTATGCAACTTTGATGAATAAAACCCTTTTTTTTCTATAACCGGTACATTTCTGTTCACAAAATCTGATTAAATTTACATACAGCTGCTGAATTTCAATAAATGTGAATTTATTGAAATTATTATTAATATTTCAATAAATAATAAATTATTAAAATGTGATCATTCTTGTTTAAGTTTATGATGTAATTATTATTATTTATTAACTATGTGATTAAAAATGTATTGTATTTATTCACTTTTTTCTTTCTACAAAAATCAATTAAAGTTTCATAAAGCTGTTGAATACAATAGTTATTATTAAAAATTGTAATTATCTTCTTTAATTTATGGATTAATTATTATTATTTAGTAACTATGTAATTAATTAGAATGTTATTGTGTTAGGTGTATTAATAGTAATAATAATAATAATACATATTATTTAAAGTGCGCTTTTCTCAGACTCAAAGCGCTAACAAGTGCATCAGAACACAATAAAACATGAAATACAAAATACAGATTAAAAAAAAGAAAGCCTCATAAACTATAAGCAATGATAAAAAGGTGAGTTTTAAGAAGTTTCCAATCCACGGAACTGGCATTCCTGATGTTTGTGGGACAATGTTTCCACAATTTAGGTGCACGGTAGGAGAATGTCCTACCTCCCATGGTGCTAAGTTTGCAATGAGAGAAAGAGGATGTAGATATCAGATCACATATATAATCAGGAGCAGAACCGTGAACAGCTTTATAAGATAAAATCAAGGTTTTAAAATCGATGCGTTACTTAACAGGCAACCAGTGTAACTGTTGGAGTACAGGGGTAATATGAGAATGAATTATGCATTTGGTTCTGTTGTGAGTGTATTTAGAGAATATTTAGATATACAAACTACACATTAAGAGTCCACATCCTCATTCAGATGACTAAAAAACTGATTTAAAATAATAAACACTTTTTAAAGAGTGTTAAATATGTATAGTATGCAACTTTGATAAATTAAACACTTTTTTTTTTTTTATAACTGGTACATTTTTGTACACAAAAAAAATTACTTTATATACAGCTGCTGAATTACAATAAATATTATTAAAAGATGACCATTCCTGTTTTTTAAAGGTTATGATGTATTTATTATTATTTAGTAACTATGTGATTAATTAGAAATTTATTGTATTCATTCACTGTCTCTTTGTACAAAAATCAATTAAAGTTTCACAGTTGAATGTTGAATACAATAGTTATTATTAAAAATTATAATTGCTTTCTAACGTCGCTGGGTCGCAGGTTCGAACCTCGGCTGGGCTGGGTCAGTTGGCGTTTCTGTGTGGAGTTTGCATGTTCTCCCTGCGTTTGCGTGGGTTTCCTCCGGTGCTCCGGTTTCCCCCACAGTCCAAAGACATTGCGGTACAGGTGAATTGGGTAAGCTAAATTGTCCATAGTGTATGAGTGTGAATGTGTGTGTGGAAGTTCCCAGAGATGGGTTGCGGCTGGAAGGGCATCCGCTGCGTAAAATCGTGCTGGATAAGTTGGCGGTTCATTCCGCTGTGGCAACCCCGCAAGGGACAAAGCCGACAAGAAAATGAATGAATGAATGAATAATTGCTTTCTTTAGTTTATGGATTATTTATCATTTTTAGTAACTTTGTAATTAATTAGAATGTTATTATATTAGGTCTATTATGTATTAGGTTCTGTTATGAGTGTATTTAGAGCGTATTTAGATATACAAACTACACATTAAGAGTCCACATCCTCATTCAGATGACTAATAATAATAAACGCTTTTTAAAGAGTGTTAAATATGTATAGTATGCAACTTTGATAAATTAAACACTTGTTTTATTTTTTTATAACTGGTACATTTTTGTACACAAAAACTATTTACTTTACATACAGCTGCTGAATTACAATAAATATTATTAAAAGATGACCATTCCTGTTTTTTAAAGGTTATGATGTAATTATTATTATTTAGTAACTATGTGATTAAAAATTTATTGTATTCATTCACTTTCTCTTTGTACAAAAATCAATTAAAGTTTCACAGTTGAATGTTGAATACAATAGTTATTATTAAAAATTATAATTGCTTTCTTTAGTTTATGGATTATTTATCATTTTTAGTAACTTTGTAATTAATTAGAATGTTATAATATTAGGTCTATTATGTATTAGGTTCTGTTATGAGTGTATTTAGAGCGTATTTAGATATACAAACTACACATTAAGAGTCCACATCCTCATTCAGATGACTAAAAAACTGATTTAAAATAATAAACACTTTTTAAAGAGTGTTAAATATGTATAGTATGCAATTTTAATAAATTAAACACTTGTTTTATTTTTTTATAACTGGTACATTTTTGTACACAAAACAATTTACTTTACATACAGCTGCTGAATTACAATAATAATTATTAAAATATGATAATTCCTGTTTTTTTTTAAGATTATGATGTAATTATTATTACTTAGTAACTATGTAATTAATTAAAAGTGTATTGTATCCATTCACTTCTATATCCATAGAGCTGTTAAATGTTGAATACAATAGTTATTATTAAAAATTATAACTTTTTTTAGTTAATGGATTATTTTATTATTATTTAGTAACTATGTGTAATTATTATTGTTTAGTTACTATGTGATTAATGTTATTGTATTAGGTGTATTATGTATTTGGTTCCGTTATAAGTGTACTTACATATACAAATTATACAATTAAGAGTCCACATCCTAATTTAGACAACTTAAAAGTTACGATTTAAATATATATTATACAACTTTAATGAATGAATCACTTTCGTTTTTAATAACCGCCTCGTGTTTGAGCTTTGTACACAGAATCACATTATCTTAAAGCTTCATACAGCTGCTGAATTACAAAATAACTCTAACTAAATAAAGTACATATGTTTAGGATTGTTTATGTGCGATAAAACAGTTCGTGTTTACTTGAACTCATCGTGTCGTGAATGTGAAGTGATTTTACCTGCTGCTGTAAGACTGGATCTGACCTCCAAAATACACGTTTCCCCGTCTCACAGCTGACTATTCCCGCGGTTTTTTACACATTTGACGGGTTTGTTCGGTAAATCAGACAGTAAAGGGGTTTGTGATTGTGTTTGAAAGCAGAAGAGCGTTGAGTTTCTCTACTTCCTGAAACTTTCTTTTCCCCGTAAATACCGTAAAAGCGCAGACTCAAAAAACAAACTTCCGTACTTTCAATAGCCTACTGTACTGTACTGTACTGTACATACTGAATACTTAGCATACTTCACGAAGAATTATACGGCATTTATTATTACCCACATGAAAGATACTACGTACAGTAATTATATAGTATGTTTTTGAATTAATCTGTTGTGGTAACTCTAGTTGCTATGGTAACGCACAACAACTTTAGTAGGCTAATATAAACAACTACCGTAGGCTAAACATCACGAAGTATACAGCATTTACAGTATTATTAACTACATGAAAGATACTACAGTAATTATAAATACAATGTTTTTGAACTGTAAAGTACTTGCATAAATCTGTATTAACTCTGTAGTTGCTATATAACACAACAACTATAGGCTAATATAAACAACTACTGTAGGCTAAACATACTTCACGAAGTATACAGCATTTATTATTAACTACATGATACTACAGTAATTATAAATACAATGTTTTTGAACTGTAAAGTACTTGCATAAATCTGTAGTAACTCTGTAGTTGCTATATAACACAACAACTATAGTAGGCTAATATAAACAACTACTGTAGGCTAAACATACTTCACGAAGTATACAGCATTTATTATTAACTACATGATACTACAGTAATTATAAATATAATGTTTTTGAACTGTAAAGTACTTGCATAAATCTGTAGAAACTCTGTAGTTGCTATGATAACACAACAACTATAGTAGGCTAATATAAACAACTACTGTAGGCTAAACATACTTCACGAAGTATACAGCATTTATTATTAACTACATGATACTACAGTAATTATAAATGCAATGTTTTTGAACTGTAAAGTACTTGCATAAATCTGTAGAAACTCTGTAGTTGCTATGATAACACAACAACTATAGTAGGCTAATATAAACAACTGTACTAGTTTTCCACTGTACCGTATACGACACTGTACTGTACTGAAGAATTATGGTTGTTGCTAGATTGGTATGGTTGCGGCCGGAAACGAGAATTATTTATAATATTTAGTAAATTTCCCATGTATTGTATTTTATTAACGTCTACCCCCACCCCAACCCTAAACCCAACGGTCACAGTACTGTAAAAATAGTTGCACCAAGTATTAATTATGCTATCTATTAAATGACCCAATAAAATGTATTTTTTAACGCCTACCCCCACCCCAACCCTAAACCCAACCGTCACAGTACTGTAAAAATATTAATTATTGTTCTACACCCTGCTGAAAAATCCAGCTTAAACCAGCCTAAGCTGGTTGGCTGGTTTTAGCTGGTTGACCAGCCTGGTTTTAGAGGGGTTTTGGCCATTTCCAGGCTGGTTTCCAGCCATTTCCAGCCTGGTCTTAGCTGGTCAGGCTGGGAGTTGACCAGCTAAAACCAGCTTGACCAGCCAAAACCAGCTATGTCCAGCTTAAACCAGGCTGGTTTTAGCTGGTTTAAGCTGGTCGTTTTCCAGCCTGACCAGCTAAGACCAGGCTGGAAATGACTGGAAACCAGCCTGGAAATGGCCAAAACCCCTCTAAAACCAGGCTGGTCGACCAGCTAAAACCAGCCAACCAGCTTAGGCTGGTTTAAGCTGGATTTTTCAGCAGGGCAGTGTCATAAAAAAATACTGCTATATTAATTAATGTGCATATTGCACTTTCGGCTATTCTTCGGTAACACAACAACTATAGTAGGCTAATATAAACAACTGTACTCGTTTTCTACTGCACTGTACACGACACTACTGTAATGCAGGCTAAACATACTTCACAAAGAATTATACAGCTTTTATTATTACTCACATAAAAGATACTGTAGTAAATATACACTGTAAAAAAATCCGTAATTTTTACGGTTTATTTCCGGCAGCTGGGAAAACAAACGTAAAATAACGCCTGTTAAATTACAGAAATTTACTGTAAAATAACATACATTAAATTACAGAAATTTCCTTAAATTTTAATTTCTGGTAAATTTCTGTAGTTCAACCTCTGTTATTTTACAGTAAATTTCTGTACGGCCGTTATTTTACGTTTTTTTTTCTTCACCCCAGCTGCCGGAAATAAACCGTAAAATTACAGATTTTTTTTACAGTGTACTGTAACGTATACAACACACTGGAGGCTAAACATGCTACAAAATGTAGTATACCACATTTATTATTGCCCACATGAACGATACTAGTAATTCTGGTAAATATTGGGTTTTCGAACCACAAAGCGATTAAGTTAACTTTATTAATAATAACAAGTTAATTAATTATGAATATTTGGGTTGACTTTATTGTTAATGGTAGCCAAACTAAAATTGCATTAAATTGAACCGCTCATCTGTTAGAGCCTACAATTTATTTGTCTAGTAATTCAAAGATCAAGTAATTTCCTGGTCTGGAAAAATAATGAATCTTACTACATTAACAGATTGGTACAACCTGCAGCTTTATCTTTGAGTTCAAGTAACTTGTTCTGTGTGTAAAAACAAGTGATCCACAAGGCCTCAAACATTTAATAATACTTACAAAAAGTACAGATAACACATATATTTACAACATGCATGTATGAGAGAGAGAGAGAGAGAGAGAGAGGGTGTGTGAGACAAAGAGAACAGGGCCGAGAAGGCCCCATGAAGACAGAAAGCCAAGAGAAGAGTGAGAGAGTTGCAATTCAACATCAATAACCTAAGTGAAGTTTTATAAACTAATTTCAAGAGGAGCATGTGATATGATTGAGCATGGCTGGATTCTCCCCCGTAATCAGTAATAATCCAATCAGATTGATCCAAGCTTACAATAAATAGACAGATTTTACCTTACTGCCTTTATACCCTCAGATGCTTGGAAATTAGCCATAGTGACACTGATTTATAAAGCTTGCGAGCAAACAAATGTAAACAAAACTATAGGCCGATTAGTATGTTGCCAAAGTCGCAGCAATTGATTGCTTACTTGAATGCGGGACATACCCCTTTACATCCAATGCAGTTTGGATTTAGAAGTAATCACTCAACCGAATCTGCTAATAGTTATCTTATAGAGAATCCAAACTTGACAGAGGTGGAGTAATAGGAGCAGTTTTTTTAGATTTAAAAAGGGCATTTGACACAGTAAATCATGAGGTACTCCTCTCTGGATGACTTCATATCTGACAAATAGGAAACAATGTGTGCGCCTTGGTAATAGTCAATCAGTATACAGAATCAGTAATTGTGGAGTTACTCAAGGATCCATTTTGGGCCCTATCCTGTTAAGTCTGTATATAAATGACCTCCCACAAGTCTGTCCAACTATTAATATTCAGATGTATGCTGATGGCACAGTTCTATATGTGCACGCGAAAAACAAACAACTGGCAGAAAATTATTTAACCGAGGCATTAGTTCATGTCTCT
The DNA here is from genome assembly GCA_903798195.1 of Danio kyathit. NCBI lineage: Eukaryota > Metazoa > Chordata > Actinopteri > Cypriniformes > Danionidae > Danio > Danio kyathit. The sequence continues at coordinate 4,832,127 of LR812526.1, read as the reverse complement.
GATTGGTTGTGTGACTCATTTCTTAATATGAATATAAGTAAAACGGTGTGTATGTTTTTCTCACAATCATTGACAGTTACCCATCATCCTGATGTTTTTGTTAAAGGAGAAAAGCTCAGGGTTGTCTCTGATTTTAAATATGTAGGTCTAATTTTAGATTCACAATTGACATCCCAAAAGCATGCCAAGAAGGTCGCTAAAACTGTTAAATTTAATCTGGCCAACTTCAGGCATATACGACCTTACTTGACTAATGAATCAGCAAAACGTTTTATGCACTCTATAATTTTTTCTCATATTCCATATTGTCTTACTAAGTGGTCACACACTAGTAAAACAAGTTTTAAAATCAGTTGAATCACTTTACAAACAGGCACTTAAGAATTAAGTGCGAGTTGATGCTACTTTGCCTTATGGTCAGTGCAGTAAGAGACTGTATTATCATCAATAATGTGACTTGATAAGCACAAAAGTTCATAACATACAAAAACATAAAAAACGAAATCTTACCTATGAAACGTGATGACTTTGTGCTTTGTTTTCTTTGTTTGCTCGTTACTACACCCGTACACAGCGCTAAAGCATCTTCACATTGTCACACTGTCTTGACTAGTGCGGTTGAATGACGTTTGTCCTAGGAGCACTGTACCAATGTGGCGGCGCTATTGACGCATGCTCAGGGTCCCTATGCGATATCTAGTGTATATATCTATGGATATTACCTAATAGACTTCTGATCAAATCCTTTAAGCTTATGCTAGTTTTGTTGAATAAAATAAGCAAACAATGTTATGAAATATGACAAGAAGACGCTGCGGTGCCAGAAACTTGTGTTATTGTCAGCTAAGTGAACGAGTCGTTCATAACGGAGATTCATTCACAAACGAATCGCTCCCTCCGTCAGAATGAGAAGTGAAAGCAGGAGAGGGGGTGTGTTTCAGGACATGGATTAGATCAAATTAAACAGGAAAGGAGGATAAGGCATTTCCATGCACACAAACACACACTTTTTGTCAGGAATGCCCGTGCGGTCACATCCATCAATGTAGAAAAGTGATGTAAAATTATAATATTTCATAATTTAAAAAAATATTTGCATACGGACCACCAGGGAAAACTCCCGATCATAGATATATGTGTATATGTGTATTTTTCTGGCTTTGGATGGCCACAGTCCTCCACTTCACCTTGGTCCCGCATTCATTTCAAACGACCGATACCCTGTACCAAGATGGCGGCTCTATTGACGCATTCCTTCCAATAGACAACAATAGGCCAGGCGACATCTAGTGTATATATCTATGGGTAATATCATTGTAATATACATGTAATACAAAAACATTATTTATTGAGCTTTGATCATATGAAATATTTAGCTGATGCTTGTATGATTTTTAGAATTTTAAATTGATATGCTCCACCTCTGTTATGTGAGTTTGTTACACACAAGAATAATAATGGTCAAGCAACACGATCTGTTACCAGAGGAGACTGTGCTGTGCAGTTTAGGCGTACAACTTTTGCACGATCAGTCTTCTCAGTTAGAGCCAGTCATTCCTGGAACACACTTCCTATGGATTTAAGGGGTGTTACAAATTATTCAACATTTAAATACAAGTTAAAGAAATGGCTGAAAGCAAATTAAGTTTGTAATCATGTGTAAATCTTTTGTCTAACATTTTAAGAAATTCTTATTACAGTATATGTTTTATCCTTTTGTCGTAACTTTACTGTTATTGTATGTGTGATGATGTGCTTTTTGATTTTAGGTTGCCTTTTAAAATCTGGCAGGGGCAACAGATGAGAATTAGCCCTTGTGGCTAGCTCAGAATCAGAATCAGAATCTTTATTGTCATTGTACAAAGTACAACGAAATTTACGTTTGCCCTTCCCCTCAGTGCAGTCCTATCTATCTAAAACAACAACAACAATAACAAGAAATAAAAAGGTAAAATGACAACACAATCAATCACAAAAGGAGCAACAGTACAATACTAGAAGTGCGTATGATGGTAAAGTGGCAAGTGCATTTTCTAGCAGCTTTTAAATTTAAAAGTGAGTCAAATGTTGGCTAAAAAGGAATGCAATTTAATGTCCATGCGTGTAAAGTGGCAAGTGCATTTCCCAGCAGCTTCCAGGTTAAAAAGCAAATAAGATTAAAAGTGAGTACGATTTTGGCCAGAAACACCCTCAGTTTAATGTCCATTCATTATTGCAACAGCCCTTGGATATGTACTATTTTTTTGTCTGTTTGTTTTGGCTTTTATGGTCCTGAATCGTCTACCCGAAGGTAACATTTGAAATAGGTGGTATGCTGGATGGGATGAGTCCTTCAGGATGCTGCGTGCTTTGCAGTAGCAGCGGGCCTTAAACAACTCCTCTAAGGAGGGAAGAGTGCAGCCGATGATTTTCCGCGCTGTGTTGATGACCCTTTGGAGAGCAGCTTTTTCCTGGGCAGTACAGCTGGCATACCACACTGGGATACAGTATGACAGCACACTTTCAATAGTGCATCTGTAAAAAGACACTAGCAATTCTTGGGCCAAGTTATTGTTTTTTAGGACCCTCAAGAAATGGAGTCGCTGCTGTGCCTTTTTGACCAGTGCTATAGTGTTGGTTTTCCATGATATATTTTGATCCAGATGCAAGCCCAGAAACTTGAAGTCACCGACAATCTCCACACAGTCCCCATGTATATATATGGGCAGAGTATCTGGTCTGTTCCTCCTGAAATCCACTATGATTTCCTTTGTTTTAAAGGTATTGAGGGCCAAGTTATTATCAGTGCACCATAAAGCCAGTTTATTTACTTCATCCCTGTACGCGGTCTCATCTCCTTCCGGTCTCATCTCCTTCAGCTCTGGCTTATTTACAGTTCTACTGTTGATTAATGAGCATTGTCCCTGTTAATAAAAATAAATTTCAAATTTAAATTTTAAATCTTGATTTTGGAAGAATCCCCCCTTCCACCCCATCTCCTCCTTTTCCTCCCTTTTCTAAAAGGAGCTTTCGAGACCTACCTGATTTCAGACCCCCCCATATGCCTATTGACCAGATGGGAGCCTTGGGCTCAATTATCTCTGAGCTCAGGGTTCTCTCCCGGGACAGCATGCCAAACCTGCTATTAACGCCAAGCATATCTAAGTGTGAACTCTTGAAAACCAATCAAAAGAAAACTAAAGCACTTTCCCACATAACAAAATTTTCCTGGCCCAGCTGTGGCCCACACAATCAGGTTTTGCTTGGCCCACATGACGCAGGTACATGACTGGACCAAGTCTGGCTTCCAAGGGCCAAACATGGACCATATCTGGGTCAAGTCACACCTAAGCTACTAACCATACCTGCCAACATTTGGTTCGTAAATTCCGGGAGACCCCCCCGGGGTGGGGGGTGGGGGGGTTACATCTTACGCTAATTTGCATATTACTGACGTCATCGCGTTCTACCATTTCTGTTTAACAGCCTATGGTAAATAAATGGGGTATTTTATATTCGCACTACGCTTTATGTAAGCTTGTCAATTTAACTAAATTTATTGCTGTTTGAATACAGTATATCATTATAGATGAGTAGGGAATTTGCAGTAATCTCTCAGACGTAATATACTCAGACAAGTTCTGAAACTCTCACTTAAAACATCTCTGATTGTGCAACAAGAATAAACAGTCAAATCAAATTGTTAAAATAAAGAAGAAGCAGATCGGGTTGACTGTACAAGGTAAATACCTTCAAACTGCCACCTGTTCTAAATCATTTGCCGTCGGTACGCAGAGAGGTGATCTACTCTCAGGCTGCAGGGGAGGGGCCGGCCGCATCACCCGCAGCTCGTTGAGAAGAGTAGGGACGGTACAGTAATGGACAAACGACAGTCTATAAAAATCGCCAGTAACACACAAAAAAGTCGCTAGATTTGTCGCTAGTCGCTTTTTTGAAAATTTGTCGCTAAGTTGGCAACACTGGCGCAAACTTAAGAGCGGGGAGCGGGAGGGGTGAGAGGTTTAAGGAGATGGGGGGCGCGCGAACTGTAGCGCGCGACCGGAAGAGCACAAGCACCAAGTTTCAGCCCGGACTGTACCAAAATGCTGAGGAGCGGGGGGCGGGGGAATTCCGGGAGTTTACCGGGAGACAGAACAATACGGGAGACGGGTCTGAAATACGGGAGACTCCCGGGAAAAACGGGAGTGTTGGCAGGTATGCTACTAACTCATAACTGGGCCTGAACTGGGCCAGATAGGTTGGTGTGTCTCGATTGCAATGAAATTAATAAACCCATGAAGCATTGCGCTTTAGGCACACTATGGGCGTGCTTTTTCTCAAAGCGACCTGATTGGTAAATTTTTTTTCTTTACACAAGCATTATTTTAATGTATTTTAAATGTGGGTCAAGACAGGCCAAACTTACGTGGCCCACATATCAATTTTTAACATCTAGGCCAAATACTACATTTTACATCTGGCCCAAATCGTGTGTGCCGCCTTAAAGACTGTGCCACCTCTGCCAAACCTGGGCCATGTTTGGCCCACATGCTGTATGCCAGTGCCGGATAAATGCCTGTGCCAGCTTTATGCCAATTTTGGGCCAGAATTCTTTGCCACCTGGGTTGTTTGAACAAAGGAAATGATAATCTAGCATAGCTGATATCTAAAGTCAAACTCGCATGGTTTCTTTTGTCTGTGGCTTGCGCAGTGTGTGCTGGCCTCTCTTGATGATTCGCTGCTGTTGCTTCTCCATTCTGATGGGTTGATCAGCATTCCAGCGAGGTTATGAGTTGAAGGTGAAGGTCTTTGACTGTGTTCACACTGCAGGCAAATGTGGTCCAAATCTGATTTTTTTTTTGGCCATATGTGACTCAGATCTGTTTTTGTCATTACAGGTTGAAGGTTGTTTATTTTGAATATTGTCTGAATGACAACTGGCGCTCATTAACCAAACTTTAACCATTAACCTGCAACCAAAAAAAGGATAGTTCAGTTAGATTTAAAATACCACCATAGTAAAATTGCATATATAAAATAAGAAAATACACAGGCCTACATGAACTAGCTATATTTCACTTAAATAATCAATACATTAACCAAACCAAATATAGAAGAGAAAAACTGTGTGACAAGTCTTGCAACAGGTTAATGCTTTTTTTAAAACTTTTTTTTATTAAGGACAAAATGATTTAATATGCCTGTAGGGAACGTTTCAGTTTCACTTTGAGTTTTGACTGGATACAGCCTTAATGTTGTTTATAACTAATTAAAATGCAAACAATATAATTTTAACACCAGTGAACCAGGCGTGAGCCCTGCCTTCACAGTTCAATCTGCGGCTGCTCATTAACCCATGATGAGTTCACCAATTCAATTCAGCTTTATTTGTATAGCGATTTTACAATGTAGATTGTGTCAAAGCAGCTTCACATAGAAGAGTATAGTAAATTGAAACAGTGTCAGTTCAGTTTTCAGAGTTTAAGTTTAGTTCAGTGTGGTTTAATATTCACTGCTGAGAGTTCAAACACTGAAGAGCAAAACCATCGATGTGCCCCTGCGGTCAGAAAGACGAGCACACCACTTGTCATAAATGACAAATTATCAGGGTTTTCGATCACAAAAAAAATTTCTTTTAGGTTTCAAACACTAAAATGCACATTAGCCAGCAAAACAACCTTTTACAGTTCATAAAAAACAGCGGTTGTCTGTGAGAATGGTAATAATCATATTAAACATAATCTGACAACGTGCTGGCTACGTTCACACTGCGAGGTTTAGTGCTCAAATCTGATTTTTTTTCAGATCTGATGTTTTTGCATAGCTGCTCACACTGTTGTTATATATGTGGCCAATATCAGATTTTCAGTGTGAACAGATCATGGTCCTAAACTGACCCGCATGCACAAAAGTACAATTACAGACAGCACAAAATGTCTAATTATGCACACAATAGCCCCTTTCACACCAGTAAATATCTGGAAAATTTCCAGAACCTTTACCGGTGAATTCATAAAAAAGGTGTTCACATAGGCACCGACGTTCCGTAATTTTTCTGAAAAAGAGCATCCACACATCCATTCCAAAATACCGGTGAATTCTGACATCATTAACCAGATGGCAAACGGCAGCGCTTGTATTTGTAAACATAAAAGAGGTCGGGCTTTTCTTGATGTTTTCACTTTTATTTAAAGCTTTAGCATTCATGTAGCTGCTTTGTGAGACATCTAAAGGCAGACACGCGAACCGCAGCTAAATGTTTACACACTTGACTACATTACAAATTCAGTGGATGAATAAGTATTGTTTACAACCTATATGAAAACATTTGGAGGAACACTTACAGATGTCGAGATGTTTATAATATGTGTGTGTGCTGGCGCTCAACGACTGCTTCACGTGCACACGCGTCAAGCAACTGACACAGAGCTTGAAGGTAAACAAACAGTGGTTTATCATAAGCAGTTTATCGATATTTTTTTCCACAGTTGGCATTCAGAAGGAACATAGAAATGTTATCTGACTAACATCTAGCAGCTAAATGTGTCTGGAAAAATATTCAAAGGCTTTTATTTTTGTAAACAGCGCTGACGTGAATGCGTCTGAGTGTTTTAATTGGCTAAAGTAGACGTCTCACGTCAACGCGTTCTAGATGTGAACGCGCTCTTTCCGGCAATCTTTCTTCTGCGTTCACACAGCGGAACATTCTGGCAAATTATTAGTAATGTTACAACTTCTCTTTCCGGAAAAAGGGCCTGTTCACACATACAGACCTTTCCGGAAAATTGCTGACAATTTTACGGAAAGGTCTGTATGTGTGAAAGGGCAACACAATCTCACTGCTATTCGTAACTTTTTAATTTAGTGGCTAATTCGTATGAATTCGTACGATCAAATTCGTACAATTTAGTACGATTTGCTCATTACCCAATGACGGTTGGGTTTAGGGGCGGAGTTGGGTGCCACGCCTCCTTTTTAAAATCGACTCAACTCGTACGAATTCGTATGAATTAGTCACTAAACTGACAAAACGTAAAATACTTGCGTTTCCTCGTGAGATCAGGCTGGAAAGGGGCTACAGTGTATACTGTACAAAGCACTTTGTCAGATTATGCTTAATATGATTATTGCCCCTTTCACAGACAACTGTGGTGCATTTTATGAACTGTAAAGGGTTGTCCTGCTACTACTAATGTGTATTTCGCCGTTTGAAACCTAAAATAAGTCTCTTGTGATTGAAAACACTGATAATATGTGATTTATGACAACCGCTGTGCGAGTCTTTCTGACCACCAGTGTAGTGAACTCATCAAGGGTTAATAAGCAGCCGCAGACTGAACTGTGAAGGCGGAGTTGGTTTAGGCTATCTCTGTTTGCAGGAGTTATTTCAGTTTGCTTCGTTATAAACAACAGGCACGTGCAGAAGGGGGTTTTGGGTGCTTGAGCACCTGCCATTTTTCTCTCGAAGAGAAAATTTCCCCTTAAAATGAAAGTGCCCCCTTTTTTGCGCACGCATCCCCTATCCGCAACACCACCCGACACTCTTCAGCTTCACGATTAACCCGTACCCCAATCGTTACCCAGATTGGTTAACAAGCACCAGTTTTGCCTTCAATTTTTTTTTTCAAAACGAACAACCAACTTTCTGTGGTAAAGTAATCGCCCTGTGTGCCATTCTACTGCTGCTGAAAAGTAGATGTTTGCAGCACAGAATGATGGCGAATGTCGCTCAAAGATTATGTAAAATTCACATGAAATCCGACATAACCGTTCACACTGCAGTCGCATTGCAAAGCATCAGATCTGAGTCTGATTTAATACCACATATGAAAGTGGCACGAATCAGAACTGAAAAGATCAGATTCTGTGCAGTTTGGGCTGTTCACACTTTTACCTGAGTCACATGTAAGCAAAAAAATCCGATTCGGGCCACATTTGGCTGCAGTGTGAACAGAGCCTTATTCACTTCATACACTGCGTAGTTGTACTTTGCGTGCGGGTCAGTTTAGGACTATGATCTGTTCCCACATAGCAAAATATTTCTGACCCAGCTCTGGCCCACACAACCAGCTTTTGCTTGGCCCACATGGCGTGGTGAATTACGGTACATGACTGGACCAAGTCTGGCATCCAGACAAGGGCCAAACATGGACCATAAGTCTCAGCCAAGTTAATAACCCATAACTGGGCTTGAACTGGGCCAGATATGTTGGTGTGTCATGACTGCAATGAAATTGATAAACCCATGATTGCCCTTTAGGTGCGCTATGGGTGTGCTTTTTCTCGAAGTGGCTTCATTGGTAGAATTTTTTTTCCTTTTATTCAAAGATAATAAAAATGTATTTTAAGTGTACATGGCCTCACGTGGCCCACATATCCATTATTAGCATCTAGGTCAAATACTATGTTTGATATCTGGCCCAAGTATTGTGTGCCGCCTTAAAGACGGTGCCACCTCTGCCGAACCCGTGTCATGTTTGGCTCACATGCTGTATGCCAGTGCCGGATGAATGCCTGCTGTGCCAGCTTTATGCCAAATCTGGGCCAGAATTCTTTGCTACCTGGGTTCACACTGCAAATCTGATATTGGCCACATTTAACAACAATGTGAACAGTTATGCAAAAGCATCAGATCTGAGAAAAAATCTGATTTGAGCACTAAGCCTCGCAGTGTGAACGTAGCCTTTGTGGAGAAGGCCGAAGTCTGGCCCCAGCTTGATTATACACTCTCAAAAACATTACATACATTCTAGAATATAGTGATGGCTATTTTACAAAGGGTCCAGTTCTGTTATGCTTTATAAGGAAGTGGACCCTGCTGAGTCTCACAATCTCAGCAGCGCAAACTCTTTCTCCACCCTGTGCATTAACACTAAGGGCCCTATCATACACCCGCAATAAGGAGCAAGACGTGTTTGCCGTGATTTGTTGCTATTTTCAGACCAGCACAACAGTCATTTTTATGTTTTGCACCACGTTGTTTAAAGGGCAAATTTATTTGCACCACTTTGTGGACTCATGGGTGTGCTGGTCTATAAAGGAGGTGTGTTAAGGCGCATTTTTGGCGCGTTGCTATTTTGATGAACTGAAATAGACCGCACCATTGACCAACTAAAAGCTGCTCTAAAGTCCAGCGCAGAGCGCGTTAGTTGTGCACCTATGCAGGTCCAAACACTTACACACACTTACACAGGATGTACAGCAATACACAAATATCTTTACATCAGTGGCGGTAGATGTTAAAAAATGTGGGGGGTCAAACACCAGAAAAAAAATCGAACTGTTGGTAAAGTAAGAGTGTAAAAGCCATTTTTCAGGTGATGTATCAGAAAACAAAAATATGACTAAAGCATACAATAAATGCATCACAAATCAGTTCATTTTAGTTTAATTTGGGTTTATTATCAGTAATGAAGTAATCAAGATAATCAGTAAACACGCACACACACACACACACACACACACACAAATGTTGCCTAATCACTGGCCAGTAGCCCTACTTGAAAAACTATTTTGCTCTCCTTTCTTTCTGGCTTGCAAATTTCTCAATGACCTTTTGGTTAAAGTCAGTCATCTCAGTCACCAGTCTCTTCTCTATTGACAGCATGGCCAATGCATTCAGCCTCTCTTGAGTCATGCTGTTTGAAACAGCAAACACGGAAAACAGTAAAGGCATGACTTACATCTCAACTTGCCAGCCAACTCCGTTTGTCATAACAAGTGCTGGAAAAGCCCCGAGTGTACGCGCCCTCGCGATCACTTGACTACTGAATTTGCAAGGAAGGTCGATCTGGTCCAAGCTCCTTGATTCTTTTTTTTTTCTTCATCTAAACGCCTTGTGAACGGATATCTTTGCAAAGATACAACGGAGTTTTCCTTCATCTCGAGAAATTGCACTTGCTTTCACTATGATTAATAGTCGTCAGTTAACTGAGGAGCTGCTGCTGAGTGAACGATCTAAGTGAGAATGGTCCAATCACATAAGGCCAATCATATAAAAACAAATATGATTCGTTCTAACAACAAAAATGGGAGGGTTCGGGACGCAGAGTGCTGCGCCCCAAGGACAATTTAAAACCGGCCAATTAGAGCTTATCGTCATATCACGTGCATTGCAAAAGTTCGTGTACCTACATAGACACTCATTAGTCCGGCGCCCCGCACACATATGAAAAAATATTGTTCATACATTTTTTTTCAATAAATGTTAGTATGACTACAATAAATGTTAGAATGTTATAATTAAATCAATTTATTTAGTTAATATTTGTGATAATAAACATTAACATATTAAAGGGGTCTAACTTGAAGGGGGCGGCGCCCCAGCGCCCTCTATTGACCAGCCGCCACTGCTTTACATGTGAAAACAATAAAGGATTAAAATGTTACAAAAGCTATTATTTTCTAAATAAATATAAAAACCCCTGCCTCCATGCCTCATGTCGGGGAGCTTTTTTTCACTTTTATTCATGACAATCTGCATTAGAATAATGTTATTATTATTAGCAGTATTATTTATTATATGCATATTTATATATTTTTTAATAAAAACAAGTTTAGATTTGTCCACCTGTCGGGTTTCAGTGACGTAGCCCATGGATCACCATATGGGGCAATAGTACGTGTATTTGGATATAACTTGTTTATATCCAGACTCTCAGGTGTAACAACTTAGTCCAAACCATCCAGGAACCACACGGAGGACATCATCTTCCAAGATCACGGAATCCCTCATTTTGTGTGCCAGAAAAGTGTCTGATCTTCCTGCTTACCATCGCCTGCTGTTCTCTACAGTGAAGACAACAGCGTTCGATAAAGGGCAATGTGTAAGAGATGGTGGAAGATCAAACATTGCCACATAAACTTTTTAAGCATCTTTCAGAAAACCCACAAATTCACCCCACTGAGAGGTGATAAGAGCTTACACCCCACATAGAGTTACCACAGAAATCATTTTGATAGTCGAGCCTCGAAGCCTTTCACACTTGTAAGCTTGTGGGTGTGAGCTCTTATCACCTCCCTGTACTGTACTGTATGCTAAACATACTTTACGAAGAATTATACCACATTTATTATTAGCTACATAAAAAATACTACAGTAATTATATAGTAAATATACTATAATGTTTAAGTAACCTACTTGAATTAGTCTGTTGTGGTAACTCTAGTTGCTAACACACAACAACTACTGTATAGTAGGCTACTATAAACAACTGAACTAGTTTTCTGCTGTACTGTATAGGGATGTCAGTTTCTACAAAATCCCATGATCGATGATCATTTAAATTAACGATCAATCAATCGATTAATCGTTAATCCTTATAAACCATATGTTTATAAAATACATACGAATCTAGGCTACTGAAGAATGAGCCGAATATGCAATGCATTATGGTTCTTGCTTAATCGTCACAACGAAATAATCTAAGCATTCGTTTTATAGATATAAACTATAAAAATAAAAAATAAGACATTTTAAGTAATAAACATTATATGTAAAAAACCCAAACTAGGCTACAGGCTGAATGCGTCAGAGGTGAACATGCGGCACATGCTTCTGTTAAAGCTTCAGTGAAAAACAAACCATATAGGCTATGACAGACCAATGCTATCTCACGGCTAGTGTTGGGCAATATAAGAAATTTTCAGATTGCCATATTGTCCCCCTGTGAGATCGCCGACACCATATATGGGCGCGGCAGTGTTAGGTTTCTAATTTGCTAATTTATTTAACCATTTTTAAACGTATTGAATAGGCCTAAACTTTCGGCTGCTTTTTTAAAACTTATTTAATAATCTACTTCATTTGCATTATGTTTTATCTCAGAAAATAATTCAAACCAATGCAAATCACCGCGCTCTTACAGCTAAAAGACTCTGCAACAGTGCGGCGCGGGTCCGCGGGAAAGGATTTGATGGTGATTTCGGGTGGTTCGATGGCTCCATGCCGTTATCAGCGGGACTGCTGCAAAATGGATATAATATAAATGGCTGCAAGCAAATGAAATTATATTCATCTGCGCACAGAAGAAACAAGGATGCATGCATTAAAGTCCTTTCAGACGGGAGGCGGACGGAGGTCTCACCGCCTGTGCGTGACTTGTTTCTATGAGGTGCGTTTATCCATATTGTTTTTTCAGTAGAGCGCGCCGCGGCTTCAGGTCTGATCATCATCACAAAAGTAGTCATTAACAGTGTCACCTCTGTATTTGCTAAATTCTAACATAGTGTTGCGCTTGGGATATGGGTTTATTGTTTGTCAGAGTTTTGTTTAGACTATTGCCGACGCGCCGCAGCTCCGGCTCTAATATTAGCCTACATACAAATTTGAAATTTGAATCAGTAAAATGTTCTTTGATAAGTTATTAATAATCTGTTCAATAATTCGTTAAAGCCAAAACGAATGGTAATTTAATATAGACTATTAAAATTATATAATAGAAAAATTATATATATATATATATATATATATATATATATATATATATATATATATATATATATATATATAGCTTATATAAATAAATATAGGCTTAACATTTTTTTATGAAATAAATAGGCTATTTTCTGAAATATGCGCATGTCTCTGTTTATCATTCCATCGAATTAATTCGATTGCAGCACCTGTTATTCCAGAACAGATCAGCTGGTTTAGTTCTTTTCATTTTTTTTCTGTAGTTTCATTTTTTACAAATAATTATATTTAATTTGTTTGTTAATTAAATTTAGATTTTTAGCCTTTTATTTTTATGCAACAAAGTTGCAAATTAATTTGCTATGAGATGGGGCTGTGTATGGCAGTGCCCTCACGTGCAGCGCGCGTCTGCTGCTGCGAGAGAGAGAGAAAGAGCGCAATGCAAATATTTAATTCTTCACATGCTGATGTGTGTGAAATTGCGAATACATGTCTATAATCGCCTTGCAATTTAAAAAAATTATTGTATTTTTCTCTTTAGGAAGGAAACTCTATTTCAATTCAAGCTAAATATGCGTGGTGCATATCCAAAAGTGCCGGTCAAGTGATGTTGATGTAAACAGCTGAAGCTGTCAAATTATTTGTAGTTCGTTTATTATTAATGATGATGATTAAAAATAATAATGCTGTTCATTTTATATAATAATGTAATTAAAACATGTAATATATCATCCGAAACAAGCTATATCGTCTTTAAAGTCGTCATGAGTCTCAGCTCTCTGCGATATATTTGCCTATATCCTCAATACACAATATCCTCCATTAAATCAAGTAATTTTGTTAAGCAGGACAGGCTTAACAAAATTCGCAGCACTAAACATGTTCCCAGACTGAGAGTGACTGATGACGAGAGAGCAGAAACCTGTGAGAATGGAGATGTTCACCGCATGTCTGGCCGTGATGAGCGATTTTTAAAATGAAAGCATATTTGTTACAGTCTGTCAAAATTTCTAAAACATCTTAATATTTCAGAGAAAATAGTTAAAGTTTGCATAACCAATGATCTCATCCACGCGTGACCCACCCATACTTAAATATCATGCGACCTATTTTTTGATTACCTGACCCGCAGATTAACGGCAGCACCTGTAAATATAACCGAGATCCGCGGGTCTTATGCATCGCCCAATATGCAGTGTCAAGAGAATGACTCCATGGTCATGTAAACTGCACACACTTGATTACGTAATGTGTAAAGTGGTGAATAAGTGTCTTGCAGCGCAAAGCATATCTTATCCTTTATATGTCCATGTTTAATCGGTCATCGATAAGGTCTATCGATTAAAGGCTTATCGACAATTAATCGATGATCGAGTAATCGTTAACATCCCTAGTACTGTACTGTACTGTTAACGATTTGTGTTAGGACAGTAATTGTGTGGAGCCAATTAAGCTCATAAAATTATGAATATTAATAATAACAAGTTATTAATTTATTGTGAATATTTGGGTTGACTTTATTGTTAATGGTAGCCAAGCTAAAATTGCATTAAATTGAACCGCTCATCTGTTAGAGCCTACAATTTATTTGTCTTTTAATTTAAAGATCAAGTAATTTCCTGGTCTGGAAAAATAATGAATCTTACTACATTAACAGATTGGTACAACCTGCAGCTTTATCTTTGAGTTCAAGTAACTTGTTCTGTGTGTAAAAACAAGTGATTCACAAGGCCTCAAACATTTAATAATACTTACAAAAAGTACAGATAACACATATATTTACAACATGCATGTATGAGAGAGAGAGAGAGAGAGAGAGAGAGAGAGAAAGAGAGGGTGTGTGAGACAAATGACCCGTTTCCACTGACAGGTACAGTACGTTATGGTATGGGTCACTTTTATCAGCCTTGCGTTTCCACTGCCTAAAGGGTACCAATGGTGGGCGTAGTGTACGACAGAAAGTTTCAGTCGACTTCAATCTCGCTCAAAGTAAAGCTGTACGGGTCGTTCACATATCAAATGAGAAGCACTTCTCACAAAACAGATGCTTTATACACATAAATACTTGTGTATAAATGTTAATAACTAACCTTTCTATGAACATGATTTGATTATAACTGCAGATCAATGACAGTGCAAAATAGCCTACTGTAACGTCTGCAATTATATAAAATAAATAAATAAATGCAACATATATGAACACATACAGACCCTTACAGTTGCAGATATGTTACCAATTACAGAAAAACTACACACAGCATACATTTAGTCCTTATTTGTGTTCAAAAACGACACGCAATATAGCCCACAGTCAGTGCAAACCTTTTATCTGTGTCTGTAATCTTCACCAGCACATGTAGCCTCTGTTAGAGAGTAATTCCGTCGAGTTTATAATAGCCAAAAGGTGATGATAATAGTTAAACATGGCAGTTTGTTCATGGTTTAGGTTTGTTTTTCGGGCTTCTCCTTTGTTTTTTTCGGTCGTCACTCTTGCGTTTGTCCATTTCTGAAAGAAGTTTGTTATTTCAAATGCAGACGTGCACACGAGCGATCGCGAGCTCTCTGGAGAAAGTGAAACCGCTCTCACTTTTAGATGGCCTTTTAAAACAAAAACAGGACACGGCAGATTTTGTTCTTGAGTTTGTGGCTGTTCATCAAGACGACGACATGGTTTGTTTGAGCTGGGGTCAAACATGGCTCATTATTATATGCATATAGTATTATGATTTAATGTCTCTGCTGTGTATTTAAAAATGGCGCTTCATTTATTGTCATTCTTCTGCTTGTGTATGCACGAATGACGTTTCTCTGTAAACCAATAGCTGTGAGTCTTCTCCGCTTTTTGGTACCCTTTTGCTGTGTGAAGAGTACCCAAAAAGTGGTACGGTATGGTTTGCTTTTAGATACCTTTTGACAGTGGAAACGGCCATAAAAGCGTACCGAACCGAACCGTACAGTACCGTACCACTCAATGGAATCGGGCCAAAAAAGAACAAGGCCGAGAAGGCCCCATGAAGCCAGAAAGGTAAGAGAAAAGTGAGAGAGTTGGAATTCAACATCAATAACCTAAAAGCAATCATCAAAGAAAACTGAATCAATTTGTTTATCAAAGGAAATGATAATGTAGCATATCTCATATCTAAAATCAAACTCGCTTAGTTTCTTTTGCCTGTGGCTTGCACAGTGTGTGCTGGCCTGATAGTCTCTTGATGATTCGCTGCTGTCGCTTCTCCATTCTGATGGGTTGATCAGCATTCCAGCGAGGTTATGAGTTGAGGGTGAAGGTCTTTGAGGAGTGAAGAGAAGGCCGAAGCCTGGCCTCAGCTTGGGTGAGCCTTGGTCTGATTTTGGCTGGCGACCGAGTGAAGAGCCAGTACAGGATGAAGAAAGAGGAGAGAAGAAGAGGGGTTCAAAAAGGTGTGAATTGGTCATGACTGTCTTTGCTTTGGTTCTCCCGCCCACTGCCAGTTTAGCCAGTTATATTTCAGCATCCCAGGGTGCCTTGATGGAAAACGGCATATTTCATTTATTTAGTTAGGAAGGGTCTTAAAAGTGTGCATCCGCAATTGAAATGCGACCTCTGGTGGACATTAGCAGAGTCTAAAATGAGACGCAGATTCAGAGTTCCACATGAGGTTATTAATTAGCAAATAATATAGATATAACAAGCGTAAACATTAGGTGAGCTGGTTACATTGTAACCCTGTGTCCTAACAACACGCTATACGTGACGAGATTTGCAGTGATAAGCACTCCTTTTAATATGAAAAATATTCCTTCTATCGCGTGCTTTTATTTAGAACACGAATTAAATCAGCCTTTAGGCTTGATAGTTAGGCACACTTCTGTTGATGTTGTTAATCTGGCAACCTGCGCTTGCATTTGTTTTGAAGCAGGCATACAATACCTAGTTCAACCACTGGGTGTCAAACTTACATACTGCATCTTTAAATAGGGTTGGTAATGTTACAGCTCAGGGGGTGAGTTGGCCAATGGGAAGTTGCCTTCTAGACAGTGTTATGGCCCTTTGTTTATATCTGGTGATTTTTTTTTTTTTTTTTTAAAGATTTTTTTTTGGCCTTTTTTAGATCGGACAGTATTTAGACAGGAAGCGAAGTTGGAGAGAGAGATGGGGGTAGGGAAATGTCCTTGAGCCGGGATTCGAACTCGGGACGCCCTGACGTGCTATTGCACCATATGTCGGCGCGCTATCCACTAGGCTATTGCACCGACTATGTCTGGTGATTTACATATGCTTGTAGAATAGTGCCCATAGAGAAATGTTAAAGATTTTATAATCTCAACATGCGATACAAGTACCAAAATACAATCCATATAGTAATGGCTATTTTAAAAAGGGTTCAGTTCTGTTCACACATGAGTGTAAAAGGCTTTGAGACTTGCCTATCAAGATGGTTTCTAGTTGGGTTTAATTCTTATCACCCCCCGGTAGGGTGAGTTTGTGGTTTTCCGAGAGCTTCTTAAATTTATTTGACAATGAAATATGTTTGATCTTCCTCTTACAAGAGTATTTTTTACAGTGTATAATGGTTCAAAAACACCCTACTTTAAAAGATTGTAACACCTTACTTTGTTGTTTTATGTGCAAAAAGCTCTAAATTGCAAAGTTCAAACTTGATATTTAGAAGAAATGTCATCAGTAGGAATAAAAAAAATCACATTTACTCAAACACAACAATAAATCATTGTAAGATTTCTATTATATTCTCAGCTGAATGAAGCAACTTAAACAGGTTTTGTAGAGAGTGAATAAATAGCTGTGCTTTTAAATCACCGATATGTTGTGCATTATATAAATGTAAAGGCTTTAAATGTTTTCAGTCTTTGCTTGAATCACTATCGCTCATTGTTATGATCATTTCCTCAGAAAACGAGTTGCTGATGATGGTGATTTCCTGCAGTGCCACCCTATATGAGGACAGATTTACAGATCCAACCTTAAAAAGTTGTTGTTTCCTGCATTTGTTTTATTTTTATTTTCTTTTAAGTCTACACATTTCTACTCATTTTTTGTAGGTGTATTGGGATAAATTCAACTTTATTAAATTATTAAATTTAATTATTATAAAATTATGAAAGCATTATTAATACAATAAGGTACGCAAAAGTAGTACAATCCTTTTTATTTGTGGGATAATATCAGAGACTGCAAAAAAATGTTTTTCTTACTTGGAGTTTTTGTCTTGTTCCTAGTCTAAATATCTAAATATTCTGAGCTCAAGAAGCATTTTCTAGACAAGTAAAAAGCCAGTAGCCAGTGTTATGGCTCTTTGTTTATGTCTGGTGATTTACATATGCTTGTGGAATAGTGCCCATAGAGAATTGTTAAAGATTTTATAATCTTAACAAGTGATACAAGTACCAAAATACAATGCATACAGTTGTTCTTTAAACCACATTAGCTGTGCATACATAGCAAACATGTCTGTGATGTTGTTTGAGTGTAAGAATTGTGTAAACAGTACTTCCAAGGGTTTTAATACAAAGAAGATTGATATACCGCCAGTAAATCATCAATAAACTCAAATGTAATACAGACATAGCATTCTATAGGTCACAAAGAACATGAACATACACTCACAAAACCATTACATATAGTGATGGCTATTTTAAAGGTCCAGTTCTGTTATGCTCTATAAGGAAGTGGACCCTGCTGAGTCTCACAATCTCAGCAGCGCAAACTCTTTCTCCACCCTGTGCATTAACACCAAGGGCCCTATCATACACCCGGCGCAGTAAGGCGCAAGACGTGTTTGCCGTGATTTGTTGCTATTTTAACTTTCATGTTTTGTGCCAAGGAGGTGTGTTAAGGCGCATTGTTGGCACGTTGCTATTTTGAGGAACTGAAATGGACCACGCAATTGACCATCTAAAAGCTGCTCTGAAGTCCAGCGCAGAGCTCGTTAGTTATGCACCTATGCAGGTCCAAACACTTACACATTGCTTAATACACACAGGATGTACAGCAACACACAAATATCTTTACATATGAAAACAATAAAGGATTAAAATGTTACAAAAAATATTATTTTCTACATAAATAAAAACCACTGCCTCCATGCCTCTTCTCAGGGAGCTTTTTTCAGTTTATTCATGACAATTTTCATTTGTAAAATGTTATTATTATTAATATTATTATTATTATTTATTATATGCATATTTATATTTGCTTTAATAAGCTTGTTTAGATTTGTCCACCTGTGGGGTTTTGAAGACGTCTGCATCACCTTATGGGGCATAAGAACAGGACGTGTGTTTGGATATAACTCAGTTGTTTGACCACACTTCATTATTAATGTTCATTTATTCCTTTGCTGGAGATTAGAACTGAATTTAGAAATAGTTTTGAAACAAATCTTTGCTATTAACAAAGGTAATTAAATATGGATAATGGATGTCTTCAGTGGAGTGTGTACAACACAGTTTCCTTACTCCACCAAAGTAAAGGAGTAAAGTTAGGAGTAAAAGTAAAGGAAAGAGGCTGAATGGAGGAGGCTCATTCTTTATCCTCGGGCTGCAGGTGCTCTCTTTAACTGCCCTAGTGAAGCATTCAGTTTTTAGACTTATAAAGTCGCCATGTAAATAGCAAATGCACCATAGTGTGACGCAACTGACTCTTAAAGGGAATGTGATATAAGAGTCTGATTGGTTTAATGCAGGTTATGCTCAAAACACACCCAGAACTCATTAAGAGAATAAGCACAACCTTGTTAGACCATGCGCCAGGGCGCAGAGTGTATTTATCCATCTTTAAAATAGCAAAAGTGGATTCGGACACGACCTAAATGCTTTTGCACCATGTGCTTTAGACTTTGCGCTTAGATTATGGAGCTTAGGAAGGAACTAGGACTCTCGGGTGTAACAACTTAGTCCAAACCATCCAGGAACCACACGGAGGACATCATCTTCCAAGATCACGGAATCCCTCATTTTGTGTGCCAGAAAAGTGTCTGATCTTCCTGCTTACCATCGCCTGCTGTTCTCTACAGTGAAGACAACAGCATTCGATAAAGGGCAATGTGTAAGAGATGGTGGAAGATCAAACATATTTTATTGTCACATAAACTTTTTAAGCATCTTTTGGAAAACCCACAAACTCAGCCCATTGAGAGGTGATAAGAGCTTACACCCCACTTAGAGTTACCACAGAAATCATTTTGATAGTCGAGCCTCGAAGCCTTTCACACTTGTAAGCTTGTGGGTGTGAGCTCTTATCACCTCCCAGTGAGGGGAGTTTGTTAGTTTTACGAGCTAAAAAAAAAGGATGAAATATTGTTTTATCTTTAGAAATTATGAGTCAAAATTAAGTGAGTTTTTCCTTAAAAACAGCTAAATAATCTGCCAATGTACTGTAAAATCTGCAAAATGTACAGGAACAAATACGACAGCTGTGGTTGACGGTAATTTACTGTTAAAAATTTGGTACAAACTGTAAAATAAATGTCAAATCTTTTTGTTAAACAAACTGTATATTATTTATTTATAATGTTAAAACACCAGTGCGACATGCAGGGAATTCTGGGACAACTCAATTTACGGTTATTCACCGTATATATTAAAGGAAACTTACTGTTAACCAGGTTACAGATTTTTTTATTGTTGATATCAGCCATTTTTGACAATGTAAATAATATAATCTTATATAAAAATCCAAAATCAAACAAAAAGTGCTCTGGGGTAGCTAAATAATGTGTAGGTGCTCTTTAAAGTAAAGGATTCATCAGGACAAACAGCAAAAATCAGTCCAAGGCACTCGAAAAATGTGGAAAAATAATTGAAAGATGTGGAAAAAATATAAAAATATATTTTTAATATGTTTTCCACATCTTTCGAGTACCTTGGACTGATTTTTGCCGTTTAATATGATCTTGTTTTCAGTTTAAAATGAGTTTATGTTACTTTCCTTAGATAATTGTCAGCTTATTTAGCTTGTTTTAAGCAAAAACTCTCTTAATTTTGACCTAATACTTTTGAAGAGAAAGCATTAGTTTTTAATTGTCTAGAAAATGCTTCTTGATTTTTAGAGATTTGGACTAGAAACAAACAAAAACTTTTTTGTAGTGTATAAATAATCATTTTATTACACTGTAAATAATATCCATAAACTAGCAGTTTTCCATATTTTGTTTCCATTATTCACTTTTGAATTGCATTATGGGATTTTGATCTTTCTTTCCAGCAACATTTAATCTTGAAAATCTTGAAAGTTACTTTTATTGACATATTTAATAGTTTAAAGAGCCCCTATTTTGCATTTTAAAAAATCATATTTTGGTTTTAGGGGTCTCCAACAACATGCTGATATGCGTGCAAGGTCAAAAAACACTTTCATTGTTTTATAATATGCATTTATTTTTACCTAATTATCCCAGCGACTCCCATATGAATCGTTTAGAGATTCATTTGTTCCCAAACCCCTCCATAGCGGTGATTGGTTCGATGACCCAGCCTGTTGCGATTGGTCGACTGAGTTCAGCACGAGACAGAGAGAAAAGCCAACCATGGCTACAGTATGAAGTAGCAGAAAGTTTGTGAGAGCCCAATGTAGGAATGCAATAAAGCAATGCAGTTAAACACCAGCATATTACTCTACTCTTAAGCCTAACCCCAAGTAAAAACAACGACACTCATTCAGTATTAATCCACACAGTGGCAAAAGCTGACTTATTTTAAAAACTGACCGCACCACACGTGTGAGGAACAGCGGATGGTGGCCATAGCAAAGGCAAACAGCAGAGGATCGCCAGTTCAGAAACGCATTTAAATCAGTAAAGGAAGAAGCACGCGACACGTTTCTTAACGTTGTTTTGGATGCGATATGTGAACAGCCCCATTCAAATTCAACCTGAGAGATACAATACAAGCACTGATCTATAATCCATATGTGATTACAAGCCGCGCGGGATTGATTCCAACACACAATTAAACACATATTTTGCAAACTACACAAAACGAGGCAACAATTTTAATTACACTTACATGTTTTGGTCAGGAGGAAGGAGAAACTGCTCCATTTGAACTGTAAAAGTTACTGACAAAGTCCCATAGTCTCTGCTGCTCCTTCAATAGCAAACAGCTGGCGAATCCCGCATTGCAGCGTAGGTTATTGTATTAAAAATCAGAAAATTTGACAGGAGCAAAAACAGCTCTAGGTTGGTTATACTGTGGTATTGTTGTGAAAATGAACGTTAATATTAGGTTAGATTTAGGTCATGACTTCTGGTGACCAAAATTCAAAATGTAGTCAGCATCTAAGGACAATGTTATTTTGATAATTCAATAACGACGTTGAATGACGTTGATATTTGGTTGATTTTAGGTTGTGTGAGTAAATGACTAAAATCCAACGTCAAGCCAACATCTTAAACTAACGTCACATTGATGTCAAATACTGACATTTACTGATCAGGTATGGCAACCAAAATCCACATCCATCAACGTCAAGCTGCAACATCATTAGACGTTGATATTTGGTTGGACGTTGGACATTGACGTCAGTCTGACGTTGTGTTCTGATGTCAACCTGATTTTCATTTCCAAACAAAACGCAACGTCCCCACAACGTTGGGGTACAACGTCAATCTGACGTCATGTTGACATCTTGTGCTTGCTGGATGTTTAAGGCCATTTTGTTTATCATACAGTAAACATCTGTCATCTTCTCATCAGTGACATGCATCTAAACAGTCTCTGAATCAATGCGTGTAAAGATTTTGGACATCTTCTTGGACACTTTTAATGCTTCCTTTTAATGTTTGCTGCAATTATAAATCGCCCATGTCTTGAGGTGGTTCATTATGATGTGATTTACCTTCTACAGTATGTGCAATTTGATTGGAGAGGTATTGCAGGACTGATTTGTCTAATCTCCATAGACAAGAAAATATAGGTGCGGTTTATTTATAAACTAATTTTGAGAGGATCACATGCTTATGATCAACACGGCTGGCACCCCATTAGCTCCGTAATCTGCCCTATTAGATGATTGCGGACACATTATAAATAACCAGAGCTTTTTACTCCAGTTATCTTCGTCTTGAAGTTCCACCCCTACTTCCACCCTTTTTCCTATAGGGCGACACGTCGGCCCAGTGGCTAGCACTGTTGCCTCACAGCAAGAACGCTGCCGGTTCAACCTCCTATTGTGCCAGTTGGCGTTTCTGTACGGAGTTTGCATGTCTCCCCGTGTTTGCGTGGGTTTCTCCAACCGTCCAAAACATACACCATAGCCAATCGACTGAACCAAATTATCACCTAAGACAGCCTTAGTTTACACTTCTCACAAGACGACAAGCAGAGGAGTTCTCGAGACCTACCTGAGCTCGAGCTCCCCTCTCGCCCTTCTAACGGGAGGGAGCCCCGGCTCGAGGATATTCAATTCAATTCATCTTTATTTGTATAGCGCTTATACAATGTAGATTGTGTCAAAGCAGCTTCACATAGAAGATTATAGTGAATTGAAACAGTGTCAGTTCAGTTTTCAGAGTTTAAGTTCAGTTCAGATTAGCTCAGTTCAGTGTGGGTTAATAATCACTACTGAGAGTCCAAACACTGAAGAGCAAATCCATCGATGCGCAGCTCTACAGATCCCGAACCATGCAAGCCAGTGGCGACAGCGGCGAGGAAAAAAAACTTCACCAATATGCGAAAGTGAAACCTCGAGAGAAACCAGGCTCAGTTGGGCATGACCATTTCTCCTATGGCCAAACGTCTTGTGCAGAGCTGCAGTCTAGACGCCGGAAGCTGGACCTCAGCGAAGACTCGTCTGTCCTTAGAGCATCACAAGAATCAGTCTCATGCTCTCCACTCTTCCATGACCACCACAGCAGCTGCTCAGAATACTGCCTGGTCCAGGATTATGAAAACCTTGGGGTCATCTCGTCGCTGGTCTTGGATCGCATCAGTGGCACTGCGTAGTCTGAGGGCCTCGGGATGAGTACCCCCAGGTGGAAATACAGAATAAAAAGAATAATTAGCGTAGCTGCTGTTCATAGTGTATATAAACGAGAACCAAAATGATTTGTGGGGCACATCATGCGTCATGCCGCTAAGTAATGCACTGAGTGTATGCTTTGCTAAAAAGATAGGTCTTTAATCTAGTTTTAAGAGCGAAAGTGTGTCTGAGCCTCGGACATTATCAGGGAGGCTATTCCAGAGTTTAGAGGCCATAAATGAGAAGGCTCTGCCTCCTTTACTCGAATTTGCTATTCTAGCTATATTGCTATATTACGAGCTGTATTACGAGGGCTCTCTCCCAGGACAGCATGCCAATTACGCTTTATTGATCATCAGCTAAGTGTGAACTCTTGAAAGTAGTGACTGCAGGTTGAAGGAAAGTAGTAGGCATAGGATGATGACCGTTTTCAAGGTATACCATATTTTGGAAAAGTCAAGGTTTTAAAACTGCCAAAATTTTCTGTAATACCATTCCTAAGGTACAGTTGAAGTCAGAATTATTCACCCCCCTTTGAATTTTTTTCTCTTTTTTTAAAATGATGTTTAACAGAGCAAAGAAATTTTCACAGTATGTCTGATAATATTTTTTCTTCTGGAGAAAGTCTTATTTGTTTGTTTTTTTTTTCGACTAGAATAAAAGTTGTTTTTAATAAAAAAAAAAAAACATTTTAAGGTCAAAATTATTAGCCCCTTTAAGCAAATTTTTTCCAATAGTTTACAGAACAAACCATCATTGTACAATAACTTGCCTAATTACCCTAACCTGCCTAGTTAACCTAATTAACCTAGTTAAGCCTTTAAATGTCACTTTAAGCTGTATAGAAGTGTCTTGAAGAATATCTAGTCAAATATTATTTACTGTCATCATGGCAAAGAGAAAATAAATCAGTGATTAGAGATGAGTTATTAAAACTATTATGATTGGAAATGTGTTGAAAAAAATCTGCTCTCTGTTAAACAGAAACTGGGGAAAAAAATTAACAGGGGGGCTAATAATTCAGGGGGTTTAATAATTCTGAATTCAACTGTGTAAATATATATATATATATATATATATATATATGGGCAATATCAAACAAGTAGCAGTGCGATATAGCTGTATATCTGATGGGAGGTGAGCGTTCACTTGAGGCTGCAGGCTGAATGCCTTAGTGTCCCACCAGTGACAATATACAGCCATATCGCACTGCTATGAATGTGATAATGCATTTATACAACAGTTCAACGACGTAATTGTGTATATAAAAACAGAATCAAACACAGAGAGTAACAAAAACCTTTTGTACGAGGAACTACTTGCTAACCATTCACAAATGTCACTTTAGAGCTAGTATTTGAATGATTCTGTAGCGTAATGTCTAGTGACATTACAGGTGATTTTGCTCACATTGTAAGATTATAAGGCTGAACAGCATGAAATGCCATCAGTCTAAAGAGATTTCCCAGTATTTCTCTGTTGCAATCAGGAGATCACAATAATAAACCCTGAAAAATCCAAAACAAGCAAACACTAGCAGATTACTGTGGTATAAATACAGAACTACAACATACAGAATTATTAAACCCCCTTTGAATTTATTTTTCTTTTTTAAATATTTCCCAAAGAATGTTTAACAGAACAAGGAAATTTTCACAGTATGTCTGATAATATTTTTTCTTCTGGAGAAAGTCTTATTTGTTTTATTTCGGCTAGAATAAAAGCAGTTTTAAATTTTTTAAACCCCATTTTAAGGTTAAAATTATTAGCCACTTTAAGCTATGTATTTTTTCGATAGTCTACAGAACAAACCATCGTTATACAATAACTTGCCTAATTACCCTAACCTGCCTAGTTAACCTAATTAACCTAGTTAAGCCTTTAAATGTCACTTTAAGCTGTATAGAAGTGTCTTGAAGAATATCTAGTCAAATATTATTTACTGTCATCATGACAAAGAGAAAATAAATCAGTTATTAGAGATGAGTTATTAAAACTATCATGTTTAGAAATGTGTTGAAAAAATCTGCTCTCTGTTAAACAGAAACTGGGGGAAAAAATAAACAGGGGGACTAATAAATCAGGGGATTTAATAATTCTGACTTCAACTATATGTGTCAGATTTTTTTGTTTTGTTATTTTTGTTTGTTTGTTTTTGGGACAACGATATCTCCAGCAGAAAAGATATCCAAAGATGCTGTTTTAAATGGTAAAGAAATCAGTGTTTTTGAAACTAATAAATACGACAGCAGAAGTCAATGATTCATTTGAAATATTTAGCCTGACATGTTTACTGCTCCAAAATACTGTATATACAATATATGTTTCTCAAAATAAAGTAAATTGTGTTCAATAGGGAAAAAGTTTTTGTTTTTTAGCCAAACATTTAAAAAGAATATATTTTAGAGCAGTAATCACAATACCGTCATACTGTGATATTTTTATCCAAGGTTATCATACCGTCAGAATCTTATACCGGCTCATGCCTAGAAAGTAGTGAAGTAAAAGTACCAATACTGCACTGAAAATGTACTCAAGGGAAAGTAAAATACACATTTTTAAAACTGAGAAAAACTATTCAATTACAGTCAGTTATGTATTTGTAATTTGTTACTTTACACCACTGATAGGGCTCCGTACTTTCATGACCTTTTGCCATTTTCCATTTCCGTATCCAAATAGGTCTGTAGCTCTAAAATGTCCATTTTACAACAACTATCCTGTCCCTAAATAGCATGTCCTGCGTCATTATGAATAATCTGCTCACTAAAAGTGAATCTAATGAATCTTTTGGCCTGAGAGATACAAAAGCCCTCAGATGTGGCCTGTGGAGACATCAGCACTGAGTAAACAGGGGGTAAACAGCTAATAAATCTTCTTAATCAGATGCTCTCAAGAATCGCTTGTTGCCACATCTAAGAAACTCTACGGTCACTTGCGTAGGGCTGTTTGGTGACGCTCTGTTATGGTCACTTGCTGGTCTTCTGGTGCGAGGGATGAAGATGTGACGTCCTGTGTTTACACAGAGACTTCCTGTTATCATGTATAACATTTGATGCTGCAAGGAGATAATCATTGTGTGTATAACATTGAGTCATTCCAGAATTGCGAGTACACTTCATGCATTTTGCTTAAACGGGAAGGATATACAACAAATGTGTACTGTACAGTGAACTGAATCTGTTATTAATGCAAAATAATGTGTATGGAGACCTATTATGCAAAAAACAAAACACTTTTATGAGGGGTTTAAGTCTGCGAATATATCCAGCTTCTAATGATAATGCATTAATTGTATTTTTTAATAAATCACACTTGATAAAAGTGTGTTATTTTTCTCTCAGTGCTTTACAGATTATTCTGTCTTTTTATAACCGATGTGACAGAATTGACCACATAGAGACAGACACAAATTTATTTATTTTTAATTACAGAAATTACAAATAATGCAGAAAATAGATGTTTTTTTATGCAAATGTTTATTTTACTTAGTAAAGTAAACTCTTAAAGATGAAAATTTTACAATTATTTTATAATAATTAAAGCTGAATGTATGATTCAGGAGGCGGAGATGGTCAAAAATAGATATTTAAGTTATCATTATTAACAATTATCCCTAAATACAAAGGTTAGAGATCACTTTTTTTAATTTATGTTATTCAAAATTGTAGCTTAATAATAAAATAAGCAGAGTGGATAAAAGCTGATCTTTTGTCAATATACAGTATGTATATTTCATATTCTGATAAGAATGTTATACCAGTAGGTGGCGACAAACAATCAGTCTTTATTAATCTGGGGTCACCACAGCGGAATGAATCGCCAACTTATCCAGCATATGTTTTACGCAGCGGATGCCCTTCCAGCTGCAACCCATCACTGGCAAACACCCATACACTTCCATTCACACACATACACTACGGACAATTTAGCTTACTCAGTTCACCTGTACCGCATGTCTTTGGACTTGTGGGGGAAACTCCACACAGAAATGCCAACTGACCCAGCCGTGGCTCGAACCAGCAACCTTCTTGCTGTGAGGCGAATGCGCTACCCACTGCGCCAACGTGCTGCCCGGCGACAAACAAATTTTTATATATATATATATATATGTGTGTGTGTGTATGTATGTATGTGTGTGTGTGTATATGTATATATGTGTATGTGTGTGTGTGTATGTGTGTGTATATGTACAGTTAAAATCTGAATTATTAAACCCCCTTTGAATTTCTTTTTCAAATATTTCCCAAATAATGTTTAACAGAGCATGGAAATTTTCACAGTATGTCTGATAATATTTTTTCTTATGGAGAAAGTCTTATTTGTTTTATTTCGGCTAGAAAAAAAGCAGTTTGTAATTTTTTTAAAAACATTTTAAAGTCAAAATTATTAGCCTCTTTAAGCTGTATCTTCTTTTCAATAGTCTACAGAACAAACCATTATTATACAATGACTTGCCTAATTACCCTAACTTTACCCTAATTAACCTAGTTAAGTCTTTGAATGTCACTTTAAGATGAATACTAGTGTCTTAAAGAATATCTAGTAAAATATTATTTACTGTCATCATGACAAAGATAAAATAAATCAGTTATTAGAAATTAATTATTAAAACTATTATCTTTAGAAATGTGTTGAAAAAATCTGCTCTCAGTTAAACAGAAATTGGGGGAAAAAATAAACAGGGGGTTTAATAATTCTGACTTCTACTGTATATATACATGTATAATTATGAACTGGTAACCATTCATTCAACTGATTCATTCAGTAATTACTTCATATAAAACTGTACATTTCCCTACTCCGCTATAGCACAGCAAAAAACAGCATGTGACAAAAGTCACAGTGAGCATGAGTACATTCTCATGAGAGTACGGGATTTGCATTGAATCACTGAATAACCCACAGAATCGATTCCTTCAACAATTCTTTATGATGGAATGAAGCAACTTAATGTAGAAGAAAATAAAAAGTTGAGTTAACTTTAAATTTTAAAGCACTGAAATTGTGCCAAATTAATTTTTTAAGTTGAACAAAAAGGCTGGTTTAAGTCAAGTATACTTTACGGAATAATTAGGCACAACTTCAAACACTGAAGCTTAATAAACTCAAAATTTCTTTGCAGCCAGTTGCTTTAAAATTGTAAGTTAACTCAACTTTTTATTTTTTGAACATATGGAGAAATAAAAATGTAAAGTCTCCTCAACTCAATATTTTACTTTCATTGAACAAACTGTTCCAAATATGCAGTTAAATCATTTTTATGAGTAAATTCAACTCTGAGCTCAAAAATATGTCCACCTAACTTACAATTTTAAACTGAGTTAACAATTGGCAAGTTGGATTTTTTTACAGTGAAATGAGTCATTAAAACATTTACTGAACCACTAGTTTAATCAATTAAAAAATTTCTGTTAGATCTGAATTGGTTTATATAGTATTACCTTATTGTGCTTGTGTTATACTGCAATAATTTTTTTTTTAAAAACTGTAATTCAGGGATAAAACATGAGTGAGTCAGTGAATCATTCACTGAAGTGATTCGCTCACAGAGGGCAGCTCCACTCATAAAAAATGTGCCAGTTTTGTAGCGGCTTTAATAGATCTATTTAGCTAAAAACTGTCATTCAATCACTCATTGATTCATTTATTTTATTTTCAGCTTAGTCCCTTTATTAATCTGGGGTCACCACAGCGGAATGAACCGCCAACTGTCAAGGTAATTGGTAATGTTATATCTGCAATCTAAGTTGCACGATGTTAATTACTAGTTAATTGAACTGTTGTGTAAAAGCAATACACGATTGAGCAAACATTTTGTCAGCATCCTCCCAAATTAACATTTACCTCTTTTGAACTATACAAATAAAACTTTTTCATTCTGACCTTCCTTCACACACAGGGAAAACTAGACCAAAACCAAAACCAGTGGTCTGTAGCATGATGATTTAGGACGTCACAAGAGCTTTTCCCTTCAAAATATACGCACAAACCCGAATATACACCCACATAATAGTGGAATAAGCTACTAAACACATCAGGGGTTAGTGGTTAAAAGCACAGGCGCCCGAGGCAATTTAGTCGTCTTTTTTGTTGTCTTAATTTTCTGCTGAGGAAAGCACTGAATGTTTTTTATAACACCGACTTTAGTGCACTGACAGATGTACAGTGAACCAGAAAAATGAGAATATTGTATATTGTATTATTATCCCATGTGGGATAAGTAAAGGCTATAGTGTTTTTAAACCATAATATAGTACTTAAATTAGTCTGTTGTGGTCATTTGCTGTGGTAATATGACAACTTTATAAATATAATTTATAAAATTGCCCATTAGAGGGTACATTATACTGAAATACACCAGATTACTGTAGTAAAAAGCTAAAGTATACCACTGCATTTATTACAGTTTATCTGAGCTGCCCACATGAAAACAAAAATACTAGTAATGTATAGTAAATACTATGTTTTTGAACCATAATATCAGAATCAGAAAGAGCTTTATTGCCAGGTATGTTCACACATACGAGGAATTTGTTTTCGTGACAGAGCTTCTACAGTGCAGCAGAATTACAGATTATAAATATATTTTAAAAAGTGAATGCAAATATAGTACTAATATAGTACTTAAATTAGTCTGTTGTGGTCATTTGCTGTGGTAATACAACAACTTAAGCGAATTACCCAATAGAGCACATTATACTAAAATACACCAATTTACTGCGGTAAAAGCTCAAGTATACTACAGAACACATTAGTTTATCAGTTTACTACAGTTATTACTATAGCATACTGTGGCATTCATTAATAAATATTTGGAAATACTATTAACATATACAGTTGAAGTCAGAATTATTAGCCCCCCTGAATTTTTAGCCCCCCTGTTTATTTTTTCCCCAATTTCTGTTTAACAGAGAGAAGATTTTTTCAACACATTTCTAATCATAATAGTTTTAATAACTCATTTCTAATAACTGATTTCTTTTATCTTTGCCATGATGACAGTAAATAATATTTGACTAGATATTTTTCAAGACACTTCTATACAGCTTAAAGTGACATTTAAAGGCTTAACTAGGTTAATTAGGGTAAAGTTAGGGTAATTAGGCAAGTTATTGTGTAACGATGGTTTGTTCTGTAGATTATAGGAAAAAAAATTAGCTGAAAGGGGCTAATAATTTTTACCTTAAAATGGTTTTAAAAAAATTAAAAACTGCTTTTATTCTAGCCAAAATAAAACAAATAAG
Organism: Danio kyathit; assembly: GCA_903798195.1. NCBI lineage: Eukaryota > Metazoa > Chordata > Actinopteri > Cypriniformes > Danionidae > Danio > Danio kyathit. The sequence goes on along the minus strand of LR812526.1, from coordinate 4,801,532 downwards.
ACTTTCTCCAGAAGAAAAAATATTATCAGACATACTGTGAAAATTTCCTTGCTCTGTTAAACATAATTTGGGAAATATGTAACAAAAATAAATGCATTCAAAGGGGGGCTAATAATTCTGACTTCAACTGTATACTCAGTATAATACAATTTACAGTATTTACAGTATGGTTCATAAATGCTATAGCGTTTACTATAAAATACCAAGTATTTTATTATCAGATTGTCAGTAAGTTTCTTTCTAATTTACAACCCACATAGCAAAATTTCTCTGGCCCAGCTCTGGCCCACGCAATCAGCTTTTGCTTGGCCCACATGCCACAGTGAATTACGGTACATGACTGGATCAAGTCTGGCTTCCAGACAAGGGCCAAACATGGACCATATCTGGGTCAAGTTAATAACTCATACCTGGGCCTGAACTGGGCCAGATATGTCGGTGTGTCACGATTGCAAAAAAATTGATAAACCCATGAAGCATTGCGCTTTAGGCACACTACTTTTTCTCAAAGCGACCTGATTGGTAGAATTTTTTTCTTTACTCAAAAATTATTTTAATGTATTTTAAATGTGGGTCGATAGGCTAAACTTACGTGGCCCACATATCAATTTTTAACATCTGGGCCAAATATTGCATTTTACATCTGGCCCAAATCTTGTGTGCCACCTTAAAGACGGTGCCACCTCTGCCAAACCCGGGTCATGTTTGGCCCACATGCTGTATGCCAGTGCCGGATGCTGTACCAGCTTTATGCCAAATCTGGGCCAGAATTCTTTGCTACCTGGGAATAATTTAATAATTTTCTTTTATAACAAATATACATTGTACACAAAATCTACAGTAGGCTACATAATGTTTCTTTGTAAAAAAAAAAAAAAAAAAGTATTTAGTTTCAAAGCTGCATGCCCACATTAAAAAAATACTACAATGTACCCCCGGTTTCACAAACAAGGTTTAAGGCTAGTCTTGGATTAAATTGCATGTTTGAGCTCTCTTAACTGAAAATAACTTGCAGTGAGATGTCTTAAAATATGGCAGTGTCATTTTTTGTCTCCAGGTGCACACCAGTAATGTATTTTTCTAAGGTCGTTTTTATAAATGTGGCTTAAATAGCCTAATTTAACTAAGGTCTAGTCCTGGCTTAAACTAAGCCTGGTTTGTGAAACTGGGCCATAGTGAGTTACAGTTAATACTATACTGATTTTGAGCCAGTGTTCAACCAAAGAAGGAAACTCGTTAAAGTTTGCAACAAATAAAGGGTGAAATGATGACAGAATTTTCATTTCCGGGTGATCTATCCCTTTAATACTACAGTATTCTGTAGCATTCATTAACAAAGAGTTGTAAACAACACTGTCAAAAAATTCAGGCTTCCACACAATTCTTTCATATTGTCCCAACACAAATCCATTAAGTTAACATAACTAACTTAAATAGATTGAACGTAAAAAATGTAGTTTCCCAAACATTTTCAAGAATTGTGTTGTTTCAGCTCATTTGAAAAAAGTAGTTTGAACAAGCAGCAATTTTTAATATTTAATTAACACTACTATGTGAGCTATTTAGATCCTAACCTGTTTTAATGTATTTTCTACACAATAATCGACACTTTCTTTGATGTCATCTAATGCACTGCTAGTTTTAAGTGCACTCGGTATGACGTCACTGGCTGGTCATTACTCACCGATCTCACGCACCGAATTTCGGACATTCCTGGTGTTGAGTCCGCCGGTGTGGGACTGTCCCTCTCCCTCTCTCCCCGCCCCGCATCAGCATCACCTCCTCCAGCATAAATATCCGCAGATTGTCGGTCTCACACACAGACAGACACACGGAGGAGGAGAAACGCAGAGACGCTTTACTTTGGATTAAGACGCGTTTTGTTTTGAAGAGGAAGAGAAGTGCCGCGTACTTGTTTCTGGAGGTAAGACGCGAACATATTACGACTTATTATTAAACATGTTTCTTCTTGTAGGTTTTGTGAGTTTAGGTGTTTCAAAACACACACACAGCTTTACTGACTAGAAAGCAGCGTTTTGTTGCATCAAAAGCGCGGTCTTGTTTAGGAAACAGTACAGCGATGCCCAATAAATGCGTTTTTAGTACGCAGCGAGTGCGATTTGAGACTCGAAGAGTTCATCGATTATACTGTATGTATATCACTTGTTACAGACTGCAGTGTGAGAAATGCACGATTAGGTGAGAGCGGGGCACGAAGTGACACTTTTTGGTTTTGTCCAAATAATGAACAAAGTAATGGGGTTAGACAAACCATGTTGTCTTACCAATAACACACAAGCCTGTCCTACAAATGAGCACTGGCTGTATGATCGCCGGACCTATGGTTTCTGTGCAGTATTGCCAAAAGTGTCAGGATTAAAAAGGTTACTATTTACCCAAAAACAAAACAAAACAGAGGGTTAGTTGTAACACAAAGTCAGATTTCACACAATTAATTTAAATTCAGTTTACTTTAAATATTATATGTCCACAGTACTCATTTTTATATTCTACATAGCACCGCATGTTTATTTATTTATCTATTAAATAACACATTTGGATTTATTTGCATTATTATCCATTATTATACTATGCATTTATTTGCATTATTAGCAACAAAGTGTATTTTTTCTATTATTTTCTTTTAATTAAAATACATTTTTATATAAAAAGTTCCCAACATTACACTTAAAATAAAAAAAATTGTTAGTTTAATTGGTGTCCAACGGTGTGTGGCTTATTTGCTGTTTTACATCTTTCAAAATGGTTTAATCTTTTAGCCTAGAGGACAGTAATCATAACAACATTCCTTTTAACATTAGATTATTTTGCTTACCCCATTGGCAGATTATTTAACTTGTTTTAAAGAAAAACTCACTTCATTTTGGGATATTATTTCGTAAGACCAGACAACATGTTTTGCTTGTCTAGAAAATTCTTCTTGATTTAAGAATTTTTAGATATTTGGACTCTAAACAAGACAAAAAAATCAAAGTAAGGAAAGCATTTTTTGCAGTGTAACAACTGATATGGCTAATCAGAGAATACTGTAAGTCAGATTACACTTAAATATGTTTTATTAATAAACTAGGTGTAACTAAAAATAGATACATAAATGACAGAAGCACGTATTACACAAACTTTTTTAAATCTTCACTTTCGCCAATTGGTGAAGTTTTTTCTTCGCCGCTGTCGCCACTGGCTTGCATGGTTCGGGATCTGTAGAGCTGCGCATCGATGGATTTGCTCTTCAGTGTTTGGACTCTCAGTAGTGATTATTAACCCACACTGACCTGAGCTAAACTGAACTGAACTTAAACACTGAAAACTGAACTGACTCTGTTTCAATTCACTATAATCTTCTATGTGAATCTACATTGTAAAAGCGCTATAGAAATAAAGGCGATTGAATTGAACAAACTAACCAAAGCAGTTGTTCCCCCCTGATCGTCAAGTTATAGTTCGCACACTATGCATTAATTTTATAAAACATCTGAATTAAAACATTGAAGACTCTAATGTGGGAGTGAAAAATAAGAGTTGTCTATTAGGAGTAGGACATGAACAACAATGTTACTGTTGTCTCCGCAGGAACTCTTGCCATTTCAACCTGATTTAATTTAAACTGAGAAAACTCAGACAATGCAAACTTAAGGATGTGTTATTGCACTAAATAACCTGTAGATTGATCTGTGATGCATGAAAAAAGAAACACAACTTGTAATAAGGAAAAAATACAGTTGCAATCAGAATTATTCAACGCCCTGATTTATTAGCCCCTCTGTTTATTTTTTTCCCCAATTTCTGTTTAACGGAGAGAAGATTTTTTCAACACATTTCTAATCATAATAGTTTTAATAACTCATCTCTAATAACTGATTTATTTTATCTTTGTCATGATGACAGTAAATAATATTTGACTAGATATTTTTCAAGACAGCTTAAAGTGACATTTAAAGGCTTAACTAGGTTAATTAGGTTAACTAGGCAGGTTAGGGTAATTAGGCAAGTTATTGTATAATGATGGTTTGTTCTGTAGACTATTGAAAACATATATAGCTTAAAGGGGCTAATAATATTGACCTTAAAATGGGTTTTAAAAAATTAAAAACTGCTTTTATTCTAGCCGAAATAAAACAAATAAGACTTTCTCCAGAAGAAAAAATATTATAAACTGAAATTCGGAGCTAACCGTGAGACACGGTCCCAAAATCAGCTGATATTTGGCAGATCCAGCAAGGGCTACATGCTGAATGTGCTGTTATAGCCTGGAAAGCAAATGTTGTCAGGGCTCTGAGAAAATCGCTTTGCTACTTTCATCCCACGTTACTTACTCTGCCTTAATATATACATTTATTTTCGTTGGTTGGTTGTTTATATTATTAAATGTATAGATCACACAAATATATAAAAAAAAAACCTTAAACTTTTATGAGTTCTTTTTGCTGTTGAACACAAATCAAGATATTTTTATTAATGTTGGAAAAAGCAGCCATTGACTTTCAGTATTTATGTTGTTGTTGTTGTTCTAACTATGGAGATCAATGGCTGTTTTTTCCAGTATTATTAACAATATCTTGATTTGTATTTAGCAGAAGAAACTCAAACCGGTTGGGAACAAGAGTAAGTGATGATGATTTTATTTTTGGAGATGAACAATCCCTTTAATTCACCATTTTGCATTGTACTCTAACATAGTCCGGTGGATTTAGGCATTCATGTTTTTGATCTGCACTTATTAAAATAGATTAATCATCTTTTTTGTTGGGGCGACATGGTGGCTCAGTGGTTAGCACTTGCTGTTCACTGCATGAAGGTCACTGGTTCAAGTTCCGGCTGGGTCAGTTGGCATTTCTGTGTGGAGTATGCATGTTCTCCCCGTGTTGGCGTGGGTTTCCTCCGAGTGCTCCGGTTTCCCCCACAGTCCAAACACATGTGCTATAGGGGAATTGAATAAACTAAATTGGCTGTAGTGTATGGGTGTTTCCCAGTACTGGGTCGTGGCTGGAAGGGCATCCGCTGTGTAAAACATATGCTGGATAAGTTGGCGGTTCATTCTGCTGTGGCGACCCCTGATGAATCAAGGGACTAAGCCGAAATAAAATGAATGAATGAATGTGGTGCCTAAACTATAATAATGCATCAATCTAATGCAAGTACATTTGAGCCCAGAATATTTTTGAAGATAAATCTGTAGAAATATGGCATTGTAAGGTAAAATCAGACTTTATGTTTAAAACAAAGTGAACTTGGATTTGAAATGCTTCCCACACTGCTTTCGCTTTAACCTTTCACGTGGTCATCCTTTCATTGTTGCGTACTGTTTGCATACTGTTTCACAGTATGTTTTTCACCTGCTTTCTTTTGCTTACAGTTATTTCATTCATTTTCTTTTCTGCTTAGTCCCTTTATTAATCTGGGGTCGCCACAGCGGAATGAGCCGCCAACTTATCCAGCACGATTTTAAGCTGCGGATGCCCTTCCAGCCGAAACATCCACACACACTCATTCACACTCATACACTACGGACAATTTAGCCTACCCAATTCACCTGTACCGCATGTCTTTGGACTGTGGGGGAAACCGAGGAAACCCACGCGAACGCAGGGAGAACATGCAAACTCCACACAGAAACGCCAACTGACCCAGGCGAGGCTCGAACCTGCGACCCAGCGACCTTCTTGCTGTGAGGCGACAGCACTACCTACTGCGCCACTGCGTCGCCCACAGTTACTTTGGGCTAATAATCATTTGTTTAAAAAATATATATATATATTTTTGATGTGGCTAGAAAAAAAATTGGTAAATCCTTAGTGTTGAGCCCTGAAAAGTCCTGTGAAATGAGAACTAATTGCAATGCGACACTGTGAAACCACAACCCATTTTCTCACGCTCATTGAGCAAGCTCATACACAATACACAAAACAGTGAGGAGGCATGTGGAAATAACACAATAATCTAAATTAAGTCATTTTAGCATGCCAAAGTAAAATTTTATGCATATAAAATATATTTTCACAACAACAAAATTGTGGCTAGTGAAAATGCAGAGTGGCTAGTAATGTTGGAAATCTACTGGCCACAGTGGCTGGTGATCAAAAACGTTAATGTCAAGCCCTGCCAATGAGTGTTGGTTAATTTTCAGAGTTCAATTTATAAACCCAAATTTGGGTTTGTCGATAATTTATCCAATATCTTTTATAATAACTCAGCATTTCTTAATGTCTATTAGTAATGGGCGATATAAACGATATGCGATATAAACGATACAAAATTGGCCTATGATAGAGATTCTAATTCTATTGCACTATCGCGATAAAGCATGTTTGATGACGCAATCTACCCGCAAAATTAAGAGCAACGAGCTGCAGCCGGCTGCAACGCATCATCTTGAATAAACAACAGTGCGAGCATTTGGCTGCGGCCGATATATTATTGGGGCGGCCCGGTTCTGTGTTCGCGAGAAACTGAGAACACTCTGCCACAGACTCACATGCTCTGCATGCAGATCCACAGAGACGCGCTGGATACAGAAGAGCGCGAAGACTAAATAGACTGATCCAGCTCATTATTTGGGGTGACAATACATTTTCCCCGGACATGTCCGAGAATCTGCTTTCGCTTTCGATATTAATTGTATTCATTTTTGCATTACTTTATAAGCAAACTTTGTCTGGTGCATCTCAATCTCTCAGCAGCACCAACACTACAGCAGACAGAGAGAGAGAGAGAGAGAGAGAGAGAGGGAGAGAGAGAGAGAGAGAGAGAGAGAGAGAGAGAGAGAGAGGGAGAGAGAGAAAGAGCAGATCAAGACACCAGTTTTAATTTCATTAGGAGAACAAAATGTTTAAAATCAAATGTGTAAACTTAGGCTGCAGGTTAGAAATATGTTTTTATTTAAAGTATCTGCAATACACAATTTTATTTGACTAATTTAATACTGGAAGTAATTTCAGTACAGTGTAAGTTCCTTAACTAAACACCAGTTTTTTTGTTCTCTGCCACTTGGCATTTAGGAACCAAGGACTTAAAAGAAAGGTCTTTCTTTCTAAAAGGCACTACATTTAGTTTATTTATCTGCAACATTGTGTTGTTTAATTATAGTTTTGCTTTTGCACAATAAATGTTCTCAAAATGACATGCAACATTTCTTTATTTCTTAAAAAAAATATCAGTTTGGCTTTCCTAAGGGTCTATGTAACCTGTTCTGAAATGGTTCTATTATAATTTATATATCGCAATATATATCGTTATCGCAAGAGGCTGCAATGTATATCGCAATATAGATTTTAGGCCATATCGCCCATCCCTAATGTCTATACTCTAAAAATGCTGTTTTAGATATGGACACACACAATGTTGGGTTAATTTTTAGTTCAATTTAAAGGACACTTTTTAACCCAATGGTTGTCTTTGTCCATATTTGACCCAACAACCCAGTATTTTTTAGAGTGTATGATGAGTTGTGTTGATAGTCTACCTGATTTGAACTGTAAACCGACATGTACAGTCATGTTGATTCAGGTTCCTCTAGTTCGGCTTGAATAAAACCTGTTATTTAAGGTTTAACCACAAGAAGCACAATTTAAAAGCACATTTCATTGAATGGCTCAGCTTTTCTCTATTTATATCTGCTTGAAATTGCGCTGCATCCTATAAGAAACATCTGTATTTTGTGATTCACAGGTGTTTTCGGTTTATTTATGGTTGTGAATTGCATTATGGGATGTTGATCTCTGCTCTGTCCACTTTTGATGTTGAATATTCAGCTCTGCAAGTTAACAAAGTGACTTTTATTGGAATTTTTGTATTTTGAAGCAATATATATGACACTTTTTAACCCAATGGCTGTTTTTGTCCATATTTGACCCAAAAACCCAGTGTTTTTAGAGTATATGATGAATATGCATTTGTCTTTTTAATAGTCTGCCTGATCTGAACTATAAACTGAGTTGTACAGTCATGTAAGAAGAACAGTCATTCATTCATTCATTTTCCTTCGGCTTAGTCCCTTATTTATCAGGAGTCCCCACAGCGGAATGAAACAATATATAGAAATAAACCCTTAAAATAACAGAAAAAAAGCACTGGCAGTTTATTACAAGGTTTTTGTACACCAAAACAGACAAAATATCACTTCAAACTATTAAAAACCTCAATGAAAGTAGCCACTTCAAACTTTTCAACATCAGAAATTGTTGGATGAAAGATCAAGCTCCCATAATGCAATTCAGAAGCAGAAATAAAAACATGAACCACAAAATACAGAATTGTACAGATATTTTTAGTGCACACCTTAGTGGTCTCAGACATTTACAGTAATCAGACTCTAATTCAGGCTGGCTGTATAAAGTGCTTCAGACTCGTGTGACGTGTCCAAACTCGGTCCTGGAGGGCCGGTGTCCTGCTGAGTTTAGCTCCAACTTGCTTCAACACACCTGCCAGGAAGTTTCGAGTCCATCTAAGAGCTTGATTTGATGGTTCAGGTGTGTTTGATTAGGGTTGGAGCTAAACTCTCAGGGGTTTGGACACCACTGTTTTAACCCAGTGGCTGTGTTTGTCCATATTTGACCCAACAACCCAGTATTTTTTAGAGTATATGATGAGTATGGGCGACGCAGTGGCGCAGTAGGTAGTGCTGTCGCCTCACAGCAAGAAGGTCGCTGGTTCGAGCCTCGGCTTGGTCAGTTGGCGTTTCTGTGTGGAGTTTGCATGTTCTCTCTGCGTTCGCGTGGGTTTCCTCCGGGTGCTCCGGTTTCCCCCACAGTCCAAAGACATGCGGTACAGGTGAATTGGGTAGGCTAAATTGTCCGTAGTGTATGAGTGTGAATGAATGTGAATGAGTGTGTATGGATGTTTCCCAGAGATGGGTTGCGGCTGGAAAGGCATTCACTGCGTAAAACAAATGCTGGATAAGTTGGCGGTTCATTCCACTGTGGCGACCCCAGATTAATAAAGGGACTAAGCCAAAAAGAAAATGAATGAATGGTGAGTATGCATTTGTCTTTTTAATAGTCTGCCTGATCTGAATTATAAACTGACTTGTACAGTCATGTAAGAAGAACAGTCATTCATTCATTCATTTTCCTTCGGTTTAGTCCCTTATTTATCAGGGGTCACCACAGCGGAATAAACCGACAACTTTTCTAGCATATGCTTCACGTAGCGGATGCTCTTCCTGCAGCAACCCAGTACTGGGAAACACTTTCTCATTCACACACACACACACACTCATACACGACGGCTAATTTAGTTCATCCAATTCACCTATAGCGCATGTGCTTGGACTTGTGGGGGAAACCGGAGCACCCGGAGGAAACCCATGCGAAGAACAGTCATTGTTTAAGAAACAATATATAAAAATAAACCCTTAAAATAACAGAAAAAAAGCACTGGCAGTTTATTACAAGGTTTTTGTACACCAAAACAGACAAAATATCACTTCAAACTATTAAAAACCTCAATGAAAGTAACCACTTCAAACTTTTCAACATCAGAAATTGTTGGATGAAAGATCAAGCTCCCATAATGCAATTCAGAAGCAGAAATAAAAACATGAACCACAAAATACAGAATTGTACAGATATTTTTAGTGCACACCTTAGTGGTCTCAGACATTTACAGTAATCAGACTCTAATTCAGGCTGGCTGTATAAAGGGCTTCAGGCTCGGGTGACGTTGATGCTCAGGAATCCAGTATTCTTTTAATAACATTCTCCTGTGTGTGAAGCTGCTCTTATCGGCAGAATTACCAAACTGCATGCTTGTGCAGTGAACGTCCAGCACTGCGTGTGTATAAACGTCATGTGGGAGATTAGACACACACTGCGATTTAGCAAAGCTTGCAAAACTAAACAAGATTGAGTGCATGCACACGATTCCTCTGGCTTTTATTAAAGGGATAGTTCACCCAAACATGAAAACATTCTCTACTTGTTTAAAGCCTGTTTGGGTTTCTTTCTTCTGTCGAACACAAAATAAGGTGTGCTTAAGAATGCAATTGATTGACTTCCATAGTATTTCTATGGAAGTCAGTAGCCATGTTTCTATCCGAAGATGTGAGGATAGAAAAACTGTAATATTTCATAGTAAGTTTGAGAATGAAGCAGCGTTTCCATCCAATGAGAAACAAAATAGAATAAAATCATCACTTCCAGATAAACTGGAGCAAATATCAGACAGACAAATGTAGTTTACTGTGTTAGAGAAGCCTCTGTGGTGTTTTCTCTTCTCTAATAAATGAGTTGCGCCTCAGAAGACGAAGACGAAACGCAATGAACGCGGTGGCTTTTGGAGGCGTGAGACGATCTTTGGGAGCGCAGACAGATGCTCAAGACAGTTCTGGAGGGAATAATAATAGAATATTAATAATACTGAAGCACTGTGATGACGGACTGACGGCTGAGGGGTTTCACAATCAGCAACACAACATTTCAGATCTTTTACAACGTGCTGGAAACATGTAAAGTCCCTGAAGCACACATTTATATCTGATCATCATCTGTGAAAAACTAAATCACACACACTGATGAAGCGCGAGTTTATTCACTAAATTTGTTTCCATCGTGATTTATGCAAATTTGTTCTTATCAGATAAAAAGCTTATGCTAGTTGTGCACATACATTTTTTTTTACACATTCATGCACATCTTTGCATTTATGTTTTATACAATATTCAAAAATACGGATGAAAACATGGCTAATGGCTGTTTTTTCCCAAGATTTTCCCCAAAAGATAAGAATCACTTGAGTGTGATTAAATGAGGAAATTGTCATTTGTGGATGAACTATCCCTTTAAGTTCAGTGCATGTGTGTTTGCATTAGTCAGCACATTTCCAGCATGCTCTAATGCGTTAGCTTTGTGCTTTACAGACACACACAGTCTTTGTTGGTTTAAGTCAGATTCCTAAGATTGCTAATAACTCACCAGGTCTGCCAGTGCTGATGCTTACAACCTATATAGGACCAGTGGTGGAAAGAGTACTGAAAAATCATACTCAAGTAAAAGTACCATTACTTGCCTAAAAATGTAGTGTGAGTAGAGCAAAAGTATCTGCTGTAAATATTACTCAGAGTATGAGTAAAAAGTAGACCTATTAAAAGTACTCAAGTGAATAGTGAGTTTTATGCTGTCAAAAGCTGATATGTTTACATGTAATTTGTGCATGTGTGTGCAAACTTAACATTCTGTAGTGCATTTAGTTATTGCCCAGCAGGCACACAACATCATGAGACATTAATATTAGGTTAGATTTAGGTTGTGATGTCAGGTGACCAAAGTTAATTGTCAAGCCAGCAGCTAAGGACAACGTTATTTTGATGTCCAATAATGACGTCAAATGACGTTGATATTTGGTTGATTTTAGGTTGTTAGAAAGTAACCAAAATCCAGCGTCGAGCCAACATCTAAAACCAAATACTGACATTTATTCATCAGGTACGGCAACCAAAATCCAACGTCTGATAGATGTCATAGAGGTAACGTTCACACAATGTCAAGCTGTAACATCATTAGACGTTGATATTTGGTTGGTTTTAGGTTGGACGTTGGATATGGATGTTGGCCTGACTTTGAGTTCTGACGTCAACCTGATTTTCATTTCCAAACAAAATGCAAAGTCCCCATGACAATAGGGTTCAACGTCAATCAGACATAATGTTGACGTCCTGTGCCTGCTGGGTGTTTAAGGCCATTTCGGTCATCATACAGTAAACATCCGTCATCTTCTCATCAGTGACATGCATCTAAACAGTCTCTGGGTCAATTTGAACATCTTCATGGACACTTTTAATACTTCCAAACAGTTTGCTGCAATTATAAAGTGCACATGTCTTGAGGTAGTTCATTATGATGCGATTTACCTTCTACGGTATGTGCGATTTGATTGGACAGGAATCTCAGGACTGATTTTTCTAATCCCCATGGACAAGAAAAATAAAGTAGAGACTGCAGGTTGAAGGAAAGTAGTGGAGTAAAAGTACAGATACTGCACTAAACATGTACTCAAGGAAAAGTAAAAGTACACATTTTTAAAACTACTCAGTAAATTACAATTCCTGAGAAAAACTACTCAATTACAGTCATTTGAGTATTTGTAATTAGTTACTTTACACCACTGTATAGGACATTGCGATGTTAAAGAGACAGTAAATGAGATACTATGCAAAGTAATGCGACACAATATTTTTAAATAAAAATTGTATAATAAACATATTATTTCCTAATTTTTAGGAAAAAGAAAGCTGAAACTAATCAGTCATGCTTTACCTTTGAACAAATCAGATATTTTAACACATTAAACATGTATACAGTTGAAAAAAGTCAAAATTATCAGAATTTCTTTATCAAATATTTCCCAAATGATGTTGAACAGATTCAGGATTTTTTCACAGTATTTCCTATAATATTTTTTCTTCTGGAGAAAGTCTTATTTGTTTTATTTCGGCTACAATAAAAGCAGTTTTTATTATTTAAAAACCTTTTTAAGGTCAATATTATTAGCCCCTTTGAACAATATTAGTTTTTGATTGTCTACAGAACAGACCACTGTTATACAATGACTTGCCTAATTACCCTAACTTTACCCTAATTAACTTAGTTAAGCCTTTAAATGTGACTTTAAGCTGAAAACTACACAGCAAAATCAAATTTACTCAGAGAGTATTTGTTTCCTCTTTAAATAAGGGCAAACAGGCTGTTAATAAGTAAAGCTGCTGTTTGTGGCGTTGCTTAATGATCCTCTGCTGAGAGTTTGAGAGATCCAATGTATTTATTGCAGACCACTGCGATATGTATATTTGTGATATTTTTGCATATTGTTCAGCCCTGGGGTGCGTTTCCCAAACAACGACGTAACTCGCGGCTGAACTATGATAGTGCGATGCATCGTTTTGGTAAAGAACAATGTAGTGACGAGTGTTTCCCAAAACCCTTAGTTTCTCTGTTGCAGATCCATCATTTGAACCACGTTAGTTATAACGTAAAACGCCCATAAAACGGGGCGGAGTAACAACTTCTTTAGAGAAGAACCCCATAATTTCTTTGTGCATATTATATTGTTTTACACGCACACGCATTTAAAATAAAATCCAATATTAGTTTTGATAAAAACATGGAGTCGTTTTCCATATTAATTAAAATATATGTAAACGGCTCATATAGAGCCTGTGTTTCCTTTACAAATATTATTGAGAACATTACATATTCTATTCTAAAACATAAAATCACTTACAGATGCTAACACTATTCTAATATCATAAATAAATAAATAAATAAATAATGAGGCGATTTATTAAGAAATTTAATTTAATATTTATTATTTATTAGAAAATGAAAAAAAGTCCTATTTTAATAATAATATTAATGATGATGATGATGATGATCAGGGCTTTACATTAACACCCGCCAAATGCGGGTAGATTTCAGTGGTGGCGGGTAAGACAGACACTCCCACTAGCCACTTTGGCTGGTTGAAAATAATTTTCCCGGATAATAATTCATAAAAGCTGGGTTAGACAGTAAGGATGGTCCAATATGCATGCAAAGGCGATCTTAGAATTGAGAAGCAACACGACTGACAAAAATAATTGCGTTCGCGTGAGCAATAAAAAATAGGGGTGTGAACCTACACTGGTCTCACGGTTCGGTTCGGTTACGATTATCATGCCATTGATTCGGTTCAATTCGATATCTCGGTGCATCACAGTGCATTGACGATGCTTTCCATACATAATTAGATTTTTTCTTTACCACACAAGAAATTTTTTTTTTTATTAAATCTTTAAATATGTTTATATTTATATATTACTTGTAATCCAATTTTGTCCTTTAATACAAGCAGTCAGATATATGAACTGTACCTTTAATTTTACCTGCTCAAAAAAAAAAAACACTCTTTGTGAATGTTTTTGACAACTCCATCACATGCACAAAAGACAGCAGGAGCATTCATAACAAATAAACTCATGTAAATATTATCCCGCTTGCTTTTTGAGCGCTGGCAAGTTCTTACACCCCTATGATTGGTCATTGTCTTCACCCGCTCAACAGAAAGGGTTGCGATTAGAAACGAAAGTTCCCCATGAGTGACGCGGGAAAAACAGCCGCGGGTCAAGGCCGTCACACACCGGATGCGCCGCTCAGCGCTGCGACACGGCGCGTACATGACAGTTGAAAGTATCGCACACCAGACGCGCACATTTGCAGGCTATTTAAAGCGAAACTAATCAGATGGCGCTCTGTGGCGCGGCAGAATTATGAACAGTGTCCTGAGTCGTGTCTGGGCGCCGACTTGCGGCGCTGGTGTGTGTACCCTAATTGAAACCTATTTTTAGAATTCTGAAATGCGTGGCGTTGCGCGGCGCGGCGCCGAACGGCGCTTTTGGCGTGCGACCTGCTTCAGTCTATAAGCGCATAATACGCGTTTATCAGGTTCTCTGAGGAGAGGAGAGGAAACTACCTTACGAACATGCCAACGGTCAAATGCTTAAAGTGTGTGTGTGTGTGTGTGTGTGTGTGTGTGTGTGTGTGTGTGTGTGTGTGGGAGTCGGGAGAGAGAAAGAGAGAGAGAGAGAGGGGCAGTGTCAGTGAAAGATTTGCTTATTTAATAGGAGTGTTTACTCACCCTTGCCTCATTCGCCATAGTATTCTACCACGACATCACTCATAGGGGATAAATGACGTCACTGCATAATAACCGGTTATGATCTATTACTGAACCGATATCGAATTGTCCCCATCTGCATCGCGGTGCACCGAAGAAACGATTAATTTTGACACCCCTAATAAAAAAGCAGGTAAATACCAAATGAGAGCATGATAACAGCTGAGGTGATGCGCGCTTCGCGATTGTTTAAAACGCGTGTGTGCGACTGTTTAAAACGCGTGCGCACTCCCGTTTCTTGCGTGAAGCAACTGTGTCTAGAAACACAGCTGATGTGATCGGTTCTCTTTCAAATAGACTAGACAAAAAGTGATGAACATGCACCCACAGTCTTGCTGCTTTCAAGAGCTCCAGATTTGTATTTTTGTAAGCAGCACCGGTTGCTTTCGCTTTCACCATTATTTGAACAGATTTTTTATGGGTCTAACGTTTGCCGTGTGCGTTATCATCCTTTCATTATCACACGGTATGTTTTTTACCTGCTTTCTTTTGCGTAATGTGGTTTAATTATCATTTTTTACAATAACATTGCTTTAATGGGAGATTAACTCCCTGTTTATGTGTAGTTAACTGGTGATCTGGGACCTTTAGCCAGGACAGATTACTGTGCACATGCTTTGTTAAATAAAAAGTATAGTAAACAGCCACAAATTTTAAATGTGTCAAAACAAGCAAAATATAGCTAAGAAATAATTAATTGTTTATGTTTGGTGTGGTCAGAGATAAATTTGGTAAATCCTTCATTTTGAGCTCTGAAAATTATGTGAAATTAAAACTAATTGTAATACTATGAAACCATGACCCATTTGCTCATGAACATTGAGCAAGCTCATCTAATCTAAATCAAGTAATTTTAGCATGTCAAAGTCATATTTATGTGTATAAAATATATTTTCCCAACAATAAAATTGTGGCTAGTGAAAATGGCGAGTGGCTAGTAATGTTGGAAAACTACTAGCCACAGAGGCTGGTGATCAAAAAAGTTAATGTTAAGCCCTGATGATGATGATGATTATTAAGTAGGATATTGTTTATTTATTTTTTTGAAAAGTCTGCTTTTACAATTTGATCACGTGCAAACCACTGCAGATATGCTCTAACCAGCAGGCCCATGTCATATACAGTACAGATACTTAATAAATAACCTACTATAAATTAAAGGCATAACGTATGCTATGTTTTTTGTTTTCACAAGCTTTGGAGACGTAACATAAATTCCGCTTTTAAATAATCGGTCACCTATAGCTTTTGTCATGAGGCTGTGTTCAAAATGACATCAATGTTTTCAAAGTGCACTGCGAAGGGAGCGCAATTGTAAACATGAAGATTGCTAAAACTGAACTGTAAAAATACTTTAAAAAGAAATTACACCTAAGAGAGATGACCTTAATGCTTTTTTATTTTTAATAATTCCAACTTTGAATGTTAGAATGTTCTAAATGAATAGGGCATAGGGGGGATAAGTGGGAATAGAACATAGCCAGGAACTATGCTTCTAACTACAGCTCCAGAGGTGTCGTTTCAAGTGCTCAAGTTTGCGAATGTTCGTTGGAACGATGGATTTGGGAAACGGCAAATCAACAAACTTTCTTTGTAATGACGGAACTTGCGACCTTAGTTGGCTAATGATGGTTTTGGGAAACACACCCCTGGTTAGTAAGCCTAGTTTTGGCTTGTAAACAGCATGCAGTTGCTCTTATCCTGCATGTGTTCGCTCAGTGCTCGTATTTATCGAGAGCTCACAGATGGACTGATGCAGACAGATATATATGTGTGAACGTACACTCTCTCTCTCTCTCTCTCTCTCTCTCTCTCTCTCTATCGATTCAATTACATTCAGACTTGCTTTATCTGCATTGCTATGTTTGCATAAATAGAACAAATGATAACAAATAGTAATTTAGTAGTAACAGTCTCTCTCTTTCTCTCTCAGTCTCTATAGTATAATTGCTTTATTGGCATGACTAATGTTGCAAATGTATTACCAAAGCAATTATAAAGTTTACATTAAAAAAAGAGCATACATGTATATTAAAAAGCATAGTAAACACAGTAAATATAGTAAAATAAAATAAATGAAAATACAAATAAAAAATCTGAATAAATCAGAATAAACTACATTTAACAATCAACATTTTAGGATAAAACAGTAAGGCAAGGGAAGTTTATTTCTATAGCACATTTCATACACAGTGGCAATTCAAAGTGCTTTACATAAACAGGAATAAAAGAGAAGTATAAGTACATAAAAACATAATAAAAGTGATTAAAAACAGATTAAAATGTGTTTAAAAAGAATGAAAAAGAAAAGAAAGACATAATAGTGCGAGTAATACATAATAATAATCAGTATATTTACAATGATTCATTTATAATAATCTAAATCTCTCTCTCTGTTGTGAGACTTTTTTTTCCTTGGAAATGTTTATTCTTAGTTTTAAATATGTAAAGAAAAGGAGATTTCCTTGTCAATTGTTGAATTTTGTAATGGGACAAGCTAAAATGGTTTCTATGAGGAGAAAAAAGAAAGTTGAACACAATTTAGAGCATAAGCCGTTGTATTTTCAAGTATGGTACAGGCAAGGGTTTGAACTGATTTTAGTTACTGTGAGCACATGATTTGGACACTTTTGGAAACACTTAGTGCTGTACGAGACGAATGTTGTTTTTCATTTGAAATGCACATGGTCTTATACAACTTGAAATGAATTATTTATTGTTTATTTATTGTATTTATCATTGTGTTGGGCGACACAGTGGCTCAGTGGTTAGCACTGTGGCCTCACAGCAAGAAGGTTGCTGGTTTGAGTCCTGGCTGGGCCAGTTGGCATTTCTGTGTGGAGTTTGCATGTTCTCCCCATGTTGGTGTGGGTTTCCTCCGGGTGCTCCGGTTTCCCCCACAAGTCCAAACACATGCGCTATAGGGGAATTGATGAACTAAATTGGCCGTAGTACTCACACTATGCTATCCGAACCGTGCCCAGGCTTGTTTGAGAAGTGTGAGTGCTCTGAACCAGGCACGGTTCACTTGGCCGGCCCTGGCCCGGTTGGAAGAGGTGGGCCTGATCGCGGTACACTTGGGCTCAGGCGCGGTACGCTCACAGTGTGAGTGCAAGCGTGCCTAAGCCCGAAACTGAAAGCGAGACGTGACTTTTAAGGGACTGTATCATATGGATTAATTAATCATTCGTGCTGTTCAATGAACGCAAACTGTCGTAGTTTATTAAAGACGCAAACCCCTCACTGCACGACAGCTGCACCTTCAGCAAACCTCCTAATTCCTGCAGCACGAGGACTTTATGATTGTTTATGAGCGTCAAAAGTGGCTGATCTGTTCGGCGAAATATTTGACTGTGTGTCACCGCATATCAAACGACTTAAACGATATAATTAAAGGAATCTCCACTGTGCTGAGCGAGAGCGCTTCTCTTCCTAAACTTAACAGCGCGTCATCGATGACATAAGCGTGCCCAGGCCTGAATGTAATGTGAGTGCGGGCCGTCGGGGGAGACGGGAGGGGGGACAAGCGTGCTTTGGCCCGGTTCAACGCAACTGTACATAGGTGAGTACGCCCTATGAGTGTGTGTGTGTGAGATAGAATGAGTGTGTATGGGTGTTTTCCAGTACTGGGTTGCAGCTGGAAGGGCATCCGCTGTGTAAAATAGACGCTGGAATAGTTGGCAGTTCATTCCACTGTGGCGACCTCTGATAAATCAGAAACTAAGAAGGAAAGTTAATGAATGAATGAATTAATAATAATAATAAAAAGAAAGAAGTATTTAAGACATTAAAATCTTGCCCCTCCCCCAACCATTCAACCATTGGTGGGATTTGGACCGCTTTGTGACATCATAAAATGTTTGTAGTCCACTCAAGCCGTTTATTGTAGTTCTTGAAAAGGTATTTGAGCTAAATATCTCCCTTTGGAGTGGACTTTGTTTTGTTTGTTTATACCCAACCGTTAAAAACCTACACGCTGACTACAGTTTAAATTGTAAAAAAGCATAATAGGATTATAATAATTTTGGTCCGTTTTCAGAAAACATACTTAATTTTGCTTCTCAAGCTGAATCAAATCAATGTTTTGTTATTTTAATAAACAAAGAAATTAAATAAATATCTAAAATTAATAACGATAACAGCAATTTTGTACAACATTTTAAGAACTGATCTTAGTTCTATTGTCAGATATAGACTGAATCCTTGTTCCTGCAAATCGATCCCTTTTCAGTCCAAAGTGGAGTGTATTGTGTGATACAGGTTGTACAGATTGTAGTTTTTGTTAAGCCACATTATTATTTACCTTATTATTTGTTGGTATGTTTTTTTATTTTATTGTATTGTATGTGCTTAAGTCGATAGTGTCTGTACTTTTTAAAATATAATTGTATTTGTCTTTTTTACTGTAATTTGCCATAAAATAAGAAAGAAAAAAAAGAACTGATCTTACTTTAGGTTTGATCTTTTTTTAGGTTTTGCTTTTCTCTCTCTCTTTCTCTCTCTCTCTGTCTGTCTGTGCGCGCTGTGACTCAGCTTCACTCCTTTACAAGCTTTTGGACTCACTCATCACGTTTGCAGTAATCTATCCCTCTATTCTTCTCTCCCACATGTCTTCTGTCTGCTGGACAATGGAGCTCTGTTCTGCCTTTGGGGCCGAAAGTGAGGATTGACTTTCACACAAACACAAGCCTGTGTGCATTAAATGTTGCACATTTTCACTGTTTTTTTTTATCAGCAAATGTGCCATTTTTTCAGCTTAAAACCACATTAAGTGACATTTTACAATATAGTTGTTGTTTTGTTTGTTTGGTCATTTATTGACTTGTTTTTTAGAGGATATAGTTTGAATATAAAGTAAACGTGATTTGTTTTATTCCTTTTAAATATCCGTGCACCTGTTTTAGTATAAATCTAGTACATTTTATGCATTATATGCTGTAAAAGCAGCGCTTTGATTTGAGATGCATGCCACAAAAGTGTTTTTTTTTACTCTCTATTTTTATGATTGCTAAATGCAAACATCTTAACGTCATTATTAAACCAGGATGCATTTACTTGAGAGGTACACTGACAGAAATTAAATGGGATTTCAGTAAGAAAACAGTATAGACTCAGGGTTGTCTTGTATTAGACTCAAACTTAAAGGCTTTCATGAAGTTTTGTTTTTGTTTAGGGGTGTTCTAGAATATGCTGACATCCATTGTGGTTTAAAAAACACATTATTTTTCACAGTCATGCATTCATTTTCCTTCAGCTCAGCCCCTTATTTATTAGGGGTTGCCACAGCAGAATGAACCGCCAACTATTCCAGCATATGTTTTACACAGTGGATGCCCTTCCAGCCGGAACCATACCTGCCAACACTCCCATTTTTCCCGGGAGTCTCCCGTATTTCATACCCATCTCCCGTATTGTTCTGTCTCCCGGAAAACTCCCGTAATTACCCCCCACCCCCCCACCCCGCTCCTCAGCGTTTTGGTACAGTCCCGCGTGAAACCTGGTGCATGTGCGCGTGCATGCTCTTCAGTTCGCGCGCAACCGCCCCGCTCTACAGTTCGCGCCCCCCCATTTCACCCCCACCCCCCGCTCTTCAGTTCGCGCGCACCCCCTCCCCCCCTTTAGTTCGCGCACTCCCCCTCCCCCCCTTTAGTTCGCACACCCCCCCCTACTGTTCTGTCTCCCGTAAAAATCCCGTATCTTCCCCCCCCCACCGCTCTACAGTATGGGGCTCTCTGAATTTTTGAACCAAATGTTGGCAGGTATGGCCGGAACCCAGTGCCGGGAAACACCCATTCACACACACTCATACACTACGGCCAATTTAGTTCATCACTTCCCCTATAGCGCATGTGTTTGGACTGTAGGGGAAACCGGAGCACCCGGAGGAAACAAAACGCCAACACGGGGAGAACATGCAAACTCCACACAGAAATGCCAACTGGCCCAGCCGGGACTCAAACCAGTGACCTTCTTGCTGTGAGGCGACAGTTTTAAACACTGAGCCACCGTGCTGCCTTTATAAGACATTTTTAAATATATATATAATGCTTTTGAAATACTCAACAGCAACATTGCATGCTTTTCCAGTGTTATGCAGCCCTGTTTTATGTTCAATCCACTTAAATTTGTAAAAACTAATGAGTTAACTTAATTCCTTCATGTTGTCCCAACACAAATCGGTTGTGTGGATCCCAGCAGTGTTTTGCTAATGGTCACATTGTGATATTGATGCTGAAGCGATATTTTTATTGTGCAGCCCTGGTTTGAAGGATGTTTCAAAGGTTTTTGAGAGTAAAGTAAATGGAAAGGGAAAGACAAAAATACTCTAAAGTGTGAGGTTGTTGGCAGTCTGTGGTTTTATATTCCTGTGAGTCAGAAAGACAGAGTTCATAGTGACTCACTGAGGGCCGTTGCACTTTCTGAATGAGGTCAGATAATAAAGAAACAGAGGAGAACGGATAGAAGGACAGAAAGAAAGTGGCTGTGTTTCTGCATCAGCTCAGACAGATCAGTTTGTGTTGATGGTGAGTCTGGTTGTGTTTTGTGTGTGTGTGTGTGTGTTTTGTCTCTCATGTCAGTGGGTCCATATGTTTCCTGGACAAAAAGTCACACCCATAATGCAAACTGTGTTAACTAACCACTATTGGGGGCTGACTTTAAATGCATTTATAAAGAGTCATGTTCTGGAAGTGAGATTCTGATAAAGATTTAAAGGGATAGTTCACGCAAGGTGGTTGTAAACTTTTATGGGTTTCTTTCTTCTGTTGAACAGAAAAGAAGATATTCTGAAGAATGTTAGGGAACAAACAGCCATTGACATCCATAGTACACTTTAAAACCCAACAAGTTAAGGTAACTCAAATCATTTGAGGAAACCGATTGCAACAAACCATTTAAGTTCAAAAACTAATCCTAATGAGTACTGTGAACTTAATCCATTTGAGTAAATGAAGCAGTCTGAGCACAGCAAAACCCAATAAATGAAGAGAACTCAAACCAACTGAGTACTGTAAAACCCAATAAGTTAAGGCAACTCAAACCATTTGAGGAAACCGATTGCAACAAAACATTTGTGTAAAAAACTAATCTACTGTATATGAGTACTGTGAATTTACTCCATTTAAGTTGAAGTAATGAGTAGGCCCACACGAAGTCTGCGCGCGCAAAATTCCGCAGATTTTCCACAGAATTCCGCAGATTTTCCGCAGATTTTTAGCCGATCATTAATTCTGTTTATTTACTTGAGTAAATGTGTGTAAATCTAAATGTGTTCAGTTTTTAAATTAATTACAGTAATAATATTGACTATCATGAAAATGTTCATCTGATTTATGTACAATGCAGTTTATAAAGTCATATTTTCTGTCTTTTAGTAGATATATCATATGAGTTTAGTAGATATATCAAATGACTTGCTTTGTTTACCAAAAAAAGTGAATCTAATTGGATTTGCATTTTAAACATTAAATAAAAGTTAAAAAGGTATTACTTTTTATTTCACATATTAAGGTTTTTGTTAGGATTAGGCATGGGCCGGTATAAGATTCTATCGGCATGATAACCTTATATATAAA
This sequence comes from Danio kyathit, assembly GCA_903798195.1. Classification (NCBI taxonomy): domain Eukaryota; kingdom Metazoa; phylum Chordata; class Actinopteri; order Cypriniformes; family Danionidae; genus Danio; species Danio kyathit. The sequence goes on along the minus strand of LR812526.1, from coordinate 4,779,294 downwards.
TATCACGGTTTCACGGTATCACGGTATTGTGATTACTGCTCTAAAATATATTCGTAAAAAAACAAAAAAAAATTCCCTTTAGAAAACAATATATTTAATTTTTTCACAAATGTGTAATATTTTGGAGCAGTAAACATGTCAAATGAACATGTCGAATGAATCACTGACTTCTGCTGTCTTTATTTGTTTTAAAAACACAGATTTCTTTTAAAATGGCATCTTTGGATATATTTTCTGCTGGAAATACTGTTGTGCTAAAAAAAAAAAAAAGGAAATAAAAAATATCACACATACCTTAGGAACGGTATTACAGAATTTTAACGGTTTAAAAAAACCTTGACCTTTCCAGACCGCGGTATACCTTGAAAACGGTTATCTTCCCATGCCTAGTTATGATACTCCCAAAATAATTCAGCAGAAATCCGCAGATTTTCACCAAAATTCTCAGCAGAAATGGCAAAAAACGTCTGCAGATTCCGTCTGGCCCTAGTAATGAGGTATTTAATTAACTCGTTACATTCAACACTGAGTTCAAAACTCTTTTCAAATGAGTAGAATTAACTTCCAGCAAATTTTGAGTTAATAACACTCATTTCATTTGACAAAGTTGACTGTTGGGTTTTACAGTGTAGAATCAAACATTCTGTGGAAGTCAATGGCTGCTTTTTTCCCCCATCACTCTTCAGTATCTCTTCCTCAACAGAAGAATGAAACTCAAACAAGTGGAGGATGACTAAATGATTGCAATTTTCTTTTTTGGGTGAACTGTATCTATAAAGACAGACCTGTTAATAGACGAACTGATGATATGCTTTTGTTCAGCTCATTTGTTTACATTAATTTAAACGCTTAACAGCAGATTTTGTGCAGAAAAACTACATTACCCATAATGCTGCGCTGAAAATTCCACCAATCAGAGGGTGCATTGAAAAAAGGCGTTCCAAATTAGATTTTTAGCTCCGCCCACTTACATAAAGCAATGCAAATGACAGAGTCAAGTCTCTCTATAGGCGACACGGTGGCTCAGTGGTTAGCAGTCACCTCACAGCAAGAAGGTCGCTGGTTCTAGTCCCGGCTTGGCCAGTTGGCTTTTCTGTGTGGAGTTAGCATGTTCTCCCAATGTTGGCATGGGTTTCCTCCGTCTCCAAACATATACGCTATAGGTAATCATTAGGTATCATTTTCTTTTCGGCTAAGTTCCTTTATTTTCCGAGGTCCCCACAGCGGAATGAACTACCAACTTATCCAGCACATGTTTTACGCAACGGATGCCCTTCCAGCCGCAACCCATCACTGGGAAAGCTATAGGTAAATTGAATAAGCTAAATTGGCCATAGTGTATGTGTGTGAATGAGTGTGTATTTATGTTTCCCAGTGCTGGAAGGGCATCAGCTGCGTAAAACAAATGCTGGAGTAGTTGGTGGTTCATTCCACTGTGGCAACCCCTGATAAATTAGCGACTAAGCTGAATGAAAATTAATGAATTGTGTAACAATCATATTACCAGAACCTGGTGGTCCGCCCCAATAGGAGGTGTAACTCTTGAAAGGGTAGGGGGCGCTACACATTTAGTAATAAGATCATTTTGCTTACCTCACAGGCAGTTTTTTGCTTGTTTTAAAGCAAAACTCACTTAATTTTCAGATATTATTTCTTAAAACAAGATCATATATTTGCCTGTCTAGAAAATGCTTCTTGATTTAAGAAGTGTTAGATATTTGGACTAGAAACATGACCAAAAGTCTAAGTAGGAAAGCAGTGTGGTTTGCAGGGTTTCTGTGGGGTCTTAAAAAGTCTAAAATTTAAAAATCAAAATTTTAGGCCTTAAAAAGTCTTAAATTCGCTGTTTTAGGTCTTAAATATTTTTGCGCAGGTCTTATTTTTCCGATGTCCATATAACACTAATGCTCATTTCAATTCTTGTTTGTTGTTTTTGCTTGGTTTTCGTGGTGTTGTGGTCCTCTACTTCACTAGTCCTAATGTAATTTACCAGCATGCAATAGCCAATCAGCTTTCTGTTATTGGGCCCAGTGCACACGGCGAATGTGACGTCATCGTTGTGCTTGCTCACTTTCGGTGCGCGCGACATGGCAGCGTGAACAGATTTTGGGTGAACAGTTCTCACTGCACCGCGTTTGATTTGAGTTGAATATGAAACACTTTGAAGAGATTTTGTCTGAAACAGCTACGACTGTACAGACATCTTAACAATCCGTCCAAAATTCTGGCCTTTATTGGTGATAATGGTCAGGAATGGTGGACCATTATTGCCTTTTTAGCCTTTATAGGACAGAAACTAGCCAGACAGTAATGTGTGAATTGTTGAGTGGGCAAAATAAAAAAAACGTCAGTATTTTTAGTAAGTTTTGTTTTGCTTTTATTCTTACCATAATAAAAAAATATAATTGTAGAGCAACCCATTTTCTCTTGTCATTGATATTTAACTTTAATAGGTAGAATTGTCCGAGAAATGAACAAAAGCAAGTGATGCAGCAAAGTTTGATTTAAAAAATCTTGAATGGTTATAAAACTCTTTATAATCATTATAATAAATTATAAAAATAATAAAAATGTTAAAATCTTGAAAGATATTAATGATATGACGTAGTTCCGGAAATGTACTACATCTCTGTTTATCCGTCTGACTTTACGGCGGGTTTCTTTTGACCGGCCCCTGTCACTTTAAAGAATATCACAACGGCGAACGCATCAAGTATAAAAGCCTCGTCCGTTTTGTGAGGTGCGCACACAGTTAGCGGAGGTGACAAAGAGGTTTTCTTTTGTAGTTCAGTGGTCCATCTAACCTGTCCTTGGTACAGTTCAATTTAAATAAATTTATTTTACCACTAATTTTATGATTTTGCATTTTCTCTTTTTTGTTTTTGATATTGTGATATAGGTCTTAAATTTAATACTTAATGGTCTTAAAAAGGTCTTAAAAAGTCTTAATTTTGACATTATGATATCTGCAGAAACCCTGGGTTTGGCTCATGGCTTATAAGTGGGGATTTTTCTGTCTAGGAAAAACATCTGTGTGTATATAGACGTACAGGTGTGTTTCCGTAATTCCCCCTTCAGAGATTTTCCTGCTTTAATCATTCAGCCCTAATCCAGAAATGATTGTAAAAATAAAAGTGTGTAAATGTTGCCCTGAGGAATAGTTCAACTCAGACTTAAGACTTCATCTGTAGTGTTACAGGCCAGTAGATTCTGTTCTTTCTGTTTTAAGATCAGCTTTTTAAAGATCATTTTCTAAATGTTTTCATCTATTTAATCACACACACTGTGCACAGAGTTCGCTGTCTTCATTCAACCATTTTCCCACAGTTTATTTCCGAGGTTCACAGGTTTTTTTTCTCTGGCAAATGCTCATATTTTTTTGTTTTTGTTCAGAAACACTTCATTGTGTTTTCAGGTACTCACACATTTCATTTGTGTTTTCAAGGCTCTGCCTCTAACAGGAAGAGAGCAATAAACTTCCTGTCCAGCTTCATCACACCCACACACACACAGACACGCTCACTCTTTCCCTATCTCACACACAAATATGCTTACACACTCTGGGCATACTCACACTAGGTACAGTTGTCTGAAGTGTGCCGAAGCACGATTGCGCCCCCTGCCCTCTCCCCCTCGACCTGCACTCACGCTGCATCTTTACCTTCCGAACCGGAGCACTCTTACGTCGTCGATGATGCGACTGTTCAGTTTAACAGAAGAGAAGCGCTCTCGCTCAGCACAGTGGACATCATTTTAGTTGTTTGGTATGCAGTGACATGAAGTCAAATATTTTGCGAAACAGATCCACCACTTCTGTTGCTCATAAATGTTCATAAAGTCCTCGTGCTGCAGGTATTAGGAGGTTTGCTGAAGGTGCAGCTGTCGTGCAGTGAGGGGTTTGTGTCTGTAAAAAACTACGACAGTTCATGTTCATTGAACAGTACGAATGATTAATAAATCCATATGAAACAGTCCCCTTAATAGTGATGTCACGTCTTCAGGCTCAGGCACGATGTGCACTCACACTACAAGCGTACCACGCCAAAGCCCAACCGAACCACGCTCTCAACCGGGCCAGAGCCGGCCAACTGGACCGTGCCTGAGCCCAATTCAGAGCACTCACACTTCTCAAACGAACTGACAAACGCGCCTGGGCACGATTCAGATAGCCTAGTGTGAGTTCACACTCTCACACACACACACACTACACTCTCTCTATAACACACACACACAGTGACAGATTTAGGCATGGGCAATGTGGGCGATTGCCCAGGGCGACATCTTGCTAGGAGTGGCATGGAGACCCCCTTCCCCTGACCCCGCTCTTCACTCTCATCCGCGTGTTTTGTCTCTGTGTTGTGGTCAGAATTGAGTTGAGTCTCTGCTGTATTTCCACACAGAACAGCAGAAAAACAGACCATCAAGCCATTAAACCCTTTCTTTACTCACACTAAATTAAGTATTTTATTTAAAATAGTTTTTATAAGACTTTCAATTTAATGCAATAACTTACATTTTCAAGAGTTCACACTCAGCTGATGATTGATTATCAAGCTTGTTTGACATGCTGTCCCAGGAGAGAGCCCTGAGCTCATAAGATCCTCGAGCCTGGGGCTCCCTCGTGTTTGCAAGGCAAGAGGGGAGTTTGAGCTCAGGTAGATCTCGAGAACTCCCCTGCTGTAGTAGCTAATGAACAGATAGTGATTGCTCTTAAGTAATAACTACTTAGGAGCATGTCTATGGTGCCGATTTGGATTAGTCAATTAACTTAAGTTGCATGTTTTTGGATGGTGGGAGGAAACCGGGGAAACCCACGTGAACACGGGGAGAATGTGTACACTCTGCACAGAAATTTGTCTCGCTTTATAGGAATTGAACCAGTGACGTTATTGCTGTGAGGCAACAGTGCTAACCACTTCCGCCCATCTAGGAAAGGAGGAGGAGTAGGGGTGGAAGGGGGGATTCTTCAAAATGAAGATGGCTGTTATATGGAACTTAAGGTGTTTATAGTGGCTTAGGAATCGTCTGATTGGTAAATCATAAATTGAATAATGCAGGACCGGCTGCAAGCAATCATAAGCATGTGATCGTCTCTAAATTAGTTTATAAATAAACTTTACTATGGCGATTTAAAAAAAAATAAAAAACAACAATAAAATAACCACACTTTATTGACAGTGAATGAATTGAGAGGCATCAGTTTACCAGCACAGTACACTCTCAGAAATAAAAGTATGCAAGCTGTCACTAGGGTGCACAGCAAAAATTCCAGTGTTAAATATACCGTGTGATTTATTATTTTTTTTGGTGTTGTTCAGTGTTAAAACCGGAGTACTTTTTAATCCACGGGTGTGAAAGTTTTTTCAGTGTTAAACTTTTAACCCAATATGCAGTGTATTTCCCACTAGTGATGGGAAGTCCATTTTTTTTTACTCTAACCGGTTCTTTCAGACAAACAGTGATCAAACCAGTATGTTTTACTTAAACTTGAAACATGTCTTATTGCATTTTAAAATGCAAAGAGTAGAATATATTGAAATGATTTCTGAAAAGATTAATGAACATTTAATAAATTAAATCTATTTTCAGCATATTTGATCACTGTTATCTGTCACATACCAATTGATAAAATAGGAAAAAAGGTAATATATTAACACTTTAAAGGGTAACACACACTCCAGTTCGATGTAAGAATAAACTCTTACTGTGTTAAAATGAACTCTGTGAGTAATGTACAAATTTCACACTTTGGAAAGTGTTATTTTAACTCCAAAATGGAGTTAAACACCCAATGAGTGTTAAGTTAAACTCAAATAGAGTTAAATGTACACTGATTTTTTTGCTGTGTGGTACCTTTTTAAAAGGTACGCATTTGTACTTAAAGGGTCCATACTGTTACCTCAAAAGTATATATTAGTACCTAAAATTTTTAAAAGGAACATATTTGTACTTTTTAGGTACTAATATGTACCCTTGAGGTATTAATATGGACCTTTTAGGTACAAATTTGTACCTTTTGAAAAGGTACCACCCCAGTGACAGCTTGCATACCTTTATTTCTGAAAGTGTATATTCTTTCTTTCTTTCTTTCTTTCTTTCTTTCTTTCTTTCTTTCTTTCTTTCTTTCTTTATTGTCCACAGGTGGAAATTTATCTTTGGCCTCACCTCACAACCACATCAACGTTCACATTACATCACAGAAAAAACAGACAACACAAATACATTCAATGTCATCACATATATCGCAATAAAAACTCTATTTAAAACCCTTTACATACTTAGAACCTAGTATTTAAAAGTCTAATGGCAGTCGGTACAAAGGACATTTGATACACATTTTCTTTACTTGAGGTTGCCTAAAACGTCTTTTTGATGGCAAGAGCTGAAATTGTATATTTAAGGGATGGGAACAATCTTCAATAATGATGTGTGCTTTCTGTTTAATTCTCATTGAATAGATTTCATTTGGTTGTCTTTGTGCTTTACCTACAATTGCACTGCCGATTTTTACTACTCGACACAGTTTTTGCTTTTCCTTAATTGACAACAGTCCATACCATGCAATCATAAAAAGCTCACAACACTTTCAACCAAGTTCTTGTATACCATTTCCAGAACATCTTGTCTCACACCAAACTGTTGTAACCTCCTAATGAGATATAATCTCTGCATTGCTTTTATTAAAAATGCACTGTGCATTTGCAGCAAATGTCAATCCACAATAAATAAATGTTCCTAAATATTTAAAACATCCAACTGTCTCTATTTCATGTCCCTCAATGACCAGAGGTTTCAACCCTTGACTAAGAACTAGTTTATTTCTGCTAATTATCATCTCCTTGGTTTTATTAAAATTAATCTCAAGTGAACTCCTTTTACACCAATTTTGAAACAAATTTATATAATTATAGAACAAGGTATCTCCTTCTGTTCCTGTTTTAGTCAACCGGCCAACAAGTGCCATATCATCAGCATATTTAAATAATTTAAAACGTAAGTCCTGGATCTTAAATTCATTTGTGTAAAGAGAAAAAAGTAGGGGTGATAAAATACTTCCTTGTGGAACTCCTGTATTTACAATCATTGTTTTAGAAACCATATCATTAACAACTACTCTTTGAGGACGATTTAAAAGGAAATCTTTAATCCACCAAATTAGATCACCATTTACTCCTAAATCAAGTAATCTAAATATAGTAATATAAACACTTTTCTCTATGGAAATGTATATAAAGCAAATATATAGAAAGAATTATCGCTCAACAGCAATATTGCATATTTTTCAAGCACCGCACAGCCCTAGTTTTAAGAGAAATGTCTTTATAATATTAAAAAATAACACATTGCCATTACTAACATTATGCTTTACACAAATATCCTATGATCAATAACATAATGCATGAGTGTTTGTTTGTTTTTTGCAGGAGAATACAGAGAGAGCATGAGTTTATTACTAAACCTGCTGCTGCTTCTGTCTGCTCTGAGCTGTGCTGCAGATCCCACAGTAAGTGTGTGTTTGTGTGTGTGTGTGTGTGTGTGTGTGTGTCTTAGTGAGTCTGATTATTAATGTATGACTAACATTCTGCATCTCTGATAGGAGCTGCATGACAGACAAAAAAGAGGAACTCGCAATTATAGAGGTGAGATTTAATCAGACCAAGCTTGTTTCCTTCCTTCTTTCTTTATTTTATTGTCTGGCTATGTATGAAAACTCTCTCATATACTGCTCATATGATTTCCGCAGTAGTTCCTGTGTATGAAATCCAACATTTATCTTGTCTTAACTTAACTATTGTAGATATCTGCTTTCTGTATTTTTGTTAAATGTCAACATGTAGTCTGCATTCAAATTAATTCCACCAATCACAGCGGATAAAGTGCGGCAAATGAAATCTTTAGCTCCGCCCACTTACCGCAGATGACATCCATCTCACAAACGTCACGGAAATGGAAATGTTTCTGAAAATAGAAATTTTGCACGTCGCCATTGCAGATTGTTAGGACAAAAACTCCTTTTAACATGGAAAAGATAGCTTTTATCATGTGTTGCTGCATTTCATCATGTCTATTTAGGACAAGGTCATGTAACAGGCCCCTGATGTTTGTCCTCTGTTTGTTTCTGTTCATCTATAGTCTGTATTTCTGATGTGGAGGAGAACTTTGAGTCATTTAATCTTCATCTGTACATGATCACAATCATTATGTGTTCATTTAATTGTGTGTGTCTGTCTGTGTGTGTGTGTCAGAAGCGTGTGTAGACTCTAATTCGGCCGCGGTCAGGGATATTGGTGTGACGTGGCTGCGATGGAAAGGTCTGAAAGTCGAGTTCTGCCGCTGTGCGTTACGAGGAAGAGCTCGCTGTCATGAGGTCCCTGTGACTAGTAAGTGACCATACACACACACATTCACAGACTCACACACACCTACCATAAAGATTATTACAAACACTGATGGCTGTAGTGAGTTACAAATAAACTATTTACTGTAATTAAATTAATATTAGAAGAATAAATATTTGATAAAAAAAAAAAAAGAAGAAAAAAAAAAAAAATATATATATATATATATATATATATATATAGTATATTTATACAACAGTTCTGTCTGGTTCTTGAATCTGATTGGCTGATAGCCGTGCAATATTCTGCACTCGTACCGCCTCTTCACCCTTCACCCTATGTGTATTACTCCGCCCGCATACAGCAACAAGCTGAGGACACTCTACAGTTTGACAAATATTCCTGCTGTTGGACAACATAATGTACTTTTGAGGCTTTGTTAGTCGAGAATGTAGCTGTTTAGATTGCAACTATGCAGTTTATTTATAAGGATAGTGCCTATTTCAAAATATTTATAATTTCTGAGAGATCGGCGGCCATCAGCTTGTCATTAAGCAGACCAAAGATGTTCTCCATCCACAAGATGGTGACAGAGACTGCATATTAAGCCCTTAGAAGATAAAAACAGCACAATTTCTAACTACAGCTGATCAAATCATTATTAAACTAGTAAATGACTTTCTAAGTCGATCTCTCTCTTTCTTGTATGTTGTAGTGCTGTATTTATACCATATAATTGTAGTGTATTGTAGGGTTGTTTAGCGTTTTTCCTTATCACAAACACAACCGTAATCTGGTAGTGTTTGCGCTGCTTTGGCTTTATCGGGGATAATTATTGTGATCTCCCAATTGCAACACTAATTATATATTGGAAATCTTTGTAGACTGATGGCATTTCATGCTGCTCAGCCTTATAATCTTAAAATGTGAGCAAAATGATGTTTTGTCATCATTTTAGACATTACGCTAGAGAATCATTCAGATACTAGCTCTAAAGTGACGTCGGTGAATGAGCAACGGTTTCTGCTGTTCTGACGTCAGCTGCAGATGTGAATGAATGGCGGAAGAAAGTAGTTCCTCATACAAAAGGATTTTGAGACTCTCGGTGTTAGATTTTCCTTTTTATACACAATATTATGCCATCGAACTGTTGTATAAACGCAATATCACACTCGTAGCAGTGCGATATGGCTGTATATCGTCACTGGTGGGACACTAACACACACCTCCCACCAGTGCTGATATACAGCCACATCGCACTGCTACTTGTGTGATATTGCTCATTTGAAAAATAATTACAATTTTAGCGCATTTATGTCCAACTAATTTTTTTTTATTAAACAGGTCCATCCATTAAAATAAAAGTTTGGTCACTGAACATATTCAGGAATATTGCATTTAAATGGAAATGAGTTATTGCAAAAGACAAATGACAAAATAAAACTAAACTTAACTACTTAATTAAACTTAACAACTAAATTTGAGCTTTTTTATGTTTCTCTTGATTTTTCCTGTTTGTTAATTTTATTTAGTATTTTTCCCAATCATATTAATATGTGAGTGCTCTTTTTTTACTGTAATCTTAAGATTTTTTGTTAAATTAGTTCCAGTTTTGACTTTAGTACTGATTAATCAAATGTATATGCACTAATATATATTAGCAAAGCATCCTATAAAAAATATTAATGTAAAAGAAAGATCTGTACTCTTTTACATACGGGGCAAATAAGCATTGAACACGTCACCATTTTTCTACAGGTGCTGTTGACTTTACATTTTCACCAGATGTTGGTAACAACCAAAGAAATCCATATATGAAAAGAAAACAAATCTAATTAGTTTACAAATGAAGTTATGCGTAATAAAATGAAATGATGCAGGGAAATGTATTAAACACATGAAGGAAGGGAGGTGTAGTTCGACAGCGAAAGCCCAGACAGCAGCTGAAATCTCTCAGTAGTTCTTCAGCAACCCTCTGCCCTTCCTCAGTGTAAATGAATATCAGCTGCTTCAGTCCAACATCTACATTAGCAGGAGGATGAAGATGAAACCAGGGTGGACATTTCAGTAAGAAGATGATCCAAAACACAGCCAAGAAGACTCTCAGATGCTTTCAGAGAAAGAAAATCAAGCTGTAGAATGGCCCAGCCAATCACCTGATCCGAATCCAATAGAAAATACAAAATAAAGCTCAGATTTGACAGATGAGACCCACAGAAGCATTAAGATTGTGACACTTTGTTGAAGTCTGTGAGAAACTCACACCTGAGCAATGCATGTGACTTCATTCTCCATATAAGAGGCGTCTTATATGCTGCAGCATCAAAACAAACCTTTATATAAAGTATTAAATACATATAAGTAGTCCAATGCTTTCTCCTTCTGTCATTTCAGTTTCATTGCAAAGAACTCATTTTATTTTTATGTTAGTTTTGTTTGGGTTTTTACCAAAATCTGCTTCAATTCCATGTCAGAAAATATTATTCAGAAATATTATTCCCAGGAAAAAACATCACATGTCCAATACTTATTTTCCCCGCTTTATGCTGAGCACTGTATAATATATACGTGTCTTTTTGTGTGCTTATTGGAAGAAACACATTCGTGCAGCACCACCTGTTTTTCATTTCTCCTCATGAGTCACTTTCTGAAGCAGATCCAGAATATTTGCTCTGAATATATCATGGAAACAATCACTAGAATTAAAAACATGTGTCGTTTTGAGTTACGACACTGTATTTTCACCATTAAAACCACCTGACCACAATTTATTGATCCGCATGCTGTAAAACGTGTTCTATTTCTAATAATAAAGTGATGTAATAATCATTATGCAAACCGCTTTACACCCAATTAATTACACTTACCAAATATCTAGGTAGTTGACTTAAAATAGTGTTTTACCACAGGAGTGTCTGACGTCAGTATGTGATTTGCTCATAAACAGTCATTTATGAATGCATTAATTCTGTTTTGCAGAATGTTTCGTGTCGAAGTGTTATAATGGAGGGACGTGTAAAGAAGCGCTTTACTCCAGTGACTTCATCTGCCAGTGTCCGCCCGGCTTTACAGGCACACAGTGTGAAATCAGTGAGTGGAAAAATACATATTCATTAGTAATAATACTGCTGTTCATCAATGTATAGATGCTTTCAGTAATAGCAACAGAGCTGGTTTAACTTACTGTTTTTATTATTAACATATTAAAATTATGTTAGTTATGTTAGTTCATATTATACAGTAAGTGTAATCTACGATTCCTGGGATTATTAGTTGCTATTTGTTGGTATTGTGAAATGTAAAATATTCAATTCAATATATGAAGAGTTTGGTTGCAAAACGCGATAAACGCCATTTTTTGAGATTTGGATTTTATTATTGGAAAACACTGTTCAGATGTACCTTAATCTATGTGTGAATTGCTGCCATTAATAACATTGAAGAATGTACATTTTAGGCCTACTTTAACATGTATTTTTTCACAAAACGCGATATCCGCCAGACCAGTTTCTTTACAAAGTGCGATATAACAGAACGTTCAGGATGCTGCACGAGCTCAGAATCCCCTGGGAAGAGAGTCACCGCCGGTGAAGTGCTCCGAGTTTGCTCATTGATTTAACGATAACATCAAAACAAAAAACATATATTTTTAAAAAGAGGATTCAATAGGCTAACTAAAAAACGTTTACCATTTAATTGTTTATACTGTCGGCGAGCTGTCAGTCACGTAGACACTGATCAGCTGCTCTCTGTCAGTCAGGGAATCAAAGCTTCAGAGTCAAGCTATAACGTCATGGATTTCGATGTAGTTTTCTTAAAAGCAGGGTTCGACGATAAGGATGGCAAATGCGATCTTAGAATCGAGAAGCAGCACGACTGACAGAGATAACTGTTCGCGCGAGCAGGTGAATACCGAATGAGAGGATGATCGCTCGCGCCAACAGCTGATGTGATGCGCGCGGCTGTTTAAAACGCGTGCGGGCTCCCGTTTCCTTGCATGAAGCTGTGCCTGGAAACGCAACTGGTGTGATCGGTTAATCTTACTCATCAAACAAAACATTAATTCACTAGCTTTTCTTAATGGTTTTACAGTAGTAGAATATAGCCTAAGGTGGATATATAGCATTTTGCAAAAAAAAAATTATGCTATGTTATGTTGTGTATAAGTTCTGGCCAAAACTAACTCAGAATCTTATTATTATTAATCAATCTTTGTATATATTATTCCATATATTTATGATGTATTGTTTTTTTTAACGAATTTAAGATGTTTGACAATGTTAAGATAAATATGTTGCATTTCGGCATGGTTTTTGACTTATTTATGAACTATTTATGGACATAAAATTGAATAAAAAAATATAGAATATTGTGTTCCTGGACCTCACTGAGCTCAAGTAATAGTTTAATGAACAAAAATTGTAAATGAACTTGACTGTTGATGTCTTGCATAATAATGTCAAATAACCAACATTAGATAGATCTCGTTTTGCAACAAAACTCTTCATATGTTTATTTATATAGTGCTTTTTACAATGCAGATTGTGTCAAAGCAGCTTAACATAGTTCTAGTAAAGTCCAGATTTCAGAGTTGAGGTTCAATTCAGTTCAGTTTGGTTTAAATTTCACTGTTGAAAGTTCAAACACTGTAGAGCAAATCCACCAAAGCGCAGCTTCACAAGTCCCGATCCGAGCAAGCCAGTGGTGACTGTGGCGAGGAACAAAAACTTCACCAATTGACGAAGTGAAAGTAAAAAAAAACTTGAGTTGGGCGCGACCATTATTCTTCTGGCCAAACTTCCTGTGTGGAGCTGCAGTCTAGGCACCGGAGGCTGGAGAAGCTGGACATCCATCGTGGAGAACTGCATATTTTATAATCAATACGAAACTTAACAGGCAGACAGTGTAAGGCAGTGGTGGGCAAACTTTTTAGACCGAGGGCCACATCAAGTTTTGCAAACCAAGTGAAGGGCCACATGTCAAATCCTTCAAAAAATAACTTTTATTTATAGTGGCAGTATGCATGGAACATGTAATATCGGACAGAAACGTGTCACATTAACACACATTTTTTTAATAGTTATTATTGAGTCATATTTACAAGTCAAATTAATTTGCACTGCTATTTATAGTTACTTATCAATCATCATAAAATAATCTTTTATAAAATATAATAATAATAATAATAATAATGTAATAATTTTTACAGTAGAGCATAGAAAAGATATTGTCTGATAGAAAAAATCTCATATTAACACATTAAAAATAATTTGAATGTTTGCGTGAAAAATGCTGACTTTTCTAGTCTTTCGACGTTCTAGTCTTTAAAAACAGCAACACTTTCTTGGCATATTAGACATACCGCTTACTGTCCGATATTGGTGAAGAAGTATTTTGTTGTCCATTCCTCCTTAAACACACTACATTCAAAGTCAATTTTTCATTTTTTTGCCTGACTCATTTTCAGTCATTAACAGTCGAGTGCATTTTAATATCCGAGAGTGTGTTCTAATTCTACTGGTTGTGCTAACTGTACCGCGTGTAATACTGCCATCAAATGGCGTTCACTTGTATTGCATCATTATTTTACTAATTCTGAAACCAAACCGTTACTCAGAAGCAGCATTTTAAAAACTCCCTTGCGGGCCGGATGAAGGAGTTTAGCGGGCCGCATATGGCCCACGGGCCGTAGTTTGCCCACCTCTGGTGTAAGGAGTATAAAATTAGGGTGATATGATCATATTTTATAGACCTGGTAATTTGTTAATAGAGGATGCTGGGCAACCAGCGAACAGAGCATTACAGTAGTCCAGCCTAGAAGTCAAAAATGTATGAACTAGCTTTTAATATAAAAATAAATTGGTAAAAAAAAAAAATATATATATATATATACAGTACAGTTGCAATCAGAATTATTCAACCCCCAGAGTTATTAGCCCCCCTGTTTATTTTTTTCCCCAATTTCTGTTTAAGGGAGAGAATATTTTTTCAACACATTTCTAATCATGATAGTTTTAAAAACTCATCTCTAATAACTCTAATTTATTTTATCTTTGCCATGATGACAGTAAATAATATTTGACTAGATATTTTTCAAGACACTTCTATACAGCTTAAAGTGACATTTAAAGGCTTAACTAGGTTAATTAGGTTAACTAGGCAGGTTAGGGTAATTAGGCAAGTTATTGTATAATGATGGTTTGTTCTGTAGACTATCGAAAAAAATATAGCTTAATATATTTTGACCTTAAAATGGGTTTTAAAAAATAAAAAACTGCTTTTATTCTAGCTGAAATAAAACAACTAAGACTTTCCCCAAAAGAAAAAATATTATCAGACATACTGTGAAAATTTCCTTGCTCTGTTAAACATCATTTGGGAAATATTTAAAAAAGAAAAAAAAATTCAAAGGGGGTTCAATAATTCTGATTGCAACTGTATATATAGGGGAAAGTTACTTTTGAAAGTAATACATTACAATATTTAGTTACTCCCCAAAAAAGTAACTAGTTAGTTACTAAGTTACTAAGTACTAACTTACTTAGTTACTTTTATGGTGATGCGTTACTTTACTTTTGAGTTACTTTTCTGACCTGGCTGAGGCTTGATCTCTTTCAGAACCTGCAGGATTTTTCTTCTTCATATTATTTTTAAATAAAGGAGCTCTGCAATTAACAAAGCACCGTATAGCCTACAGCTTCATTTAGCTTAAAAAAAAAAAACATATTAAAAAATAATAATGTAGGATAATCATATCTTCTGAGAACTTCCTGACCCTCGAGCTATATGCCATGTAAACAGATTAATGAAAGTGTAAAGCAATGTGCTTGCTACGTTTGTTCTTTTTGTCTTATTAGTGAAGTAAAATTACTGTCCATTAAGACAATCCCCTTTTCCCTTTCTTTAATCCTTTCGGAATAATGTGAACATTTCAATCACAGAAATGTAAGGCTCGGCCGTCTTGGTTTCTGTCTGTTCCGGCACTTTCTCATTGAGTGCGGGTGTTACAATCTTAAAGATGGTCAGTTAAGGGGGAGGAGAGTAACATTAATTTTGGATGAAACGCATACAATTTGGATGCAAACATACAATATCAACAAGCGAGGGACAAAATACCATGACTAACTAATTTAACGAGTAAAGTATTGCATCACTTTTAAAAATTAAGTAATAGTATTTAAAAATGTTATGAAGGCGACGCGGTGGCGCAGTAGGTAGTGCTGTCGCCTCACAGCAAGAAGGTCGCTGGTTCGAGCCTCAGCTGGGTCAGTTGGCGTTTCTTTGTGGAGTTTGCATGTTCTCCCCGTGTTGGCGTGGGTTTCCTCCGGGTGCTCCGGTTTCCCCCACAAGTCCAAACACGTGCGGTATAGGTGAATTGGGTAGGCTAAATTGTCTGTTGTGAATGTGTGTGTATGGGTGTTTCCCAGTGATGGGTTGCAGCTGGAAGGGCATCCGCTGCGTAGAACACATGCTGGATAAGTTGACGGTTCATTCCGCTGTGGCGACCCCTGATTAATAAAGGGACTAAGCTGAAAAGAAAATGAATGAATGAAGTTTTCATAAGAATAGTTGTTTTTATGAACACATTGATCTTGTACAGTAATTTAATGATGTACTTTGATCATCTGATATCTTCTCTACTGATATCTTTACTGACAAACCAACACAATCTTTGCAGTTGCTAAAAATTAGCCGCAAATTGAGCTCACAAATTTCCTACAGACAGACACTGCACCAATTGTAACACATGACGCATACAGTATTTCCACTCCAGTCTCCTGCAGTGCTTTTAACTCAGCAAAGAGCTGCACGTATTGATCTTCTGTTGTTCATTTGTCTTCACATTCTGCATCACCACGAATGCACAAGCTTGCATCTTCTGTCTGCTACATTTACAGTCAAACCCCAAACTATTCACACTGTATATACCTCTGGCAAAATCTGACTTTAAGATGTTTTTTTAAATGCAAATAAAGGCTGAGAAATATTTTTTTATCCACAATGAAGCCTCTTGTACATCATCTTATTATGGTTTGGGAGAAGCCGGTGTCACTTCCGGTAAAAAAAAAAATATTGCTGGTTGAATTAAAGTAACTATGAACCAGACTTTTTTCCGTATTGTGACGCAGTTCCTAGAGAAATGTAATATTAAATAAAAATACAAGTGGGTGTGGCTTGTTTTTTCCGCTGTGAGCTGATTGGATGTAGTAAAGTAGGCATTTCATTCAGAAAGATGGGGAAAAGGGTTTGGGGAGAGTTATTACAACCTAACAGACTCCTCCTCCTCACCATTATTGTTTGTTGTCAAAACTGACAGCTGGAGGGGCGTGGTTAAGTATGTAAGCCACGCCCACTACCTCAGACAGACTTAATTCACCTGAAAAACAAACAGGACGTGCATTTTCAGATTTCAATTAAAGTTTACAAGGACAAATTATATTTCTTAATGACACTCACAGATGAATTAGCAATGTGAGCTAACAAAATCAACATGGTTAGTTTTAATTTCATGCACACTTTAAGCCAGAATTTGCAGTGGGTTTGAATAGTTTGGATCTTGACTGCACATGCATATGAATGAGAGGCTGTGCTTCTTTCAGATACACTTGAGAGATGCTCCAGGGGTCAGGGGTTGGGATATCGAGGCACATGGAGCATCAGTTCGTCAGGAATGGAGTGTATTAACTGGAACTCCAGCTCTCTGCGAGGGAAGAAGTTCACTGCGAGGAGGCCAGAGGCGACCACACTGGGTCTGGGGAACCACAACTACTGCAGGTGCTGGAGCTCACGCTTTACTGTATTCATAATGCATGCACTTACTAACCAAACATTGATATCTGTGTTAGGGATGCACAATGGGGATCATATTCTCAACATCTTACTTTATAAGTGCTAATAAACAGTTAATATCTTAATCATAGGGAATAAGCCAGTAGTAAATGGTGTGAGCATTATTATTATGATTATTTGAGAGTATATGAATAATAATTATGTTTACTTTGTGTTTTATTGATCAGGAATCCAGATGGAGACTCTAAACCCTGGTGTTATGTATATAAAAAGGCTCAAATCTCATGGGAGTTTTGCTCTTTACCGACATGCGTAATAGGTATGCACACACACACACACACACACACACACACACACACGCAAGGTTGATAAAGTTTTGCATTGTGCAGTTCAGTTTTAGTTTATTTCATTAATGGTTTTGTTAGTTTTAGTTGAGTTTTTTTATTTTGTGCACACATTTCTATTTAGTTTTAATATATTTTAAGAGTTCACACTTAGCTGATGATTGATTATAAAGCTTGTTTGGCATGCTGTCCCGAGAGAGAGCCCTGAGCTCATAAGATCCTCGAGCCCGGGGCTCCCTCCCGTTTGCAAGGCGAGAGGGGAGTTTGAGCTCAGGTAGATTTTGAGAACTCCCCTGCTGTAGTTATATTAAGAGATAAGTATTTACTAGGAGCATGTCTATGGTGCAGTTTTGGATTAGTCAATTAACTTAAGTTACATGTTTTTGGACGGTGGGAGGAAACTGGGGAATCTGGGGGAAACCCACGTGAGCACGGGGAGAACGTGTAAACTCCACACAGAAACGTCGGCTGGCTTGATAAGCATTAGAACCAGTGATGTTCTTGCTGTGAGGCAACAGTGCTAACCACTTGGCCACCGTGCCACCCATCTAGGAAAGGAGGAGGAGTAGGGGTGGAAGGGGGGATTCTTCAAAACGAAGATGGCTGTTATATGGAACTTAGGGTGTTTATAGTGGCTTAGGAATCATTTGATTGGTGAATCATAAATTGAATAATGTGGGACCAGCCGCATGCAATCATAAGCACGTGATCCTCTCAAAATTAGTTTATAAGTAAACTTCACTTAATTTCAGTTTATGTTTTAGTGATTCTAGATTATTAAAGTGAGCAGAACATGTTTAGTGTTTGCACTGCTCACGTTTTACTCTTGTGCAAAACTCTTAGTGATAAACAGGGCCAGACAGAATCTGCGGACGTTTTTTGCTATTTCTGCTGAGAATTTTGGTAAAAATCTGCGGAATTATTTTGGGAGTCTCATAACTAAAACCTTAATATGTGAAATAAAAAATAATGTCTTTTTAACTTTTATTTAATGTTTAAAATGCAAATCCAATTAGATCCACTTTATTTGGTAAACAAAGCAAGTCTCTCATATGATATATCTACTAAAAGACAGAAAATATGACTTTATAAACTGCATTGTACATAAATCAGATGAACATTTTTATATTAGTCAATAATATTACTGTAATTTAAAAACTGAATAAATTTAGATTTACACACATTTACTCAAGTAAATAAACAGAATCAATGATGGGCTAAAAATCTGCGGAAATCTGCGCGCGCAGATTCAGTGTGGGCCTAGTGATAAGTAATAGTTACAACAAATATTTTTTATGTTGCTTTAAGTTATTTTAATAAGTGATAATCAGGTTTCAACTAAACATTTTAAGTCATACAAACTTAATATTTTTAGTCAGTTTGATTGATGTACTGTACGTTGATGACTAGAAAAGTTGATTTATTCAATTTTTTCACCAACTAAAAAAAGTAGCAAGAACTTTTTTATAGTGAGCAGACACTAAAATCAAAACCATACAAATGCAACGAATAAAAGTACAAATTATATCCCTGATTGTATCACCTGTCATTGTTGTCTATTTATTTATTAACTATTAATATTTTATTTATTTATTTATTATGCTTTTATTATTTATATTCTTTTATAAAAATTTAGCAGCTTCAATTTATTTAATTATTAATTTTTTATTTTATTTCATTTCATTTTATTTATTTATTTTTAATAGTTTTTTTATTATGATTACTTTTTCTTCTTCTTTTTTTTTTTTTTACTATATTTTATTAGGCAGTGTTAGGGTTTGTTCAAGTGGGTTTATATATATGAAAAAAAAAAAAACAAAAAAAAAACAAAAAACAAAAAAAAAAAAATATATATATATATATATATATATATATATATATATATATATATATATATATCTGTATAAACAATGTCATGTGTACTTGGCAAAAAAATAAAGAGAAAAAATCAATTTAAAAAAAGTACAAATTATGAAGAGTATGGACAAACTTCTTCATATTAAAGATCATCCTGTAGATTAAGGGTGTATGGATCACAACCCACAGTTCAGAACGCTTGTGACCTGCGGATTAATAACTTTTTATGAACTTGTAGGTTAATCCAACATTTATAACAAATGCACAGAGATCGCCTCCCGCATTTAAATCACGTGTATAAAAACATTTTGGCTTCCGTGTAAAATATAATGATGTGTTGATAAAGTTGTGGTGGGACCTAAATTCTTTCTTAGGCTATTAATTAAAGGTGTTTTCTCTCACTGTTTAGCCTGCATCGATGCATTCAGTTTAAGCTGCACAATTAAACATTAAAAGATCGTGATCTTAATTCAAACCCGCTCAACATGAATGATAAATGATAATGATCTGCATATGTTTATTAATCCTTCGAATCGCTGCATTCAAATCTGCATTTGAGAGAGATTCAGTTCGAGAGATATTCGGTTTTTGCACTTTTTCAGATAGTTACAAACAATTAAATAACACAGAAGTACTGGGAGAACAGTTTATAGTTCAGATAAAAACGCTGATGTTTATGGTCAACATTAAAATCACCGTTTAATGAAACTTGGCGATGGTGAATGTTGTAGCAATTACATTGTGTAACCAACAGGTGGCGACAGACAACCATCAAAATTATGTCACTGAATAGGTTTTCAGAAATGATCCACCTATAATGAAACATGAGGTTTTATGTGTGAATTGTTGAATGATTAATTGAAGATAAATACTATATGATCTGTTGTACAAGATGTTAGATTTCTATATTTAGCATTATCAGCAACAGTAGCAAAGATCGTATTTTGTATTGAGTATTTTCCTTTTTTTCAGCTGGTTCTTTCTTGATTTTTATTTTTAATAAAATTACACGTTCTAAATTCTGTTTGTTAAACCAATGTTTTTTGCAGTGATGTTTTTGCATAAATGTAAAGCAAATGACATTTGTCTCCTCACTTATTTGCTGACAACATGAAGGAATTACAGTGCAGACACAAACATTTATGTTGAAATAGTGTGTGTAATGTTTTGTATTGTGTGTTGTTGCGTCAGACCCGTATCTGGAGTGTGCTCAGAGATCAGGTCAGACCTACAGAGGGACAAAAGCCGTCACGCGCAGCGGTCTGAAGTGTCTGCCGTGGGATTCATCCGCTGTTTCTCATAAAATCTACAACGCATGGAGATCTGATGCCAGAGAGATGGGCATCGGCAGCCACAACTTCTGCAGGCAAGATCAATTATTAATGCTTCAACATCAGCGGCACAACACTTACAGTTGAAGTCAAAATCATGCGCACTCCTATGAATTTATTTCAGATATTTCCCACATGATGTTTAACAGATTCAGGAAATTTTCACAGTATTTCCTATAATATTTTTTCTTATTAAGTCTTATTTGTTTTAAACTCATTTTAAGGTTAATATTATTAGCCCCGTTAAGCAAGATTTGTTTTTGATTGTCTACAGAACAAACCACTGTTATACAATGACTTGCCTAATTACATTAACTTTACCCTAATTAACCCAGTTAAGCCTTTAAATGTCACTTTAAGCTGAATACTAGCATCTTGAAAAATGTCTAGTCAAATATTATGTGCTGTCATCATGACAAAGATAAAATAAATCAGTTATTAGAAATGAGTTATTAAAACTATTATGATAAGAAATGTGTTGAAAAAATCTGCTCTCCGTTAAACAGAAATCGGGGGAAAAAATATACAGGAGGGTTAAAAATTCAGGAGTCAATAATTCACCAACTAATATAGTGCTGAAATTACTTTAACTAATACGTATAATAGTATATGTTTAATTTGGGGTGTCACGGTGGCACAGTGGGTAGCTCTGGACAGACGAGTCATCGCTGAGGTCCAGCATTCTCCAGCTTCCGGCGCCTAGACTGCAGCTCTGCACAAGACGTTTGGCCAGAGGAGAAATGGTCGTGTCCAACTGAGCCTGGTTTCTCTCGAGGTATTTTAAATTCTTCACTTTCGCCAATTGGTGAATTTTTTTCCTCGCCGCTGTCGCCACTGGAATGCATGGTTCGGGATCTGTAGAGCTGCGCATCGATGGATTACTCTTCAGTGTTTGGACTCTCAGTACTGATTATTAACACACACTGAACTGAGCTGAACTGAACTTAATCTCTGAAAACTGAACTGACACTGTTTCAATTCACTATAATCTTCCATGTGAAGCTGCTTTGACACAATCTACATTGTATAAGCGCTATACAAATAAAGGTGAATTGAATTGAATTGTCGCCTCATAGCAAGAAGGTCGCTGGTTCGAGCCTCAGCTGGGCCACTTAGCATGTCTGTGTGGAGTTTGCATGTTCTCCCTGTAATCGCATGGGTTTCCTCCGGGTGCTCTTGTTTCCCCCACAGTCCAAACACATGCGCTAGAGGTGAATTAGGTAAGCTTAATTGTCCGTTGGGTACCGTATGTGTGTGAATGAAAATGTATGGGTGTTTCCCAGTGCTGGGTTGCAGCTGGAAGGGCATCCGCTGCGTAAAACATACAAATATCTAAATGCGTGTTCTGAAGGTCGGAATGAAGGAAGTGTTAGTAATTAATGTTTCAGTTTTGAGTGAACAATCCTTTATGAACACTGGGGGGCACACATTATTTCTGAGGGGGCAATGCCCCCTTTTGCACCCCCCCCCACACTTTTTTTCAGTGTGGCGGCGTTACATTGTGCGGCGATAATGGTCATATTAAACTCTCACCTACTGTATGCTGGATAAGTTGGCAGTTCATTCCGCTGTGGCGACCCCTTATTAATAAAGGAAATAAGCCGAAAAGAAAATGAATGAATGAGAAATGTTTAGTTTTATAAAGGTCTGATAACATTTTTTCATAAATGCATATAAAGCAACATTTTTTCATAAAATGACAATTGGTCAAAATAATACATTTTTAAAAATCAGCGTTCTTTAATCAAATGAGATTTCATAACTCTTTGATAAAACAAATAAGACTTTCTCTACTGTAGAAGAAAAAATATGATAGGAAATACTGTGAAAATTTTCTGAATCTGTTAAACTGAAAAATTTGAAGAAGAAAAAAATTTACAGGAGGGTGAAAGTTTTGACCTTAACTGTATACACTACCTGACAAAAGTCTTGTCATCGATATCAGTTGTAAGAGCAACAAATAATAACTTGACTTCTAGTTGAAGGTCGATTTTTATGATGAAGCATCTGTTGATCTGCATCCCAATCATCACAAACACTGCAGAAGACCTACTGGAACCAGCATGGAGCCAAGATTCTCACAGAAATCAGTCAAGTTTGGTGAAGGAAAAATCATGGTTTGGGGTTACATTCAGTATGGGGGCGTGCGAGAGATCTGCAGAGTGGATGATCAACATCAACAGCCTGAGGTATCAAGACATTTGTGCTGCCCATTACATTACAAACCACAGGAGAGGGACAATTCTTCAGCAGGATAGCGCTCCTTCTCATACTTCAGCCTCCACATCAAAGCTCCTGAAAGCAAAGAAGGTCAGGGTGCTCCAGGATTGGCCAGCCCAGTCACCAGACATGAACATTATTGAGCATGTCTGGGGTAAGATGAAGGAGGAGGCATTGAAGATGAATCCAAAGACTCTTGATGAACTGTGATTTGAAAGTGATTTGAGTCATTGCAGAGATGTATGATGCAGTCCTCCAAGCTCATGATGGAGTCAGACACAATATTCATTCTGTTTCCACTGCAGCATGACTTTATATTCTATACTGGACATTATTGAAGGTTCAGTCACAAGACTTTTTGTCTAATCAAAGTCAGACCTTACTGTCCTAATGAAACCATTCAACATCAAGCCATGATCATATTTTATTGTGGTCTAATAAGCGTCATCTAGAGGCCTTTGCCTTTCATATGAGCCACTTCTGATACCAAATGATCATCTAGAAGTCAAGTTATTATGGTGGCTTGAGAAAGCAGCCAATCACTGATGACCTTTAAACTTACTAGCCACTCTCTAGCAACCAATTTCAGCACCCTAGCAACTGTTTCTAGCTGTTCTACCACATGCTAATAGTTTTAACATGCTACTGACATGCTAATCTTGCTAGAAACATGCTAGTCATGCTAATTCATGCTAACAACATGCTAATTCATGCTAGAATTATGCTAACAACATGCTAATTCATGTTAAAATCATGCTAATTCATGCTAGAATCATGCTAGTTATATGCAAATTCATGCTAGAAACATGCTAATATCATGCTAATTCATGCTGTAATCATGCTAATATCATGCTAATTCAAGCTAGAATTATGCTAACACCATGCTAATTCATGTTAGAATCATGCTAATTCATGCTAGAATCATGCGTTATATGCTAATTCATGCTAGAATAATGCTAATATCATGCTAATTCATGCTAGAATCATGCTAATTAATGCTAAAATCATGCTATTTATATGCTAATTCATGCTAGAATCATGCTAATATCATGCTAATTCATTCTAGAATCATGCTCATATTATGCTAATTCATGCTAGAATAATGCTAACATCATGCTAATTCATGCTAGAATCATGCTAATTAATGCTAGAATCATGCTAGTTATATGCTAATTCATGCTAATATCATGCTAATTCATGCTAGAATCATGCTAATATCATGGTAATTCATGCTAGAATCATGCTAGTTATATCCTAATTCATGCTAGAATCATGCTAATATCATGCTAATTTATGCTAGAATCATGCTCATATTATGCTAATTCATGCTAGAATAATGCTAACATCATGCTAATTCATGCTAGAAACATGCTAACAACATGCTAATTCATGCTAGACTGGCTTGTTTCACTCTTTAAAGTGGTTGCATTGTTGACTGCAGGCATCTTAAACATTCTTTTAGCCAACTTGATACTTTTTCAAACTAAATAAACTACTTCTAACAAGCTTTCTCAAGCCACCATAAAGTTTGTCCTCAAACTTTAATATCTAGTTATTTGTTGTTCCTTAAACCTGGACAGGCGACAAGACTTGTCAGGTAGTGTATTATATATTATGGTCTGTATCTAATACCCACGTATTAGAGTTATTTAGAACCATTATTCATCAATGAACCATTACTGTTATAGTAACCAAGTGCAGCACGTTTTTTGCAACAATGCTTTATCCACAGTTATATCCTGTTTGCAGCTCTTTAAAGTGTGGTTAAAACAGTGTAAATCTCCTCTTTATTGTTCCCAGAGCACCAGAAACCCATCGTCTTCCTCTAAATCTCAATGTTTTGTCTCTCAGGAACCCAGACGGAGATCTCGGTCCCTGGTGTCACGTCTATAAAGGCTCTCAGCTGACCTGGGAACTGTGTGACGTCCCGCAGTGCCGTAAGTTTGTATAAAGCTGCTATAACAACTGATCAATACACAATGCTAAAAGCCTGAGTCACTGATGCACAGCACATGATGAACAGATCCAGTGTTTGGTCTTAGAGAAACTGAATCTGCTCATTTCTGGAAACAATTGTGATTCCGCATCTGCTCATGGGCTTTAGATTGCACGTTTTGGGTGAAATCTACCACTTTATGCTGAATCACATGAGTTGGTCATGACTTATTTGTCTTTCTAAAACTGATGAACTTCAGAGTAGATGACTGATTAAAATACATCCAAAATCACTTTAAAAACAATACTATAGAACATTTTCTTTTTAGATATACATTTGTTTGTGTTTAATTAAATCAGTTTTTATTTATTAATTATTTATATGTATTATTATTTATTAAATATTTTTTATTTACTTTATTTTTATTTTATATTCATTATTTATTTTATCATTTTTTATTTACTATTAATTAATTTACTAATATAAAATTGTTAATTATTGCAGAACTACATACATTTTTTATAAAGACACTACTTTTTAATTTATTATTATTATTATTATTATTATTATTATTATTATTATTATTATTATTGTTATTATTATTTATTAATATTTTTATTAATATTATTTATTATTAAATAATGTATTAATAATAATTTATTAATCGTTCCAGAATTAGATTGACTTGAATCTGGACATCCCCTTATTAGTTTAATGTTTATTTTATTCATTTATTATTATTAATTTATTAGTTTTTCAATTATTATTAATCAATTCTTTAATATTAATTTATCATTCCAGAACTACATTGATTTGAATCCGGACTCCCTTTTTTAGTTTAATATTTATATTACTATTTATTGATATGAATTTATCATTAATTAATGTATTAATATTATTTATTAACCGCTCCAAACTTACATTGATTTGAATTTGGACACTTATTATTTTATTATTCATTTTATTAATTTATGAATGTAAATGTAATAATAATTAATGTATTAATGTTAATGTATTAACCATTCCTGAATTATACTGATTTTAATCTCGACACCCACTTTTTTAAATTTTATTATTTACTTGATTAATTTATTAATACTAATTTATTATTTATACAATATCAATTGATGTATTGATATTATTGTATTAATGTCAATACATTAATAATAATTGATATTAATTTATTAACTGTTCCAGAATTACATTACATTAAATTAATTAATTACATTAAACATTGAATCTGGACACTCCCTTTCTTCTTTATTATTTATTTTATTAATTTATTCATATTAATTAATTATTAAATTATTTCTTCATATTTATTTATTAATAATTTCCGAATTACGTTGATTTGAATCTGGATATCCCTTCTTAGTTTATTATTTATTTAAGTAATTTATTAATATTACTTTGTTAGTTTTATTTATTGATATTGATTTATTAACAGTTCCAGAATTATATTGATTTGAAATTTGAGCTCCTTTTTTATTTTATTTTTTATTTTATCACTATATTAATATTACTTTATTAATTTTATTAATTATTATTTATCAATTTATTCATATAACTGTAATAATCATTTCAGAATCACATTGATTTGAATCTGGACACCCCCTTTTCAGTTTATTAATTTATTAATATTAATTTATTAATTAAATGTGCTAGAATTACATTGATTTGAATCTGAACACTCCCTTTTTATAAATTTTTATATTTTATTTATTACTTTATTTATTTATTAATCATTCCAGAATTATGTTGATTTAAATCAGGACACCCCTCTTCTTTAATATTAATGTATTAACAGTTCCAGAATAAATTAAAAGTTAAAAGTAGACGGTGCTTTGACTCGCTCTGCCTTTGTAACACGGTCAAAAATGTAAAAGTCTTAAATGCATAGACCAGACTAGACAACAAAGATGTAGACAACATAAATATAACATTTAACCAATGAAGATTTTAAGGCCACCCCGACGTGTTTTTATTTTTAACCATGTCTGTCTTTCCTCCACAGCGAGGAAACTTCCATCAATAACCACACTTGGACCACGAGCCCCTGCAACCACCAACAATCAAGGTAAGAGAAGGTGAAAATTAAGTTAATGAATGGTTTTTACTCATGTAAAAGTGTCTGTGATGCAATGTGTGCTGTATGCATTAAATACAAGAGTTTAAGTAGATGTTATTTCATCCACTTTCCAAACAATAAACAGAAATAAGGATTTAAAATGTGCATGTGTTGACCTCAAAATTCAAAACATGAGGGAAGAAATGCTCCTGTGTATATTTTTAACATGTTTGTATCAAAGAAGTGAGATGTTTTTCAGGTTTGATGTTGCTATTATACAGCAGTTCAGATAAGACGTTAAAATTGTAATCTACATTTTAAACATAAGAAACAACGTCCAAACCAAAACCACAGTGACTTTTTTTTTTTTTAAGTATAAAAAGTATTACTGAGTGTGTTTTTGAGCTGGTTATAACCGGTCTTGGATGAATAAATATGACACTAAACACTAAAAATGATTCACTGAATCATTCATTCATTCATTCATTCATTCATTCATTCATTCATTCATTCATTCATTCATTCATTCATTCAAATGACTCCTTCAAAACTGAAGCTGTGTCCCAAATGGCACATTATACACTATGCACTTTTGCACTATGCACTTACAGACTCAACAGCATAGTATATGTATGTAGTGTCATCCCAAATAGAAACTAGCATTTTTTTACTAAGCGGAAATTCAAACCGTTTTCCTGATGACGTTTGACGGTTGCCAAATTAGTAAAATAAGTGACCAAACTACCAAATAATACCTGACATGAGTATAACCGCATTCACCATGAGGCGGTGGTATAATCACTCTCGTAGGAGAATTAAGCTTTCACAATCCAAAATAAATAAAGTAATCAAACATCAGTGCCTGAAAGCTCTGCCGCTTCCCTGGACAAAGCAGCAGCGCGTTGAGTTCGTGAAGTGTCCATCATTCTACACTTCGGTTTGACGGTTGAATAAGTGCATCATCCGGGTAATTAAAGTGCATTTTTATTGTATTTTTAGAGTTTTCAGTGTGAACGCACTACTTACACGTATTTATACTACAAAATGACGTAGAATAGTGCATAAGTATGCGATTTTATGACGCACCTTGATTCATTTGGAAACAAAGCAAGTGGCTCTTATTATGAATGAATCACTTGACTCAAATGATTTGTTCTACAGATTCGTTTAGACACAAAACAGTCCTCTGAGACCCACAAATGCTCTGCCCCAGGCTGATATTCAGAATTATGGCACTAATTGAGTGTCCATATAAAATTATATGAAAAAATAAACGTTAACAAAGGTAATTATTTCTGTTTTTACAGGTTCATTCTAACTGCATTATAACAGACTGCATCACAGTCTGACAATCTAGGCACAAAGTCCAAAGCGCAGGGTGCAAAAGCCTTAAGGGCGTGTCAGAATCCACTTTTGCTATTTTAAGGACGGAAAAATCTGCTTTGCGCCACGGCACATGGTCTAACAGGGTTGAACTTATTCTTGTAATGAGTTATAGGTGTGTTTTGAGAATAAACCAATTAGTGTCTCAGCTCTCATTCCCTTTAAGGTAGTTGCGTCTCGCCGTGGCGCATTTGCTATTCAGGCACGTGCAGAGGTGGGGGGTTTGGGTGCTTGAGCCCCTGCCCTTTTTTTCCTGGAGAGAAAGTGCCCTTTTTTCTGGGGATAATAATTATTTTTTTAAATACTACTAATAATATAATATATGTATAAGTTAATGCGTGTTCTATTTGAGGACTACTTTCCCTGTCAAACAATAAAAAAACGAAATTTTAAAGTATGTCTTGGTTTTAGTCTAGCCGCTCCAAGCGAGCCTCGAACCGGCGATTTGGAAAGAAAAGCCACATGCGAGGCGAATGCTCTAACGAAGACTCTATTTACATTGTTACTCTTGCCTCAAAAGTAAGGTGTTAACAGTGGAGTAACGTCTATCAGCGCTTATGCCAACTCCTGCATCCGCATTGCACACGGACTGCATCTGGGCCATAGCTTTACCGTCTGACCCATACACACACTGCAGACGGAGTGTGTGTAAAACATATATTACTAGCTGACCTCTGTTACGGCAGCGCGATATGATCGACAGAACCGCCGATGTAAATTCATCCGTCATTCATCTTCATTGTGTGGAGGTGAGTAACGGTTAACAAAAGACTACCTGAGGCTCAAATTTAACGTCAGCTGTTTATCCAAAAGATCAAAAGCAAATAGGCTATTTTGTCTTGCTAACATCATCCTGACTAACAACCATGTAATAAGTTAGCTAAAGTTTAGCCAGGGCAATAGCATAGGCATACAGGCTAATGTAATGGAGAAACGACAGCTGGATAGTGAAAATATTGCCCTCTTGTTTTTGCAGTCACACAGAATATATAATGTCAATTGAAGCTATAAAGCATGTACATATAGGCTAGCTATGGAAGTCAGTGGCTATCAGTGTGTCCTACATTCTTCAAAATATTTTATTTTGTTCAACAGAAAAAAAACTCAAACAAAAATACTAGATTGAAAAGGGAGAGTTCACCCAAACATTTAAATGTACTCACCCTCAAGTGGTTCCAAATCTTTGTCTCTTTATTTTGTTGAACACTAACAAATTAAAGATTAAAACAGATATTTTAAAGAAAGCTATAAACTTGAAATCATCGACTTCCAGAGTAGGAAAAACAAATGCCATGAAAGTCAATGGTTACAGGTTTGCTGCTTTCTTCAAAATATTACTTTGTGTGTTCGACAGAAAAAAAAAAGTCAAATGGGTTTAGAAGAAGTAAAAGGTGAGTAAATGGTGACAGAATTTTCAGTTTTGAATTAACTATCGTTTTAAGGGTGAGTATATGGTGAATTTAGGGTGAAA
Source organism: Danio kyathit (assembly GCA_903798195.1). Classification (NCBI taxonomy): domain Eukaryota; kingdom Metazoa; phylum Chordata; class Actinopteri; order Cypriniformes; family Danionidae; genus Danio; species Danio kyathit. The sequence continues at coordinate 4,749,555 of LR812526.1, read as the reverse complement.
TCTCCTTAATAATCTCATTATAATATATTTTATTTAATAAAGTACAATTATTACTATTATTTAATAAAAAGTGCTCTTTTTTCCATTCGAGTCCCTGCCCCTTAAAAGGTCTCTGCACGTCCCTGTTGCTATTTACATGGCGGACTTTGTAAGTGTAAAAACTGAACGCTTCACTAGCGAGAAAACAGTTCTGCAGCGTGATAATGAGAGAATGAGCCTCCTCATTCTTTACTTTCACTTTCACTCTCTTTCGTGGATAAGGAAACGTGTTGTACTCACAGACGTCCATTAGCCTACATAATTAATTTTGTTTGTTAAGCGCAAAGATTTGTTTCAAAACTATTTCTATATTCAGTTCTAATTTCCAGCAAACAAATAAATGAACAATAATAATGAAGTGTGGTCAAAAAACTAATATATATTATATCCAAACACACATGCTGTGCCCCATATGGTCTAAAACCTGACAGGTGGGCAAATCTAAGCTTGTTTTTAATAAAACAGATATAAATATGCATATAATAAATAATACTGCTAATAATAACATTATACAAAAGCAATTTGTCATGAATAAACTGAAAAAGCCCCCCGAGATGAAGAAGGTATGGAGGCAGTGGTGTTTATATTGATGTAGAAAGTAATAGTTATTGTAATATTTTATTCCTTTAATTCTTTTTCATTTGTAAAGATATTTGCGTATTGCTCTACATCCTGTGTGTATTAAGCAATGTTTAAGCGAGGTGCACATCTAACGTGCTCTGCTGGACTTTAGACCTGCTCTTAGCTGGTCTTTAGTTCCTCAAAATAGCAATGCGCCTTAACACACCTCCTTTTTTAGACCAGAACGCCTATGAGCGCACATATGAGCACAAATGCATTTGCTATTTAAACAGCGTGGCGCAAAACGTCAAAATGACTCTTGCGTCGAGCTGAAACTAGCAAACAACATTTGTGTTGCGCCTTCCACCGCATTGCGCCGGGTGTATGATAGGGCCCATTATTGTTTTATGCAATACAAAATGTATTTCTTACTTGGAGTCTTATCACATTTGTAGTCTAAATATGTAAAAAATTATCAAATCAAGTAACATTCTCTAGTAAAACATATTGTTGCCAATGGGGTAAGTGAAATATCCTTGCCTTTGAAATGAGATTGTTTTACTTACCGCACTGGCAGATTATTTTGCTTGTATTGTTTAACAGTATTTTTAACTAAAAATTGTTACTTAAATATATATATTTTGATATTTGGACTTGAATGAGACAAAACACCTATTCAGAAAAGCGTTTTGTATTGAATGTCAGCTTGAACATTACAGTTTTCCTCAGTGGCTTTGGTGCATTTCTCAAAACACTATTTACATTTGCACAACAGTTCATGCATTTCTCAAAACAATTAGTACAAACTGCAAAACCTAGCTGATAACCTGCAAAAGCGTGTTACTTGCTCAAAATGGAGAGCTCATTAGAGCTGTGCACAACTGTAAACAATACTGCAGTACATATTGAAACTGAACCTACAACATACACAGGTCTGTAAATCATTCATCAAATTAGATCATTCATCTAAATTGTTCAATTTAGAAGACATGTTCAGGAAAATTTTTTTTTAAAAGTTTTATAAAATTAGCTTGACAGATTTTGACAACTTTTCAACAACATTTTTGTATGTAATGACTCAAGTAATGAAATGAGGACTATTAGTTTGATATGGAATGACTATTCAGCATTCACAAGTTTAGTTCATTTTGACTGACATGACATAAGCAAATGAGAATGTTATAAACAGCAGAGAGTTGTATGAAAGCAATTGATGCATGTCCAAAAGCATTTGCAATTTGTTGGAAGGAATGAGAAACTGCTACTCTGATGTGCACAAATGACTAATTGTTTTGAGAAATGCATGAACTGTTGTGCAAATGTAAATAGTGTTGTGAGAAATGCACCAAAGCCACTGAGAAAAACTGTAATTAAACAGCATTTTTGGATATTTGCTGCCACCTGCTGCTGGATTTGGTGTCATTTTTTTGGTGTCATTTTTTTCAAAGTACTAACTGTACAACGAGCAAAATATTGTTTACTTATCTTATATATTAGCTTATAAATTCTTTATTTATATACACTAGTTTTTTTTTCCATTTTTGTTAAATGATTCTGTTCAACAAGGCGGCATTTATTAAATGTAAAAAAAAATGAATTATTAATAATTAATATTAGAGTAATTTCTGAAGGATCATGTAACTCTGAAGACTGGAGTAATGAAGCTGAAATGTCATCTTTAAAATCACTGGAATAAATGATTAAATTAAATAGTAAACTACTTTTGAACAGTTATTTTATAATGCAATAACATTTCACTATTTTACAATTTGTACTGTATTTATGATGAAATAAATGCAACCTTGGTGAGCAGGAGAAGCTTATTTTAAACATTTAAAAATCTTACTGACTCCAAACTTTTGACCAGTAGTCTATATACAGTTGCAATCAGAATTATTGAACCCCCTTTGAATTTTTTTTCTTTTATAAATATTTCCCAAATGATGTTTAACAGAGCAAGGAAATTTTCACAGTATGTCTGATAATATTTTGTCTTCTGGAGAAAGTCTTATTTGTTTTATTTCGGCTAGAATAAAAGCAGTTTTTAATTTATTAAAACCTATTTTTAGGTCAAAATTATTAGCCCCTTTAAGCTATATATTTTTTTCGATATTCTACAGAACAAACCATCATTATACAATAACTTGCCTAATTACCCTAACCTGCCTAGTTAACCTAATTAACCTAGTTAAGCCTTTAAATGTCACTTTAAGCTGTATAGAAGTGTCTTGAAAAATATCTAGTCTAATATTATTTACTGTCATCATGGCAAAGATAAAATAAATCAGTTATTAGAGATGAGTTATTAAAACTATTATGTTTAGAAATGTGTTGAAAAAATCCGTTAAACAGAAATTGGGGAAAAAAATAAACAGGGGGTTGAATAATTCTGATTGCAACTGTATATATATATAATGTATATGTCTGTAAAAAAAAAAGGTACAGCATAAGTGTCAGTTTTTTCCCCTTATCTTTTCCTCCGTCTGTGTCTATCAGGTGTGTGTGGACAGCGTGAGTCTTCGTCTAACCTGCTGCCAGTGTTTAGGATCCGCGGCGGTCAGGCCAGTGACATCAGAGAGCAGCCGTGGCAGGCGGCCATCACTGTTTACCTGCCGCGCTCAAAAAAACACAACTTCCTGTGTGGCGGCGTACTTATAGACTCCTGCTGGATTCTCTCAGCGGCTCACTGCTTCCAGCAGAGGTGTGTGTGTGTGTGTGTGTGTGTGTGTGTGTGTGTGTGTGTGTGTGTGTGTGTAGATAGATAGATAGATAGATAGATAGATAGATAGATAGATAGATAGATAGATAGATAGATAGATAGATGGATAGATAGATAGATAGATAGATAGATAGAACGATAGAATGATAGAACGATAGATAGATAGATAGATAGATAGATAGATAGATAGATAGATAGATAGATAGAACGATAGATAGATAGATAGATAGATAGATAGATAGATAGATAGATAGATAGATAGATAGATAGATAGATAGATAGATAGATAGATAGATAGATTGATTGATTGATTGATTGATAGATAGATAAAACGATTTTGACAGTGCTCTTTTCTTTATGATGTGCATGTAGATATGAGGAGAGCCGTCTGCGGGTGGTTTTGGGTCGAACCTTCAGGCTCCAGAACTCCAGCAGCGAGCAGATCTTTGACGTAGAGAAATACTGGATTCATGAGCAATATGACGACGAGACCTATGACAATGATATCGGTGAGATTCAGAATCATAAACAACACACACACACATGTTTGTTTTTGTGAATTGAGGGGACATTCCATAGGTTTCCATTGTTTTTATACTGTACTAACTCTGTTTTCTATTGCCCTACGCTAACCCTACACATAATCTTCAGAGGAAACTGCAGTTTTACTTTCTGAAAAACTCGTTCTGTATGTTTTATAAGCCTTTTAAGAAATGAAAACATCACTGTCTTCATAATTCACATGTTTGTTTCATGTTTTAGCTCTGCTCAAGCTGAAGAGTGAGTCTGGGATCTGCGCGGTTCACTCTCCTGAAGTTCTGCCCGCATGTTTACCAGAACCCAACCTGGTTTTACCAGACTGGACGGAGTGTGAGATCTCTGGTTACGGAAAAGAGGAAGAGTGTAAGATTTACCATCTAAAATTCTTTCAAACAAGATACGGTTAATTAACTATACTGACCTGAATTTCTACTAACTGATTTCTTTTCTCTTTGCCATGATGACAGCACATAATATTCGACTAGATATTCTTCAAGACACTAGTATTCAGCTTAAAGTGACATTTAAAGGCTTAACTAGGTTAATTAGGCAGGTTAGGGTAATTAGTCATTGGTTTATAAGTCATTGGACTACAGTGGTTTGTTCTGTAGCCAATTGAAAAAGAAAAAATTCTTAAAGGGACAGTTCACCCTAAAATGAAAATTGACTCACTATTTACTCTCCATCAAGTGGCTCTAATCCTTTATAAGTTTCCTTCTATTGTTGAACACTGAAGAAGATATTTTGAAGAATGCTGTCTTTTTGTCAGCATTTATTCCAGTTTTTTTCCAGCCAATCTATAAGAAATAAGATTTTTGTAATGTGTAAAGCGCTTTGAGTTTCTAGAAAGTGCTATATAAATGTAAGGAATTATTATTATTATTATTATTATTATTTATATATTTATATTTATTATTATTATTATTTATTATTATTATTATTATTATTATTATTATTATTATTATTATATTTATTATTAGTAGTAGTATTATTTATATTATTATTAGTAGTAGTAGTATTTATTATTATTATTATTATTATTTATATTTATTATAATTAGTATTATTTATTATTATTATTATAATTATTTATATTTATTATAATTAGTATTATTTATTATTATTATTATTATTATTATTATTATCATTTATATTTATTATTAGTAGTAGTATTATTATTATTTATATTTATTATTATTATTATTATTATTATTATTTATTATTATTATTATTTATATTATTATTTATTATTATTATTATTATTATTATTTATTATTATTATTATTATTTATATTTATTATTATTATTATTATTATTATTATTATTGTTATTATTAATATTTATATTTATTATTATTATTATTTATATTTATTATTCATTTCATTCATTTTCTTTTCGGCTTAGTCCCTTTATTAAACTGGGGTCGCCACAGCGGAATGAACCGCCAACTTATCCAGCATGTGTTTCACACAGCGGATGCCCTTTCAGCTGCAACCCATCTCTGGGAAACATTCACACACACTCATTCACACTCATACACTACAGACAATTTAGCCTACCCAATTCACCTGTACCGCATGTTTTTGGACTGTGGGGGAAACCGGAGCACCCGGAGGAAGCCCACGCGAACGTGCAAGAACTCCACACAGAAATGCCAACTGACCCAGCCGAGGCTCGAACCTGCGACCCAGCAACCTTCTTGCTGTGAGGCGACAGCACTACCTACTGCGCCACTGCTATTATTACTATTATTATTATTATTATTATTATTATTGCTCTGTTAAACATCACTTGGGAATTATTTGAGAGAAAAAAAATTATTTTGTCTTAATAATTTAAAACTGTAAGTGAGAGTCAGCCAGTGCAGTGAGACAAATCACATTCATATTAACGTATATTTGTTCCTATTTTCTTTTTTTACTGTGAATTCGAGATCTTTTAGGCAGTTTGTAAATGAAGTGGTTAATAATGTATATACATAATGTTATATATTGAATATAAATAATGTTATATAAAAATCACTGTAATTTGAAGTATAGAAATGTTCATTTGTTTTAAAATATACATTTATGAATGTAATTTCATTATCTTCATTGTTTTTGTATGCAGTAATATTAGAATTTTGTATTTGTATTAAATGTAGAGGTGAAAAAGTACACTCTAATGTTATACAATTGAATGACAAAAATCCTAAATAGTTAAAATTTATTTATCTCAGTTCATTTTGTGTACAGTAATATTTCTATTTAGTATTTGTGATAAATGCTGGGACGTTAACATACAATCCGTAATGTTATATATTATAATTTTCTGTCGTTTTCATAGCAGGTTTGTAACATAAAAAGAACGAATTAATAAAAACAAAAGTAAAAATATATTTTTTTCACAAAACAAAGCTGTATATATATATATATATATATACAGTTGAAGTCAGAATTATTAGCCCCCCTTTTTATTTTTTCCCCAATTTCTGTTTAACGGAGAGAAGATTTTTTCAACACATTTCTAATCATAATAGTTTTAATAACTCATCTCTAATAACTGATTTATTTTATCTTTGCCATGATGACAGTAAATAATATTTGACTAGATATTCTTCAAGACACTTCTATACAGCTTAAAGTGACATTTAAAGGCTTAACTAGGTTAATTAGGTTAACTAGGCAGGTTAGGGTAATTAGGCAAGTTATTGTATAATGATGGTTTGTTCTGTAGACTATCGGAAAAAAAATTAGTTTAAAGGGGCTAATAATATTGACCTTAAAATGGTTTTTAAAAAATTTAAAACTGCTTTTATTCTAGCCGAAATAAAATAAATAAGACTTTCTCCAGAAGAGAAAACATTATCAGACATACTGTGTAAATTTCTTTGCTCTGTTAAACATCATTTGGGAAATATTAAAAAAAAAATTCAAAGGGGGGCTAATAATTCTGACTTCAACTGTATATACTGTATAAGTAAATGCTGTACTGTAAATGGTTTGAATGATTTATAAATACAGATATAGAGATATATATTTAAACTCAAACCAGGACTAGAAAGTGATTTTATTGCAGGATAATCTGCAGATTGAGTGACTGACCTGTTCTTCTCTCTCAGTTTCTCCCTTTTACTCAGAGAGGATCAAGCGTGGTCTGGTGCGTCTGTGGCCGCAGGATCAGTGTGTGCCAGAAAAACTGTCCGGTCGACTGGTCACCTCAAACATGCTGTGCGCTGGAGACACCCGAGGCCTGGACGACGCCTGCAAGGTAAAGTTCTGAATTTCCACAACCAGCGCAGAGCCTTTGTGATCAATAGAGGCTGAATCGGCCTCCTCCTAAAGATCCAATTTTCATTATTTAAGTCTACAAAAATATTTTTGACTAATAGCTTTAGTCTTCCTTTACTAAAATAACCTTGATCTTTTTCTCCTGATGGTGTTTGTTCAGGGTGATTCTGGTGGTCCTCTGGTCTGTCAGAAGAACGGCAGGATGACTCTGATGGGTTTGATCAGCTGGGGCGACGGCTGCGGGAAAAAGGACACGCCTGGAGTTTACACACGCGTCACCAAATACACAAATTGGATCTCCAGCAAGATGAGAGCAAACTGAGACAAACGCAGACAGAAAAGCATGTGCTGGAGGAAAAACGTCACATTCACCAACCTGCTGGAGTGTATGTGACTGAAGGAGGAAAACATCTGAGACTTTTCTGTGAGTTTTTGCACACCGGACTGCACATCTGAATCCAAAGACCATGTTTTTAATTCACAGCACACAACGTGGCCTTACATTTGAGCCTCCAAACTCAACGTTCTGCAAAGGATGACATGAAATACAAGACTTTTGAGTGCTAACGTGCACACTTGGATGCACACTGCGCTTTAAAAGTACTTTAGGTTTACTATTAGGGCTGCACGATATATATGAGCGCATATCAGTAGCAAAATTGTTTTTGAAATGTAATATGCAATATGTAAAATGACAATTTATTTACTTAAACACTTGCATTCTCCTTGAGATATGTGCAAAGTTTGGTGCATTATTATTATAATTATATAAATTTGCCGTCATTTCTGCTTACGTGTTATTTTCAATTTTATTTTCAAATGTAAGCATTAAATTGAGTATGCAATTTACATTTTAAAGCTGTGGTTGGAAATGGCAAATGTAAATTATATGAATTCATTTTTTATTTTGCATCAAACTTTGCATGCCTTGAAAAATGCAAATACAGAAATACCAACAATATCACTGCAATTCGTAACGTTTTGATTTAGTGGCTAATTCGTATGAATTTGAATGATTTTATTCCTATACATTTGTACGAATTGCTCATCTCCCTATGACGACTTGGTTTAAAGGTGGGGTTTGGTGCCACGCCTTCTTTTAAACAAAAAATCGTACATTTTCGCAGGACTGAACTCGTATTAATTTGTATAAATTAGCCACTAAACAGAAATACCAAGAATATTATTGTAATTCGTAACTTTTTGATTTAGTGGCTAATTCATATAAATTTGAATGATTTTATTCCTATAAATTTGTACGAATTGCTCATCTCCCTATGACGACTTGGTTTAGGGGTGGGGTTTGGTGCCACGCCTCCTTTAAAAACAAATCTTACATTTTCGCTGAACTGAACTCGTATAAACTTGTATAAATTAGCCACTAAACAGAAATACCAACAATATCACTGTAATTCGTAACTTTTTGATTTAGTGGCTAATTCGTATAAATTTGTATGATTTTATTCCTATAAATTTGTACGAATTGCTCATCTCCCAATGACGACTTGGTTTAGGGGCGGGGTTTGGTGCCACGCCTTCTTTTTAAAAAAATCTTACATTTTCGCTGAACTGAACTCGTATAAATTTGTATAAATTAGCCACTAAACAGAAATACCAAGAATATCACGGTAATTCGTAACTTTTTGATTTAGTGGCTAATTCGTATAAATTTGTATGATTTTATTCCTATAAATTTGTACGAATTGCTCATCTCCCAATGACGACTTGGTTTAGGGGCGGGGTTTGGTGCCACGCCTCCTTTAAAAACAAATCTTACATTTTTGCAGGACTGAACTCATATAAATTTGTATAAATTAGCCACTAAGCAGAAATACCAAGAATATCACGGTAATTCGTAACTTTTTGATTTAATGGCTAATTTGTATAAATTTGTATGATTTTATTCCTATAAATTTGTATGAATTGCTCATCTCCCAATGACGACTTGGCTTAGGGGCGGGGTTTGGTGCCACGCCTCCTTTTGAAAAAAATCTTACATTTTCGCTGAACTGAACTCGTATAAATTTGTATAAATTAGCCACTAAATTGACAAAACGTAAAATACGTACATTGACATTAAACATATCCGATTGTTAAGGGTGACGTCACGCCAAGCGGCTTCCGGGTCCAATTGCTATATCAAACTGTATGGGGAGACTCATCAAATGGTAATAGTAAACGTTTACACAGCTATGAAATACTTTCGAAAATCACGATCACAATATATATATATACATCCATGCCTAATATCCGATGACCAGAAAGTGATTAATTTTTTATAAATTGTCAAAATTTTGGTATTTGTGATGCAGCAAGTCCAGAGACTGCTGTGTACACCATGATGTTATATAAAATTCACTTTAATGTGAGATATGACTAAAAAGGTCATAAACTAATATTTTCTTAACTCAAATGAGTAGCGGCTTAGACTCGGAAACATTATTCCATACATCACTGATACATCACGACTTAACAAGAGGATTGCATTGCCATTTTGCATATTACCATTCAAAATTAATACATAATACTGCGAAAATATGCAATGTTGTTGATGTGTATTGCAATAATACTCCTTGTGACATAACATTTCACTAGAGAAATCCTATTTTTAATTTTAATCATTTATTTATGCTATGGTCATACAAAAATAAATAGTAAATATTTTTATGATCTAATTAAATCTAATTTAGACTAAAAAACAACAACATTTAAGGCTCATTCATACGAAGCACGATAACTATAAAGATAACCATTGTAAGGATTTCAGATATAACGATAAAGATGTAGAGAAACGATACCGTTGGGATCATTTTCAGAAGGATTTTTTCTCTGCTGATTACAGATAAACCAATGACAGCCAGTCAGAATGCATTAAAATCTAAAAGGCACGCGCAATTTAAAGCTACATGCGACATTGTTGAGCTCTGCTTGATCTCAAGCCGTCTTTTTAAAGATCATGCTAAGAGAATGACTATCAGAAAAATAAATCACGGGAAAGAATGATAAAAACTTACATGGAAGCTATGCTAACCAGGCTAGCAAATTGAAGCATAAAAATGAAAGCCACTCAGGTATCTAGTATAGTTTAGTCATCTTTGTGTTTCCTTATTAAAAAATATTTGTTGTTTTTATTCCACTACTCTGACTATGATTGCTAAATTACTATTAGATCAATTACACGAGCTGGATTCACTGGTCAAATGCGCTAGAAACGCAGCACTCTGAGGACATCTGCTGGTTACAGTTAAAAATAAACAACTAAAAATAAATAGATTATCATTTGCTGGTGTACACAAATATATCATCATTATATTTATACTTATAGGTGTAGTCTGTAGTGTGAACGGCCCTTTAGACATTAAAAGACTATGAATGACTAAAAACCTCGGCAGATATACTGATTCTGATTGGCTGTTTTCCTGTCTTGTCTCAACATCTGCTTCAGTGTTTATTTTCAGCTCTAACCAATAGTAAAACAGCACTATTATATAAATTACACGAGCTGGATTCACTGATCAGATGCACTAGAAAAACAGCACACTGAGGACATCTGCTGGTTACAATAGTGTAATGCAAAAAAAAAAAAAACCTAAAAATAATCAAATCCTAATTATTTGCTGGTGTGGACACAAATATATTATCATTATATTTGTATTTATAGTTATAGTCTATAGTGTGAATGGCCATTTAAACATTAAAAGACTATAACTTTTGCTATCAGTGTTTATTTCAAGCTCTAACCAATAGTAAAACAGAACTATTAAGTCAATCACACGAGCTGAATTCACTGGTCAGATGTTCTAGAAACGCAGCACACTGAGGACACCTGCTGCTTACAATGGTGTAATGCAAAAAAAAAAAAAAACTAAAAATAATCAGATTGTAATTATTTGCTGGTGTGAACACAAATAGTTTATCATTATATTTATAGTCTATAGTGTGAACAGCCCTTTAAACATTAAAAGACTATAACTTTTGCTATTGGTGTGTATTTTCAGCTCTAACCAATAGTAAAACAGCACTATTATATAAATTACACGAGCTGGATTCACTGGCCAGATGCACTAGAAATGCAGTACACTGAGGACACCTCCTGGTTACAGTGGTGTAATGCACAAAAAGACTAACTAAAAATAATCAAATCGTTATCATTTGCTGGTGTACGCACAAATATATCATCATTATATTTATATTTATAGTTATCCTCTATAATTTAGACATTAAAACCCTATGAATGACTAAAAACCTTGGCAGGTATACTGATTCTGATTGGCTGTTTTCCTGTCTTGTCTCAACATCTGCTTCAGTGTTTATTTTCAGCTCTAACCAATAGTAAAACAGCACTATTATATAAATTACACGAGCTGGATTCACTGCTCAGATGCACTAGAAATGCAGCACACTGAGGACTGCTCTGCTAAAAAAAAGCTAAAAAGAATCAGATCGTTATCATTTGCTGGTGTAGACACAAATATATCATCATGATAGTTATAGTTATTGTCTCTAGTTTAGACATTAAAACACTTTGAGTGACCTCAAGTATTCTGATTCTGATTGGCTGTGTTTATTTTCAGCTCTAGCCAGCAGTAAAACAGCACCTACTGAGGAGGCAGGTCTATAGATAGTACAGCTTGGCCAAATTTGGATAAACAATCTACGCATGCAACAAACAAATGGTTGCCACACAAAATCTATTTAATTAATCGCACCACTTTGCAGTAAAGATATTGCATATGCTATAATTTTAACTTTTATTATTTACTATTATTATTATTTTTCTGATATATTGTGCAGCCCTATTTAGATTTCGAGGCATTTGGCTTTGCTTTTAAATAGTACATAAGGGATGCCACTTTGAATGTTGCTTTTATACAATGTTGTTATGAGATTAATTGTAATAGTGGTAGAGTTTCTAACTCTAAACTTCTGCTGGGTCAGAGAAATGTTTGTTTTCATGCTAACAGACTCATTGAACTGTATTTAATACTTCTTGTTAACTGGATGCTTGATTGCAGATCAAGTTATTATGGAATTTAGACGTTGGGATGCATATTAAGTTAATATTTAAGTATTTAACATACCTTTTATAAACTTTTATAGACATGAACAGTCGGCTAGTGCTAAATTATTGTTTTTTATATACAGTAAATGCTTGTACATTATTTTTTTGCCTGGCTTTTTATATAAAAAAATGAAATCAAATGAGTTTTGTCTTCCTGTATTAGTTTGAGTTGAGATGTTTACTGAAGTTACAGTGTCTGAATGTGAATGAGTGAGAAACATCATTTCAGAATTGGTCCAGCAAATAAAAATCCTCTTTGCTTAAATTAGAGTCAAATCATCTTTATTTTATGGCACTTTTACAATGTAGATTGTTTTAAAGTCACTTTTCAAGGATGAACTGCAAAATAAGGGCTGACAAGATTATAAAATATACCTGAATAAAGAAATAATTGTGACCATGCAATTAATTGTTTTGCTGCTAATTGTCTGTTCTGGGGTCCATAGGGAAATCCAATATATGGCCAAATATGAACTTATACCGTATATAAAACAAATTGTTTCTATAGACGACTTACCGGTTTGTAAACATTCAGGATGTGCGCGCAGCGAGGTTGCAGAAAAAACCCAAGAGCGCTAGCATTTACAGTGAGGGAATGACATACAATGCCGTACAGAGTTTGTTGTTGTAGAGGAGATAAGTTATATTGATTACATATTATATATATATATATATATATATATATATATATATATATATATATATATATATATATATATATATATATATATATATATATATAAATATACAGGGAGTGCAGAATTATTAGGCAAGTTGTATTTTTGAGGATTAATTTTATTATTGAACAACAACCATGTTCTCAATGAACCCAAAAAACTCATTAATATCAAAGCTGAATATTTTTGGAAGTAGTTTTTAGTTTGTTTTTAGTTTGAGCTATTTTAGGAGGATATCTGTGTGTGCAGGTGACTATTACTGTGCAGAATTATTAGGCAACTTAACAAAAAACAAATATATCCCCATTTCAATGATTTATTTTCACCAGTGAAACCAATATAACATCTCAACATTCACAAATATACATTTCTGACATTCAAAAACAAAACAAAAACAAATCAGTGACCAATATAGCCACCTTTCTTTGCAAGGACACTCAAAAGCCTGCCATCCATGGTGAACAGATCAAAACACTGACAGAATCCATCAACATTGCGTGCAGCAGCAACCACAGCCTCCCAGACACTGTTCAGAGAGGTGTACTGTTTTCCTTCCTTGTAAATCTCACATTTGATGATGGACCACAGGTTCTCTATGGGGTTCAAATCAGGTGAACAAGGAGGCCATGTCATTAGTTTTTTTTCTTTTAGACCCTTTCTTGCCAGCCACGCTGTGGAGTACTTGGACGCGTGTGATGGAGCATTGTCCTGCATGAAAATCATGTTTTTCTTGAAGGATGCAGACTTCTTCCTGTACCACTGCTTGAAGGTGTCTTCCAGAAACTGGCAGTAGGACTGGGAGTTGAGCTTGACTCTATCCTCAACCCAAAAGGCCCCACAAGCTCATCTTTGATGATACCAGCCCAAACCAGTACTCCACCTCCACCTTGCTGGCGTCTGAGTCGGACTGGAGCTCTCTGCCCTTTACCGATCCAGCCTCGGGCCCATCAAGACTCACTCTCATTTCATCAGTCCATAAAACCTTAGAAAAATCAGTCTTGAGATATTTCTTGGCCCAGTCTTGACGTTTCAGCTTGTGTGTCTTGTTCAGTGGTGGTCGTTTTTCAGCCTTTCTTACCTTGGCCATGTCTCTGAGTATTGCACACCTTGTGCTTTTGGGCACTCCAGTGATGTTGCAGCTCTGAAATATGGCAAAACTGGTGGCAAGTGGCATCTTGGCAGCTGCACGCTTGACTTTTCCCAGTTCATGGGCAGTTATTTTGCGCCTTGGTTTTTGGTTTGGTTTTTCCTCACGCTTCTTGCGACCCTGTTGACTATTTTGAATGAAGCGCTTGATTGTTGGATGATCACGCTTCAGAAGCTTGGCAATTTTAAGAGTGCTGCATCCCTCTGCAAGATATCTCACTATTTTTGACTTTTTGGAGCCTGTCAAGTCCTTCTTTTGACCCATTTTGCCAAAGGAAAGGAAGTTGCCTAATAATTCTGCACACCTGATATAGGGTGTTGATGTCATTAGACCACACCCCTTCTCATTACAGAGATGCACATCACCTAATATGCTTAATTGGTAGTAGCTTTCGAGTCTATACAGCTTGGAGTAAGACAACATGCATAAAGAGGATGATGTGGTCAAAATACTCATTTGCCTAATAATTCTGCACTGCCTGTATATATATATATATATATATATATACATATAATTTACATAATGCTTTCAGCATATTATAACAGCTTGTCACCCAGTGATAAGCACAGTTATTTGGCAAAATTACCGTTAGTGAGCGGTGTAGTGGCTATTTTCTTTAAGGAGGCTCTCTCAGCGGTAAAGAAGACAAAGTCTTACCCAAAGTGTCTTTTAAAGTTTTATACTTTGCAAAGAAGGTCAGACAATCATACAGCAGCGCAGGTTTCTGCAGAGTGTGAGACACCGAAATCGAGTGTGTTCTCTTTTTATCTAGTTTGTAATGCCCACACGGTCATCAGTGACATACAGCATGAATCACAGTCACATCAGCGCTCAACTTCATTTTTGACCATCTACATTTCAGCAAAGAGCTTAGAATGACCAAGAGGCGACACTCAATAGAACGTTCCATTGCAACAGCAGCGCCCAGCAACAGCCCCGTATTCCGCCATTTTGGAGTGAAAGCGATCGGCTGCCCATTGGATCTTATTGCTGTCACGGTGGCAAGCAGCTGCTTTGTTTTTTATTTATTTAAAAAGCGCATTAAAGCTGAGATACACCCTGAAAGACGACAATACAACACTTACTATCACAATCATCAGCACTTTTAATAGTTTATTTTACAGACTTATAATATGCTGTTGTTCTATGCTCTTTGATTTCAGTCTTACCTCCAACCTGAACATATAGCTTGTTAAATCCCCATGTACTTATCCAGATCTTGTCTGGTGATAAACAGATGTTAAAGTGGTCACACTTGGTCTAACTCAAACAGTACATCCATGGAAGAATAAAAGAACATACCTTTATAATGTATATAAACGAATATAAGATCAATAAAATGAATTTCCACCACAGCGGCGTTCATCTGACAGGTCCATTTGCGATAGCACCCTCCCAATGGATATTGAATAAGACGAAATGGCCAAGCATCCAGCCCGAAATATAGAACTATCTCATTGAAACTCCAAGTGATTTTACAAGAGAGAAGTTAAAGGCCTACAAGTCTTTGGATGCCTACAATTGTGTTCTGTGTGGTCATGTGCAAGAAATAATGTTTGCTGATTACCAGATTCAAAACTTTTTAGTGCTAAAAACCGACGTTCTGCCTAGCCAAAGACAAGGAAAGAAGATGGAGCTGTACAAGGCTTGAGTAATCCTCAACAAGCAAAACAACTGCATTCTGACAGCGACCTTCACCTGTACTGCAGGGTATGTGAACTTACATGTTTACATTTCATTCTGAGCATTCAGTGTCCAAAGTTAATTCACTATATTTAACTGTTTTTGCTGAAATCTTTGCTGCAATCAAAAATGAGTAACGTGTATGATTCAGCATAGTGTGAACTTACCTGATATAACACGAGAACTGCAGAGTCCAGCATTTTTAATTAGGTCCTCACTCCATTCAGCTCTTCTGATGGCTGTTAGCCAAAGACGTCTGCGGTTGGCATTAAAAGGTAAAATTAATTTGGCATTTGTACTCTAATTTGGCATCCAACCGCACAACACGACATGTTTGCTATTGCAACTGGTATGCGCGGTTGAACCCGTGTGACGTCATGTGTGACGTAGGTTGGTAATTCCCCTATATTTAAACATACTGTATGTGCATATGTGTAATTATATTTAATGAAAATGAATATTTAAACTATCATTTTTGCAGTATATAAAAATATGTTTGTATATGTATATTTTTATATCTGTAAAATCCAAACATGTTAAATATGTTTAATATCTGATTTGCATATATTGCCATATATTCATTTCTTTATGGAGACTTTATACAATTTTTTTTATTAAAGAATTGTTACAAATTATTAAGATTAATTGTAAGTTATTGCATTCTGTAAATGTTCTGATTGGCTGTTTGTCTGTCCCGTCTCAATTTCTGCAATCAGTGTTTATTTTCAGCTCTAGCCAATAGTAAAACAGCACTATTAGATGAATTACACGAGCTGGATTCACTAGTCAGATGCATCAGAAACGCAGCACGCTGAGGACATCTACTGGTTACAATGGTGCAATGCACAAAAAACAAACTAAAAGTAAACCGATCGTAATCATTTGCTGGTGTGGACACAAATATATTATCATTATATTTATATTATAGTTATTGTCTATAGTGTGAGCAGCCCTTTAAACATTAAAAGACTATAACTTTTGCTATTGGTGTGTATTTTCAGCTCTAACCAATAGTAAATCAGCCCTATTAGATAAATTACACGAGCTGGATTTACTGGTCAGATGCATCAGAAACACAGCACACTGAGGACATCTACTGGTTACAATAGTGCAATGCACAAAAAACAAACTAAAAATAAACAGATCGTTATCATTTGCTGGTGTAAACACAAATGTATTATATTTATAATATAGTCTATAGTGTGAACAGCCCCTTAGGCATTAAAACACTTTGAATGACTAAAAACCTTGGCAGATATTCTAATTCTGATTGGCCGTTTTCCTGTTTTGTCTCAACTTCTGCTGTCAGTGTTTATTTTCAGCTCTAGCCAATAGTAAAACAGCACCATTAGATAAATTACACGAGCTGGATTCACTGGACAGATGTGCTAGAAATGTAAATATTATAACCAACCACAACATCCTTCACTTAAAACACTAAATGGCATACAGTACATGTAACACACACAAAACAATGTATATTAGTTTTTGGATACTTTAATAAATATCAATTTTACATTTAAAAAAATTAGAAGTTCTAAAAAGTCTGATATGATCACTGAATGATTTCAAAAACAACATTTTTTGTTCAGTCTAATGATTAATTGCTTACAAGATAAAAGATTGTATCTACATTTTCTGAAATGATGTGCTGTGTAATAATATCAGGCTTCTCTTAGCACTTTCCAGAGTTCTTCTTTAGGTTGAGAGTGTCATATATGTTTCTTTTCTGTCCAGGTGATCTCATACAGGCTCTATAATATTCAAGTCGGGACCTGGTGGAGGCCATTTCATGACTGTCTGTGTTTCATCAGCTGTTTTCTTTCTCCAAATAGCATTTCACTGCAGTTAGGGGATCATTATCATGCTGAAAATGAAAACTATTACCACTGAAGTTCTTTGCAGAAGGAACGGCATAATGGATTAAAACCTATCTGTACTTTTCAACATTCACAGTTTCATCAATTCAGAAAATATTGCTAACAACACTGGAAGAAACGCAGCTCAAAGCAGGACAAACAGCCTCTCTCCAACATAGTCTTTCATAAGTCTTAAACAATTAAACCAAAATAAATCAGACTCTAACCTAACTCCTATCCTAAAAAAAATAGATCAACTGAAAGATCATTTACTGTATTCATCCTGTATAAATCTCAATTTTGAAGAATATTGACAAAAATGTACAATTATGACTGTTTTTTTTTTTTTGTGGTAAAGGATCACATATATCCATACCATCAGTAAAACAATAGAATTAATGTTGGCCTAATATAACTATATATACTATATATACCTGAATTATTAGCCCGTTTATTTTTTCCCCCAATTTCTGTTTAACGGAGAGAACATTGTTTTCAACACATTTCTAAACATAATAGTTTTAATAACTCATCTCTAATAACTGATTTATTTTATCTTTGCCATGATGACAGTAAATAATATTTGACTAGATATTATTCAAGACACTTCTATACAGCTTAAAGTGACATTTAAAAGGTGCTGTATGTAAGTTTTTGACTTTTCCAAAGCATAAAAATACCATAATATGTGTGCAGATGTTTCAGAAACATCCCAAGTGAACATACTTGTTTAAATATATAAATATCATTATAAATATCATTCATTTTCTTGTCGGCTTAGTCCCTTTATTAATCTGGGGTCGCCACAGCGGAATGAACCGCCAACTTATCCAGCACGATTTTACGCAGTGGATGCCCTTCCAGCCACAACCCATCTCTGGGAAACTGATATAAATATTACAAACATAAACATTAGGTGAGCAGGTGACATTGTAACCGCGTGTCCTAACAACACGCTTTGTGATGAGATACACAGTGATGAGCAATTTGGCTGTTTGCACCAGACGAAACACGACAGAAATGTAAATACAGCCAATCAGAAGCACAGAATATGCACTCACTCACGAAACGGTAAGATTTATAATCTATTTAATACATGTTAACCCACTTTAACATCATTAAATGTAGATGCTGAATCTCTCATATGTGTTTAGTTCTAAAGCTCAATTTCAGACAGTTTATTGTATTTTCAAGATCTGAGCTGAACTATCTGCTGCTGCTTTCAGTAAATGGCAATAAATGTCATGTAAAATGGCATTTAAACTCACATTGTTAGCATTTAGCACTAAATAAAGCACATGATGTGTACCTGAGGTGATCATTGTCATATTTTTCTGTTGTTCAGCTGTGAGAAACAGAAGCCTTTTCTAATATATTAATTCGAGGTGTTTGTTAGAACCAAAACTCCTTTTAATATGGAAAATATTCCCTCTATCGCGTGTCGTTGCTTTTATTTAGAACATGGTTTAAATCACTCGCTCCTGTACTCAATCTGGCAACCCGCCCTTGTGTTTATTTTGATCCAGGAGTGCAATACCTAGTTCAACCACTGGGTGTCAAACTTACATACTGCACCTTTTACTAGGTTAATTACAGTAGTTAACTAGGCAGGTTAGGGTAATTAGGCAAGTTATTGTATGGCGATGGTTTGTTCTGTAGACTATTGAAAAAAAAAACTGCTTAAAGGGGCTAATAATTTTGACCTTAAAATTGTTCTTAAAATATTAAAAACTGCTTTTATTCTAGACGAAATAAAACAAATAAGACTTTCTCCAGAAGAAAAAATATTATCAGACAAACTGTGAAAATTTCCTTGCTCTGTTAAACATCATTTGGGAAATATTTAAAAAAGAAAGAGAAATTCAAAGGGGGGCTAATAATCCTGACTTTAACTGTATATATATATATATAGTGCTACAAATACACACAAGGTCTCAACGTCTTTAAACCATTATTACAATCTACAGTTCTTTACACACAAACTGTCATGTATTCATATATTTATGCAATAAACTGTATAACGTCATTCACCAGGAAACACCTTGGCTTATCTAATGGGGAAACACCACTTATCTAATGGGGAAATCCTCTCAATGACATATTCAGTCAGTTGTTTGTGTTCATTTTCTGAATGTTTTGGTTCAGCAGAGACAGACATCTGCGCATCAGGGATGTCAAAAATGAAGAAAAATACAGTGAAAAAGCAACAGATTCATATCTGTGCAAAACGAAAGAGGAAGAACAAATCACATGAGAGCTGATTCATTATATTTTCATTTTACAGTAAGATTGTATGTTAATGTGATGTAATCTATTTACTAACATGAACAAACCATGAACAGTACAGTTATTAATGTATTTTTCATATTTGTCAATGAAAATACAGTTGTTCATTGTTAGTTCTTGTTAAAGGGTATCTATTTTGCTCCTTTTTAGATGTAAAATGGGTCTCTGGTGTCTCTACACTCTCAGAAATAAAGGTACACAAGCTGTCACTAAGGTGGTACTTTTTTAAAAGGTACAAATTTGTACCTAAAAGGTTCATATTAATACCTCAAAGGTATATATTAGTACCTAAAAAGTACAAAAATGTTCCTCTTAAAATTTGTAGGTAATAATATATACTTTTGAGATACCAATATGGACCCTTTAAGTACAAATTTGAACATTTGGAAAAGGTACCATCCAAGTGACAGCTTGTGTACCTTTATTTCTGAGAGTGTAGAGAGTGTGTGTGTGTGTGTGTGAAGTTTCAGCTCAAAATACCACACAAAAAATGTTTTATAACTCTCTGAAATTGACCCTTGCAGGCTTTGATCCTAATTATGCTGTTTTGGTGACTGTCACTTTAAATTCAAATGAGATTGTGCTCTTTTCAAAAGAGGGTGGAGCTACAGATGCCTGTGTGCCAGAATAGTGGCAGATTCAAAACAGGACTAATGTTATCTGTGTGAAAAAGGGAAATTTGTGCATCTAAAACTCACACCGAAGGAGACGAGAGCGTCAAAGTTCGCTCTGGCTGCCCTGGCGACAACGCTGTCTGCCTTCACAGCTCTGACGGCGAAAGCGTCAAAATTCACTACATTGATCTCGTGTTCAAAGGGGCTGTTGCTGCATATCAGCAAATCACTTACATTCCCGCATAAAAACCTGCTTTGAAGCGTAAAAATTAAGCACTTTTTATCAAATTAATTTAACAATGGAAGATCAAGTTGTTGCGTGTGGTGTGGCTTTGCTCCACTTATCTAGCTTAAAATATTCTGAAGTCGTTATAGTTATAAAAAAAAAAAAAAAAAAAAAAAAAAAAAAAAAAATATATATATATATATATATATATATATATATATATATATATATATATATATATATATATATATATATATATATATATATATATACATTAGGGATGCAACAATATAGTAGCTTACGGTTCAATACATACCTCGGTTTTTTAACACGGTTTTCGGTTCGGTTCGGTTCTGATAGCTTGACACATAAGTTTTTATTTTTATTTTTTTATTCTATGCTTAGGCAATAGGAACAGTAAGAAAGAAAAAAATTAAAACGATTTATTGCAATACTCCTTTATTTTACTTCAAAGCCGAGAAAGTTACACTAGTTTCTAATGTATTGTATAATAAAAAAATTAACACTGAAATCTCACAGCTGCTGGTAACCCATGTACAAACTGGGGAACACATAAATTCCTACATTTTGAAAATAAACATGCATGTGAAGTTAATGAACGTAAATTGACCATTTCAAATAAACGCATTTGTACTTCAGTAAATATAAATAAACCGTCTCAATTAAACTTAACACTGCCTTTGTTATTTTTATATGTCTTTCGGAAACAGTTGGGTTTGTTTGCTGGAAGGATTCAGCGAGGGATTGTTGTTTTTTTGAAGGACTTTATTACCTTCTCTGCTATCCTGCCTTCAGACAGTGATATTGCTGGGTGATGGCGCCGCAGATGTGCAGTCATGTTGGAAGGGTTTCCGTTTGATTAGTCTATACGTGTAACCGAAATGTCCCCACACCACGGATTTAAAACACGCCGGCGCTTCCTCGTACTGTGTTGCCTCACTTCACCACAGCTCACCATGTTAAAGTGTGGAATGATGGTTAACTTTAGAGCATAGTGATTGAATATTTACTTGCGGGGAGGAGTTTCCTCATCTCAGCTCGTAGACTTACAGGCACACACAAACAGTCAATTCGGAGAGAAATAAAACGCATATAAATTATTTATAAGTAAAACCGAAAAAAACGCAATTCACAAGCGCGTATTGAACCGTGGATGTCGTACCAAACGGTTCAATATTGTATTGAGAATTGTGGTATCCCTAATATATATAGATATATTTATCTATCAGTAACTATAAAACATCAGTAACTTGCCAGTAGCTTTTTTAATGTATGTCCCTGTAAGAATACGTAATAAATAACTGGAAATCCAGCGACTGCAATATTAAACCCTTGGGAACAACTGTGGTCAGAAGCAAAGTTCACAGGACTGTGTTCTCTGGACTCCTCTCAAGCGGTGGACTTCAACATTCCGATTGGTTGCCGCCGAAGCGAGTCACATCTCATTATCATAAAGTTGACTTGATTTCAACTCACCTCGACGCCCGCGCCGCTCCTCACTGCTTATCGCCGCTGGCTACCATTGAAAATGAAAGACTCCCGGCTACTTTGAAGCTCTCGCCGCTTTCGGTGTGAACGTACAGTAATAGCTAATGGACGGCTGCTGCTCACTAAGGGCTGTTTATGCTAATGAGGGTCACTAGTGGGCGAGGCTTTCCCCCTCTGATGACATGTACAAAGAAAGAATGTCAATCAAAGGGTTTTTGCAGTCTGTTTTTATCAAGTTTGATTATAAAAAATTGAGTTAGGTTAATTTTTACTAATAGAAGCTGGTTATATTCAGTGTTTAAACCCCTTATAAAAGAGATTTTTGCATAAAAGGTCTCCTTTAACTCACAGTGCATTAACTACGGTTGGATTTTAATAATGCATTAGTAAATGTTGAACAACGATTAATAATTGCTGTACAAGTAATGTTCATTATTAGTTCATTAGTGAACATAACATTAATGAAGCCTTGTTGTAAAGTAGTTTTCAATTCTTCATCTCTTCTTCATCGGTTAATAGGGTTGATTTCTGACTCAATCCAGTAATGATATTAGACTGTAAACAAACAGTAACCTGCTCAGACTCACAGTACAGTGCAGTAGGTGGCGGTAATTCACCTTATTAACGCCATTAACACAACAAGACGACGACGAAGAAGAAGGGGGAAAAATAACATCCCAAAGAAAGGTGGGTACAGGTAGAATAAAAAGCAGTAATAGAAAGCAAGAAGTCATCATATTAACACATACAGCTCTTAATAGTGCTTTGTACAAAATTCAACAACACCAGACAGGAAAATGTGATTGAGGTAAAGTTGGTTTTCGAAATTTTTTCTTAATAATATAATTTAAATGTAAATTCCAAATAGTAAAATCACATTAGCAGGCAAAGACTATCAAAGTTCATCATTATTAAGTCCAATAAATTGTGTTTATGTTGTTTTGAAGTACTTATATGTGATTTCAGACCGAATATTCAAAGTACCATGGTAAACAGGGAGCGAATATAAACCAACATTACCTCAATAAAAAATGTGATCGAGAAGAAACTCTGAAAGGTATAATAATGAAATGTTCAATATACAATAATGAAAGAAGAGTAGATGTTTTCATCCACTCTGGGGTGATTTTGTGTCTTAATTTAGCCACACCTTTCTCTGTGTTTCAGCTAGCAGAATGATTTTTGGTGACAGATCTTATTTTGACACATATTTTTGAGAAAATGCTTGGTATTAAAAAAAACCTCCACTATACACTCTGGGCAAATTTACTCCCCTTTTGTTATGTTCGGGATGAAAACATCCACTAAATTAAACTGCTGTAAAAATACATCATTTAAAAATTTTCTTTTTGCATAAATATCAAATCACTTTTATTGTCACGTCATCAGCAGCACGTGTGCTATGATGAGTGACAAGCTTAGCTGCTGGCTCCAGACAGTGCAAAATACAGACAGTGCAAAATACAACAACATACTCCCAACAGAAAAAATAAAATAAAAGACAATGTGAAATTGGCAATGTTGACAGCGAAACGTACATTGAATAGGTGTACACATAGTTGTCGGCAGTATTGTTTTAAGTATGGATAGGTTAAAGTGCAGTGTGGGGTATGGAGGAGTTTGTGTGGGGTGTGTTAAGTGTTCATCAGCCTGATAGTCTGAGGGAAAAAACTTTCCTTCAGTCGGATGCTGCGGAACTATCTGCCTGAGGGTAGCAGAGAGAAAAGTCTATGGCTTGGGTGGCTATGGCTTTAGATGTCCTAAAAGTCTATGGCTTTAGATGTCCTGGAGGGAGGGAAGCTCACCTTCTACTACGCGTCCAGCAGTTCGCACAATCCTATGTAGACCTTTGCGATTGCTGCTGGTGCTGTTTCCGTACCAGGTGGTGATGCAGCCAGTCAGGATGCTCTCCACCGTGCAGGTGTAGAACGAGCGGAGGATGTGGGGGCTCATTCCAAAATCTGTTAATTAACCTTAGTCCTGATCAAAACTACTAAATAGTTTAGAACATTTTAACTCTTTAATTGCCAAATTCATAAATGATGTCACTGATTTGGTGAAAAAAAAACACACAAAATGACGTATTTTCAATATTACAAGTAATTGTGGACTGGATTTTTTAAACCTTTTATCGCAGTCTTTGACATGTGAAACAACATTGCCTTTGATGCATTTTTATTGATTATTTAATTTTTTTTTATCCCTAATTTACTGTTGGTGGTTGTTTTTGCCCATTGACTTCAATAATAACCACATTTTTTTATTACAAAGCTATGACACCATATAATCATGCCTTTTTGATTGTTGGTGGTTTTCCCTGTTGGGAAGAGATAAAATTTATAATTATTACTGTTAATTATTTACCCTTTAGACAGACCTGTACAAAAAAAGCTTAGTTTCTGGATTTTATATGGAGTATAACAGCAAATTAAAGTGTGTGTCTGTGAGAGTGACCTTTACGCACTTACCTTGATGCATCTGAGAAAATCTAAATATGCATTGAATAGGTGTACACATAGTTGTCGGCAGTATTGTTTTAAGTATGGATAGGTTAAAGTGCAGTGTGGGGTATGGAGGAGTTTGTGTGGGGTGTGTTAAGTGTTCATCAGCCTGATAGTCTGAGGGAAAAAACTTTCCTTCAGTCGGATGCTGCGGAACTATCTGCCTGAGGGTAGCAGAGAGAAAAGTCTATGGCTTGGGTGGCTATGGCTTTAGATGTCCTAAAAGTCTATGGCTTTAGATGTCCTGGAGGGAGGGAAGCTCACCTTCTACTACGCGTCCAGCAGTTCGCACTATCCTATGTAGACCTTTGCGATTGCTGCTGGTGCTGTTTCCGTACCAGGTGGTGATGCAGCCAGTCAGGATGCTCTCCACCGTGCAGGTGTAGAACGAGCGGAGGATGTGGGGGCTCATTCCAAAATCTGTTAATCAACCTTAGTCCTGATCAAAACTACTAAATAGTTTAGAACATTTTAACTCTTTAATTGCCAAATTCATAAATGATGTCACTGATTTGGTGAAAAAAACACACAAAATGACGTATTTACAATATTACAAGTAATTGTGGACTGGATTTTTTAAACCTTTTATCACAGTCTTTGACATGTGAAACAACATTGCCTTTGATGCAGTTTTATTGATTATTTAATTTTTTTTTTATCCCTAATTTACTGTTGGTGGTTGTTTTTGCCCATTGACTTCAATAATAACCACATTTTTTTTATTACAAAGCTATGACACCATATAATCATGCCTTTTTGATTGTTGGTGGTTTTCCCTGTTGGGAAGAGATAAAATTTATAATTATTACTGTTGATTATTTACCCTTTACACAGACCTGTACAAAAAAAGTTTAGTTTCTGGATTTTATATGGAGTATAACAGCAAATTAAAGTGTGTGTCTGTGAGAGTGACCTTTACGCACTTACCTTGATGCATCTGAGAAAATCTAAATATGCATCTCAGCTATCAGAACTACATGGAGTAAACAAAAACAAAGACTGTGGGCCCTATCATACACCCGGCGCAATGAAGCGCAAGGCGCGACGCAAATGTTGTTTGCTAGTTTCAGCTTGACGCAAGGGTAGTTTTTACATTTTGCGCCACACTGTTTAAATAGCAAATACATTTGCGCTCATATGTGCGCCCATAGGCCTTCTGGTCTAAAAAAGGAGGTGTGTTAAGGCGCATTGCTGGTGTGTTGCTATTTTGAGGAACTTAAATAGACTGTTCAATAGACCAGCTAAGAGGAGGTCTATAGTCCAGCGCAGAGCACATTAGATGTGCGCCTCGCTTAAACATTGCTTAATACACACAGGATGTACAGCAATACGCAAATATCTTTACAAATGAAAAAGAATTAAAGAATTAAAATGTTACAAAAATTATTACTTTCTAGCCTACATAAATATAAAAACTACTGCCTTCATGCCTTCTTCATCTCAGGGGGCTTTTTCAGTTTATTCATGACAATTTGCTTTTGTATAATGTTATTATTATTAGCAGTATTATTTATTATATGCATATTTATATTTGTTTTATTAAAAACACTCTAAGATTTGCCCACCTGTCAGGTTTTAGACCATAGCATAGCATGTGTAGCATGTGTAGCATAGCATAGCACATAGCATAGCATGTGTGTTTGGATATAACTCAGTTGTTTGACCACACTTCATTATTATTGTTCATTTATTCGTTTGCTGGAAATTAGAACTGAGTTTAGAAATAGTTTTGAAGCAAATCTTTACGCATAACATACGAAATTAATTATGTAGGCTAATGGACGTCTGTGCGTACAACATGTTTCCTTATCCACGGAAGAGAGTGAAAGTGAAAGTAAAGAATGAGGAGGCTCATTCTCTCATTGTCACGCTGCAGAACTGTTTTCTCGCTAGTGAAGCGCTCAGTTATTCCACTTACAAAGTCCGCCATGTAAATAGCAAATGCGCTATGGCGCGATGCAACTGACTCTTAAAGAGAATGAGAGATGAGACTCTGATTGATTTATTCTCAAAACACACCTATAACTCATTACGAGAATAAGCTCAACCCTGTTAGACCATGCGCCAGGGCGCAAAGCGAAATTTTCCATCCTTAAAATAGCAAAAGGGGATTCTGACACGCCCTTAATGCTTTTGCATCCAGAGCTTTGGACTTTGCACCTAGATCGTTAATATAGGGCCCTGTGTGTTTATTCCACGATGGACGTCCAGCTTTCTCCAGCCTCCATTGCTTAGACTGCAGCTCTGCACGAGAAGTTTGACCATTTCTACTATGGCCAAACTTCTTGTGCAGAGCTGCAGTCTAAAGACCGGAGGCTGGAGAAAGCTGGACGTCTATCGTGGAGAAGCTGCAGGCGGGAGAGGTCTCCGGCTGGTGTACAGGCGTCAGGTGTCAAACTCAGTTCCTGAAGGGCCGGAGCTCTGCACAGTTTAGTTCCAACCCTAATTAATCACACCTGATCAGACTAATTGAGTCCTTCAGGCTTGTTTGAAACCTGCAGGTAAGTGTGTTGAAGCAGGGTTGGAACTAAACTGTGCAGGGCTGCGGCCCTCCAGGATCTGAGTTTGACACCCCTGGGCTAGTCCTTCAGGATCAATGCGAGGACTCGTCTGTCACTGGGGTCTCATGCTGTCCACTCCTCCATGACCACCACAGCAGCTGCTCTACTAATCATTCACACGTCCAAGACTGTGATAAAAGGTAAAAAATCCAGTCCACAATTACTTTTTATATTGAAAATACGTCATTTTGTGTGTTTTTCTACAGAATCAGGGACATCATTTGTGAATTTGCCAACTAAAGAGTTAAAATCCTGTAATTTTCTAAACAATTTAGTAGTTTTGACTTAACAATTTAACAGATTTATGCAAAAATAGTTAAAATAAATATGTATCTGATGCATTTTTACCGCAGTTTAATTCAGTGGATGTTTTTATCCCGAGCATAGCAAAAGGGTAGTAGGCTACATTTAAACAGTGCACAGGGGGTTTAAAAAAAGACTAAAAAACGACTAATTCAGATCAAATAATTCAGATAAAATAAATGCTAGAAAGTAATAAATAAATAGTTTTCGTGAGCTCTGCCTACACTCCTAACCAGCAGGTGACGCTAATGCTAACTTGAACTTGTGCAATGCAATATGCAAGAAGAAGAAAAAGAAAAAAATAAGACGCTTCCAGTGCAAGCTCACACCACCAGTACTGTAAGTATATACATTCGATATATACATTAAAAGTATATATATTTTTAAAATATTAGTTGAATGTTATTGATATTTGTCTGATATATCTTCTTGATATCATCCACGTGCTTTAAACTAAACGGTGAAGCGACCTCTAGGAATTGTTGTACATCCACTTCATTGATAAGAAGTGTTGTTTTGGTCTAATAAACAGCGTTATTTAACACTATCTAAATATCTGTCTGTTATAACGAATGTTTGACAGCTAGTTACATATTTTAACGTAGTAAATTAGCGAGGAACTATCTTAATTCATTTGTTTATTCGACGGTGAAAACTCCCCAATAGTGTGTAACTGCAGACCTCCATATGCAAGCTGAGACACGCAGTCTTAGACATGCAATCTCAGTCAGTGTTGCCAGATATAGCTGACATTTTCCAGCCCAAAACCTGCCCAAAGTATTAGATTAATATTTAATTTGAATTCATTTATATGAGAAATTAGCCTAGTTGCTTTAACTGTCACAATTTATGAACCATACAGCAACCAACACCAACCGGATCCCATCAAAACACTGCACTTATTGTTGTGTTGATTACACTGCCTGTTAGATATTGAAGATTTAATTTGATATTTAAATAGTTTATAAATTCTTTACATTAAGATTATATCTAGATATTTTTATTATCAATTTTATATTTACAGTATTATAATTTATTATTATTATTGTACTTAATTTTTGACCCTGATAAGCATACGAGTACGCGACAGGATTTTGCAAAACATGTTTATCTTTAGATTCACAACAGGGCATCTTATTGGAACAAAGGCATTAACAAACACAGAAGTTGTAAATTAGCAAGGAACTATCTTAATTCATTTGTTTATTCGGCCGTAAAAACAACCCCAATAGTATCTAAATGCAGACTTCCATATGCAAGCTGAGACACGCAGTTTTAGACATGTAATCTCAGACACAGTGGACTCAATATAGGGATACCTGCTTGTTTATTTGATGGTAAACCAACCCCAATAGTATCTAAATGCAGGTAAAAACAACCCCAATAGTATCTAAATGCAGACTTCCATATGCAAGCTGAAACACGCAGTCTTAGACATGCAATCTCAGACACAGTGCACTCAAAATAGGGATACCTGCTTGTTTATTTGATGGTAAACCAATTCCAATAGTATCTAAATGCAGGTAAAAACAACCCCAATAGTGTCTAAATGCAGACTTCCATATGCAAGCTGAGACACGCAGTCTTAGACATGCAATCTCAGACACAGTGCACTCAAAATAGGGATACCTGCTTGTTTATTTGATGGTAAACCAACCCCAATAGTATCTAAATGCAGGTAAAAACAACCCCAATAGTATCTAAATGCAGGTAAAAACAACCCCAATAGTATCTAAATGCAGACTTTCATATGCAAGCTGAGACACGCAGTCTTAGACATGCAATCTCAGACACAGTGCACTCAGTATAGGGATACCTGCTTGTTTATTTGATGGTAAAACAACCCCAATAGTATCTAAATGTAGGTAAAAACAACCCCAATAGTATCTAAATGCCGACTTCCATATGCAAGCTGAGACACGCAGTATTAGACATGTAATCTCAGACACAGTGCACTCAAAATAGGGATACCTGCTTGTTTATTTGATGGTAAACCAACCCCAATAGTATCTAAATGCAGACTTCCATATGCAAGCTGAGACACGCAGTCTTAGACATGCAATCTCAGACACAGTGCACTCAATATAGGGATACTTGCTTGTTTGTTTCATGGTAAACCAACCCCAATAGTATCTAAATGCAGGTAAAAACAACCCCAATAGTATCTAAATGCAGGTAAAAACAACCCCAATAGTATCTAAATGCAGGAAAAAACAACCCCAATAGTATCTAAATGCAGACTTCCATATGCAAGCTGAGACACGCAGTCTTAGACATGTAATCTCAGACACAGTGCACTCAATAAAGGGATACCTGCTTGTTTATTTGATGGTAAACCAACCGCAATAGTATCTAAATGCAGGTAAAACAACCCCAATAGTGTCTAAATGCAGACTTCCATATGCAAGCTGAGACACGCAGTTTTAGACATGCAATCTCAGACACAGTGCACTCAAAATAGGGATACCTGCTTGTTTATTTGATGGTAATTCAACCCCAATAGTATCTAAATGCAGGTAAAAACAACCCCAATAGTATCTAAATGCAGACTTCCATATGCAAGCTGAGACACGCAGTCTTAGACATGCAATCTCAGACACAGTTCACTCAAAATAGGGATACCTGCTTGTTTGTTTCATGGTAAACCAACCCCAATAGTATCTAAATGCAGGAAAAAAACAACCCCAATAGTATCTAAATGCAGGAAAAAAAACAACCCCAATAGTATCTAAATGCAGGTAAAAACAACCGCAATAGTATCTAAATGCAGGTAAAAACAACCCCAATAGTATCTAAATGCAGGTAAAAACAACCCCAATAGTATCTAAATGCAGACTTCCATATGCAAGCTGAGACACGCAGTCTTAGACATGCAATCTCAGACACAGTGCACTCAATATAGGGATACTTGCTTGTTTGTTTCATGGTAAACCAACCCCAATAGTATCTAAATGCAGGTAAAAACAACCCCAATAGTATCTAAATGCAGATTCCATATGCAAGCTGAGACACGCAGTCTTAGACATGCAATCTCAGACACAGTGCACTCAATATAGGGATACCTGCTTGTTTATTTGATGGTAAACCAACCCCAATAGTATCTAAATGCAGGTAAAAACAACCCCAATAGTATCTAAATGCAGATTCCATATGCAAGCTGAGACACGCAGTCTTAGACATGCAATCTCAGACACAGTGCACTCAATATAGGGATACTTGCTTGTTTGTTTCATGGTAAACCAACCCCAATAGTATCTAAATGCAGGAAAAAACAACCCCAATAGTATCTAAATGCAGGAAAAAACAACCCCAATAGTGTCTAAATGCAGGAAAAAAAACAACCCCAATAGTATCTAAATGCAGGTAAAAACAACCCCAATAGTATCTAAATGCAGACCTCCATATGCAAGCTGAGACACGCAGCCTTAGACATGCAATCTCAGACACAGTGCACTCAATATAGGGATAACTGCTTGTTTATTTGATGGTAAACCAACCCCAATAGTATCTAAATGCAGGAAAAAAACAACCCCAATAGTATCTAAATGCAGGTAAAAACAACCCCAATAGTATCTAAATGCAGGTAAAAACAACCCCAATAGTATCTAAATGCAGACTTCCATATGCAAGCTGAGACATGCAGTCTTAGACATGCAATTTCAGACACAGTGCACTCAATATAGGGATACCAGCTTGTTTATTTGATGGTAAAACAACCCCAATAGTATCTAAATGCAGGTAAAGACAACCCCAATAGTATCTAAATGCAGGTAAAAACAACCCCAAAAGTATCTAAATGCAGACTTCCATATGCAAGCTGAGACACGCAGTCTTAGACATTCAATCTCAGACACAGTGCACTCAATATACGGATACTTCCTTGTTTGTTTCATGGTAAAACAACCCCAATAGTATCTAAATGCAGGTAAAAACAACCCCAATAGTATCTAAATGCAGGTAAAAACAACCCCAATAGTGTATAAATGCAGACTTCCATATGCAAGCTGAGACATGCAGTCTTAGACATGCAGTCTCAGACACAGTGCACTCAATATAGGGATACCTGCTTGTTTATTTGATGGTAAAACAACCCCAATAGTATCTAAATGCAGGTAAAACAACCCCAATAGTATCTAAATGCAGGTAAAAACAACCCCAATAGTATCTAAATGCAGGTAAAAACAACCCCAATAGTATCTAAATGCAGACTTCCATATGCAAGCTGAGACACGCAGTCTTAGACATTCAATCTCAGACACAGTGCACTCAATATACGGATACTTCCTTGTTTGTTTCATGGTAAACCAACCCCAATAGTATCTAAATACAGGAAAAAACACAACCCCAATAGTATCTAAATGCAGGTAAAAACAACCCCAATAGTATCTAAATGCAGGTAAAAACAACCCCAATAGTATCTAAATGCAGGTAAAAACAACCCCAATAGTATCTAAATGCAGACTTCCATATGCAAGCTGAGACACGCAGTCTTAGACATGCAGTCTCAGACACAGTGCACTCAATATAGGGATACCTGCTTGTTTATTTGATGGTAAACCAACCCCAATAGTATCTAAATGCAGGTAAAACAACCCCAATAGTATCTAAATGCAGGTAAAAACAACCCCAATAGTATCTAAATGCAGACTTCCATATGCAAGCTGAGACATGCAGTCTTAGACATGCAATTTCAGACACAGTGCACTCAATATAGGGATACCTGCTTGTTTATTTGATGGTAAAACAACCCCAATAGTATCTAAATGCAGGTAAAGACAACCCCAATAGTATCTAAATGCAGGTAAAAACAACCCCAATAGTATCTAAATGCAGACTTCCATATGCAAGCTGAGACACGCAGTCTTAGACATTCAATCTCAGACACAGTGCACTCAATATACGGATACTTCCTTGTTTGTTTCATGGTAAACCAACCCCAATAGTATCTAAATACAGGAAAAAACACAACCCCAATAGTATCTAAATGCAGGTAAAAACAACCCCAATAGTATCTAAATGCAGGTAAAAACAACCCCAATAGTGTATAAATGCAGACTTCCATATGCAAGCTGAGACATGCAGTCTTAGACATGCAATCTCAGACACAGTGCACTTAATATAGGGATACCTGCTTGTTTATTTGATGGTAAAACAACCCCAATAGTATCTAAATGCAGGTAAAACAACCCCAATAGTATCTAAATGCAGGTAAAACAACCCCAATAGTATCTAAATGCAGGTAAAAACAACCCCAATAGTATCTAAATGCAGGTAAAACAACCCCAATAGTATCTAAATGCAGGTAAAAACAACCCCAATAGTATCTAAATGCAGGTAAAAACAACCCCAATAGTGTATAAATGCAGACTTCCATATGCAAGCTGAGACATGCAGTCTTAGACATGCAATTTCAGACACAGTGCACTCAATATAGGGATACCTGCTTGTTTATTTGATGGTAAAACAACCCCAATAGTATCTAAATGCAGGTAAAGACAACCCCAATAGTATCTAAATGCAGGTAAAAACAACCCCAATAGTATCTAAATGCAGACTTCCATATGCAAGCTGAGACACGCAGTCTTAGACATTCAATCTCAGACACAGTGCACTCAATATACGGATACTTCCTTGTTTGTTTCATGGTAAACCAACCCCAATAGTATCTAAATACAGGAAAAAACACAACACCAATAGTATCTAAATGCAGGTAAAAACAACCCCAATAGTATCTAAATGCAGGTAAAAACAACCCCAATAGTATCTAAATGCAGGTAAAAACAACCCCAATAGTATCTAAATGCAGACTTCCATATGCAAGCTGAGACACGCAGTCTTAGACATGCAGTCTCAGACACAGTGCACTCAATATAGGGATACCTGCTTGTTTATTTGATGGTAAAACAACCCCAATAGTATCTAAATGCAGGTAAAACAACCCCAATAGTATCTAAATGCAGGTAAAAACAACCCCAATAGTATCTAAATGCAGGTAAAAACAACCCCAATAGTATCTAAATGCAGGTAAAAACAACCCCAATAGTATCTAAATGCAGACTTCCATATGCAAGCTGAGACATGCAGTCTTAGACATGCAATTTCAGACACAGTGCACTCAATATAGGGATACCTGCTTGTTTATTTGATGGTAAACCAACCCCAATAGTATCTAAATGCAGGTAAAACAACCCCAATAGTATCTAAATGCAGGTAAAAACAACCCCAATAGTATCTAAATGCAGACTTCCATATGCAAGCTGAGACACGCAGTCTTAGACATTCAATCTCAGACACAGTGCACTCAATATAGGGATACCTGCTTGTTTATTTGATGGTAAAACAACCCCAAAAGTATCTAAATGCAGGTAAAAGCAACCCCAAAAGTATCTAAATGCAGGTAAAAACAACCCCAATAGTATCTAAATGCAGACTATTTACAGTATTATGATTTATTATTATTATTTTACTTAAATTTTTGACCCTGATAAACGTGCTAACTTGTATGTCATATGTCATGTTGTATGTCATAATTAAATTATTTTATTGTATGATAATATATAACTTCATTTCATTCATTAATTTTCCTTTGGCTTAGTCCCTTATTTATCAGGGGTTGCTACAGCGAAGTGAACTGCCAACTATTCCTGCATATGTTTTACGCATCGGATGCCCTATGAGCCGCAACCCAGTACAGGGAAACACCCATACACAGTCATTCACACACAAACACTAGGCTTGGGCGGTATCCAAATTTTGATACCGTCAAACCTCCTCCCTATTTTACCTCGGTATACGGTATTACTGTGCGTAATAAAAAAAATTATGATGTAAGGCTCAGACAGCGTCACCAAACTGTTGGCTTGTGCCTAAACCATTCATAGACTGAATACTGTATATGCGACCTTAGGTTCGCGGTCACCTGTTTGTTGCGCAATTTGCAAATTGTCTTGTTCGTATTAGAGATCTGCGCGCTGTCTGTATAAACACACACACATAGACACAGCACCATGCTCTCTCTCTCATTCACACACATACACACACACACACACACACACACACACACACACACACACACACATAGGCCCCGTTTACACTAATACGTTTTAGTTTTAAAACGCATAAGTTTTGCTACGGTTACGCCATTCGTCCAAACTACGCCGGAGTTTTCGAGCCCCGAAAACGGAGCGTTTTGGAAACGCTGTAGAGGCCGTTTTCATTCTAAAACGCTGCTGCTCCGTCTCAGTGTGGATGGGGGAAAACGGAGACGTCTGAAAACGGAGGCGTCTGATTGGGGCTTTTCCTCAATATTAAGTAGCCTTCACACAGTTCAGTCTTCATCCTCTCCTTGTAAGTTCAGACTTCGCAAGTTTGATATGGAAAACAAACTCCCGAGTGTGTACTTTATAAAGTCATTCACATCACCCTGGCTATGCTGTTTCACCATCTTAACAAAAAAATGAAAACATGATGTAAGGAACTGCCTATTTTCATTTTGATATTAGCAACATAACAGACATCAAAAATGTTGAGGCGTCGTGTAGCTGCATGATATGACCGTCATCTTCATGCATATTTATAACAAAATGCAGCCAAAATGCAACATTACTGCCTCCTTTCATTTTCATTGAAAATACGATTCTCTTTCACTGAATATCAGTTTTAATAATCAATAATGGCCATTATAAAAGTATAACGCACAATTAGTTTATACAATAGAGAAAATAAAGGCAAGCAATCAGTCAGATGTGCAGAATCGGTGTCCGCGGTTACATTAATTATGATATTAACCTAACTTATCTTTGCACTCAGCCAAAACACGTTACCTGAGAACAAGTAATGGATTCAAAAGTCGGGAATATGTAGTTAGATATAGACAACAAGATGAATTAAATATCACGTTTAACAAATATAGTGAGATTAGATCCAGCGAGAGATCCGTGATGAACAGTCCGACGTGCACAACTCTCAAATGGGTGTGTGCTCAAAGCACGCTGCAGTGCATGCCAGAGAGAGTGTGTGTGTGGTCACGTGATGTGCGTTTTCACTGTTTTAATGTAGACGGAGAGCTGTTCAGAAACGCTAGTGTGGACGCAGATCGTTTTCATTCTAAAACGCCGTTTTAAAACTAAAACGCACTAGTGTAAACGGGGCCATAGACAGCACCAAGCCAGCAACGCACAGCATCACGCTCTCTCTCTCTCTCATTCACACACATACATACACACACATAGACAGCACCAAACAAGCGACACACAGCATCACTCTCTCTCATTCACACACACACACACACACACACACACACACACATAAACAGCATCCACGCGGATGCGTGCGTACTCGCTCGGGAGCGTAGGGCTGGACAATAATTCGATATCAATATATATCGCGATAGAATTTTTTTCAATAACGATGATATGACTTTTAAACCCATTTCCGATATTTCGATATAAATTTGCATATATATAAATATATATATTATTATTTATTATAAGATCTTATACATGTATCACTTGTCACTGAATGACGTTCAGTGCTCAGCCGTCAGAAAGAGCGTGATCTATGTCACTTACGTGATGACGAACAACACAGACACGCTGCCAGTGCTCAGCACAGCAGATGGTTAAGCTGCGCCGCAGAAAGTTTTAGCTAATAGCTACAAAATGAGTGCTCTGAATACAGATGCGAATGAACAAGCTTCCACAAGTAAGAATGCAGACGATATAGTTGATAAGAAAGGAAAGACTAATGCAGTTGTGTGGAAGTGGTTCGGCTTTTAAAGTTTCGATAAACTTAGTTTCGGTGCTCTGCAAAGTGTGCCAGAGTGTAGCTTAACTAGCGGCGGGAACACATCAAATCTGTTTCACCATTTAAAGCAGTTCCACCCGATAAAACATACTGAGAGTCAAAGTTCAGTAAAGTTAGCAACAGATTCGCAGATTCGTATTTTCCGGATCAATAACTCATGACCGAAACATTGTTCCTACACAAATAGCACATTTTTTCAACTGTCGCAATGTATACAACCACCCACAACCTTATTTTCCTAAAAATGAGCTGTCCTACGCGCTGGACGCATTATATTGATCTCTATGCGCAGGCGGCAAAGAGACCGATCCTTAGGGACCGTCTACAAAGAGCAAAACGCCAAAACCAATACTACAAAAGCTGTCAATAACTTCCCTCTAACTCATTATACTGCCATCAAACTCAGATCACAGGTCACTGCTGTCCTGCTGTTTATACTACAACACTTATTTTTCTAAAAAACTATTTTGCATATTTTTAATGAATTTTTATTATCAAACATATTCAATAACTTTACTGTAAATTACTGTACTCTCACCAAATTCAGTTCACACATCACTGCTGTCCTGCTGGTTATACTACAACACTTATTTTTCCAAAAAACTGTTTTGGACATTTTTTATGAATTTTTATTATCAAACATATTCAATAACTGTACTGTAAATTACTGTATTCTGAATTACGAATCTGTTGCTAACTTTACTGAACTGAGAGAGTCAGAAGATGAGGCAACATAAAAGTTTAAGCCAACCTGTGGCCTCACTTCGCTTATCAACACGTGCATATACACCTATAAATCACTCGCATATACACCTATACTATTGAATGTTCAAAACATGTATGAAATTTGTGCATATACATATAAACTTGATGCATGCATACACACCCACATATGCATATAAACTCGCCGATCCTTGCATATACTCCCACATTAACACACGCACAAACAAACTCGATCCTTGCATAAACACCCAAATTAACACTCACATACACAAACTCACTGCATGCTGGCATATAGCACTCGCGCACTTACAAAATAAAACTCACAAACATATTTATCAGGAATCAGGTTATTGCAAAGCTGATGAAGTAGAAAGAATGTGATCAATAGAGCTATTAAATCTGTTAAATAATGAAAACGTGTTATAAAAATATTAGTCTATATAAATAGACTATATAAAATATATAAGAGATATTTATGTTAAACCTTTCAATTTAATTAGGTAATTACATACACAAATATAAATAGACAGATAAAACCCTTAAAGGACGTTCAAGAAGAAAAGCAATTAGAATTATGAATATACTCAAACAACTCTTCTATTGCGAATATTAATGTAGCCTTTACTCTTTATGATTTTTTATTATTATAATTATTATTCTTTTTCTATGTTTTTTTACGATATGGATGTCATAATTGCAAGATTTTGGTATTATTTTGATTGTTAAATATTCAGCATATACAAAAAAAAAAACACTGATAAAAGTTTCTGTTCATCACGTTGGTCAAGCTAACCCCCACAAACTGTCTATTATATTATAAGCTGAGTCTGAGAGTTTTATTTATTTGATAGTTTATTTCACATTTCTTGTTTGTAAAGGCTAAATACAAATAAAAAGTGAACAAATTTTTTTTGTACTGTTTTTATTTAAAAAAAAAGTTATAAGAGTCTGGAGGTATTATCGACTTTGCAAATTCACTTTGCAGACATTTGTAGGTACAGACATCCATTGTGTGCGTTCTTGGCAATTTTTCCTTTCTTTTTAATATTGTCCATATCGATATCGAAATTATATCGTATCGACCGAAATAAAAAAATATATCGTGATATAAATTTTTGCCATATCGTCCAGCCCTACGGGAGCGATATTGTTAGATGCCCGCTCCGGTTCAAATTACCCACCACTCTCGTGCTTTATTCGGAAATTTATTCCCGCACCGCAAAAATCTGGTCGGGTTCCGCAGCTCCCGCGATGCAGCAGCGGGAATGCAGACCTCTAGTTCGTATTTACCACATCTCCCTTCTCGTTCGGTCGAAACCCGAAAAACTGCCAAACTGCAGAGGTTGTGTTGTTTTTCGAGACCAGGTCACTTGGTGCGCGACTCATCATCTTACCTCACCTCTCTCTCTCTCTCCTCCACACTGTCCTGTGATGACAATCACGCATTCGCATTTTTAGGCATTAAATAATTAATATTTAATATTTAATACTTGTCTCCTATATAAGTGCATAGTTTTTTATGACGGTATAACGATATTGAAACTGATACTGTTGCTATTTTTAGATCCCGCGGTATACCATATTACCGTATTACCACCCAAGCCTACACTCATACTCTACAGCCAATTTAGTTCATCAATTCCCCTATAGCGCATGTGTTTGGACTGTGGGGGAAATCGGAGCACCCGGAGGAAACCCACGCCAAAACGGAGAGAACATGCAAACTCTAAACAGTTATGCCAACCGTCTCAGCCGGGACTCAAACCTTCTTGCTGTGAAGCGATAGTGCTCACCACTGAGCCACTGTGCCTCTTATTCTGTATTTACTTTGGTTAAAAAAAAGGTGTATGTCCGAGCTTGCATGTGCAAGTCTGCAGCCAGACACTATTGGACACTATTGTGCTATTGTTAGGTCACCATTTTTAGGTGACCTGCTTTATATAATTGTTGTTTAGGTGTCATAAAACAGTCGTTAAGTCATTTTAATGTTGTTAATGGTTCTAGGTCAAGAGATGCATGACATACAAATGTTATATACATCAGAATTTACTTTGAATTTATAGAATTTACATCGATTTTCATATTTGACTATTGAATTTATGCTTACAGATGCATCACTCAATAGTGATAACAGGTGTACAGTACCTGATACCAAAGTGCACAACTTGTTGCACAATGTATCACTGCCCCTTGTGCCCTTCACTGAAGCCAATGTCGCAAAAGAAAGTTCAGTTTCACTGGGAAGTCCATCTAAAAAATGCCATCGTTTTCCAAGGTAAGTGTTTTAAAATCATTTCACATTTACTCTCCAGCACACAATCTTTCTCTCATTTCTCACTATACCACACAATTCGAATTTGTCCAATTTCTCTATCTGTTCAGTTGTTTTTGGGGTTTAAAGGGGACCTATTATGATAAAAATCCCTTTTATAAGGAGCCTAACCACAGATGTGTGGCAACAATGTGTGAATATAGCCAGCTTCTAATGGTTAAAATTAATTAATTAAATTTTATAATCACACTTGATAAAAACAGTCTGCAGAAACACTTTGATTGACATTCTCCGTTTGTATGTGTCATGAGGGGAAAGCCCCGCCCACTAGTGACCATCTCTCCCTCAATAGCATAAACAGCCTTGAGTGAGAAGCAGCCGTCTGCTTCTGAGACTTCTTTTTGACATTTTCAGTTTTGTATAGATAATGTTAGATCTGTTTTGATTCTGCCTGTATGGGGATGCATTGATGCACAGGCCAGGGTTTCCGCGGGGTCTTAAAAAGTCTAAAATTTAAAAATCGAAATTTAAGGCCTTAAAAAGTCTTAAATTCGCTGTTCTAGGTCTTAAATATTTTTGCACAGGTCTTATTTATCCGATGTCCATGTAACGCTACATCTAATGCTCATTTAAATTCTTTTTTGTTGCTGTTGCTTGGTTTTCGTGGTGTTGTGGTCCTCTACTTCACTAGTCCTAATGTAATTTGCGGTATTACAACTACAAATGAGACCAGCATGCAATAGCCAATCAGCTTTCTGTTATTGGGCCCAGTGCGCGTGGCAAATGTAACGTCATCGCTGTGTGTTGCGAAGGTTCGCTTTCGGTGCGCGCGACATGATTTCGGCTGGCAGTGTGAACAGATTTCGGGTGAACAGTTCGCGCGGCGCCGCGTTTGATTTGAGTTGAAAATGAAACACTTTGAAGAGATTTTGTCCGAAACAGGTACGACTGTACACACATCTTATCGATCCATCCATGCGTGATCATCATAGAGATAACCAGATGACCAATAATTCTTGGCTAGAAATTGCAACAGCCGTGGAAAA
Source organism: Danio kyathit (assembly GCA_903798195.1). Lineage (NCBI taxonomy): Eukaryota > Metazoa > Chordata > Actinopteri > Cypriniformes > Danionidae > Danio > Danio kyathit. The sequence continues at coordinate 4,709,154 of LR812526.1, read as the reverse complement.
GGAGGAAAGTTTTTGTAAAAGTTTGGAAAAACCTGAGGGATAAGTTTGTTACAACAAAAAAAGATGCCATGGCAAAAGTGGAGACCTGTGTGGTTAATAGCTACAAACTAAAATAAAGTGACAAATTAAGTCTTTGATAACTGGAAAAGAACATACAGGGAGTGCAGAATTATTATATCAAATGCATCATTCACGCACCAGCTGTGCAGACGTGATGTGCGCCGCTCCGTAAGATTATTCTCACAATGGGTTTCTGTTCTCTCATTTTTCCGACTGAGTTTATTCTTCCGAGGGGAATACTTTCAGTGCTGCGAATAGTTTGTAAAGCCTGGCTCATTGTGGTCAAAGTAGTTGATTAAATTAATAAAAGTGAAACTGACGGGCGCAATATGGATTGTCATGTCCTTAACAAAGAAGGGAATGCTTACGAAGAAAAACTGGCCTCAGACAGATTAGTTTAGTCTGTGTCAAACCTGCAGGAAAATATCAGGCTTTGCTAAGGCTGGTTATTTTACCAATGATAAGGGTCAATAGTGGTAGCCTATTACAGGTTTCAAAGAAAAATAATATCTTAATATTAAAAAAGGAAACGTAAGCTGGATCACAACAGATCAATGTCATAACGAATGCTCAAAAAATGTAGCCTAGTTTACAGCAAGCGTCATGCTTTTAGTTAGATTGTGTCGTCTGTCATACAGTAGACCTATAGGTCTGTTATTTTTAACAAAGAAGATATATTATTTGAGTTTATCACCAGAACTATCGAAACTGTATTATGCTTAAAAAGAAAAAGAAAAGAAAAAGAAAAAAAAGGCACAGTATTGGAATTGGATCTGCATTGGTTGATACTCCGAATTTTGGTGTCGGATCGGTTCCAAACAAATTGGTGCATCCCTAGTCTCCAGTAAACAGAGAGAGTCTCCAGTAAGCAATTCGCTGGTTTAAATTATCCATTCAAAGTGAGTCTCCAGTCAACAACTCACTGATTGAAGTGATCCTTTCTTAGAGAGTCTTCAGTAAACAACTCCAGTAAAACTGACTTCACTCATCAGTTACTGTCATGTTGCATTACTCAGTTACTGTCCACCACTGCTAATGCCATTTAATCTTTGTCAAATCTTAACTGTTTTGTTTAAATGACATATATTTTTGGCTGATTTGAATTTTGTTTCTAATTTCCAGATAAAAGGATATGCAAGTGTCATTTGCATTGCAGATCGGATTCTCATTTCCACTGCCCCTGTTGCAGCAAAACCGTTCTTAGACGACATGCAATGGAGACTCATCTGCAGCTGTGCTTAACGGCACAAAAAAAGCCTCCTCGTCTTTCAAACCCAGTGTTTGCAAAGCCATCAAATACACTAACTCCACAATCCTCCCCGTCCACAACAGCTCTGGCTCCATGCACTTCAACACCAGAGATATCATCAGGATCTGCTCCAATCATTTCTATAGCATCTGTATCTGCTCCGTGCACTTCCACACCTGAGATAGCTTCTGTATCTTCTCCATGCATTTCCATTGCATCTGTATCGGCTCTGTGCACTTCTGCACCAGAGATATCATCTGTATCCGCTCCATGCACGTCCACTCCTGAATTGTGCGATTCAACACCTTCACAGTTTCCATTAGATTCTGTCGTGGATCGTAAAAGGACTACATGCCCGCACTGTTCAGCGGTGATGCTAAAGAAGAACCTGAACATACACATTCAAAGGAAACACACCGATCACAATCAAGATGTCCCGATGCAGTCGAATTTGTACGGTGTGTGCATTGACATGTTCAACGGAGTGTATGCTGTCCAGAAAAGTGGCAATGGTTTTTCTGTGCCGGTGCATGTGCAGAGAAAAACGTGGGGCAAAGAATACCAATTGAAATGCGATTTGCAGGAGTGCTGGGAAAACCAGCAGCTTGCAACAAGTAGCGAACAGCACACATTTAGTTTATGTGAACACCTTAGTTCACTCGACTATTGTTGCGAGACTGTGTTTGAAGAGCTATTAGATCCTAGTGTTTTAGATGAGATGGTTAGGCTTAAATTTTTTGGAGAAACCAAGAAAGCGGTGTGTTTGAGGAGACAGAAAGTGGCGCAGACAGCACACGTGCCGTTTTCTGTCTTGGTCACATTCGGTGATTCTCAAAAGCGGTTTACTCTGTCAATATACGAACCTGTGGTGAATCAATTCAGCCGGCTTGGCAGAGTAATGGTTACCTACAATTCAACTACAGGAACTTGGGACTGCCCCTGTGCCAAGCCTCGGATGTCCTGTCCTCATAAAAACATCGCCAAATGGCACTTGTTTCAGACAAATATAGAGCTTTTCACATCGGAAATACCGTCGGATGAGGCCTTAGTTAAGCAGAGCCCAGAAGATCTCAACTGTGCTGTTCAGTTTGACCTGCACCGCACTGTGGAGTACGTTTATTCCATGAAGAAAATCCCATTGGCTTTACAAGATGGAGCACATCCGAAATTAGCATCTGATTTTCCATCGAGTTTGTGTCCTGTGGAGAGCTGCTGTCTGATGTGTGATGACAATACAACACTTGAATTGCCGATGTTAACCACAAGAAACGCCCAAATTGTCACAATGGCTGGTGTCATTAATGGTAAGTTTATACAGGGTGTCCGCGGGGTCTTAAAAAGTATTAAAAGTTGATAAATCAATTATGAGAAAATTAAGGCCCTTAAAAGGTATTAAAAAGTCTTAATCCCGTTTTTACAAGGTCTTAAATTTTGTTCAAGTAGGGCTGGGCGATATGGCAAAAAAAAAATCTAGATTTTTTCATAAAGTTTGACCGATTCACGATTTCGATTTTCTTATTTATTTTTTTATTAATTTTTTTTTTTACTGTGTAACTACCTTACCAGCTTACCTTGTTCATTTAAATTTAAATAAATGCCGAAACTAGTTTTTTTCATGCTCACTTGTAAAAAAAAAGCAACCGTGTGACTAAACGTGGTTATGGCACTCTCTTATATAAGGATGCTAAACATAGCTACAATAGAAGTCACAGCACCCGTATTTATGTAGAGGTCTTATGTTGTGCAGCTTTGGGCAAATTTTATTTGGAGAGAAAATGACCAAAATGTAACGTGAAGATTGAAAAGGATTGGAGGGGAAATAAATATTTCAAATCTCTGTACATAACAGAAAAATAAACAATGATAATGCAACAATAGTTTATCTGTATTAGTGGCATGGCAGAAATATATATTTAGACAGGCCTTGTCAAAGTGAGCGGGCACTTTCACTAATAAAAAATATAGCACTTAAATTATTTCATAACAATCAATACAATAACAGCGGTTTTATATCAAAAGTTGGTAATTATATAAAATATACTACATTTTGATGGTAAAATATAACCATTTAAACGATTTTAGTATTTAAACATTAAATAACGAATGCATCAAGTTAAATATAAAAAAACGAATGAAACAACACATAGCATATCAGGATATAAAGGACTATATTTAGCAAAATGCTGCTCTTTTTATCTTTGTAATTTTATAGTTTTATTTTTGTTTGTTTAATTATTTTTTGTCTTCATAAATAACTAACGAGCTATAGACAAATATCTGCTTGATGTTTTAGAAAATATTTGTGCGTAGCTCCACCACCCAGTGTATATTAAAGATCACCGTGAAAAAAAAAAACCCACAGAAACCTGTTACATATCTATCTATATTTAAAGGTCTATCTTATATTTAACTGAATCGTATAATGGCCTATAGCTGAAATGTTGAAAATTGCTCAATTTATTTTTATAAAACATTTGTCGATACGTATTGATATTTTTTGGAGTAAAAACTGCCGACATTTAAGAATCCATATTTATTTTATTCATTCATTCATTTTACTTGTTTATTGGTGCATATATGGGTTATGATTTAATTCATACAGTACCTTGGACAGCTACTGTGCCACTCCGTAATTCAAGCAAAAGTCCAAATTAAAAAAAAGATTTGACTTTCTGCGGTGACCGACATTTACAACACGCCGTAACCGTCCTTCAGGTGGTGCGCGGGTATAATATACAAAACCAGCCGTCTGGGCTTTGAATTAGCTGCAATTATTTCCTTGTGTGTGTGGAGCGATGGGTGAGCGGGCCAAAGTGACTAAAAGTGATCTAGAAAGTTAAGTTGGTTGCCCACACCTCCGCCTGCCGAGCCTCCTCTCGCAGCTCGCGCAGCTCGCGCGGGAGAGACAGACAGCTGCGGGGACGCGAACAACAGCACAACGCGCGTGGAAACATTAGCGAAGCTGGCTGGCTGACTGCGGTTGCCCTGGCAGCAGGGCTGTTTTCGAAAATGTCCCGGTGTTCCCAATGGCCAGTCCGCCCTGGCGCGCTTCCGCTAAACCAGCTGTGTTAGCTCATCAACAGAGCCGCGACGTCAACACACAGAATCAGCACAATTCAGCACCGTTGTCTAACCGTGTAGAACGGTTTGGCACGATAGTGGAAAAGCGGCTTTAATATTTTTATTAAAAAATCACGATTTCTCGATTTTGTATAAAATAAAATCGTCTTAAAAAGTAAATTCGAATTAATCGAAAAAATCGCCCAGCCCTAATGTTCAAGCATAGGGCTGGACAATAATTCGATGTCAATATATATCGCGGTAGATTTTTTTCAATATCGGTGATATGAGTTTTAAACCCATTTCCGGTATTTCAATATAAATTTGCATATATATATTTTTTTTATATGTATAATATCTTATATATTATCATTTGTCGCTGAATGACGTTCAGTGCTCAGCCGTCAGAAAGAGCGTGATGTCACTTGCGTGATGACGTACATCACAGACATGCGCTGCCAGCGCTCAGCAGTTGGTTAAGTTCCGTGACTGTCGCAGAAAGTCTGAGCTACAAAATGAGTGCCCTGAATACAGACATGAATGAACAAGCATCCACAAGTAAGAATGCAGATGAAATAGTTGATAGGAGAGGAAAGACTAATGCAGTGGTGTGGAAGTGTTTCGGCTTTTTAAGTTCCGATAAACGTATAGTTTCGGTGCTCTTCAAAATGTGCGGGAGAGTGGTGCCGACTACTAGCGGGAACACATCAAATCTGTGTCATCCGATATAGCATACTGAGAGTGTGAAGATGAGGCATCATAAAAGTTTAAGCCAACCTCTCCGCACCGAAACCAGAGGTGTCAGAAGAGAAGGCAATGAAGCAAACACAGATGCTATGAGGCGCCGTGTAGGATTGAAATCAAACTTCGCTTATCAACACATACATAAAACCTGTGACGTGCATATACACCTATACTATTGAATGTTCAAAACATGTATGAAACTTGCGCATATAGATATAAACTTGATGCATGCGTTCACCCACATACACACGCAGGGGCGTAGTGGACATTTTAAAAGTGGGTGGGACAGCTGTATGAAATCCAAAAGTTTACATTCTTAATCCCCTGTTTCTAAATGGTCTGTCTCTAAAAGTGAGGGGGACGTATCCCCCCCGTCCCCCCCGGTTGCTACGCCCCTGTACACACACACACGCATGTACATATAAACTCGATCCTTGCATAAACACCCAAATTAACACTCACATATTATGCACATAAACTCGCTGCATGCTGCCATACAGCACTCGCACAAACGTACAAAATAAAATTCACAAACATATTTATCAGGTTATTGCAAAGCTGATGAAATAGAAAGAATGTGATTAATAGAGGTATTAAATCTGTTAAATAATGAAAATGTGTTATATAAAATAATATAAAATATTAGTCGATATAAATGGACTATATAAATATATAAGAAATATTTTATGTTAAACCTTTAATTAGGTAATTATACACAAATATAAATAGACAGATAGAACCCTCAGCTTATTTATATATATATATATATTAAGCTGAGTCTGAGAGTTTTATTTATTTGATAGTTTATTTCACATTTTTTGTTTGTAAAGGCTAAATACAAACAAAAAGTGAACATAAATTTTTTTGTACTGTTTTTATTTTATTTTTGAAAGTTATAAGAGCCTGGATGTTATTATAGACTTTGCAACTTCAGTTTGCAGACATTTGTGGGTACAGACATTCATTGTTTTTTTTCCTGGCTTTTTAATAATGTCCATATCGATATCGGAATTATATCGTATCGACCGAAATTAAGAAATATATCGTGATATAAATTTTTGCCATGTCGTCCAGCCCTATTCAAGCATTGTCCAAGTTTTTGTTCAAGTGTTTGACTCCAAAAAAGCATAAATATATTTATTTTCCTCGATTGGTTTAGGCCGGGTGCGTCCGGCCAAGCTCCTCTGTCCGGGTAATGTCAAGTAATTTGCGACAAACGCGGGAAGGTGAAACCAAAGAGCAGGGATATTCAATTGGCGGCCCGCGAGGCAATTTGTTCCGGTCCTCCAAATAGTGTGACCAAGACATCAAAAATAGATTTAGTTCGGTCGAAAAACGGTGTACTAGTTTAAAGTTCCGAGCTTATATCACATATCACGTCTTTTCCACACGTAAGTTCGTTTTTCCATTAAAATATATGCCAATATGTTATGCAGAAAACTTCTGTACTTGTGATTTTTCAGCTTTTTCACTTTTTAATAAATTTGCAACAATTTCAAAAAAATCTTTTTTCACATTGTCATTATGGGGGATTGTGTGTAGAATGTTGAGGAAATAAATGATGGCAGCATGGTGGCTCAGTGGTCAGCACTGTTGCCTCATAGAAAGAATTCGCTGGTTCGAGTCCCAGCTGGGTCAATTGGCATTTTTGTTTGCATGCTCTCCCTCTGTTCATTTGGGTTTCCTCCGGGTGCTTCAGTTTCCCCTACAGTCCAAAGAAGTGATAATAAACTGTCCATAGTGTATGAGTATGTGTCAATGTGAGTGTGTATGGGTGTTTCCCAGTACTGGGTTGTGGCTGGAAAGGCATCCACTGCGTAAAACAAATGCTGGAATAGTTGGCAGTTCATTCTGTTGTGCAACCTCTGATAAATCAGAGACTAAGTTGAAGGAAAATGAATAACTGTGTGTGGGAGTTTAATTTTGAAAACGAGAGGCTCAGATTGTTTACTATGCATTACTGAGCAGCGAGTAAGACATTCAACTCGTGTCAGGATGCAAAATGCAAGGTTTACAGATTATACATTTATTCAGCTCCACTTCAAGGAGGCATGTTTAAATGTATATTTTGTTGATTTATGGTGTTTATTGTGAAATTTGATGCGTGTTTCAATAAACTCATGTAGGCTGATTAGTGTCAAATCACTCAGCTCAACTGTCATCTGTTCATACAGAGCTTGATATTAAATCCTGGCTGTGTTTTCTTTGACATTATAGCCTAAAAATGCAGGGCGATACATCTCTATCATTCTCTTTTGTCAAGTTTAATTATAATTTAGATATTATTCACATCTCTTGAGCAAAATTGTGTAATGTTACTCTGGTTGGGTTTACCGTTGAAACCAGAAGTTTACATACACTGTATAAAAAGGCACATAACCATTTTAAAAAAAAAGTCAGATGTTAATGTGACTAAACTTTTCTCTTTTAGGTAAGTTAGGATTATCACATTAGTTTCTGTTCTGCTTAATAGCAGAATAATGAGAGAGATATTTTTTGAGAAATTGTTATAACTTTTCTTGAAAGTCAAGTTTACATACAATAAGATTATTATGCCTCTGAAAAAGCTCAGATGATGGTGTCAAGGTTTTGGAAGTTTCTGATTGGCTAATTGACAACATTTGAGTTAATTGGAGGCACAACTGTAGAATAGTATTGAAGGAAAAGCTCAAACACACTGCTTCCTTGTGTGACAACATGGGAAAATCAACAAGCCAGAATCAACAAAAAAGCCAGATTACAATTTGCTAAATTACACTGGGAAAAAGAATAATGTTTGGAGACATGTCCTGTGGTCTGATGGAACTAAGATTGAACTGTTTGGCCATAATGATCAGTGTTACATTTGGAGGGCAAAGGGAAAAGCTTACAAGCTTACGAACACCATCCCAACTGTGAAGTATGGGGGCGGCAGCATCATGTTGTGGGGCTGTTTTGCTGCAGGAGGGACTGGTCCACTTCACAGCATAGATGGCATCATGAAGAAAGAACATTATGTAGAAATACTGAAGCAACATCTCAAGACATCAGCCAGGAAATTAAAACTTGGCCACAAATGGGTCTTCCAAACAGACCATGACTCTAAGCATACTGCCAAATTAGTTAAAATGTGCTTTAAGGACAAAAGAGTGAATGATTTGGAGTGGCCATCACAAAGCCCTGACTTTAATCCTATAGAAAATTTGTGGGCAGAGTTGAAAAAGCTTGTGAGAGCAAGACAGTCTACAAATCTGACTCAGTTACACCAGTACTGTCAGGAGGAATGGGCCAAAATTCCTGCAAACTATTGTGAGAAGCTTGTGAAAGGATACCCAAAATATTTGACCAAAGTTATACAGTTTAAAAGCAAAGCTAAAAAATACCAAGGAAATGTGTGTAAACTTTTGACTGTCTAGAAATTAATAAAAATTCTCAAAAAAAATTCCCCTCATTATTCTGGCATTTAGCAAATGTAAATCATTTAGGTAATCCTAACAGACCTAAAATAGTAAACGTTTAGTGTGATTTACCATCAGACATTTAAAAAAAAATGGTTATGTTGCTTTTTTTAGAGTGTATGTAAACTTCTGGTTTCAACTGTATATTTGTCTTTGCTAAAAGCTGCAGAACTTTTACGTTAATCTTACTGCAATTGTCTGTTATGCGAATACTAACCCAGACGGCTTTATTACACATAAGACGGTGGCAAAAATGAACATGTGCATTCTGTTTTTTAGCATGGTCACTACTATGGCTGAGAAACGTTGCAGAGATGGCGCATGTCAGTGACTAGTTAGGTTTTCTTGTACATTTGTAGTTCCTGATCAAATGTGCTGCTCTTTCTTCACTATGAGAGTTTGGTTTGAATATTGTTACACCCCTATACATTTCAGTAATTATTTAAGAGTTACAGAGATTTGCTTGCCCTTTTAAAATATTGCTTTTTAATTATTATTATAATTTTTTTTAAAGATGTTTCAACTTACACCCGAAGATGCCCAGGATGTCAAATGATCTACAGATACCAAGAATGGTGCGATGGACTCCACAATTTCAACAACAACATTATTCTAAGTCTTGAACTTTGTCTGTTCCTTAGACACAGTTTACAGGTTTGTTTGAATCCTTGTGTTAAAGAGCACATTTAAAGATTCAATGGTTTCAGCGAGGCAAAAAACACTTTCCATTCCACTTTATCTGTTGCAGAGTCACGTGTGTCTCTCCAGGGTCATCGATACTTTAGAGAGCCTTCGGGGAGAGACATACCCAGATCGAGACACTGTACTGCAAGCTTACTGTCACTTTGAGGCCTTGGCAGAGATCGATTACACCTATTCTTGTGTAAATTGTGGTGACCACCCTCCTGTGGTAATCATGGATTTGCTTAAGAATAGTGTTTTCAGCATGGCAGGTAAGAACGAATGTTTAATTTTAAAGTTTTTAAGCTCGTTTCTGTGGTGTCACAAACTATTGCCGTATAGAATCTGCTGACTTTTTTTGTTTTGCTTTTTTTCTGCACAGAATTTTGCAATAAAGGTACTTCCTACCTATGAGAATTTTGTACAAAATAAATAAATCAAATATTGTAAAAATAAGTAGATTAATTAAATAATTAAAAAATAGATAAAGTAGGCCGATACTGTCTGGACTCCGGAGATATTTAAGAGAATTTTGTAAAAACAAATAAATAAATAAAATATTGTAAAAATAAATAAATAAAATAATTAAATAAATAAATAAAGTCAGCCAATTCTGTCCGGAGATACTTAAGAGAATTTTGTAAAAATAAATTAATAAAATATTGTAAAAATAAATAAATAAATAAAATATTAAAAAATAAAGTCAGCCGATTCTGTCCGGAGATACTTAAGAGAATTTTGTAAAAATAATTAAATAAATAAATAAAATAATTTTAAAAATAAATAAAATAATTTTAAAAATTAAAAAATAAAGTCAGCTGATTCTGTCCGGAGATACTTAAGAGAATTTTGTAAATATAAATTAAATAAATAAATAAATAAAATATTGTAAAAATAAAATACATTAAATAATTTAAAGAATTAAAAAAATAAAATCAGCCGTTTCTGTCCGGAGATAAATAAATTATATTTAATAAATAAAATAAAAAAATAAACAAATACATTTTTTTTGTAAAAAGTAAATCAGCCAATTCTGTCGGTAAATACTTGAGAGAATTTTGTAAAAATAAATAAATAAAATAAAATATTGTAAAAATAAATAAATAAAATAAAATGTTGAAAATGTAAAAAAATAAATAAATAATATGTTGTAAAAATAAAGTCAGCCGGAGATACTTATGAGAATTTTGTAAAAATAAATAAATAAATTTAAAAATATTGTAAAAATAAATTAAATAAATAAATAAAATATTTTTTGGTAAAAAATAAATGAATAAAAATAAATAAATAAATAAAATAAAATTTTGTAAAAATAAATAACGTCAGCCGATTCTGCCCAGAGATGCTTATGAGAATTTTGTTTAAAAAAATATATAAAATAGATTAAATAATCAAAAAAATATTGTAAAAATAAATAAATAAAATTTTTGGAAAAATAAATAAAGTTGGGCAATTTTGTCCAGAGATACTTATTTTGTAAATTTTGAATTTTGTAAAAAATAAATAATTTGAATTACATTTTGAATAAAAAATATGTCATTCAATTCTGTCCGGAGATACTTATGAGAATTTTTTGTAAAAATAAATAAATAAAATTTGTGATTTTATTATTTTTTTGCAAACTGATTGTGAGAGTATAGTAACTTGAAACATGAAAGAAAAAAAAAACACTTTTTACTTTTATTTAAGGTTTACAATGCAAATCCAATTAAAACCACTTGTTTGGTTAACACAGCAAGTCTCCATAAAAAACATCTACTAAAAGACAGAAAATATTACTTTACACACTGTATTGTACATAATTACAATCATCCAAACATTTGCATATTATTCAATAATGTTACTAAAATAAATATAAAAGCATACAAAATATATGCCTTCACACATTCTCATAACGAAAATAAATAGACTGGATGGTGGGCTATTCGAGCACAGATTCTGTGTGGGTCTACTCATAAGACATTTTATATTGCTTTACAAAAACTTTAAAGGGGATCTATTATGCCCTTTTCTACAAGATTTATAAGTCTCTGCTGTCTCTAGAGTGTGTGTGTGTGTGTGAAGCTTCAGCTCAAAATACCACACAAGTAGTTTTCTAACTCTCTGAAACTGACCCTTTTAGGCTTTGATCCTAATTGTGCTGTTTTGGTGACTGTCGCTTTAAATTCAAATAAGATTGTGCTCTTTTTCAAAAGAGGGCGGAGCTACAAATGCCTGTGTGTCAGCATAGTGGCAGATTCAAAAAACAGGACTAAAATGTGAACGTCAGTGTGTGCTTCATGCTTCTGTCAGTCTATGGAGACTCCTGTCGCTGTTCATTTGTGCTTCATCTAAATCTCCACATCTATAATCCTCTTAGTCTATGCTGACATCATCTTCAGCAGCTCAAACACTCTAATGGCTAATGGACAATTGGCTTTTTCACACTCAGGGCTGCTGTTTATGCTAATGAGGGAGAGATGGCCACTAGTGGGCGGGGCTTCCCCCCTCTGATGACACATACAAAGAGAGAATGTCAATCAAAGTGTTTCTGCAGACTGTTTTTATCAAGTCTGCTTATAAACAATACAATTAATTCATTTTTACTGTTGGAGACTGGATATACATTCACACACTGCTGACACACAACTGAGTGTAAACCCTTTATAAAAGGGGTTTTTGCATAATAGCTCCCCTTTAAGTTATGTTTGAGACCTAAAGGGAGTTTCTAATAAAGATTTTCAATATAGCAAGTGACCTCAAAGAGCCGCCATCGGAATTCAAAGGGGAAGTAAATATTGAGGACTTCTGGCAGTCAGTGGATCAGGAGATGATTGCGTGTGGCTTTGTTTCCAGTGAGTATTTGTATGCATATACATTTGCTTTATTTTGTATTTTTGGTAATATTTATACAGTATATATGGTAGCTAACAAATATAATGCTTTATTGTAAAACACCATTTGCGAAGAAAAAAAATTGTTATTTATGTAGTTTGAAGTCTGTTGTTTGAGAAAATATAAGGGGTCACTAACTTTATCAATTAGTTTATTTGGTCCTATGGTGTGATTGTGATATAGCCCAAAAAAAAAACTTTTAATAATAAACAAATAGTGTAGAGAGTGCTTTATCTTTCTTGTTGGACACTTATCTTCATATAATGCTCTTTATTTTATATGAAATTATGAATAATATGTATTTTTCTCAGTGCATTGTTGGACAACAAAACTTAACAATTTGATAGTGGTTTCAGAAAAGTTAAATATGTGCAAAACTTTGAGACAAAAACTGAAGATGTGCATGAGATCAGCTTCACAGGGGGTTTCAGTCACACTTTTCAGTGGAATTGCCTGATTTAAAATGAGCTTCAAGAGTTCACACTTAGATATGCTTGGCATTAATAGCAGGTTTGGCATGCTGTCCCGGGAGAGACCCCTGAGCTCGGAGATAATTGAGCCCAAGGCTCCCGCCCGGTCAATAAGCATATAAGGGGGTCCGAGATCAGGTAGGTCTTGAGAGCCCACCTTAGAAAAGGGAGGAGATGGAGTAGAAGGAAGAATTCCTCCAAAACAAAGATAAAGCAGTAGGGTGAAATCATTCATTTATTGTATGCTCGGATCAATCTGATTGGATTATTACTGATTACAGATGGGCAGACAATCATATCAGATGCCCAATCATATCACATGCTCCTCTCGAAATTAGTTTATGAAACTTCACATAGTGTTACACCAGAGAACATTTTTCAGTCTCAAAATATATCAGGTTCCTATGATTTTTCAAAATATATGGATAAAAAAATGGTTGTCATTTACTAAAAAATGACAAGATATAAAATTAGGATTAGGGTATTTATTTATAAGTGCTGTAATTTATGTTTGAGATATTTACACCATAGGACACTTAAGATTTGACTCAAAATTGTTATGTTTTTGTAACAAAAAGTCCATGGAGGACAAAGAAATGTTTAAAGGGCACCTACGTTACCCCTTTTTCCAGATTTAATGTAAGTCTTTTGTGTCCCCAGAATGTGTCTGTAAAGTTTCAGCTCAAAACACCCATCAGATTATTGATTATAGCTTGCACTAGTTTGTATTTTATAGCTCTCAACAGCTTTTTGCTGTTTTTGTGTACTGCGCCTTTAAGGCTAGTCCACCCCGCCCACCGTTCCCACGTGCCTGTCAGCGTGCCTCAGTCTCCGCCCTCGGCTGCCTCAGACAACTGACAGACATAAAGGAAGCAGATCTCACGTAACGTTTGTGAGGAAAAACTACAGTAAGACCTTTACCAATGATTATTTGATGCATTTGTTGTGGAGCTGCAACGACGAGTCACACACAATGTCGTTACAAAGTTCACGCACAGACACAGACACACACACAGCGCGAACACATACATATAGCGCGCGCACGTTTAGCTTTGCACGCAGATGTGACAGGATACAGGTTAATCTCCACTGCTGTATGGATATCTGTTATGTTAATGTACAAAATAAACCTGATTTAACGTCCACAAACCGGGATTGAAGCGTCTTCTTGTATAATTGTTCTGACATGCGGCTGTGGTGATGAAGTAAATCTGAAGTAAATGGCTGTAATTCATTACACACATGCACTGTTTTAAAACATTTTAAACTTGTAAAACTCACTCTTGATCACATTTGATGATGATTGATGATCCTAGCGAACTGAACAGACCTTTTATACCCGGTTGCTTTGCGCACGTCCTGTCTTGTTGATAGGATTATACACGTTACTACGGAGACATGTTAATACGCAGCTGTCAATCAATTCGGTGGGCAGGGGGACCGCACTCCTATGTCAAGTTGCGGTCGGTCTCAAAACCGCTCCAATTGGTCGACCGTTTTTATGTTGTTAAATTGAAAAAAAAGGACTGAGTGTGTTTATATCACCCCAATATGACGGTCTATACACTATACCTACACACATGTCTGTCCAAGCAGCTTCAAAAGTAGATTTTTCACCATAGGTGCCCTTTAACCATTTATTCCATTTTGACTTATGTCAATTATAATTATGTTATTTTTTAATAAAGAAAATGCAACATAGCAACAACCCATATAAATTTTTTTAAAATCTTTAATTTACTTTAAGTCCCTTCAAATCAACTTTACTGAACCATCTTTCGGGCGTGCAGTCGCAGCTCCTGTTTATAAATAAATAAAGCTTCAAACCTGAAATAAATGTACATAAATTAAATAATGAGTAATTATTTATTTTAATGATAATAATTTCATTAATAATGAATAATTAAGTGTTCTTCCCTCTTTTTATTCCTTAGGTAGAGCACAGAATCCATTTGTTGTGGAGCCAAATTATGAAAACTGGGCTCCATGGATTGGGGAAAAAACAAGAAAGGGCAGCACAGTGCTCAATACAGAATATGAGAAAGTCACATCACCGGAAAATCAGGCTTTCAGTGTGTCTGAGGATCGACTTGTGGAAGAGTTGATGAAACAGGAGGTTAAGACCTTGAAGAACTGTTTTATGCTATGTGTCCACCGAAGCGTTTTTGTGCTCAGCTGTGAGCATTTTTGTAGCACAACATTTTGTCAGTCGGTTGCTATACTAAGTAGACTGGCTGTACCTTTACAAGTTGAAAGTCTTTAGCAGATTACTTGTTGAGAAGTGCGTGGATGCCAACTGGCGTAAAAATACAATGATAAAAATAAGATGAAGATGTCCATTTTGTAGTGGATGTTGTAGCCCAGGTGAGGGTTGTGGTGCTTGTAGACATTAATAACTGATGTTAGAGTAGGTGTAGACGTTAATAAATGTGATGGTTGGGTTTAGGGTTGGGGTAGGTGTAGACACACTGTAATGTGTAATTTAATAAATAATACAAATAATCTTTGTTTTTTTGCAATAACCGCTTGCACATCAACAAATGCATGACCTCGACAAATGTGTCATCAGGCTACAGGCTGCAGCATATTATTGACAACAGAACGCAAATGCTCAGCTCGAGAAAACAACGCTTTGATGGACTCACAGCCTTAATCATTTCCATTAAAGTCTGTTTGATTTGTCTGATCATGCATTATTTGCTGCATAACAGATTGATGATGTCAGAAAGCTGTGCAAGGACTGTAATGTGGACTCCAGTGGATCTGCATTCGACATGATATTACGATTGAGAGCAGAGATGCAAAACAAGCAGGTGTACGAGAAAATCTTCCAGAAAATCTGCGAGTCTTCAGGTAAGAGTACACGTATGCTGATATTCAATAATTAAACAAATTGTAATAATGAACATGCACTATAATGATTATGCACATGCACAAGCCCTCCAAAATACCTTGAATAATTGTTTATTATTTTAACGATATTAAGATTGTGATGTTTTTGGTTGTTTATCAAATGCTTAAAGGCTTAATAGGAGCTTTATTTTCAAACATGAGCATTTTCAAATTTTAATCTGGCCTACAGACTTGAAAATGCTGTGACTATTTATAGGTCTGTTGTTTGTTAATACTACAGTAAACACTTTTTGTTAAAGGGGTAGTTCACCCACACATTAACATTAACTCACTATTTACTCTCCCCGAAGTGGTTATAAACGTCTGAGTTTCTTCTGTTGAAGATATTCTGAAGAAAGCTAAAACCTTGTAACCATCGACTTCCATAGTAGGAAAAAAACAAATACTATTAGAGTCAATGGTTACAGATTTTGAGCATTTTTCAAAATATCTTCTTTTGTGTTCCGAAAACCATCGTTAGTCGTCAGTTTTAGCGATCTTCATATTGACAATTGCGTTCCCTTCGCAGTGCACTTTGAAAACATTTATGCCATTTTGCACGCAGCCGTGGCTCATGACGAAAGCTATAGGTGACCTAATATTTAAAAGCGGAATTTACTTTACGTCTTTAAAGCTTGTGAAAACCAAAAAATTCATAGCATACGTTAATGCTTTTAATTTATAGCAGGTTATTTATTAAAAAACGTATCTGTATAAGACATGTCCCTGTTGGTTAGAACATTTCTGCAGTGGTTTGAATGTGTGCACTTGTGAAAGTAGAATTAAAAAACAATATCCTACTTAATAATAATAATAATAATAATAACAGATTATTAATAATAATAATAAATATTATTATTATTAAGTAGATTTTTTTCTTTTCTTATAAAATGGCCTACTGTATATTACAACCATTAGCCTACCAATTTATATGATTTATATATGAGATTAGAGTGTTAGCTAAGTGGTTTTATGTTTTAGAATAGAATATGGAATGTTTTCGATAATATTTGTAAAGGAAATATTGGCCCTACATGTGCCATTTGCATATATTTCAATTAATATAGAAAACGAGTGCATGCTTTTATCAAAACTAATATTGGAATTTTTTTTTAAATGCGTGTGCGTGTAAAACAATATAATTTGCACAAAAAAAGAATGGGGTTTTACTCTATAGAAGTTCTAACTCCGCCCTGTTTAGTTTAGCATCATTATGGGCATTTATGTTATAACTAATGTGGTTCAAACGATGGATCTGCAACAAAGCAGCTACAGTTTTGAGAAAAACACTCGTTACTACACTGTTCTTTTCCCAAATGATGCATCGTACTATGATAGTTCAGCCACGAAATATGCCATAGTTTGGAAATCACACCCCTGGTTGACTTAACATGACAGTAGGGATGCAACGATTAACCGGTTTCACTATTAACCGCGCTTTAATTCGTCGCGGTTAATTAATCGTAAAGGCTTCTCAACACCGCGTTTCTGCACAGAACAAAACTGCAGCAACTAAACAAAGTTATGCCAATTGAGCGCTAGTTTGTACACCGAGACGAGACTAATAACCACGCACACTGGATTAACTATGACTGAGGCTATTAACTAAGGCAAGCTCGTGTAAGTTAATTATTAGTTAATTATTTCCAATGGAGGGACGCGCACTCAATGCAACGCGCTCACGCTTTTCAGGCGCACTAGTTGAGATGGGGGCTTTTGTGACCACGGGAACTGCAAACGGCTGAAGTTTCAGGAAGAAGCAATAAAAAGTACACAGGTTGGCAAACCTACTTAAAGTTATAATGGCGCCGATGAGAGAATCATGCGGCGAATGTTGATCCGCCAGCCGAGATCAATCCAGTGATTTTGGAGAGAGTGCTGAAAGACTCGGAGTGGATCAGCTGTTTAATGGCCTGAATCTCGATGCGTTGCATTCACTGCGTGTTCAGCGCAAATGGACGCTAAATGTAAAATCTAACAGTGTATCTTTGCCAAAGAAGCTCAACTTTACTAAGTTTAAACTGAAACTTCGGCTCATGACAAAGAATGGTTCTGTGCAGGTGGTCATCGCGAGAATCCTGCTCTGCGCCAGTCATATATTGGGTAAATCAGCGCGCAACGAGACTGAGCATTTACAATGACAAAAACCGAAACCAAAACCTTTAAAGCAGGGGTGTCCAAACTTTTTGGGCCGAGGGCCAGATACAAAAAAAAAACGTTGTCCCGGGCCAAATTTTACATGCATCACACAGACACATATATATTTACACACACACACACGCACGCACGCACGCACGCACACATACATACATACATACATACATACATACATACATACATACATACATACATACATACATACATACATACATATATATATATATATATATATATATATATATATATATATATATATATATATATATATATATTAGATTTGCTGACAAGTCTTCAATTCGTCGTCCAACTGTGTTTCTAGAAAGACCTACGTTTTTAAAATCTTGAATCTTCTCTGGGCAAATTATATTTGCAACACTCATCAGACACTCCTTTATAAATTCTCCTTCGGTGAAGGGTGCAGAAGTGACTTTTCTTCCTTTCTTTTGTCCATTATTTCTGTTTATTAAATTGTCATGCATATAAAACAATAGTGCAAAATAAATTTTTCTTACTGCAATGCTTCATTTTTGTTTGATGCAAACCATAAATTTATTTTTCATAATGTAACAGTAGGACTTTTTATAGCAGATAACATTCAAGCACATTCAAGGCAGAATGGTAATGAGAAATGTAATTGTTTGTTAGTATTATTGTCATCTTCGTCATCATTAATATTTTATAATTATTAGACATTCATTTTGGAATTATTGCACAAATATCAATAAGTCATAACAGAATTAGTTACTTGTTTCTGGTTTTTGTTAGTCCTAATTGATGTTGTTTTCAAATACAATAAATCCGTTAATATACAATTTGCAGTGGTGCTCATTCATTTTTGGTGGGTGCTCCTAATTTCTTTCTGGTTCTCCGACATTTTCTTAAGTTGGGAGCACTGGTGCTACAGGTAAACAAGTTTATTTCAAGCTCTGCATTAGACAAATACTGTTTTTTAATTATTTATTAATTGTTCTGTCATTTATTTACAGTGTAAAATTATTTGTTTAAATGTCAAAAAAATTCACTTATTTTTAAGCACAAAGAAATGGACTATTGTTTGTTTCTAATATTATTATGTGCTGTTAATTGGTTACTGAGCAGAAATAAATAACACTGTAAAATTTAGGGAGTTTTCATCTTATTTTCTAAACTAGAGGTGTTTGCAATTAATGAATGCATAATAATCGTGATATCCGTGATTATTTCTCAGACTATAATCGTACAACCAAATTCTATAATCGTTGCATCCCTACATTTAATATTATATTCCTTCATTACTGCAACTGATTCCTGGCAAATTAAACAGACACATTTCCCGCTGACCTCTGTGAAGAAATATTCTTTGCCCCAGCGTGACTGAAATTTCCTGCACTCACTGTTGATTTTCCTTTTTCTTGGTTGTGCCATGGCTCGCCAAAACGTGGTTATCAATAATGTTTCCTTCAGTTTTGGTCGGTTGGTTTTACGTCATAACAGGAAAGGCTGCCTAATTGAATGCATGTAATAGCGACACCCGGTGGTTATTCATTGAATTACGTTCATTTTTGTATAGCGGGCCAGATTCTATTAATGTTTATTAAAAGCCTCGCGGGCCGCCACAAAACTGATTGCGGGCCGCAGATGGCCCGCGGGCCGTACTTTGGACATGTCTGCTTTAAAGACTGGTAGTAGTGAGACTTTCCTTCCTTTCTTTTGTCCGATCTTTCTGGTTATTATATTGACATGCGTATAAAAACAAGAGTGCAAAATGCAAATTTCTTACTGCAATGCTTCATTTTTGTTTGATGCAAATCATAGATTTTTTTTCTCATAAAGTAACAGTTGGACTTTTATAGCAGATAACTCACATTCAAGGCAGCATGATAATGTAATTCATTGTTAGTATTATTGTCATCATCGACATCATTAATATTTTATAATTATTGGACACTCATTTTGGAATTATTGCACAAATATCAATAATCATACAGAATTAGATAGTTGTTTCTGGTTATTGTTAGTCCTGATTGATGTTGTTTTCAAATACAATAAATCTGTTAATATGCAATTTGCAGTGCTGCTCATTCATTTTTGGTGGGTGCTCCTAATTTTTTTATGGTGCTCTT
Organism: Danio kyathit; assembly: GCA_903798195.1. Lineage (NCBI taxonomy): Eukaryota > Metazoa > Chordata > Actinopteri > Cypriniformes > Danionidae > Danio > Danio kyathit. Next base: position 4,689,425 of record LR812526.1, on the reverse strand, counting down.
AAAATTTTTGAAGTTGGGAGCACCGGTGCTACCAATTAAAAAAGTTAATTTCAAGCCCTGCATTAGACAAAGGCTATTTTTTTATTTCTTTATTTATTGTTCTGTCATTAATTTACTGTGTAAAAATTATGTATGTTGAAATGTCAAATATTTTACTTATTTTTAAGCACAAAGAGAGACATGGACTATTGTTTGTTTTTAATATTATTATGTGCTGTATTAATTACTGAGCAGCAATAAATAACACTTTAAAATATAAGGAGTTTTCATGTGATTTTCTAAACTAGTAGTGTTTTGAAATTAATAAATGCATAATAATCGTGATAACCGTGAAACCGTGATTATTTCTCAGACTATAATCGTACAACCAAAATCTATAATCGTTGCATCCCTACATGACAGAAATTTTTTTTTGGGAGTTGAACTTTCTCTTTAACAAATGAAGCATTTTATGTTTTTTAAAAATATAAATTTAGAATTTAGAAATTTATAAAAGCATTTATTAATCTTAAGTGATGTTTATTACACTAAATTTAATTTAATTCCAACAAATAAATATTATTTATTCTAATAATAAAGGCATAATTATTCTATTAAATTGAGTTAACTAATACAATTGTTTTTACATTAACATTAACATACCTATAATATGGCTGTTTCTCACTGTTGATTTTAATGCATTAACTATCTTTTACCAATGAGACTTTATTATAAAGTGTTAATTGCACTTTATAATCTTTTTGCAATTAAATTTAAGACATTTATTTACTCAGAACATGTATGCTCCATAAAGCAACACACCAAGCATTTTTTTTGTGTGGATATTATACCTGTTAAAGTCATCATTTGCAGGCATTGCACTGATAATACCATCTATCATGAGAAAAGCTTCAGCAATTATTCGCAACAAAACAATTCAATATCAGCAAAAGCCTAGGAGAGACTGTTTGAATATGTCAAACAAAAGAAAATTTGATACTGTCATAAGCTTAAGTGAGAAACTGATTTGATATGTCAAAAATAGAATTGAATTCTATTCATTTTAGTGAGTAACAGATTGATTGATTCTTAAGCAAAATACAGAGTCAAATACAGCATCTCTGTACAGAATCAAACTTTTACCCTGCAAACTAATCCTCAACTAAAGCCTGATTTATACTTCTGTGTCGAGTTATTACCGTGACCCACGGCGCATACCTTGCGTGTACACTACATGACAAAAGTCTTGTCGTGGATCCCAGTTGTTAGAACAACAAATAATAACTCGACTTCTAGTTGATCATTTGGAAAAGTGGCAGAAGGTCGATTTTTGTGATGAATCATCTGTTGAGCTGCATCTCAATCATCACAAATACTGCAGAAAACCTACTGGACCCGCATGGACCCAAGATTTTCATAGAAATCAGTCAAGTTTGGTGAAGGAAAAATCATGGTTTGGGGTTACATTCATTATGGGGCGTGCGAGAGATCTGCAGAGTGGATGATCAACATCAACAGCCTGAGAGATCAAGACATTTGTGCTGCCCATTACATTACAAACCACAGGAGAGGGACAATTCTTAAGCAGGATAGCGCTTCTTCTCATATTTCAGCCTCCACATCAAAGATCCTGAAAGCAAAGAAGGTCAAGGTGCTCCAGGATTGGCCAGCCCAGTCACCAGAAATGAACATTATTGAGCATGTCTGGGGTAAGAAGGAGGAGGCATTGAAGATGAATCCAAAGAATGTTGATGAACTCTGGGAGTCCTGCAGGAACGCTTTCTTTGCCATTCCAGATGACTTTATTAATCAGTGATTTGAGTCATTGCAGAGATGTATGGATGCAGTCCTCCAAGCTCATGATGGAGTCAGACACAATATTCATTCTGTTTCCACTGCAGCATGACTTTATATTCTATACTGGACATTATTTCTGTTCAGTGACAAGATTAAAGTAAAGTCAGACTTTATTGTCCTAATTAAATCATTCAAAATCAAGGCATGATCATATTTTGTTTTGGTCAAATAAGCGTAATCTAGAGGCCTTTGCCTTTCATATAAGCCACTTCTGATACCAAATGATCAGCTAGAAGTCAACTTATTATTTGCTTTTCCTAAAACTTGGACAGGCCACAAGACTTTTGTCAGGTAGGGTAGTCGTGCATTTATACTTCTGAATGCTGTTTGTGTTGCTCTGCAATAACACTTCTGAAACACTAGCTGGCAGTAGGTTTTTATGTTCCTCTGTGTCGAGTTTCTTCGCTGGTGTTTTGTTTTTTCTGAATGCTACCTTAATGTACAAGTAGCTAAAACTCGCTCATTCAGAGGCAGCAAATGGCGGAGGTGCAACAACTTTAATCATGAGGTAAACACAAAACAAAAGTTTCCATCTGGAGCTTCTTCACAGGACTCGACACATGTAAACACTTGCTCCATCTGGCTCGCGGCTCTCAGCACCGCCCACTCTCGTCACAGCTACCAAGCCGACCAATCACAGAGCTTGAGCTACACGTCGTTGTGACGTCTAGTCAAATGTTTTGAGAGGTGCCAGCCACCGCTAGAGCTATGTGACCTGCACCGGACCATACACACTTACAAATAAGCCTTAAGGCCTTGCGGTCACAACTTGGCCATAATTAAATACAATTAAAACCTTTGATGTCAGGGTTTCCGCGGGGACTTAAAAAGTCTAAAATTTAAAAATCGAAATTTTAGGCCTTAAAAAGTCTTAAATTCGCTGTTGTAGGTCTTAAATATTTTTGCACAGGTCTTATTTATCCGATGTCCATGTAACGCTACATCTAATGCTCATTTAAATTCTTTTTTGTTGCTGTTGCTTGGTTTTCGTAGTGTTGTAGTTCTTTATTTCACTAGTCCTAATGTAATTTGCGGTATTACAACTACAAATGAGACCAGCATGCAATAGCTAATCAGCTTTGTTATTGAACTCCGTGCACACGGCGAATGTGACGTCATCGCTTTGTTTGCGGAGGTTCGCTTTCGGTGCGTGCGACATGATTTCGGCTGGCAGTGTGAACAGATTTCGGGTGAACAGTTCACTCAGCGCCGCGTTTGATTTGAGTTGAATATGAATCACTTTGAAGAGATTTTGTCTGAAACAGGTACGACTGTACAGACAACTTATCGATCCATCCATGCGTGATCATCATAGAGATAACCAGATGACCAATAATTCTTGGCTAGAAATTCCAACAGCCGTGGAAAAGGAGGAAAGTTTTTGGAAAAGTTTGGAAAAACCTGAGGGATAAGTTTGTTAAAACAAAAAAAAGATGCTATGACAAAAGTGGAGACCTGTGTGGTTAATAGCTACAAACTAAAATTAAGTGACAAATTATGTCTTTGATAACTGGAAAAGAATATATGAACCAGTTTACAATATACTGATGCCCAAATTCTGGGCTTTATTGGTGATAATGGTCAGGAATGTTGGACCATTATTGCCTTTTTAGCCTTTATAGGACAGAAACTAGCCAGACAGTAATGTGTGAATTGTTGAGTGGGCAAAATAAAAAAAACGTCTGTATTTTTAGTACGTTTTTTTTTGCTTTTATTCTTACCTTAATAAAAAAATATAATTGTAGAGCAACCCATTTTCTCTTGTCATTGATATTTAACTTTAATAGGTAGAACTGTCCGAGATATGAACAAAAGCAAGTGATGCATCAAAGTTTGATTTCAAAAATCTTGAATGGTTATAAAACACTTTATAATCATTATAATAAATTTAAAAAAAAAAAAAAATGTTAAAATCTTGAACGATATTAATGATATGACGTAGTTCTGGAAACGTACTACATCTCTGTTTATCCGTCTGACTTTACGGTGGGTTTCTTTTGACCGGCCCCTGTCGTTTTAAAGAATATCACAACGGCGAACGTGTCAAGTATAAAAGCCTCGTCCGTTTCGTGATGTGCCGCACAGTTAGCGGAGGTGCGCGATGCGCTGCCAGTGAAAGTATAAATCAGCCTTAAGTGGTTTTTATTTTGTAGTTCAGTGGTCCATCTAACCTGTCTTCAGTACAGTTCAATTTAAATAAATTTATTTTACCACTAATTTTGTGATTTTTGCATTTTCTCTCGGGTGTTTTTGATATTGTGATATAGGTCTTAAATTTAATACTTAATGGTCTTAAAAAGTCTTAAATTTGACATTATGATATCTGCAGAAACCCTGGATGTACAATAGTCAGCGAATGAGAAAACTAAATGAGATGAATCGATAAAATCAGTCCTAATAAACCAATTCTCTTGATGTGCTTGTGTTTTTCAGGTGGTTGGTCTGTGGTCATGTGTCCTCATGGTGTGGTCTACAGCTTGAAGTTTAATCTGAAGCTAGAGAGTCCAAGGGATTTTGTGGACCTGCTTTTTTCATGGCAACATTTACCAAACGTGACCATATGTGACTCTCCTGGAGATTTAGCCACACATGCCAATATACGCACCCCTTCATTTCATCCGCATGAAGGCAGACTGGCAGACGCAACACTGGAGAATATCAACAAAGCAAATCAGGAAACACTCAGGGTATCTCTACCCTGGTTGCTGGAAAAGACTGATAATCTGACCCCTAATGCGCATCCGGTCACGGGATCCTCAGAACACTACGTTTTGTCTGATAAATTGGATGAAATCGACATTAAAGACCCAAAGGACGTGCTCAGAAATGTCAGATTGGTTCCAGAGCTGCAGGATTGGCTGAACAGACAAGCTGCTGAGCAATTTGTTGCCGAATTAAGAGAAAACGACTACTTCACCAATCATATGTCTCCGTCCACACACATGTTCATGATGAGAAACATTATACATTACAGAAATGTAGCCGCAAACCAGCTCCTATTGAGGGGCCCTTTATAGCCTTCTGAAATGTGTTAATGATACGTTTCTCTAACCTGTAATATAGTTTCCTATGAGGTTTGTATATAGTATTCTGTGTAAGAGACTTTTGTTTGTTTTTTTTATTAGAAATTTGATCTTTAAGACTGATGATGTCTTGAAACTGAGCTTTTCAAAAACTCTGGAGTGTAATAAAGCTATTTGTGATTTCTAACACATTTGTTTGTCGGAGTACTTCATTTACTATTGTTAAACCATGTAAATATTAATGCATTCAATGATAATGACATCGCACTGCAGCATGCAATGATAAATAAAAACACAGTTCCTGTATTGGTGTGCCATATCCATGTCATTGTGCAGCTCAAGACTCAGTGAAGCTAAGCAGGGCTGAGCCTGGTCAGTACCTGGATGGGAGACCACATGGGAAAACTAGGTTGCTGTTGGAAGTGGTGTTAGTGAGGCCAGCTGGGGGCGCTCAACCTGAGTCCTAATGCCCCAATAAAGTGAAGGGGACACTATACTGTCAGTGAGTGCCGTCCTTCAGATGAGATGTTAAACTGAGTTCCTGACTCTCTGTGGTCATTAAAAATCCCAGGGGTGTAATCCTGGTGTCCTGACCAAATTTCCTCCATCAGCCCTTACCCTTCATGGCCTCGCAATCATCCCCATCCACTGAATTGGCTCTATCACTGTCTCTCCACTCCCCCTATAGCTGGTGTGTGGTGAGCGCACTGGCGCCGTTGTCCTGTGGCTGCCATAGCATCATCCAAGTGGATGCTGCACACTGGTGGTGGTGTGGAGAGACCCCCCCCCACCCCCCTCATGATTGTGAAGCGCTTTGGGTGTTATATAAATACACATTAAGAAAGAAAATGGTTAATACTATATGCTGTCTATTTGATCTGCTATAAAATGTCATGCATATACAGTTGGAGTCAAAGTTATATGTCCCACAGTATGTTCCATAATATTTTATTAAAAAATTTTTTTTAGTTTGTTTGGAATAAAAGCATATTGTTTATTTATGTTCCAGCAAATGTTTTACACAGAGGATGCCCTTCCAGCTGCAACCCAGTACTGGGAAACACCAATATACACTCATTCTCTCTCACACACACACACACATACTCTACAGATAATTTTTCTTTATTCAATTCACCTTTAGGCACATATGTTTGGACTGTGGGGGAAACCAGAGCACCCGGAGTAAACCGAACACGGGGAGAACATGCAAACTCAGAAATGACACACAGAAATGCCAACTGGCCCAGCTGAGACTTGAACCAGCGACCTTCCTGCTGTGAAGCGACAGTGCTAACCACTGTGCTGAACTCCCCCCAACCCTTTCTCCATATTTTTGAATGAAATGCCTACTTTACTACATCCAATCAGCTTGCAGTAGAAAAACGATCGAAAAAACGAAAACTGGAATTCAAAAAACATTGTCATTAACTGAAAAAAATAACGAGTTTTAAAAAAATAAATAAACTAAAACTAACTAAAATAGCAAAAAACGTGCTTTGTTTTCGTCTTTGTAAATGTATTTAATACATAAGCTTTTTAGAAATACATTTATTTACTTTGCGCTGCCAGTTTTACGCCGGGTGTTTGAGCCGTATGGCACATCGAAGACTGTAAACCATAGACTGTAAAATATATGGACGTAGTATCCGTGACGTCACCCATAGGTTTATGAAGAACCCAAAAGAAGCTACCAGAAGGCGTGGCCGACCGTCGCCATTTTGTTCGCGCGTCATCGCACCAACCCCGGGCATACCATACAAGGGCAAAGAGGCAAGCTGGCATTCTGTTTAGACGGGCTTTCCTATGGGAGAAACGCTTAATACTTCATCACCTGCGACTCGTTTGTGTTCTGACCACATGTGCTTGGTTGTACACTTTATCAATAAAGTGTTTAGACTTTTAAAAACACTGTTTCATAAGCAACGTCATAAGCGCAATGCTTAGTGGCTCAATGCAGTACACATTGAGCCACTAAGCATTGTTCTTATGACGTTTTTCAACAGGAGGAAAGTGCGAATTACTTCCAAAAACTTCAGATATAGTCTGTGTTAGTAAATGCAAGGCTAATTATGAAGTCCAGGCTTATGACAACGCTTCAGATGACTGTTCTAGAGCCTACAGCTAATAATCTGTCAGATTCTGGAGTGCTTTACAGCTCTAAAGAACATTATAAATGATAAATGATCTTAAATAAAACAAATACATTCATAGAGATGGTATAATTTCACTCGCCTGGCAAATGGAGGCCGCGTGAATGGCTTGTGAGCACAATTAAGTGCACACAGCATGCCATATCATCTGATAATTGTAGGAAATAATTCCAAAAGGCAACTGACTGTGTAAAGTCACATAAAACAACACAAAAATACGATGAATATGCCGAGATCAGCGGCTAATCAGCCGTAATCAGCTGAGGTGAAGTGACGGTGACCAGCGAGACCTAGCTGTCACTCAAGTGGCCACGCCCTTAATTATGCAAACTTAATATAACCTAATATAAAGGAAACGGATGAGTTATAAAAAAAATTCACCCCCCTCACAGTTGTCATGAATGGTAATATTAGCTATATGAACCAAAATCTTTCTTTGTACCAGGCTGTAAACACCTTTTTTTCTGCTGTAAAGTTGGCCATTCTAACAGTGGGCTCAATAGAAATTTGCTCTATTTTGGAGCCAGGACTAGCGGAATTTCGATGAATTGCAGTTTCAGTTACTTCCGTATTGGCTTCCCGAGGGAGAGCGGGAGGTTGCCGCTTGCTGTAAACCTGCTGCCATTGGCCAGATCGAGCCAGTTCTCCTCCAGTCCTCGCTGTTGCTCCCGCGACAAAAATGACTGGACATGACAGCAGCACAGTGACAACATTAAACACGACCCGAGCAGACACTTAAAAGTATTAATTTAACACAATTGTGTCCAATAATGGCTTTTATTTCCGTTTTAGTGATCCTAATCGCGATCGCGAATTAATCTTTTTGACCGGATCTTCTAAGTGAACTGGTTGAACTAGTTCACCAAATCGAACTGAATCATTTGAAACGAGTCGCGTCTCCAGTAACGTTAAGCACTTATCCACGAAGACTTTTTAACATGCCTGATACCCCCTCTGACTTGAAATAAACCAATTTCTCGCGTTATTAGAGCAGTACAGATCGAATTTGAGAACGAGTGAACTCATAATACTGCGCATGCGTGATTCAGTGAACCAAACACAAACAGTGCATGACAGCCTGCTGTGACTGAAGCAAACTTGAACAACTGCAGCACGGTAAATGAGAGGATCTGGCAAAACGTAAGTTTACTTCACAACAGAAAGTTGTAAGGGAAGATTAAATAAACGAATCATGCTTTAGTTGGGTTGCGAAACATAATTGTAAGAAACTTTTCAGATCATGCTGATGTTAACTGACTGAAATTATGATCGCTGACTACATAATTTTGATCTGTTGAGCCCTAACATGGGAGGATTGTCACAAAAGATCCGGTTCCCAGAAAAGATTTGAACTTTCCATCACCACTGTCTATTTTATCGCCTTAGTCCCCTTTTAATTTGATAAGAAAACGGTGGCAGAATTCAGCTCCTCCTCCTTTTGTTTTTCATTTGATCAACAAACCACAGTCGTGGACAGCGAGAGAACGAGGTGTGTGTTTATTGATAAATTGTTATAATATCTGCTTATCTGCAGTTCTTTAGATAACCTTGTATCACCTGTATCTAGGGCTGGGCGATATGGCAAAAAAAAAAAAATCTCGATTTTTTTCATAAAGTTTGACCGATTCACGATTTCGATTTTTTTATTAATTTTTTTATAAAATTTTTTTTACTGTGTAACTACCTTACCAGCTTACCTTGTTCATTTAAATTTAAATAAATGCTGAAACTAGTTTTTTTCATGCTCACTTGTAAAAGAAAAGCAACCATGTGACTAAACGCGGTTATGGCACTCTCTCATATAGGGATGCTAAACATAGCTTCAATAGAAGTCACAGCAGGTCATATGTTGTGCAGCTTTGGGCAAATTTTATTTGGAGAGAAAATGACCAAAATGTAACGTGAAGATTAAAAAGGATTGGAGGGGAAATAAATATTTCAAATCTCTGTCAATAACAGAAAAATAAACAATGATAATGCAACAATAGTTTATCTGTATTAGTGGCATGGCAGAAATATATATTTGGACAGGCCTTGTCAAAGTGAGCGTGCACTTTCACTAATAAAAAATATAGCACTTAAATTATTTCATAACAATCAATAAAATAACAGCGGTTTTATATCAAAAGTTGGTAATGATATAAAATATACTACATTTTGATGGTAAAATATAACCATTTAAACGATTTCAGTATTTAAACATTAAATAACAAATGCATCAAGTTAAATATAAAAAAAACGAATGAAACAACACAGCATATCAGGATATAAAGGACTATATTTAGCAGAATGCTGCTCTTTTTATCTTTGTAATTTTATAGTTTTATTTTTGTTATTTTAATTATTTTTTGTCTTCATAAATAACTAACGAGCTATAGACAAATTTCTGCTTGACGTTTTAGAAAATATTTGTGCGTAGCTACACCACCCAGTATATATTAAAGATCACCGTGAAAAAAAAAAACCTGTTACATATCTATCTATATTTAAATGTCTATCTTATATTTAACTGAATCGTATAACAGCCTATAGCTGAAATGTTGGAAATTGCTTAATTTATTTTTATAAAACATTTGTCGATATGTATTGATATTTTTTGGAGTAAAAACTGCCGACATTTAAGAATCCATATTTATTTTATTCATTCATTCATTTTACTTGTTTATTGGTGCATATATGGGTTATGATTTAATTCATACAGTACCGTCCTTCAGGTGGTGCGCGGGTATAATATACATAACCAGCCATCTGGGCTTTGAACTAGGTGCAATTATTTCCTTGTGTGTGTGTGTGTGTGTGTGTGTGTGTGTGTGGAGCGATGGGTGCGCGGGCATAAGTGACTAAAAGTGACTCCACCTGTCGAGCCCGTCTCGCAGCTCGCGCGGGAGAGACAGACGGCTGCGGGGACGCGAACAACAGCACGACGCGCGTGGAAACATTAGCGAAGCTGGCTGGCTGCGGAGCTGTTGTTGCTCTAGCGGGAAAATGTCCCGGTGTTCCCAATGACAAGTCCGCCCTGGCGCGCTTCCGCTAAATCAGCTGGTAGCTCATCAACAGAGCCGCGACGTCAACACACAGAATCAGCACAATTCAGCACGGTTGTCTAACAGTTTAGAACGGTTTGGCACGATAGTGGGAAAGTGGCTTTAATATTTTTATTAAAAAAAATCGCGATTCTTCGATTTTGTAAAAAATAAAATAGTCTTAAAACGTAAATTCGAATTAATCAAAAAAATCGAAAAAATCGCCCAGCCCTACCTGTATCCCAATGTCACGGAGGAGGAGTCGGGTTTTCTCGGCGTTCACCTCATCAGCACAGCTGTTTCATCCAGCAAAAAATGTAACTCTTAATGAACATTTGGCTATTTTTATTTCAAAATGAACCACCAATATTAAACACTTTACAGTTCGTGTGGCATTAACTATACCATACAGTCTTGCACAGAAAGGATTAAACAGTGACAGAAGCATTCAGAGAATGTACTCGTGTATTACCTGTCACTGACAGAGATAGAAACATTGTGTTGTCTAGTATTAAAAAAAAACTTTTTGTTTATTATTATCATTCAGATCGTGAAATATGTGAATTGGCCTGTAAGTTTAAATATAAATATATACAGGAAGTGCAGAATTATTAGGCAAATTAAAAAAAGTATTTTGACCACATCATCCTCTTTATGCATGTTGTCTTACTCCAAGCTGTATAGGCTCGAAAGCCTACTACCAATTAAGCATATTAGGTGATGTGCATCTCTGTAATGAGAAGGGGTGTGGTCTAATGACATCAACACCCTATATCAGGTGTGCAGAATTATTAGGCAACTTCCTTTCCTTTGGCAAAATGGGTCAAAAGAAGGACTTGACAGGCTCTGAAAAGTCAAAAATAGTGAGATATCTTGCAGAGGGATGCAGCACTCTTAAAATTGCCAAGCTTCTGAAGCGTGATCATCGAACAATCAAGCTTTTCATTCAAAATAGTCAGCAGGGTCGCAAGAAGCGTGTGGAAAAACCAAGGCGCAAAATAACTGCCCATGAACTGAGAAAAGTCAAGCGTGCAGCTGCCAAGATGCCACTTGCCACCAGTTTTGCCATATTTCAGAGCTGCAACATCACTGGAGTGCCCAAAAGCACAAGGTGTGCAATACTCAGAGACATGGCCAAGGTAAGAAAGGCTGAAAAACGACCACCACTGAACAAGACACACAAGCTGAAACGTCAAGACTGGGCCAAGAAATATCTCAAGACTGATTTTTCTAAGGTTTTATGGCCTGATGAAATGAGAGTGAGTCTTGATGGGCCCGTGGCTGGATCGGTAAAGGGCAGAGAGTCTGACTCAGACGCCAGCAAGGTGGAGGTGGAGTACTGGTTTGGGCTGGTATCATCAAAGATGAGCTTGTGGGGCCTTTTCGGGTTGAGGATGGAGTCAAGCTCAACTCCCAGTCCTACTGCCAGTTTCTGGAAGACACCTTCAAGCAGTGGTACAGGAAGAAGTCTGCATCCTTCAAGAAAAACATGATTTTCATGCAGGACAATGCTCCATCACACGCGTCCAAGTACTCCACAGCGTGGCTGGCAAGAAAGTGTCTAAAAGAGGAAAAACGAATGACATGGCCTCCTTGTTCACCTGAACTGAACCCCATAGAGAACCTGTGGTCCATCATCAAATGTGAGATTTACAATAAGGGAAAACAGTACACCTCTCTGAACAGTGTCTGGGAGGCTGTGGTTGCTGCTGCACGCAATGTTGATGGTGAACAGATCAAAACACTGACAGAATCCATGGATGGCAGGCTTTTGAGTGTCCTTGCAAAGAAAGGTGGCTATATTGGTCACTGATTTGTTTTTGTTTTGTTTTGAATGTCAGAAATGCATATTTGTGAATGTTGAGATGTTATATTGGTTTCACTGGTGAAAATAAATCATTGAAATGGGGATATATTTGTTTTTTGTTAAGTTGCCTAATAATTCTGCACAGTAATAGTCACCTGCACACACAGATCTCCTCCTAAAATAGCTCAAACTAAAAACAAACTAAAAACTACTTCCAAAAATATTCAGCTTTGATATTAATGAGTTTTTTGGGTTCATTGAGAACATGGTTGTTGTTCAATAATAAAATTAATCCTCAAAAATACAACTTGCCTAATAATTCTGCACTCCCTGTATATATATATATATATATATATATATATATATATATATATATATATATATATTAGGGGTGTCAAAATTAATCGTTTCTTCGGTGCACCGCGATGCAGATGGGGACAATTCGATATCGGTTCAGTAATAGATCATAACCGGTTATTACGCAGTGACGTCATTTATCCCCTATGCGCGATGTCGCGGTAGAATACATGGCGAATGAGGCGAGGGTGAGTAAACACTCCTACTAAATGAGCAAATCTTTCACTGACACTGCCCCTCTCTCTCTCTCTTTCTCTCTTCCGACTCCCACACACACTTTAAGCATTTGACCCGTTGGCATGTTCGTGAGGTAGTTTCCTCTCCTCTCCTCAGATTACCTGATAAACGCGTATTATGCGCATATAGACTGAAGCAGGTCGCACGCCAGAAGCGCCGCTCGGCGACGCGCCGCGCAACGCCACGCATTTCAGAATTCTAAAAATAGGTTTCAATTAGAGTACACACACCAGCGCCGCAAGTCGGCACCCAGACACGACTCAGACACAGTTCATAATTCTGCCGCGCCACAGAGCGCCATCTGATTAGTTTCGCTTTAAATAGCCTGCAAATGTGCGTGTCTGGTGTGCGATACTTTCAAGTGTCATGTACGCGCCGTGTCGCAGCGCTGAGCGGCGCATCCGGTGTGTGACGGCCTTGACCCGCGGCTGTTTTTCCCGCGTCACTCATGGGGCACTTTCGTTTCTAATCGCAGCCCTTTCTGTTGAGCGGGTGAAGACAATGACCAATCATAGGGGTGTAAGAACTTGCCAGCGCTCAAAAAGCAAGCGGCATCATATTTACATTAGTTTATTTGTTATGAATGCTCGTGCTGTCTTTTGTGCATGTGATGGAGTTTTGTCAAAAACATTCACAATGAGTGTTTTTTTTTTTTGAGCAGGTAAATTTAAAGGTACAGTTCATATATCTGACTGCTTGTATTAAAGGACAAAATTGTATTACAAGTAATATATAAATATAAACATATTTAAAGATTTAATAAAAAAAAATTTCTTGTGTGGTAAAGAAAAAATCTAATTATGTATGGAAATAATCGTCAATGCACCGTGATGCACCGAGATATCGAATTGAACCGAATCGATGGCATGATAATCGTAACCGAACCGAACCGTGAGACCAGTGTAGGTTCACACCCCTAATATATATATATATATATATATATATATATATATATATATATATATATATATATATATATATATATACATACTAGTATACAACTAGGCATGGGCCGGTATAAGATTCTGACAGTCCTTCACAGATCTCATTTAACTGGGCAGAAATTATTTAAAATGGGTTTCACTTCAGAAATATGTTCACATTGCACACAAAACACACCAGACACTTATCTTCACGCCCTATGGCATTGCACTTCAATTAAATCATTTTGGGAAAAGGTTACTGACTCACTCTCTAACTTAATGGGATGTCACATCCCACTGTCTCCCTCCATCTGCATATTAGGTGATACATCCACAATAGATATAAATAATACAAATGGTCAGTTACTGCTGGTGGCCCTAGCTATCGCCAAGAAAACTATCCTCGTGAACTGGAAATCAAGAAATACCATTCACATCTCATCCTGGAAAAACTTACTATCAGAATACATCTCCATTGAAGATCCTCTTTGCCTGAAGCCATTTCCCAACAACACCTTCATCAGTACACAAACAAGAGGAGAGGGGGGAGAGGGGGCCAGGTAGAGGTAAAAACTGTCTCTGATATTAAATCTAATTAAAGATAAAATAAATCAAATTGTCTCTCTCAAATTTATTTATTCATTTTATTATTATTATTATTATTTATTATCATTATTATTATTTATTTATTTATTTATTTTCTTCTCTCCCACAAGAGGTGGGAGAGAAATGGATCGGGGGGTGGGCGGGAAGTCGTGGTGACTGTGGTATACTCGTGCTGATAATAATAATAATTCCCTGGCCGGTCCAACAACAGATTAAAAAATAACTAGTATTAAAAAATAAATAAATAAATAATAAAAACCCTCCTACTTGCATATACTTACATATACTACATTCACAGGGTAAGTGTGACGCGGGCATGGCAGCCTGGGCATTTGCACCGGACTGATCCATGCTGCACGTCATACTTTTTTTTAACGCATCACAAAGCAACTGACAAACACTTTACACTTCAAGACTGATCATATAACTTCCACCTGCTCAAATTATTGTTAAAACTGTTTTATCATTATTTTATTTATTATTTTGTATTATTCTTATTGTTGTTGTTGTCGGCGTGAGTGTATTGCAGTTGTCGCGTATCCCTGCCCACCTTCTGATCTTTTATTATTATTATTATTATTATTATTATTATTATTATTATTATCATTATATTACTATTAATAATCCATCAAATTGTTAGTTAAATTCTTTTTAAATATTATTCTTTAATTTTGGTTTTTATTATTGGTATATTATTATTATTATAGTAACATTTCTTTTTCTTATTATTCTCATTGTTTTGCTTGCAGAACTTTATTTTTCTATTTTTCTTTTCTTCCACTGTCCCTCTTCCCTTTTTTTTTCCTCCCTCCTACCTCCTATTTCCTTTTCTTTTACTTACTATTATTATTATTATTATTAGGATTATTATTATTATGATGATTATTATTATTATTAATTATTATAAATTTTTGTCCTCTTCCTGATTTCCCAACCTCCCCTCACCTCCTCACTATTATCATTATTAGTTTTACTTTTACCTTTGTTACCATTATTATCATTACTATTCCGACTTGTTCTTCCTATATCTCCTTATTATCATTATTCAGGTTGCTGTAGTTGTTGTTATTGTAGTAGTAGTAGAAGTGGTAGTAGTAGTAGCAGTAGTCATTGTAGTAGTAACGACTGTATTTGTAGTTGGGATTGTTGAAGTAGTAGTTGTATAAGTTTTTTTTGTAGTAGTAGATGTCGTTGGTATAGTGGTACCAGAAGTAGTAAAGGTGTTGGTGTAGAAGTAGTAGTATCAGAAGTAGTAGATGTTGTTGATGTAGATGTTGTAGTAGGAGTAATTACTGTAGTAGTAGGAGACGTTGTTGTAGTAGTATCAGAAGTAGTAAATGTTGTTGATGTAGATGTTGTAGTAGTAGTGATTACTGTAGTAGTATCAGTAGTAGTAGGAGACGTTGTTGTAGTAGTATCAGAAGTAGTAGATGTTGTTGATGTAGATGTTGTAGTAGTAGTGACTTTTGTAGTAGTATCAGTAGTAGTAGGAGACATTGTTGTAGTAGAATCAGTTGTAGTAGATGTTGTAGTAGTAGTTGTTGTTATGGCTGTAGTAGCAACAGCAATAGTAGTTGTGATATTAGTAACTTTTTGTAGTAGCAGTTGGTGTAGTACTTGTGATTTATTATTGTTGTTGTTGTCAGTTATTACTGTTGTCCTTTCTCTTCTCTTTACTGTCATCATTACTATCATACATTACTAGTGTTGTTGTCACTCTTTACCACTGACTGGTTTCTTTTTATTTTTTTATTTATGTCTATGAAACTTGCTTCATTTATTGACTGTTATTGTCCCTTATGTATGTACTTTGAGCTGACCATGTTACCTTTGCATGCACACACACACACACACACACGCATACACATACATACACACACACACATACATATATACATGCACCTGCCAGTACCTGACTTTGTTGTTGTTTTTGTTTTTCGTTGTTGTTTTTGTTTTATTTTCTCTGTTTTTGTATTATCCCAATTTGTGTACCTTTTTTGCATATTCTAATTAAAAAAAAAAAAATAATAAAAAAATAAGATTCTGACAGTATGATAACCTTGGATAAAAATATCACGGTTTCATGGTATCACGGTATTGTGATTACCGCTCTAAAATATATTCTTTTTAAATGTCTGGGTAAAGAAAAAACCGTTTTTCCCCTTTGAACACAATACATTTTATTTTTTGAAAAATTTATAATATTTTGGAGCAGTAAACATGTCAGGCTAAATAATTCAAATGAATCATTGACTTCTGCTGTCTTTATTAGTTTCAAAAACACAGATTTATTTACAATTTAAAACGGCATCTTTGGAAAAAATTTTCTGCTGATGATACTGTTGTCCTAAAAAACAAAAAAAAAATGTGAATAAAAAAAATCTTACACATACCTTCGGAACGGTATTACAGAAAATTTTGGCAGTTTTAAAACCTTGACTTTTTCAAACCGCGGTATACCTTGAAAACAATTATCGTCCCATGCCTATATACAACCCATATTAAACAAACATTTTAAGTGTATTACAAGTAAATTACAACTTATAAATCTTATATTAGGCTTTACATATATATATATATATATATACTGTATATATATATACTGCATATACAGTGTTATACTGTACAGTATATACAGGATTTTTTCCAGCTGTGGCGGCAGGCCTTTTGATCTACCAACTACCTTTGGCGTTATTTCAATGACAAATGTGACGCAGTACTAAAAGTGACGCAGTACTACAGATCGGATTTGTGTAATACGAGCATGCAGATCTTTTTGCTTGCGCTAGGATTTCCTCTGTTCATGCACAAAACTTCTTGCACGCCCTCAAATATACGCTGCTCAAGTGCAATTTAGCGTGTTTACATAGTGAATTTGTCTCCAACCTTTATTAGATTTGCAAGGAATATTTATGAACGTCTCCAATAGACCTACAGAGCGGCATTAATGCGTCCTGAGGTAAAGTGAAACGGCTATAAACTCCAGCAAGATAAAGTCTTTGTTTGTTGTATGCAGAGCCATAGACCTTTATCTATAAATAAAGTATAATTATGGAAGCTGTGTTCATCCTAACTGAAAGCTACGTCATGTTTGCTGGCCTCACGCATCAGTCAGTTAGCATGTCACCTTAACGGGTTAAACAAATAACGCACAGCACTACTACGGTTATAGAAAAGTTTGCGCTGTTATAATTCACTTATCTTTTAATATGTTTTGGTGCGATTATAACCCGCTATTTATAAAAACGACAATGTTTTAAATGAGAAGCTGTAATGTAGCCGTGGCGGGATGAATTTTGGCGTGGCACCCCGCCATGGTAGAATGAATGTAGCGGAAACCATGATATATATATATACATATATATATATATATATATATATATATACACTTATATAATATACTTTATAATATAACTTAGGCAAGTTATTGTATAACGATGGTTTGTTCTGTAGACAATCAAAAAAAATAGCTTAAAGGGGCTAATCATTTTGACCTAAAATGTTTTGTAAAAAATTAAAAACTGCTTTAATTCTAGCCGAAATAAAACAAATAAGACTTTCTCCAGAAGAAAAAATATTATCAGACATTTGGGAAATGATGATTGAGAGAAAAAAATTCAAAGGGGGGCTAATAATTCTGACTTCAACTATATATATATATATATATATATATATATATATATATATATATATATATATATATATATATATATATATGAATAAAGATACATTAAAAGTTAAATGCTTTCTTATGTTTTATTTAACTAGGGTTTTTTTTTTTATATATTTTCTATACACATTATTTAAAATAAGAAATAATAAATTTTTTTATGATAGGGTAAATCTTATCCGCTGGCTTAGAAAAAAATCTAGTGTTTAGCCCTGTATAAGTCTGAAATATCATTCATAATAGTCTTAAAAATGCCTTTAAACCATTACTTAAAATAAACACAGTCCAAAAAAAATGAGCTAATAAAAACATTTGATAAATTTAAAAACATGCCGCAGTGAATTACGGTACATGAGTGGACCAAGGCCCAATCCCAATTAGGTTTTTGTACTCCTTCCCTTTGGCCCTTGAAACAGAGTGTGAAGGGAAAGGGCTTCAAATTTTACCTCTAAAAAAATGGGACAGCATTACAACACCTGCACACGTCATCGTATGTCATCGCGATCTCTTGCTTCATTTGAGATCAGATGATGGCGACTGCTGTAGTTATTCCAGTTGTGTTGTTCTTTGGTATTTATCTTCAGGAAATCACTGAAGGCTTATATTATGTTATCATAATGATCTAATGTGGCAATATGATGTGCTTCCATAAGATGGCTTCCATGTGAAGCCATGCTGCCGTTGTGGCTGGTGTATTCTGGGAAATTTTCTCACCCCTTGGTTTCAAGTGGTCCTAAAAAATCTCCGTTTCGAGCCCTTCCCCTTAGCCCTACGCCTTCAAGCTAAAGAGAATTGGGACACCCCTAAACCTTCACATGAACGCGCAAAACGGGGAAAGGCTAAGGGGGAAAAATTGGGACTGATTGGTAGAATTTTTCAACCAAAAAACAATTTGTTTTACTCAAAAATTATTTAAATGTATTTTAAATTTGAGTCAAGAAAGGCCAAACTTACGTGGCCCACATATCAGTTTTGGAGGTCGTTGGTTCGAGTCCCGGTTGGGTCAGTTGCCATTTCTGTGTGAAGTTTGCATGTTGTTCCCTTGTTGGCGAGTTTGCTTTTCTCCAGGTGCTCCGGTTTCCCCCACAGTCCAAACACATGCACTATAGGGGAATTGAATAAACTAAATTGGCCGTAGTGTATGTGTGTGTGAATGTAAGAGTGTGTGGGTGTTTTCCAGTGCTGGTTTATGACTGGAAGGGCGTCTGCTGTGTAAAACATATGTCGAAATCGTTGGCGGTTCATTCCCCTGATATATAAGGGACAACGCTAAATGAATGAATAAAACAATTAAAGTATATTTTATTAAATTATATTAAATATGTATTTTACAAAACCAGTTTTAGTCTAAAATCAAAGCTACATATTTGACCAAACTCTATACCAAATTTGAAGTTGATATCTCAAAAGAAATGAGCTTTCAGTGAAATTTTGATTAGGTGCAGTACCAAACATGACCACTGTAGTTTCCTTCGGTGACCATATAAGAGCGCCCCCTATTTCTGTGTATGGTTAGGGGAATATGAAACAAATATTTGTTTCATACATGTTTGCCTATATTTGTAAAGTAGACATCAATTTAAAAAAAAGTATGGGCACTTTGGTGGCATTTGCTTTGAATTTAGAGTCTAAAATATTATTTTTTATTTACAAAAAAATATGTATTTTACAAAACCAGTTTTAGTTTAAAATCAAAGCTACATATTTGACCAAACTCTATACCAAATTTAAAGTTGATATCTCAAAAGAAATAAGCTTTCAGTGAGATTTTGTTTAGGTGCAGTACCAAACATGACCACTTTAGTTTCCATCGGTGACCATATAAGAGCGCCCCCTATTTCAGTGTATGGTTAGAGGAATACAAAACAAATATTTGTTTCATACATGTTTGCCTATATTTGTAAAGTAGACATCAATTTTTAAAAAAAGTATGGGCACTTTGGTGGCATTTGATTTGAATTTAGAGTCTAAATTATTATTTTTTATTTACAGTAAAATATGTATTTTACAAAATAGGCTACAAGTCTAAAATAGGCATGGGACGATAACCGTTTATGCGGTTTGAAAAAGTCAAGGTTTTAAAATTGCCAAAATTTTCTGTAATACCGTTCCTAAGGTATCTGTAATGTTACATTTTTTTTCTTTTTTCGGACAACAGTATCTCCAGCAGAAAAGATCTCCAAAGCTGCCTTTTTAAATTGTAAAGAAATCTGTGTTTTTGAAATTAATGAAGACAGAAGTCCTAGATTCATTTGAATTATTTAGCCTGACACGTTTACTGCTCCAAAATATTATAAATCTTTCACAAAATAAAATATATTGTGTTCAAAGGGGAAAAAGTTTTTGTTTTTACCCAGACATTTAAAAAGAACACATTTTAGAGTAGTAATCGCAATACCGTGATATTTTTATCCAAGGTTATCATACCGTCAGAATCTTATATCGGCCCATGCCTAGTTTAAAATCAAAGCTACATATTTGACCAAACTCTATACCAAATTTGAAGGTGATGTCTCAAAAGAAATAAGCTTTCAGTGAGATTTTGATTAGGTGCAGTACCAAACATGACCACTGTAGTTTCCATCGGTGACCATATAAGAGCGCCCCCTATTTCTGTGTATGGTTAGAGGAATATGAAACAAATATTTGTTTCATACATGTTTGCCTATATTTGTAAAGTAGACATCAATTTTTAAAAAAAGTATGGGCACTTTGGTGGCATTTGATTTGAATTTAGAGTCTAAAATATTATTTTTTATTTACAAAAAAATATGTATTTTACAAAACCAGTTTTAGTTTAAAATCAAAGCTACATATTTGACCAAACTCTATACCAAATTTAAAGTTGATATCTCAAAAGAAATGAGCTTTCAGTGAGATTTTGTTTAGGTGCAGTACCAAACATGACCACTTTAGTTTCCATCGGTGACCATATAAGAGCGCCCCCTATTTCTGTGTATGGTTAGAGGAATAGGAAACAAATATTTGTTTCATACATGTTTGCCTATATTTGTAAAGTAGACATCAATTTTTTTAAAAAGTATGGGCACTTTGGTGGCATTTGATTTGAATTTAGAGTCTAAATTATTATTTTTTATTTACAATAAAATATGTATTTTACAAAATAGGCTACAAGTCTAAAATAGGCATGGGACGATAACCGTTTATGCGGTTTGAAAAAGTCAAGGTTTTAAAATTGCCAAAATTTTCTGTAATACCGTTCCTAAGGTATCTGTAATGTTACATTTTTTTTTCTTTTTTCGGACAACAGTATCTCCAGCAGAAAAGATCTCCAAAGCTGCCGTTTTAAATTGTAAAGAAATCTGTGTTTTTGAAATTAATGAAGACAGAAGTCCTAGATTCATTTGAATTATTTAGCCTGACACGTTTACTGCTCCAAAATATTATAAATCTTTCACAAAATAAAATATATTGTGTTCAAAGGGGAAAAAGTTTTTGTTTTTACCCAGACATTTAAAAAGAACACATTTTAGAGTAGTAATCGCAATACCGTGATATTTTTATCCAAGGTTATCATACCGTCAGAATCTTATATCGGCCCATGCCTAGTTTAAAATCAAAGCTACATATTTGACCAAACTCTATACCAAATTTGAAGGTGATATCTCAAAAGAAATAAGCTTTCAGTGAGATTTTGATTAGGTGCAGTACCAAACATGACCACTGTAGTTTCCATCGGTGACCATATAAGAGCGCCCCCTATTTCTGTGTATGGTTAGAGGAATATGAAACAAATATTTGTTTCATACATGTTTGCCTATATTTGTAAAGTAGACATCAATTTTTTTAAAAAAGTATGGGCACTTTGGTGGCATTTGATTTGAATTTAGAGTCTAAAATATTATTTTTTATTTACAAAAAATATGTATTTTACAAAACCAGTTTTAGTCTAAAATCAAAGCTACATATTTGACCAAACTCTATACCAAATTTAAAGTTGATATCTCAAAAGAAATGAGCTTTCAGTGAGATTTTGTTTAGGTGCAGTACCAAACATGACCACTGTTCATCAAATTTTTAAAAAAGTATGGGCACTTTGGTGGCATTTGATTTGAATTTAGAGTCTAAATTATTATTTTTTATTTACAATAAAATATATATTTTACAAAATAGGCTAAAAGTCTAAAATAGGCATGGGACGATAACCGTTTATAAGGTATACCGCGGTTTGGAAAAGTCAAGGTTTTAAAATTGCCAAAATTTTCTGTAATACCGTTCCTAAGGTATCTGTAATGTTACATTTTTTTTCTTTTTTCGGACAACAGTATCTCCAGCAGAAAAGATCTCCAAAGCTGCCGTTTTAAATTGTAAAGAAATCTGTGTTTTTGAAATTAATGAAGACAAAAGTCCTAGATTAACTTGAATTATTTAGCCTGACATGTTTACTGCTCCAAAATATTATTAATCTTTCACAAAATAAAATATATTGTGTTCAAAGGGGAAAAAGTTTTTGTTTTTACCCAGACATTTAAAAAGAACATATTTTAGAGTAGTAATCGCAATACCACGATATTTTTATCCAAGGTTATCATACCGTCAGAATCTTATACTGGCCCATGCCTAGTTTAAAATCAAAGCTACATATTTGACCAAACTCTATACCAAATTTGAAGTTGATATCTCAAAAGAAATGAGCTTTCAGTGAGATTTTGTTTAGGTGCAGTACCAAACATGACCACTGTAGTTTCCATCGGTGACCATATAAGAGCGCCCCCTATTTCTGTGTATGGTTAGAGGAATATGAAACAAATATTTGTTTCATATATGTTTGCCTATATTTGTAAAGTAGACATCAATTTTTTAAAAAAGTATGGGCACTTTGGTGGCATTTGATTTGAATTTAGAGTCTAAATTATTATTTTTTATTTACAAAACTGTTGAGAAACCAGGATGCATGTTATAGTTATTGTAGCACTGCATCACAAACTAAGAATCTTTAGCTTTTTCATAATACTTAATACATTTTCCAACCATTGTTTCCTCAAAATAAAGAATGGATGATATATTTTAAGGGTTTCTAACATGCTTATGTGATTTTACATGTAGATTGCTGTAGCAAAGTAATGCTTTATGACTTGAGTATCCTCATCACAAATTGATAAATAACTGTGTCTCAGTATTATCTATCAAAAATTGGTCATGAAATATGGAAACTAGACATTTTAAGCTTTCAAATGACATATAGTTTGTCGTGATTGCGGTATGTTTAGACTACAATATTATGGCTCAAGCGCAAATTATAGGCTGACAGTAAATTTATTTCAATCTATTACTCCTCATATGTAATACAAAACAAATAACTGTGGTAAAATATGTATTCAGGAGTAATAGACCTTTCCAACAATACATAGCTTCTCATGATTAAATTAAGATTTAATTGCAATATACTGACGTAAACTTAAATATCCTGCTGGCAGATGGTAGCAGTTAAGGGGTTAATCATTTTTTTTGTGCCTTTTTGTCTGTGTGAATGGGTTGACAAGAGTTCTTTCTCATCTGGTGTTTATTTGCAGTGTAATCATTATACAGTAATCAGAAACAATCAAGACAGTGTCAAGTACATGAGCAGATTCTGATCTGTGCAGATGAAAGGAGGAACAAGGAACTACATGACAGTAGATAATAAATCTGTTTCCTTATTAAATACTTTACATACTTCACAGCAGTTATGTAGTCTGCGTTCGTGTGAGCGTGTGTGTGTGTGTGTGTGTTAGATTAAAGCACATACAATGATTTTGTGTTAGAAATGCACAAATTAGTTGAATTGTCACCATAAATGATCAGATCTCTTCTCTTTAAATTAGTGAAAGTCCAGCAGCAGTGTGAACGTCTTCATCTGGGTTGATTTCTGACTCAATCACAGGGTGATAATGGCTGAATTCTCGTGACCTCATATGAGTAGATATCAGTGTCATTTACTGCTAAACTCTTCAGCAAATCTGAAAAAACCTGAGAAACAAGATGACAAGAATTAGGAAGTCAACAGGTGAAAAAAGTACAGTGAAGAGACCTTTTTCTTTAAAGGGCACCTATGGTGAAAAATCTACTTTTTAAGCTGTTTGGACAGACATATGTGTAGGTATAGTGTATAGACCGTCATATTGGGGTGATATAAACACACCCAGTCCTTTTTTTTTCAATTTAACAACATAAAAACGGTGGACCAATTGGAGCGGTTTTGAGATCGACCGCAACTTGACGTAGGAGTGTGGTCCCCCCGCCTACCAATATTGATTGACAGGCTCGCATTACCATATGCTCAGTTTGTTTTCACGTCCGCCATTTTCAGCGTGTGAGTCAAAGCGACGTCACCAAAGAAACACCCTTGCTCTATTTTTAGATGTAAGGCTCATTGGGCTCAACACAAGATCAACATTCACCAAGTTATCGCTCTCCTCGGCACCAGTGTTTGTAACAAGGTGGGTTTGCATACATGTGTGCTTTTCATTGCGTCTTCCTTAAAGGTGCAGTATGTAAGTTTGACACCCAGTGGTTATACTAGGTGTTGCACTCCTGGATCAAAACAAAAGCAAGCGCGGGTTGCCAGTTTGAGTACAGGAGCGAGTGATTTAAACTGTGTTCTAAATAAAAGCAACGACACGCGATAGAGGGAATATTTTCCATATTAAAGGGAGTTTTTGTCCTAACCAACACCTGGAATTGAATTATTAGAAACGGCTTCTATTTCTCACAGCTGAACAACAGAAACCTATGACAGTGATCACCTCAGGTACACCTCGTGTGCTTTATTCAGTGCTAAATGCTAACAATGTGAGTTTGAATGCCATTATACATTTAATGATGTTAAAGAGGGTTAACATGTGTTAAACAGATTCTAAACCTTACCGTTTTGTGAGTGAGTGCATATTCTGTGCTTCTGAATGGCTGTATTAAAATTTCTGTCATGTTTGGTCTGGTGCAAACAGCCAAATAGCTGATCACTGCCTCTCTCGTCACAGCGTGTTGTTAGGACACGCGGTTACAATGTAACCTGCTCACTTAATGTTTACGTTCGTAATATTTATGTAATTTGCTAATTAATAACCTCATGTGGAACTGAATCTGTCTCCCATACTGTCCTTTTCGGTCACGGACGCATGCTTTCAGAGTCTTTCTGAATGAATGAATGAATGAATGAATGAAATGCGCTGTTTTCCAACAAGGCAACCCGGAGTGCTGAATTATAATTGGCTAAACTGGCATGTGCATGTGAAAATTACCTAAACAAAGACAGCGTTCCGGCACGGAAAAACCATTTTCAAAGCAGAATATCTGACTTCAGCATTGTTTGTCAGTTAAACAAATATGTTCACTTGAGATGTTTCTTAAATATCTGCACACATATTATGGTATTTTTATGCTTTAGAAGAGTAAAAAAACTTACATACAGCACCTTTAAACTTCAGCTGTTTGCATTTCCTGCGGTCACAGAAGCTCCCTGTCATCTTAACTAGGTGCGGCTGGAAAGTGCGAGCGCGTTGCCTCACGTGCGTGTCCCTTCATTGGAAATAACAAACTAACAACGCACAGCGCCATGCATTTCAGAATTCTAAACATAGGTTTCTATCAGGGGACACACAACGGCGCCGCAAGTCAGTGGCTGTCGGTGGCTGTGACACTGTTCATATTTCTGCCGCGCCACAGAGCGTTATCTGAATAGTTTAATTTCAAATAACATGCGAATGTGTGCGTCTGGTGTGCCGTGTCGTGGCTCTGAGCGGCGCATCCGGTGTATGACGCCCTTTAGTTATAGCCTCAAGCAGGTCGTACACCAGAAGCGCTGCTCGGCAACGCGCAGCGTCGCGCCACGCAGCGGCATGCATTTCTGAATTGAACTGCCATGGATGAACTGGATTAACTGTCGGTAACACTTTATTTTGATGGTCCATTTGAGTATTAGTAGACTGTCTGCTTAATATCTGTTGATACTGACATTTAACAGTCCTTCAACAGACATTTAACTGACTATAAAAAACTTTGCAAGTACATGTCAACTTACAATAACCCCAACCCTAACCCAAACCTAACAGTCTACTTATAATCTAATGAGAATTAATTGACATGTAGATGCAATGTAACTTATATTCATCAAACGAACCATCGAAATAAAGTGTGACCTATCTGTCATGTGTGTGTCACGGCGCTGAGCGGCGAATCCGGTGTGTGATGCCCTTCAGTCAAAGTTAATTCAGTTTGCTTGGTTATTAGTCTCGGTGCACAAGCTCGGAGCTTTAAACTAGCACACAGTTGGCTGTAAAACTATAAAGACACAAATGATTTTGTAGTCTCTGCTTGGTCTGTGTCCGAGTCGTACATGTACAGCTGAATCCTGGTCCTCTCACTCATGTTGCTTCTCTCTGTCTGCCTGTCTGTAGCCATACACAAAGCGGGGGAGCTCTTGGCTCCGCCCCCTTGTTAAGTTGGGCGGGAAGTCGAAGCTAATTTTCATGTGAAGCAACACGCCCCGAAAACAACAAGCTGTGTACACGCCCCCAAAATGACACTTTTTACCACATTTTATATAAAATCTGAATTGTGTTTTGAACTGAACCTAAACTGGCACACTCAGAAGAACCATAATATTAATATTACATCTTAAAAAGGGGTAAAATTGGTGCCCTTTAAAATCGACACTTGTGTATATCTTTGTAATTAATGGCCCGTTTCCACTGAGTGGTACGGTACAATACGGTTTCCACTGTCAAAAGGTACCAAAAAGCGAACCGTACTGTACCACTTTTTGGGTACTCTTTCCAAAGCGTACCTAGCACAACAAAAGGGTACCAAAAGGCGGAGCAAGACGTGCAGCTGAACGCTATTGGTTTACAGAAAAAGGTCATTAGCGCATGCACAGAAGAATGAAAACAAAGGAAGCGCCATTTTTGAATACACAGCCAAGACATTACACCGTAATAATACTGTATATACATATAATAATGAGCCATGGTTGACCCGTGCTTAAACAAACTTTGTAGACAAAGCCAAGAAGAAGAGCAGAATCTACTGTGTGTCCTGTTGTTGCTTACGATGCCTTCTAAAAACGTGAACGGTTTAACTTTCTCTAGAGACTAGGCATGGGACGATAACCGTTTTCAAGGTATACCGTGGTTTGGAAAAGTCAAGGTTTTAAAACCGCCAAAATTTTCTGTTATACCGTTCCTAAGGTGTGTGTGAGATTATTTTATTTACATTTTTTGTTTGTTTTTTAGGACAACAGAATAAATATTCAAAGATGCCATTTTAAATTGTAAAGAAATCTGTGATTTAGAAACTAATGAAGACAGCAGAAGTCAATTAATTCATTCATTCCCTTTATTAATCTGGGGTCACCACAGCGGAATGAACCAACAACTTATCCAGCACATTTTTACGCAGCGGATGCCCTTCCAGCTGCAACCCATCTCTGGGAAACATCCATACACTCATACCAGCCGAGGTTCGAACCTGCGACCCAGCGACCTTCTTGCTGTGAGGCGACAGCACTACTTACTGCGCCACTGTGTCGCCAAGTCAATGATTCATTTTTAATTATTTAGCCTGACATGTTTACTGTTCCAAAGTATTATAAATCTTTCTTAAAAAATATATATTGTTTTCAAAGGGGAAAAAGTTTTTGTTTTTTACATAGACAATTAGAAAGAACATATTTTAGAGCAGTGAACACAATACCGTGATACCGTGATATTTTTATCCAAGGTTATCATACCATCAGAATCTTATACCGGCCCATGCCTACTAGAGACCTTGCGAGGGCTCTCTGCGCATCTATATTTTAAATAAAGAACTTCTTGAGCTGATGATAATAACGCGTGTGTGATTATTGAAGTGCTTCTGAGTCTGACATCCTTTCAGAAACGGACAAAAGACGGAACGCGGAAAAGACAGAATAAACAAAGGAGCAAATTATTCTTTCAGCAACCTAAAACATGAACAAATGGCCATGTTTAACTATTATCATCACTTTTTGGACAATTATTTGGACTTTTGGACTCGGATTGACAGAATTACTTTCTAACAAGAGTAGGCATGGGACGATAACCGTTTTCAAGGTATACCGCGGTTTGGAAAAGTCAAGGTTATCATACCGCCAAAATTTTCTCTAATACCGTTCCTAAGGTATGTGTAAGATTTTTTTTTTACATTTTTTTTTTAACAACAGCATCTCCAGCAGAAAAGATATCCAAAGATGCCATTTTAAATTTGTGTTTTTGAAACTAAAAAAGACAGCAGAGGTCAATGATTCATTTTCATTATTTAGCCTGGCACGTTTACTGCTCCAAAACATTATAAATGTTTCTCAAAATAAAATATATTGTGTTCAAAGGGGAAAAAACTTTTAGTTTTTTACCCAGACATTTAAAAAGAATATATTTTAGAGCAGTAATCACAATACCGTGATACCGTGAAACCGTGATATTTTTATCCAAGGTTATCATACCGTCAGAATCTTATACCGGCCCATGCCTAAACAAGAGGTTACATGTGCTGGTGAAGATACAGATGAGAGGATTGCACTGACTAGGCTATATGTCGCTTGCTGTTTTTTTTTAACCCAAATAAGGACTAAATGTATGCTGTGTGTAGTTTTTCTGTAATTGGTAACATATTAATAAAAAAATAAAACACTGAGAGCCGGTCAGAATGCACTAAAATATAAAGGTCTTGCACAATTTAAAGCTACAGATGACATTGTGGAGAAGCTGCTTGTTAAAGTCGCCATAAAATGAATATTTACTCTTTTTATGCTTGTATGTATATGGTAGTTATTGTTATAAGTGATGTATCTATTAGGGTTGGGCCGATAGACGATGCCATTGTCCATCGCAGATGACCGATAGACATCACGATGCCCCGTCCCCGTCGCAAACCCAATCGTGAAAAATACACACTCAGGCCCCGTTTACACTAATACAGCGTAGTTTGAAAATGGCATTTTCAGAACGAAAATAACCCACATCCACACTGGCGTTTCACCTAGCATTTCTGAACAGCCCTCCGTCCGATGAAAACACACATCACGTGACCACACCCACAGACACAGCCACATACACACACACACACTCCAGAGAACAGTGTACGTTGGACAGTTTATCAAGGATGTATTGATGGATGGCGTCTCACTATAGTTGTTAAACGTGATATTTATTTAATCTTGTCTCTATCTAACGACTCTTCGGTCTTTTGAATCTATCAGGTAACATGTCACAGCATCAGTTCACTGCTTCAATCTTTCGCTTTCACGCTTGTACTTAGTAATTTTAGCGAAACCCTCAGATACTGTTGGTTGTGCACCTTTTTTATCAACCAAGTTTGTCGATGACACACATAGATATATACACTAGATATCGCATACGGACCCTGAGCCTGCGTCAATAGCACCGCCACATTGGTACAGTGCTCCCAGCAAAAAACAGAACTCTGCGCACATCTAAAAAATCTCGGAGGCATGTGCTCTATCAAAAATATACACAGTAGCAAAAGATCAAAAAAATCGGCAACACTGCCACTTTAGCTCTCAAAAAAGTCTTTAATAGGCTATTACTCACACAACGTTTCGACCAAGCGGCAACCTCCCGCTCTCCCTCAGGAAGCCAATACGGAAGTAACTGAAACTGCAATTCATCGAAATTCCGCTAGTCCTGGCTCCATAATAGAGCAAATTTCTATTGAGCCCACTGTTAGAATGACCAACTTTACAGCAGAAAAAAAGGTGTTTACAGCCTGGTACAAAGAAAGATTTTGGTTCATATAGCTAATATTACCCTTCGTGACAACTGTGAGGGGGGTGAATTTTTTTATAACTCATCCGTTTCCTTTATATTAAGTTATATTAAGTTTGCATAATTAAGGGCGTGGCCACATGAGTGACAGCTAGGTCTCACTGGTCACCGTCACTTCACCTCTGCTGATTATGGCTGATTAGCTGCTGATCTCGGCATATTCATCGTATTTTTGTGTTGTTTTATGTGACTTTACACAGTCAGCTGCCTTTTGGAATTATTTCTTACAATTATCAGATGATATGGCATGCTGTGTGCACTTAATTGTGCTCACAAGCCATTCACGTGGCCTCTATTTGCCAGGTGAGTGAAATTATACAATTTCTATGAATGTATTTGTTTTATTTAAGATCATTTATCATTTATAATGTTCTTTAGAGCTGTAATGCACTCCAGAATCTGACAGATTGATTAGCTGTAGGCTCTAGAAGAGTCGTCTGAAGCGTTGTCATACAGTGTTAAGCCTGGACTTCATAATTAGCCTTGCATTTACTAACACAGACTATATCTGAGGTGTTTGGAAGTAATTCGCACTTTCCTCCTGTTGAAAAACGTCATAAGAACAATGCTTAGTGGCTCAATGTGTAATGCATTGAGCCACTAAGCATTGCGCTTATGACGTTGCTTATGAAACAGTATTTTTAAAAGTCTAAACACTTTATTGATAAAGTGTACAACCAAGCACATGTAGTTAGAACACAAACGAGTCGCAGGTGATGAAGTATTAAGCGTTTCTCCCATAGGAAAGCCCGTGCAGCATGTAGCTCACGCTCCGCCTCTTTGCCCTTGTATGGTATGCCCGGGGTTGGTGCGATGACGCGTTGGTGCGATGACGCGCAAACAAAATGGCGACGGTCGGCCACGCATTCTGGTGGCTTCTTTTGGGTTCTTCATAAACCTGTGGGTGACGTCACGGATACTACGTCCATATATTTTACAGTCTATGGTTTCGACCTACATGGTCTTCATCAGGTAAAACAATACAAATGGAAATCCTCAGGAAATAGTGAAACAGCTCTACACAGTACACCTGCAGCCAATCACCACAATCAGCCAACAAGCCCGTGAACAGGCACATCTACACACAAACATATACATATACATATATATATACACACATAACAATAAGAGATACACACAAAAATGTTTAATACCAATCCAAACCTTAACATCCTCGAAGACAGAATATTCAAATGTTCACATATAGCGCATCACACCTGCAAACAATAATCTCGTAAATCCACCACAAAGCAAGTAAACCAAGGAGAAAAAGATCGAGTACACACATATTTAGTATACAACAGTGTAGGATATAAATACACTTACAAGAAAGATTTTAAATCAAAATCCAAATTTAAACCTCTCGGAGATCAATGCTCCGTCCCAATTCGCATGCTTATACTACGACCTAAAAGTATGTACTTTTTTGTGGAGGAAAAATATATACTTTTGAGTGTGTATATATACTTTTGAACAGAAAAGTATGCAAGCTTTGGGACATACTACTTCCTCCTCGTTACACAGATCGTTGTGTTGCTTAGTTAAGAGGCCTGTCAATCATCCACATTCCTGTCGTATTTAATTTCCTACCTTATTGGAGAAGCAGCAGCAGGATAATCTGCCATTCACGAGTCTTTCATGCAGAGAAATCTCCTCAGGTCTTTGGATAATTCTGCATTCAGACGGTAATGTCCAAACACGTCTTTATATAAGTTCAGCATTGTTGTTGCAGATGAAATATAACACAGACAACGCTATTTAAATATTCTCCAGTGGGCTAGATATTAATTAACAGTCATACAAACATCTTTACCGAAGCCTCTCTGCTTGGACGGTTGGTCTCGCGCGTCCATCATGTTTGTAGTTTGTTTACACTTTTCACCCACGTTTTGTAGTTCTAATTGAATTCACGTCCAACGCGCAATGCACTGTGGGCAATATCAGCGGTTAGAGTATGGACGCTTCTACACTTAAAATTTTGACCGGAAATAGTAAACCATCCGGGAATTTTTGGCATACTCTTTTCAACATACTACGATTTGGGACATACTAATTCTATTTTCACATACTATTTAGGACGGATAGTATGCGGATTGGGATGCAGCAAAAGTCTTCAATGTGTAAATGTAAAAAGCTTCCCTCTGTATTAAAAGTCTGTCAATGTCCCCACCCCTTCTCGGAACCTTCACTTGTTCAATGCCAATATATCGTAATGTTGAAAGGTTATGTTTCAATGCATTAAAATGAACAGAGATAGGATTTCGTTGATCATTTAATCGTATATTACTTCTGTGTTCAGCAATTCGTGTTTTTAAACACCGTCTTGTTTTACCGATATAAGCTAAACCACAAGGACATTTAATCATATAGATTACATTTTTTGTGTTGCATGAAATCACACCTTTAATCTTTAATTGCTTACCTGAGTGGGGATGACTAAAAAACTGGCATTTGGTTGTAAAGTTACACTGTGCGCATTGACCACATCTATAATTACCTTCAGGGACTGAAAAAGGATTATCAGACTGTTCAGAACCTTGCTCTCACTAACATTTGTCGCAAGTTTGGGGCTTGTTTAAAAACAATTCGTGGAGGATCTTTACAACAATGACTCATCACAGGATCTGAATTTAAAATATGCCAATGTCTTCGTATTATATTTGCAAACTCATTACTTAAAGCCGAATACTGAATAATACAAGAGATCCGCGTATTTGATGGTTTTAGGTGTTTTTCGAACCAAGGCTTCTTTTTGATCCATATTTTTAAAACGGGCCGCAGCTTCTTTAATCCATTTTTTAGAATAACCTCTATCATAAAACCTTTGACATAATTCCTTACTTTGTTTATCATATGTTTCCGTATCAGTACGGATCCTTCGGATTCTTCTAAACTGACTGATTGGCAAACTTTTCTTTAAATTAGTAGGATGGAAACTATGACCATGTAAAAATGTATTTTTATCGGTGGGCTTTCTATATAAATCTGTCACCAATTTACTCTCATCTTTTAATTTAAGTCCAGAAAACTCACTTGTGAGGAATTGTACTCGATGGTAAATTTAAGATGTTCACTACTATGGTTTAAAAATTGTTGGAAAACAAGCTAATCATTTTCTGAGCCACACCAAATCATGAAAATATCATCTTTATATCGCCTCCACAAAAAAAATATTGGACAAATACGGATTAACCATAGGATTGAAAACATATTCTTGCTCAAAAAAGCCCATCTACAAATTCGCATAATTAGGAGCCATAGTGCGCCCCATTGCAGTGCCTTTAATTTGTAAGAAATAGTCATCTTTGTACATGAAAAAGTTTTTTGTAAGTACTAATTTAGTTAATTCTTTAAGACAGTTCCTTATCACTTAAAAACTTGCGTAGAAAAAAATCAATAGCTTGTGTACCACCATCATGTGGAATGTTGGTGTATAGCGATTCCACATCTAGGGTCACTAGTAATATTGGATTTTGTGGCAGCGAGACAGACTGTAATATTTTAATCATATCCATCGAATCCTGTACAAAAGAGGGAAGGGGTTTTCACCTTTAATGGACAGGACAGTGGAGATTGACAGACAGGAAAGTGTGGGGAGCAGAGCTAGGGGAAGGATCGGCAAAAGACCTCGAGCCGGGAATCGAACTCGGGTCTCCGCGAGCACCTGGGTGCTATGTGTCGACGCACTAACCACTAGGCTATTGGCGCCGACTGAACATAAGGTTTTAAAAAGGAATCCACAAACACCGACAATGAAATTATTTACGTGATTATTGTTTGCAGGTGTGATGCGCTATATGTGTACATTTGAATATTCTGTCTTCGAGGATGTTAAGGTTTGGATTGGTATTAAAACATTTTGTGTGTATCTCTTATTGTTATATGTGTATATATATGTATATTTTTGTGTGTAGATGTGCCTGTTCACGGGCTTGTTGGCTGATTGTGGTGATTGGCTGCAGGCGTAATGTGTAGAGCTGTTTCACTATTTCCTGAGGATTTCCATTTGTATTGTTTTACCTGATGAAGACCATGTAGGTCGAAACGTTGTGTGAGTAATAGCCTGTTAAAGACTTTTTTGAGAGCTAAAGTGGCAGTGTTGCAGATTTTTTTTATCTTTTGCTACAGTGCTCCCAGCACAAATGTCATTCAACCGCACTAGTCAAGACCGTGTGCCAACGTGAAGATGCTGGACTTTAGCGCTGTGTACGGATGTAGTAACGAGCAAACAAAGAAAACAAAGCACAAAGGCAGAACATTTCATAGGTAAGATTTATTTTTTTATGTTTTTATGTTATGAACTTTTGTGCTCAAGTCACGTTATTGATGATAATACAGACACTTGCTGCATTCACCATAAGGCAAAGTAGCACCAACTCGCACTAAATACTCGGCTTATGCTAGTTTTGTTGAATAAAATAAGCAAACAATGAAAAAGAAATATGACAACAAGATACAGCGGTGCCAGAAACGTGTATTATTGTCGGCTAAGTGAACGAGTCGTTCATAACGGAGATTCATTCACAAACGAATCACTCCCTCCGTCAGAATGAGAAGTGAAGGCAGGAGAGAGGGTGTGCTTCAGGACATGGATTAGATCAAATCTAACAGGAGGGAGGATAATACATTTACATGCACACAAACACACACTCTTTGTCAGCTATGCCCGTGCGGTCACTGATCCATAAATATAGATAAGTGATGTAAAATTATAATTTTCGTAATAAAAAAAAGAAATGTGCGTACTGACCACCGGGAAAACTCCCGATCATAGATATATGTGTGTATATCTGTGACTCTGGATGGCCACAGTCCTCCACTGCAGCTTGGTCTCGCATTCATTTCAAAGGAGCGCTATCCTGTACTAAAATGGCGGCTCTATTGACGCATTCCTTCTAATAGACAACAACAGGGCAGGCCACATCTAAAGTAAATATCTATGGATGACACAGATCACTCTGCCTACTCATGCCGAAAAAATGATTGACAGGTGGTAATTTGTGTGTAACTTATCTTTATTTATTTATGATTTGGTTATAGGTAAAACAAAGACCATGCGGGTCAGGTAGTTGAAACGGTAGGCTACAAATAATTAATTCGTTATGAATTAATGAATTATTCATAAATAATTAATTCACCTCCGCCTATGAAGACGATGCCATCCTCCATCGCGATGTTTCACATTAGACATCGTACAATGCCAAATTGGTCAACATCGGCCAACCCCAATAGATACTAGGGTTGGGCGATGTTGACCAATTTAGCATCGTACGATGTCTAATGTGAAACATCCGCCGCCCCCCTCCACAAACTTTCGGTTTGAGGGCGGCATTTTCGTTGTTTGCCTAGAGCGCCAGATAAGCTTGCTTCGGCCCTGGTGTCAGTATAATAGCGTCGACAAACTTGGTTGGTAAAAAAGGTGCACAACCAACAGTATCTGAGGGTTTAACTAAAATTACTAAGTACAAGCGTGAAAGCAAAGATTGAAGCAGTGTACTGATGCTGTGACAAGTTACCTGATAGATTCAAAAGACCGAAGAGTCGTTAGATAGAGACCAGATTAATTAAATATCACGTTTAACAACTATAGTGAGACGCCATCCAGCGATACATCCTTGATAAACTGTCCAACGTACACTGTTCTCTGGAGCTCAGACGAGCGCATGACAGTGTGTGTGGGTGTGGTCACGTGATGTGTGTTTTCTGCAGGGCTGTTCAGAAATGCTAGATGAAACGCCAGTGTGGACGTGGATCATTTTCGTTCTAAAATGCCATTTTAAAACTACGCTGTATTAGTGTAAACGGGGCCTGAGCGTGTATTTTTCACGAGCGGGTTTGCGGCGAGTGCGGGGCGGAGGATCGGCGATGCCGGCGCAGCATCATGATGTCTATCGGCCCAACCCTAGTATCTATGCACTTCATTATTTTGTAAAAGTTCATTTGCCCTCATAAACTTTAGTCAAACACCATAACCTTCCCTTTTGAAACAACTTTCTTCATTTCTTGGTCACATGCTTTTAGGACAGGGCTATCAGTCATTTAGGGCAGGGCTATCAATGGGTTTCATTTGTGTTCTGAATTCATCCATTCTTCAATCTTTATTTTGTTATCAACGCCTGTCTTTCAACAATCAAATCGATTCCCAAAGAATATAAGCATACCCTCCATTCTTTCTAATTTCAGGACTGTTTTAAGTGTATATACATCACAATAGTGGAAAAAAGGACAATTTTAACTTCAGCTTCAATGGCGACTTTAAGCCAGATTTTTAAAGATTATATAAGGAGGATCACTATCTAGAAAACAATTGATTACCATGGGAAAGAATGATAAAATACATGGAAGTTACGCACACCAGGCCTCAGGCACAAAGAACCTCAGAAATCCAGTGCTAGTTTCAGTCTCTTCGTGTTGCATCCTTCAAGAATGCTGAGGAAAATAATTTGTTGTTTATATTCCACTACGTTGACTGCGATATCTGATTTTGTGTTGGCCAATCAGAAAGGAGAAAACTGCGCACGCTGACGTCATGAGGCAAACATTTCAGTTGTATTCACAACTACAATGTACCCAGATTTTCAGAAAATTTTTAACCAGAAAGTTTCATTTACCTGATACATCATTTTCATGTGGACAAACGACCAAATGATGTAGACAGAAAATGTGGTTTAGAAAATATCCATAACAGTCTTCTCACCTGACGCAGTGCAGCCTGACGCTCTTCTTCAGTGGACGACTCCTCGGCCAAAACCTCCAGCTCCAGATTAGTCAGTATTGTAAGAACATCTGTAAAATAACCAAAACATTTTAGTGATTGCAGGTTTCACTGTATTTGAGGGATCATTTGATTAAAATAATGATGGTAAAACCAGTCAATTACCTTTGGGTTGGACTGTAGAGGTATATCTGGTGGAAGTGGATGGAGAAGTTGAGGTGGAGGTATATTGGGTGGAAGTGGATGGAAAAGTTGAGGTGGAGGTATATTGGGTGGAAGTAGATGGAGTGGTGGGCGTGGAGGTATATTGGGTGGAAGTGGATGGAGATGTTGACGTGGAGGTATATTGGGTGGAAGTGGATGGAGATGTTGACGTGGAGGTATATTTGGTGGAAGTGGATGGAGATGTTGAGGTGAAGGTATATTGGGTGGAAGTGGATGGAGATGTTAAGGTGGAAGTGGATGAAGTGGTGGAGGTGAACTGAGAGACTGTAGTGGAGTTGGTTGAAGGTGGTGAAGTTGTAGAATTGACAACTATAAAGCAGATAGCAAGATTTATGTAAATGTGAATGTTGTATTCCTCTTTAAATAAATGCAGTGTTAATATAGTGATTTCAGCCAACTTTCTGTCAATTTCTTAAGGTTCCTTTTACAGCATTGACAATGTAATTTAATCAAAATATAGTCAGTTAGACTTAAACATTCATTTAGTTAAGTGTAAAATTTGTATATTTTTCCCAAATTTCTGTTGAATGGAGAGAAGATTTGTTTCAACGCATTTCTAAGCATTATATTTTCAATATATAATTTCTAATAATTGTCTTTGCCATGATGACAGCACATAATATTTGACTAGATATTTTTCAAGGTACTAGTAGTCAGCTTAAAGTGACATTTAAAGGCTTACCTAGGTTAATTAGGGTAAAGTTAGAGTAATTAGGCAAGTCATTGTATAACAGTGGTTTATTTTGGAGACAATCCAAAACAAATATTGCTTAAGGGGGCTAATAATATTGACCTTAAAATGGTTTAAAAAAGTTAAAACTGCTTTTATTCTAGCTGAAATGCACTCACCGGCCACTTTATTAGGTACACCTGTCCTACTGCTCATTAATGCAAATTTGTAATCAGCCAATCACATGGCAGCAACTCAAGATGGTCAAGACGATCTGCTGCAGTTCAATGCGAGCATCAGAATGAGGAAGAAAGGGGATTTAAGTGACTTTGAACGTGGCATGGTTGTTGGTGCCAGATGGGCTGGTCTGAGTATTTCAGAAACTGCTGATCTACTGAAACTTTCACACACAACCATCTCTAGGGTTTACAGAGAATGGTCTGAAAGAGAGGAAATATCCAGTGAGCGGCAGTTCTGTGGGCGCAAATATCTTGTTGATGCCATTCATTTTACTTCAGCTTAGTGCCTTATTTATCAGGGGTCGCCACAGTGTAATGAACCGCCACAGAAAAATTACAAACAATGCAATTTGGAAACATTGCAAATGATAAAAGATGAAAATGAGTTAAAATGCACATCTATAAATCTAATACTCCTTTACTAAAAGGAAATAGACCTATAAACTACTTCTTATAGCAACGAGTGTATGACAAGAAGTTATATTATTTAATATTTATGTTAAAAAAGTTATCTAATAATTACAGCCAGCTTTTAGTGGACATGCAATAATGTCAAAACACAGAACTTTCAGTTGTTGTATGTAAAAAGGCCTAAATACATGCGGGACCATGCAAATATATTGCTCGTCTCCAACCATTGACAGCAGATCTCTCAATGAGAGAGAGCGAGAGAGAGAGAGAGAGAGAGAGGGATTTGCACGCGCAATATCTTTACTGCTCTATTCATTTAACCTAACAAATGTAATGCTTAGACCCAGGGTACCTCATTTTACCGATTCCCCTCCTCAGCCGCCCTCCCCTCCCGTCCGCTGTTCACTTTCACTTCCTTCCGCGACTCCCCAACCCCAACCAAATCCCCCGCTCTTCACTTGCATCCTGCGTCCGCGAAACCCCCCCGCTCTTCATTTCCGTCCTGCGTCCGCGACACCCCTCACAGCATGGGATGTGCGCGACGTTTCTGAAGAGCGGGGTGGGATGTGGGATGTATTTGAGGACCGGGCGGAAGACGCGCAATTTCCGCGAGATTATCATTTGTTTGCGGGCAT
Organism: Danio kyathit; assembly: GCA_903798195.1. Classification (NCBI taxonomy): domain Eukaryota; kingdom Metazoa; phylum Chordata; class Actinopteri; order Cypriniformes; family Danionidae; genus Danio; species Danio kyathit. Next base: position 4,651,097 of record LR812526.1, on the reverse strand, counting down.
CCAGGAGTCTCTATGCATTTGCGGGAGACTTGGGATGTCTGCATCTGCATATATTTTAGCTGCTGTGAAGCTAGCGCAGAACAGAAATGACATGCTGTTGTGTAAATAAGATATTACATTTAGCTTGCTTATTAAAAAAGTTGTGATCTGGCACTATATATATATATATATATATATATATATATATATATAAAATACAATTAACGTGACTTCAAAGGGGGCAGGTACAGTCGTTGGGAGGGCTGGGCGCCCCCCTTATATAATGGTAGGGGAAACACTGTAAAGATAAATATCTGTATGTGGGTTCTTACAGCATGTGCTGTTGTAGTCAGGACAGCAGTCGTTGAAGTGTTTGCAGACTTCATCACAAAAACAGCCTCTAAAACAGCTGTAGTTCATGCTAGCACAGCACAGCACAGTCGGACCTGAACACAAGCCTACAGAAGAAACACAGACGTCAATACAACCATTATTCATTAGACACAAGCACATAATGATTTTTTTCTGACAAATGAGTGACTTTATAAATGATTCTCGTATTTTATGTTATATTGTCAGGGTTTCTGCAGGTCTTTTAAAGTAAGTAAATTAAGGCCTTAAAGGTTTAGTTCACCCAAAAATGAAAGTTTCCTGTTAATTTACTCCCTCACAGCTCATCCAAAATGTAGGTGACATCTTCAGTAGGACATTAAAGAAGATTTTGAGCTGATACTGTTGTTCTTGGTGATTCATTTAATGGCAGTGATTGCAAAGCAGTTAGTAAATCTACACACTATCATCTCAAAAACATTGCAAGAATCAGATGCTTTGTTTCCAGTGAGGACTTAGAGAAACTTGTTCATGCTTTTATCAGCAGCAGGGTGGATTACTGTAACGGCCTCCTCACGGGCCTTCCCAAAAAGACAGTCAGACAGTTGCAGCTCATCCAGAACGCTGCGGCCAGGATTCTGACCAGAACCAGGAAATCAGAGCACATCACACCTGTCCTCAGGTCTTTACACTGGCTCCCAGTTACATTCAGAATAGATTTTAAAGTATTATTACTTGTCTATAAATCACTAAATGGCTTAGGACAGGGCTATTCAATTGGCGGCCCTTTGTTCGGAGGCAATTTGTTCTGGCCCTTCAAATAGTGTGACCAAGACATCAAAAATAAATTTAGTTCAGTCAAAAAACGGCCGCTATAGTTATGAAGTGACGTGCGCCTGTTCAATACAGCACGAGCTGCAGTTGAAGGCTGCACAGAGCGTGAGTCACCTGACATTAAGCGAGTGAGTGGCACGAGCAGCCGAAAACATTTGGATACTTAATCGTAAAGGCTTCTCAATGCCGCGTTTCTGTTGCACGGAACGAAACTGCTGCAACTAAACAAAGTTATGCCACCTGTGCGTAAGTTTCAAGCTTATACACCAAGACTAATACGCATATACAGTTGAAGTAAGAATTATTAGCCCCGCTGAATTATTAGACCCCTGTTTATTTTTTCCCCCAATTTCTGTTTAAAGGAGAGCAGATTTTTTTCAACACATTTCTAATCATAATAGTTTTAATAACTCATCTCTAATAACTGATTTATTTGATCTTTGTCATGATGACAGTAAATAATATTTTACTAGATATTTTTCAAGACACTTCTATACAGCTTAAAGTGACATTTAAAGGCTTAACTAGGTTAATTAGGTTAACTAGGCAGGTTAGGGTAATTAGGCAAGTTATTGTATAACGATGGTTTGTTCTGTAGACTATCGAAAAAAAATTAGCTTAAAGGGGCTAATAATTTTGACCTTAAAATGGGTTTTAAAAAAATAAAAACTGCTTTTATTCTAGCCAAAATAATACAAATAAGACTTTCTCCAGAAGAAAAAATATTATCAGACACACTGTGAAAATGTCCTTGCTCTGTTAAACATCATTTGGGAAATATTTAAAAAAAGAAAACTAAATTCAAAGGGGGGCTAATAATTCTGACTTCAACTGTATATAGTTGCGGGCCGTTCAAATATCATATAATATATGCCATATAATATATGCATGCGCAAGTGGAGCGATGCGCTCGCGCCTTCCAGACACACCGAGTAGAAAACCTCTCACGCCATAGCAGTGAGAGTTGTGCGTGGTTTTCAGTGCAATGTAAACAAAAGATGTGTTTGACGAATTATTACAAATTATTAAAATGATATATATGTATGAACGCAGATGATATCAACAGTTCATTTAAATACTTACCCGATATAACCTTAAATTTACATTAGACATGATAACTGTTTTTCAGACTATATAATCGTAAAACCAAAATCTATAATTGTTGCATCCATAATTGTTATGCAGTTCAAAACATAACATATGAATGTGTCTGAATGTAGACGAAACACAGATGATAACAACAGTTTATTTAAATACTTACCTTATTGACCTTATTCTTCAATGCAGAAGTGTGTTCATATTTGCGATTGTTTTAGAACTTCCGATTCAGTTTCCTATGGGAGAAATGACTAGGAATAATAAACGGCAGAAAGCGGTCAAACTACTTGCTCTACAAACAAGTGTTTGCATGACTATACAGATAAAAGAGAATAATATAATAAGAAAATATCCGTTATAATTATTGTTTTGAGGTTTTCACCTTTATTAGATAGGGCAGTAGAGAATTGACAGGAAAGTTTGGGGAGCAGAGAGAGGGGAAGGATCGGCATAGGACTGCGACGCAGAATCGAACTCAGGTAGCCGTGAGCACTGGAGTGCATGTGTCGACGCACTAACCACTACACCACTGGCGCTGACAAAAACAAGCTAAAAATGAATGGAAGTGAATGAGACCGGAAGTCTCGAGCCAAAATGATTCAAATGGCTGTGCCCGCTCGTATGTGGAGAATAAGGTGAATATAAAGCTTGAATTTACATTAGACGTGATAACCGTGAAACCAGGGGCGGACTGGCCATCTGGCTTAGGACCTTAATACATTACAAATATGCTGACTGAATACAAACCTAACAGATCACTGAGATCATTATGATCATGTAAAGTAGAAATTCCAAGAGTTCAGTCAAAGCAGGGTGAATCGGCCTTCAGCTACTAACAGCGCCCCCCGCTGCTGGAATAAATATATTTATACATTTTAATACAAGAATTGGTGTGCTGTAAAGAAAATATAAAACTGTGTATGGAAAGAATCGTCAATGCACCGTGATGCACCGAGATATCGAATTGAACCGAACCGATGGCATGATAATCGTAACCGAAGTTTCAACTACCTGACCCGCATGGTCTTTGTTTTGCCCATAACCAAATCATAAATAAATAAAGTTACACACAAATTACCACCTGTCAATCACTTTTTCCGCGGGACTCTGGCATGAGTAGGCAGAGTGATCCGTGTCAGTCATTTGTTTGGTGCGGTGGATGGGGGAGGGGTGTCGCGGACAAAAGTGAGCGGCGCGGGGGTCTCGCGGACGAAAGTGAAGAGGGTTGGAGAGTCGTGGAAGAAAGTGAAAATGAACAGCGGACAGGGGAGGAGGGCGGTTGAGGAGGGAGATTGGTAAAATGATCCGGCGTGTTCCGGCACAAATTAAGCCCTGGATAGAGACAAGATTAATTAAATATCACGTTTAACAACTATAGTGAGACGCGATCCACTATCATCCTTGATAAACTGTCTGACGTACACTGTTCTCTGGAGCTCAGACGAGCGCATGACAGCGTGTGTGTCTGTGGCTGTGTGTCTGTGGCTGTGTGTGTGTGGCTGTGTGTGTGTAGGTGTGGTCACGTGATGTGTGTTTTCAGTGGACGGAGGGCTGTTCAGAAATGCTAGATGAAACACCAGTGTGGACGTGGGTCATTTTCGTTCTAAAATGCCATTTTAAAAGTAAGCTGTATTAGTGTAAACGGGGCCTGAGAGTATTTTTCACGAGCGGGTTTGCAACGGGGGCGGGGCGGAGGATCGGCGATGCCGGCTCAGCATCGTGATGTCTATCGGCCATCGGCGATGGACGATGGCATCGACTATCGGCCCAACCCTACCTTCAACGGTACAATGCACCCTGTTATCCGCGGTTCAGAATATACATTATTTATATTGGTTTGGCGATACAGACAACAAAGCAAAAAAAGCAAAAAAGTTCCTCCTTTGTGCTTCTGATTACCTTTCACATGCATTGCACCAAGGTTATAATAGTTTTGGATTTTTCATTAGTTTTAGTTTCTATCTCGTTTTGACTTTTTGTTTTCAAATTCAGTTCGTTTTAATTAGTTTTTAAAGGCAGATTTACTAGTTTTTATTAGTTTCTATATTTTGAAATGACGTAGTTTCACAGAGTTTTAGTTTTTTTTCTAAATAAGGATATTTGTTAGGTGCAAGATTCAAAATCAACAGAATAAATATTGTATAATAATATCTCAGCCATACATTTTTTGAAACCTGTATTTAGAGGATACGTGAACACTATCATCTACCAATACCATAGCAATCCTCAAATTCAAATAGAACAGCCCACAAGACAGCAGCCTTAAGTACATTATGTGTGCAAGGCTGCTCTGAGGTTAGATACACAGTAGTGATGGGAAGTTCAGATATTTAACGCGGATGTTTAGACTCAACAAGTTTTGCAACCCAGCTGAATGATGATTGATTTAAATTCCATTACGATTTTCTGTTTTAAAATAAACTTACGTTTTTTCACCAGACCCTCTCATTTAAGCCCTCGGTTTACCCGCGGTGCTGTTGTTCAAGTTTAGTTCAGTCACAGCAGGCTGTCATGTGCTGTTTGTGTTTGGTTCACTGAATCACGCATGCGCAGTATTATCAGTTCACCTTTTCTCAAAATTTGATCTCAGTGTAACGTTACTGTTCTAATAACTGAATGAGAGTATATGTTGGATTATTTCGAGTCAGATGGGGGTATTAGGCTTGTTAAAAAGTAAGTAGTTTGGATAAGTGCTTACTGGAGACGCTTTGGTGAACTAGTTCAACCGGTTCACTTAGAAGATTGGGTTAAAAAGATTTGTTCGCGATCGCGATACAGAAATAAAACCCATTATTGGGCACAAATGTGTTAAAGTAATAGTTTTAAGTGCCTGTAATGCTGTCACCGTGCTGCTGTCATGTCCACTCGTTGTTTTTGTTACGGGAGCAACAGCGAGGATGACTGGAGGAGAACCGGCTCGATCTGGCCAATGGCAGCAGGATTACAGACTCCGAGGTGCGAAAGGGTGAAACACCTGCAGCGCCAATTAGATTTACTTAAACGGTTTACAGTAAGATTATGTAATAAATACATTCACAGATACGAAAACGAAGGAGGTTTTTGCTATTACTTTAGTTTCAGTTAGTTTTGCATGTACACGATACAGTTTCAGTTAGTTCTAGTTTTTTAAAAAACTTCATTTTTATTTCAGTTAATGACAATTATTTAAAATTTTAGTTTTCGTTTTTTCGGTCGTTTTCGTTAACTATAATAACCTTGCATTGCTTGTGCAAAGACCTGTCCAATCACCTCTTAGTATGTAAATTGGTTGTTGACATCACGTTTCCTCACGTGTCGGTGTGTTTGTTGCGTTTTTTAGAGTTCAGCATGGCAAATGAAGGAGATAAAGTCAAATGCGCAGGTGAGGCCAAAACTCAGCGCCTTGCCGTGAGTGTTTCAACAGACACTCAATGTAAATTCAGACAGACACAAAAACATAACGAATACTGATTTTTTTTGTTGTTGTTGCAAAGATAGTGGAGATCAGTGGTCACTAACAGGCTGATCGGGGTCCGTGTCTTGACCCAGATGCATCCCATATGGACCCGGACATACAACCTGTAGACTCTGTGCAGGTCTGTTACTTCAGTCGCGCTCTCGCTGGGTGTTCTTCTGTACTAGGGATGGGCGATATGGCCTAAAATCCATATTGCGATATACATTGCAGCCTCTTGCGATAACGATATATATTGCAATATATAAATTATAACAGAACCATTTCAGAACAGGTTACATAGACCCTTAGGAAAGCCAAACTGCTATTTTATTTTAAAGAAATAAAGAAACATTGCATGTCATTTTGAGAACATTTATTGTGCAAAAGCAAAACTGTAATTAAACAACACAATGTTGCAGATAATAAACTAAATGTAGTGCCTTTTAGAAAGAAAGACTTTTCTTTTAAGTCCTTGGTTCCTAAATGCCAAGTTGCAGAGAACAAAAAAACTGGTGTTTAGTTAAGGAACTTACACTGTACTGAAATTACTTCCAGTATTAAATTAGTCAAATAAAATTGTGTATTGCAGATACTTTAAATAAAAACATATTTCTAACCTGCAGCCTAAGGTAACACATTTGGTTTTAAACATTTTGTTCTCCTAATGAAATTAAAACTGGTGTCTTGATCTGCTCTTTCTCTCTCTCTCTCTCTCTCTCTGTCTGCTGTAGTGTTGGTGCTGCTGAGAGATTGAGACGCACCAGACAAAGTTTGCGAATAAAGTAATGCAAAAATGAATACAATTAATATCGAAAGCGAAAGCAGATTCTCGGACATGTCCGGGGAAAAGAGAATGTATTGTCACCCCAAATAATGAGCTGGATCAGTCTATTTAGTCTCCGCGCTCTTCTCAAACCTGCTATAAAGGCAGGACAACAGTTCTGTATCCAGCGCGTCTCTGTGGGTCTGCATACAGAGCATGTGAGTCTGTGGCGAGTTCTCAGTTTCTCGCGAACACAGAACCGGGCCGCCCCAATAATATATCGGCTGCCCAGGTTAAATCTGTGTGGGAATCTGTGTGACAAGCCACGATATGCCATGCATGAGGCTCGCAAATTGTGCGACACGTCGCCATTCGGTGCCATGCGTTGCTTAGTGCTGTTGTTGAGAGCGTCAGCATGTGCTACAGTCACAATAGATTTCCAACGTAATACACCATAAGTTAGTGTGAAGAGCATGTTGTTTTACCGTGGCCGAGTGAATTAAGTTATCAATCGAGCTTATTAAAAAAGAAAATTGCACATGTGCGACTAAATAAATTTTCCAGTTCGCACACGTCTATTTTTTGTCGCAAATGCGAGCGAAATGGTCGCACTGTCGAGCCCATGTTTATTCAAGATGATGCGTTGCAGCCGGCTGCAGCTCGTTGCTCTTAATTTCGCGGGTAGATTGCGTCATCAAACATGCATTATCGCGAAAGTGCAATAGAATTAGAATCTCTATCGTAGGCCAATTTTGTATCGTTTATATCGCATATCGTTTATATCGCTCATTACTATTCTGTACCTGATTGCTCCCGCTATTTATTCATTCTGTTTACCTGCTTTCTGCTAAGAACAGTTTTTTCTTGCCTGACTGTTCCCGCTAAATTAAGACAGAAGAGCCGACTGTTTTTTCTTTGCTGAAGTTTCATTCACTACGATGATCCTGATAAGGGATAACGGAGCTCTCTGCTATGAATGTTAATAAAAATGCATCGTTGCCTTGGTAATGCAAGCATAATGTAAACAGAAGTGCAAACAGAAGTAATCAATTCTCTGTAAGTGCTCAGATATTAAGATGTGTTGACAATTATTATCTGCATAATTGGTTGAGACTGTCAAGATGTAAAACAGAAAAAGGGGAAGTTTAAGCTGCCCCTCTCGTTATTTTTCTTAAGCATTTTATTTGAACATACAATTTTCAAAATGCCCTACTTTTATTTAATTAATGAGAGAACATGCAAATCTACCGTAATATGTGTAAAGCCTGTTGCATTGTCAGGTGTTTGTTACCTAATAAATATGTATATTGTTCTTTGAATTTTTCTGTAGTCATGTTTTTCCTAAACATAGCACCGTACCGTACCGAAACCGTGACCCTAAAGCCGTGATACATACTGAACCGTGAGTAGATTGAACCGTTTCACCCCTAATTGCCTTGCCTTGAATGGTTATGGGTTTTAGATTAAACATAAACACAATATTTGGCCTTAAAGTCTTAAAAAGATCTTAAATTTTCCCTCGTAAAACCTGTAGAAACCCTGATTTCAAATGTTTGAATAAATGAAATGATGATTGTAAATATAGTTAATAGTGTTAATAGTAAACTTTTTCCTTTTTCCGTGCTGTAGCTCAAGCTCAAAAGTGCATCGAGTATGAACAACGTCCTCTAACATGATACAGAATAATGAAAAACATACCTGTTGTTGGGAGAGGGGTTGGTTTTGGGCTGTTATCCACTATAAAAGGGGACAGAAGCGCAGATTTATTATTATGTCAAAATGTAGAGTATATGTGCAGTGCTTTGTTTCTGCAAAACGATTTAAATACTAATCTTGTGCTGTCTTATGAGGCTGTTACAACTCTGGTAGCATGTTTCCATTCACCTATCGCATTTTAGGATACAGCATAAAAAGATGTGCATAATTTTAAAAAGTATTCATAAACACTGAGTTTAGCCTATTGTCCTAGTTTCCCAGAAACCACTATTCTATTATATGCTATATGAAAACACTGCTTTATTTGCTACCACAGTAAGTTATTCTATATTTTTATGTGATACTTTAAAGGTGCAGTATGTAAGTATGCAGTATGACATCCAGTGGTTGAACTAAGTATTGCACTCCAGTTTCAAAACACACGCAAGCACAAGTTGCCAGATTGACGACATCCATAGGAGTGTGCCTAACTATCGAGCGTAAAGACTGAACTATGTTGGGTTCTACATAAAAGCAATGGCACCCGATAGAAGAAATATTTTACATATTAAAAGAAGTTTTTGTTTTAACTAACACCTGAAATTGATATATTAGAAACGGCTTCTATTTCTCACAGCTGAACAACAGAAAACTGACAATGATCAGCTCAGGTGCACCTCAAGTGCTTTATTCAGTGTTAAATGTGCGTTTGAATGCCATTTTACAAGACGTTTATTGCCAAACTACTGAAAGCAGCAGCAGATAGTTCATCTCAGATCATGAAAATAAAATAAACTGTTTGAGATTGAACTTCAGAACTGGGACTCAGTGCAAACCAACACATATCAGTGATTCAGCATCTGCATTTAATCATGTTAAAGAGGTTTAATATGTATTAATTACATTATAAACTTTACCATTTCACTGGAGTGCAGTAAGTGCACTATTCTGTGCTTCTGAATGGATGTATTTACATTTCTGTCGTGTTTCGTCTGGTGCCAACAGCCAAATTGTTTATCACTGCAAATCTCGTCACATAGCGTGTTGTTAGGACACGGGGTTACAATGTAACCTGCTCCCCTAATGTTTACGTTTGTAATATTTACATTATTTGCTAATTAATAACCTCCTCATGTGGAACTCTGAATCTGCTTCTCATTTCAGAGTCTGCTACTGTCCGCCGGAGGTTGCATTTCGGTCACGGGCGCATGCTTTGAGAGCCTTCATGACTGAATGAAAGAAATACGCAGTTTTCCACCAAGGCTACCCGGGTTGTTGGGGTGTTGAAATATAATTGGCTTAACTGGCATTGGGTGGGTTAAAGGTACCAAAACAAAGACAGCCGTTCCAGCATGTGATGCACATGTTCAAAGCAGAATATCTGACTTCAGCATTGTTTTTCAGATAAACAAGAATGTTCACTCAGCATGTTTCTGAAATATCTGCAAACATATTACGATGTTTTTATGCTTTAGAAGAGTCAAAAACTTACATACAGCATCTTTAATTTTGCACATAAAATAAATTTGCAACTTTGGATGGAAGCTTAGTGATTCAGCACAGATGACTCCGATGTGATTTTTCCTCATTGTGTCTGAATACCTGTGCAGGTGGGCTTGAAATCAGGGCAGCAGTCTCCAATTCTCAGACAAGCAACATCACAAAAGCAGTTTACACGGTTACAGCCGTCGTTTCTTCCGGCACAACACATATCTGGATTTGCGCAACTTCCATCTATGACAGAAACATCAAACACAGCAGTTAATATCATTTGACGCTAAGGGCGCACTCACACTATGCTATCCAAACCGTGCCCAGGCCCGTTTCCCGGATAGTTTGAGAAGTGTGAGTCCTCTGAATCGGGCTCAGGCACAGTTCACTTGGGCGGCCCTGGCCAGGTTGGAAGAGGTGTGCCAGAGCACGGTTCACTTGGGCTCAGGCGCGGTACGCTTGCAGTGTGAGTGCAAGCGTGCCTAGGCCCGAAACTGAAAGCGAGATGTGACTTTTAAGGGACTGTTTGATATGGATAAATTAATCATTCGTACTGTTCAATGAACGCAAACTGTCGTGGTTTATTAAAGACGCAAACCCCTCACTGCACGAAAGCTGCGCCTTCAGCAAACCTCCTAATTCCTGCAGCACGAGGACTTTATGATTGTTTATGAGCGTCAAAAGTGGCTAATCTGTTTGGCGAAATATTTGACTGTGTGTCACCGCATATCAAAACGATATAACTAAAGCAATCTTCACTGTGCTGAGCGAGAGCGCTTCTCTTCCTAAACTGAACAGCGCATCATCGATGACGTAAGCGTGCCCAGGCCCGAATGTAATGTGAGTGCGGGCCATCGGGGGAGACGGGAGGGGGGACAAGCGTGCTTTGGCCCGATTCAAGGCAACTGTACATAGTGTGAGTACGCCCTTAATGATCTCCCATATGCAGTGTTTTAGAAATGCACAGTTTGAGCCTATGCTTGCAAAGTAAAGCTAGTATTTTATTTGCAATCAATGTATTTAGATGCCATTAATTCTTTGTGGAAATACAGGCAGGACAGTAAAAAGACATTCTGGCAGAAAAAAACAATTAAAGAACTGGATTGTGTTAAAGTACACATGAAATCAAAACTAACCAAATTGATTTTATTAGCTCACATTGCTAGTTTAGTGGTGAACAATTCTTCTGTGTGTGTCATTAGGAAAACAAAAATGTTTGCCCTTGTAATCTAAGACTGAATCTGAGAATGCACTTTGTGTTTATTTTCAGTTCAATTCCCAGATTAGGTCTGTCTGAGGTATTGGACGTGGCTAATATACTTAACCACACCCCTCCAGCTTTCGCAATAACAAACATAAATGGTGAGAAGGAGGAGTTGTAAGGTTGTAATAACTCTCCCTAAACCAAGTGTGCCGCACGCCTGCTTTTGAGTGAAGGTCTCGGCCGTTAGATCGCCCCCTGGGGGCTGGCTGCAGTACAAGTCATAAAGCCCGCCTCCTCCGTGTTAATGAAGGAGACATGAGACCAAATAAAAAAATTAATTACACTTGCAATAAAATGTTCCGAAAGATGGTTCTGGTCAGTTAAGGCACTGGTTATCAGCTGATATAGCTGCAGATCTTCATTTTTGTAAAGAGCATGTTTTGAGCAGTATTTTAATGCTGGGCGTGTCATCGTGATTGACAGTTGTGATTGACAGTTTCTCAAAGCAGACGTCGGAGCTTCAGCAGGAGACTGAAGTGTTATTATTCCATTTCTGTGTTATTTTACCATAATAAAATGAGTTGCTCAGCAGTAAACTATAGTTTCTGACATACAGGATCTGGTGGAACACTGTTTATTCGGTAGGTCAGGGCTTTAGTTTGCTGATACACTCCTAACCACCCAGATAGCAAAATACACTCGGGCCAGTTCCGGCTAGACTCTCGCCTGCCGGAGACTTACCCCTCGGCCCGACTCCTTCTGCTTTACCTACTCGTGCACATTACTCGCGGGCCGATCCGGCAGCGTCGGCTCGCTAACGGCCACCGCATCTGGCCCGATTGACTCGGGCAGTAAGTCCATAGGCATCCGGCCCGAGTAAATCGAGCCAGATGCCGTGGCCGTTGGCGAGTAATGTGCGCTGCGGCCCGGAGCTGGCGCGATTAAATCTTTGTTATATAAAACCTCAACTTTGTTAACGTTATTACAACCATTTGTGTTGATAAAACAGCAAACGCAGGCTCATACACTGCAAAAAACCTTTTCTTAGTTAGATTTTTTTTTGTCTTGTTTCTAGTCCAAATATCTAAAAATTCTTAAATCAAGAAGAATTTTCTAGACAAGCAAAACATGTTGTCTTGTTTTAAGAAATAATATGCCAAATAAAGAGAGTTTTTCCTTAAAACAAGCAAAATAATCTGCCAATGGGGTAAGCAAAATAATCTTATGTCAAAAGGGAAAAACAAGATTATTTTGCTTACCCCATTGGCAGATTATTTTGCTTGTTTTAAGGAAAAACTCTCTTTATTTTGGCATATTATTTCTTAAAACAAGACAACATGTTTTGCTTGTCTAGAAAATTCTTCTTGATTTAATAATTTTTAGATATTTGGACTAGAAACAAGACAAAAAAATCTAACTAAGAAAAGCTTTTTTGCAGTGTATGTAAATGCAAAGTGTACATTAGTGAGCCTTTGTTATGGTGCAGACACCGGCGGTCAAGTGAGAAATTCGGGGGGCGTGGTTGACTTGATGTACAAGCGTTTGGTTGGAAGTTCGGTCCTCTGGCTCCACCAGGCAGTCCTTCTGCGCATGCCCAGGCTTCAATTTCAGCAGTCTTTTGCTACAGTTTGTGCCCGTCACGAGGCGTTTTTTCCTTCACAGCGTTTAATGGAAAATGGCGCTGTCGCGTCGTCCATATTTTATACAGTCATAGGCTGTTTCTCAATTCCAAGAACGCATTGAACGGACTTGCGTTCTTGTGGAGACCGGTCTTGCCAGCTCACCTCGGAAGAACGAACTCTGGAGACCGCGAGAACAGAGAACGCGTCCTGTGAGTAATGAGATGCTGCGTTCTTCCTGATGGTCACGTGACCTTCACACGTTTTAAATGGATTATTATTTAAACATTTCAGCATTCATACAACGATTTATTGTTTTTCCCCTTTTCAAAATATATGCTATGCATATAAACATTATAAATATACGTTGCACAATATAAATAAAACAGATTTGAAAACAAATTTCAGCAAATAAACACTCTTAATGTGTTTATTCCTTTATTAGGATGTCCATGGTGATGTTTATTTTCACCGTTTCATTTAGGGAAACTCCTGAGGTAAATAAGTGATCTCTCTGAACTTTAATAATAAATCTAAATAAAATGCTGCACTTCCCACCTCCAATCGCAATGACTTCTGGGACTTCTAGAGCAAGTTCGGTGCTCAAGTCTGCATCGGTGCGTCCTCGATATCAAGAACACATCCTGGAAGTTTCACGCGTCCTCCGTTCTTGCGGTCTTGAGTATTGGAACTGAACTTTGGCAGCTGATGATGACGTTACACGAGAACACGAGGACGCAAGACCGCTAAAGAACGCATATTGAGAAACACCCATTGCCCTAAACCCTTTTCCCCATCTTTCTGAATGAAACGCCTACTTTACTACATCCAATCAGCTCACAGCAAAAAAAACAAAAAAAAAAAACAAGCCACGCCCATTGTTTTCTCATTTAATATTCCGTTTCTTTAGGAACTGCATCACAATATGAAACAAAAAGTGTTTCTGCTTCATGCAGATTTTAAGTAATGAAGTTTATCTAATTTTTGTTACGTCACAGTGTATCCCACCAATAACATATAAACACATTAGTCTGCTACATATTTACCATGTTCTAGGTCTGAGAAGGATAAAAGAAATTACTGGAAATTCTATGGAAGAAAATGTAACCAAGGGGCGACACGTGGCTCAGTGGTTAGCACTGTTGCCTCACAGCAAGAAGGTCGCTGGTTCGAGTCCCGGCTGGGCCAGTTGGCATTTCTGTATGGAGTTTGCATGTTCTCCCCGTGTTGGCGGGAGTTTCCTCCGGGTGCTCCGGTTTCCCCCACAGTCCAAACACATGCGCTATAGGTGAATTGGATGAACTAAATTGGCTGTAGTGTATGAGTGTGTGTATAAATAAGTGTTTATGGGTGTTTCCCAGTACTGGGTTGCAGCTGGAAGGGCATCCTTTGTGTAAAACATATGCTGGATAAACATTGGCGGTTCATTCCGCTGTGGCAACCTCTGATGAATAAAGGGACTAAGCCGAAGGAGAATGAATGAAAATATAACCAACTTTTTTAAATTGGGTATGCTGAAGATCCGAGAGTTAATCCAACACACATGAAACACTTACACGCATGAGCCTGAGTTGTTGTTGTAGCTGTAGTCGTTGTCAGATTGGAGAACATACGAGTGGTTTCTGGGATTGCAGTCACATCACTGAAGGTACTAGTCTCTGTGGTCACTAAATTAGAGAGAGAAATGTGTTATTACGGAACCAAATTGAAGTCTCAAAGTAAGATGCAGCAGCAAAAACAAACAAAAGACAACAACAGCTTCCTTCGTCAGCTGAGGAAGTTCAACCTGCCACAGGAGCTGCTCGTACAGTTCTACTCAGCTGTCATCCAATCCATCCTCTGCACTTCAATCAACGTCTGGTTCAGCTCAGCTGCCAAAACCGACCTCCGTAGACTTCAGCGAATAGTCCGGACGGCTGAACGAATCACTGGCACTACCCTTCCTACACTTCAAGAACTGTACTTTTCCAGAGTGAGTAAAAGGGCTCGCAAAATCACTCTGGATGCCCCACACCCAGCACACTACCTGTTCGTACTGTTACCGTCTGGTCGGCGCTACAGAGCACCAAGCACAAAAACAGCCAGACACAGGAAAAGTTTCTTTCCTCAGGCCATCTACCTCATGAACAGTTAAATATTCCCCTACTGGGCAATAAACGTGCAATACTTTCTCATACGCACTTGTGCACAGCACCTTATAACAATATACAATGCAATACTTTCTCCATTCGCATTGGTACACAGCACCTTATAACCTGTATATTTACAACATATCTGTACATACAACTCAACATCCAGATCTTTTTGACTAACTGCACCTCTGTTTAATGTTTAACGTTTATTGCCTTTTCTTTTCTCATATTTAATTTTGTGTTGTCTCTTGTCACTTTATGTACACTGGAAGCTTCTTTTGCCAAAACAAATTCCTTGTGTGTGTGAAGCACACTTGGCAATAAAACTGATTCTGATTCTGACAACAAAAAGCCATTGTATTTAATGGAATTAAATTTGAACTCTAAAATAATGCCAGGTTATTTCAACCCAATGTAATAGGGAGTAGCCCAAATTTACAAAATGTAACCCAGTGTTTAGGTTAGTCCATATTTTACCCAATTTGTAAATGACAGAAATTTGACTACAATCAGGGGCGGACTTGCCACTAGACACCGACTACGTGCAAGACTAGCGTTGTGGGTCACTTCGATCACTCGATGCGGAAGTATAAATCAGCGTTTACAGACGATCGCACCAACCAACCACCCCCAACAACCCCACTTGTTCACTTACTGATCGCTCAAGTGGCCTGATGTTAAATAACCGCTCTGGGCAAATATACTATCCCAGTCTGCCCCTGACTACAATATAACTGATGTTAAATTGAAATATTCAGGTTTTTGACTTACATGTTGATGGACTGACTGTAGACTGTGCTGATGAAGATGATGGTGTAGTTGTTGGTGTTGTAGTTGTGGTTGGTGCTGATAAAGATGATGTTGTTGGTGTTGTAGTTGTGGTTGGTGCTGATGAAGATGATGTTGTAGTTGTTGGTGTTGTAGTTGTAGTTGGTGCTGATGAAGATGATGTTGTAGTTGTGGGGGTTGTAGTTGATGTTGTAGTTGTGGGGGTTGTAGTTGATGTTGTAGTTGTAGTTTGTGCAGATGAAGATGATGTAGTTGTTGGTGTTGTAGTTGGTGCTGATGAAGATGATGTTGTAGTTGTGGGGGTTGTAGTTGATGTTGTAGTTGTAGTTTGTGCAGATGAAGATAATGTAGTTGTTGGTGTTGTAGTTGTGGTTGGTGCTGATGAAGATGATGTTGTAGTTGTGGGGGTTGTAGTTGATGTTGTAGTTGTAGTTGGTGCAGATGAAGATAATGTAGTTGTTGGTGTTGTAGTTGTGGTTGGTGCTGATGAAGATGATGTTGTAGTTGTTGGTGTTGTAGTTGTAGTTGGTGCTGATGAAGATGATGGTGTAGTTGTTGGTGTTGTAGTTGTAGTTGGTGCTGATGAAGATGGTGTAGTTGTTGGTGTTGTAGTTGTGGTTGGTGCTGATGAAGATGATGTTGAAGTTGTTGGTGTTGTAGTTGTAGTTGGTGCTGATGAAGATGATGTTGTAGTTGTGGGGGTTGTAGTTGATGTTGTAGTTGTGGTTGGTGCAGATGAAGATAATGTAGTTGTTGGTGTTGTATTTGTGGTTGGTGCTGATGAAGATGATGTTGTAGTTGTTGGTGTTGTAGTTGTAGTTGGTGCTGATGAAGATAATGTAGTTGTTGGTGTTGTATTTGTGGTTGGTGCTGATAAGGATGATGTTGTAGTTGTTGGTGTTGTAGTTGTAGTTGGTGCTGATGAAGATAATGTAGTTGTTGGTGTTGTAGTTGTGGTTGGTGCTGATGAAGATGATGTTGTAGTTGTTGGTGTTGTAGTTGTAGTTGGTGCTGATGAAGATAATGTAGTTGTTGGTGTTGTAGTTGTGGTTGGTGCTGATGAAGATGATGTAGTTGTTGGTGTTGTAGTTGTAGTTGGTGCTGATGAAGATAATGTAGTTGTTGGTGTTGTAGTTGTGGTTGGTGCTGATGAAGATGATGTTGTAGTTGTTGGTGTTGTAGTTGTAGTTGGTGCTGATGAAGATAATGTAGTTGTTGGTGTTGTAGTTGTGGTTGGTGCTGATGAAGATGATGTTGTAGTTGTTGGTGTTGTAGTTGTAGTTGGTGCTGATGAAGATAATGTAGTTGTTGGCGTTGTGGTTGGTGCTGATGAAGATGATGTTAAAGTTGTTGGTGTTGTAGTTGTAGTTGGTGCTGATGAAGATGATGTTGTAGTTGTTGGTGTTGTAGTTGTGGTTGATGCTGATGAAGATGTTGTTGTAGTTGTGGTTGGTGTAGATGATGTTGTAGTTGTTGGTGTTGTAGTTGGTGCTAATGATGATGATGTTGTAGTTGTGGAGGTTGTAGTTGTAGTTGGTGCTGATGAAGATGATGTTGTAGTTGATCCTGTAGTTGTGGTTGGTGTAGATGATGTTGTAGTTGTGGTTGGTGTAGATGATGTTGTAGTTGTGGTTGGTGTAGATGATGTAGTTGTGGGGGTTGTAGTTGTTGTAGTTGTGGTTGGTGCTGATGAAGATGATGTTGTAGTTGATGCTGTAGTTGTGGTTGGTGTAGATGATGTTGTAGTTGTGGTTGGTGTAGATGATGTTGTAGTTGTTGGTGTTGTAATTGTGGTTGGTGCTGATGAAGATGACGTCATTGTGGGTGTTGTAGTTGATGCTGTGGTTGTGGGTGTGGTAGGTGATGTTGTATTTGTTGGTGTTGTAGTTGCAGGTGACGCTGTTGGTGTTGTAGTTGATGGTGTATTTGTTGGCATTGTAGTTGTAGTTGATGCTGTAGTTGTGGGTGTTGCTGATTCTGCAGTGGTTGTAGTTGTTAGTGTTGTAGTTATTGCTGACGACGATGATGCTGTAGTTGTTGGTGTTGTAGTTGTTGCTGATGAAGATGACGCTGTAGTTGTTGGTGTTGTAGTTGTAGCTGGTGAAAATGATGCTGTAGTTGTTGGTGTTGTAGTTGGAGTTGTTTCTGTTAAGGACTCTGCAGATGGTACTGAAAGTGTGCTAGATGCTGGTGGTGTTGTGGGAGATGTAGGAGTATCAGTGGTCAGTACAGCTGAAGGGGTGTTGTTTTGACTTGTGCTATACCCGATAGTACTTTGAGCTGTGAAAATAAAATGATATATCAGCAATCAGATCATCTTAAGACTTTACAGGTCGTTTGCATTAGACAAAATATTGGTTTTGTTAAGTGATGTGTTGAAATGGATGGAGTAGACCAGTAGTTGCCAAACTTGGGCGACGCACAACAGCGATTATTAATATTTTTTTTTAATTGTCAATTATTTTCTGTGTTTTATGGCAGTGTTAAGCTTTCCGACACCTTTTCGCCACTCACATACATTCATTCATTCATTTTCTTGTCGGCTTTGTCCCTTGCGGGGTCGCCACAGCGGAATGAACCGCCAACTTATCCAGCACAATTTTACGCAGCGGATGCCCTTCCAGTCGCAACCCATCTCTGGGAACTTCCACACACACATTCACACTCATACACTATGGACAATTTAGCTTACCCAATTCACCTGTACTGCATGTCTTTGGACTGTGGGGGAAACCGGAGCACCCGGAGGAAACCCACGCGAACCCAGGGAGAACATGCAAACTCCACACAGAAACGCCAACTGACCCAGCCCAGCCGAGGTTCGAACCTGCGACCCAGCGACGTTCTTGCTGTGAGGCAACAGCACTACCTACTGCGCCACTGGGTTGCCCCCCACTCACATACATTAAAATTAAATTCAGGTCACAACTGAATGTTGATTATTATCACAGAGTGGCGCTCTTCAATATTTATAAGCACCTCTGAAGATAGTGTGGGGTCGCGAGTCACTGGCATTGTTATCTTGGGGGTCGAGGGCTGAAAAGTTTTGGAAGCCACTGAATTTTATAATCATGTAAAGTAGTTATTTACTGTGTTTTTATAACACTTTAAAGAGATGGATTTAATTCTGTAATAAAAGGATATCAAAATCAACACAGATTACAGTGGATTATATTTATTATACTTATAGTGATATAAGTATAATATATATAAGGATAAGTTATGACAGTATCAGATTTTCTTGCTGCAATATATTGTGGAAGCTTTTGTGACAGTATACGGTATTATAAAAAGGTTACTATAACAGTTATAATAACTGTTAAACTAATCATAATTTACAGTAGGCAACACTCATTAGTAAGCATTAGTCAGTGCATTAAAATCAACAGAGAAATAACCAGATTTGTACAGTTACTATGATAATGTTAGTTAAAAATACTGATTTGTATAGTAAACTCATTTAATAAAACAAATTATTACTTTTTATTAGGCATTAACTAAGAAATGAACATCACCTAAGATTATAAATACTTTTAGTTTCTATAATTTTCTAGTTTTCATCAGGAGTTTAGTCACTAACAAATGAAGCCCATTTGTACAGTTTTAAATAACAATGGGGCAACGCAGTGGCGCAGTAGGTAGTGCTGTCGCCTCACAGCAAGAACGTCGCTGGGTCGCAGGTTCGAACCCCGGCTGGGTCAGGTTCGAATGTGGCATTTCTGTGTGGAGTTTGCATGTTCTCCCTCCGGGTGCTCCGGTTTCCCTCACAGTCCAAAGACATGCGGTACAGGTGAATTGTGTTGGCTAAATTGTCTGTGTATGAGCATGAATGAGTGTGTGGATGTTTCCCGGAGATGCGGCTGGAAGGGCATCTGCTGCGTGAAAAAAAATGTGCTGGATAAATGCACAGCGGAATGGCGGTTCATTCCGCTGTGGTGACCCCATATTAATAAAGGGACTAAGCCGACAAGAAAATGAATGAATGAATGAATAACAATGCACCTATAAATATATATTTGTTGACATTTCCAGAATTCTCAAAACAAATCACATTGAAATGACTTATATAGTACATTTAATTCAAATGTCTTGCAAAATGTGCACCAACAAGATCACTTTAAAGTAAAACAGGTACAATATAGATTTTTTTTGCTCTAAATCTAAGATCAATCTATAAATCTTGCAAGTGGTTTTTAGTTAAATTAACTAAGGTTAACAAGCAAAGCTCATTTGTACAGTTTTAAATAATGCGCTTATAATTATATATATTTTTTGACATTTCCAGATTTCTTAAAACAAACCACACTGAAATGACTTAATTTACCCTAAATGTCCTGCAAAATGTGCACCAACAAGAAAACTTGAAAGTGCAGCAGGTACAATATAGATTTTTTTTTACTCATTTAAGATCAATCTATAAATCTTGCAAGTGTTTTTTTAGTTAACTAATGTTAACAAACCAAACCCATTTGTAGAGTTTTAAATAACAATACATCCATAAATAAATATTTTTTGACATTCCAGAATTTTTAAAACAAACCACATTGAGACGATTTTTACATTTAATTCAACTGTCCTGCAAAATGTGCACCAACAAGATCACTCTAAAGTAAAAGGGATACACTATAGATTTTTTACTCTCAATTTAAGATCAATCTATAAATCTTGCAAGTGTTTTTTTAGTTATATTAACTAATGTTAACAAACAGAGCCTATTTGTAGAGTTTTAAATAACAATGCACCAACAATTTCCAGAATTCTTAAAACAAATCACATTAAATTGACTTAAACATTTAATTAAATTTATTTTGTTAAATGTGCACCAACAAGATCACTTTAAAGTGAGACAGGTACAATATAGATTATTTTACTCTAAGATAAATCTATAAATCTTACAAGTGTTTTTTAGTTAAATGAACTAATGTTAACCAATGAAGCCCATTTGTAGAGTTTTAAATAACAATACACCCGTAAATATATGTTTGTTTTTTTTTGACATTTCCAGAATTCTTAACACAAATCAGTTTATGTTTAATTTAAATGTCTTGCAAAATGTGCACCAACAAGATCACTTTAAACTTGTTTTTTTATATTCCGAGACCAGATAGGCCGACTCATTCACGGTGTTATAGTTATATATATATATATATATATATATATATATATATATATATATATATATATATATATATATATATATATATATATATATAAATATAACATGGAAAGATGAGCAATGATTCCAAACAAATGTCCGATGTTACTGTCACTCCTGAAGTGGAAGTGATTTTAACAATAAACTTTATTTTCAGAAAACTGTTCAGCAATGCAAATAATGCATATATTGTCAATTATGTTGTTCCATATAACCGGCTTCAATGAGGAAAATATGTATTAACAGAATCCTGTTATCACAAGAAAATACCTTTTATAACATTATTAAGTGGAAAAAAAATAGCCTATAGCAGGCTAGCATGTGTGTGGCAGCATTGCGTCACCATCAATGAGTCGGCCTATCCGGTTTCAGAACTTTAAAAAACAAGTCTTTATTCCTTTTTGTTTTCTGGTGATTTTATTTTATTTTTTTATTCAAAATAAAAGATGAAAATCAAAATATTTTTGACTTTTTTCTTTTTTGTTTTTCTTCATAAAAAATCAAAAACGAAAATCAAAAAATGCATTGAATTTCAATTTTCGTTTTTTTATTTTAAAACGAAAATCAAAAAACGACTCGTTTTTCAATATCTTTTTTTTATATATATATATATATAATTATTTTTTAGGGGTTTTCACCTTTAATTTGGATAGGATAGTGGAGGTTACAGACAGGAAAGTATTGGGAGCAGAGAGAGGGGAAGGGTCGGCAAAGGACCTCGAGCCGGGAATCGAACTCGGGTCGCCGTGAGCACCATGGTGCTATACGTCGGCGCACTTAACATACACTACTAGGCTATTGGCGCCGACCAATATCTGTTTCTAAAATGAAAATCCAATGACCAAAAGATACACTGACCTGTATTGTATTATTGAATATTTTCGCATGTGATCGTTACCTGTGGTTGAGCAGCTCATTGTGGCCAGCAGAAAGCCGATGAGAATAACAGCAGGAGCCATCATACAGGATCAGTGTGTGTGTGTGTGTGAGATCTCTGACTTTCTGACCTGTGTCTTCTCTGTAGTTTCCTATTTTATACACTGGATTGTTTCCTCATAACTCATCATGTGTTTGTCCAAGCTCCTGCCAGTAAACACTGATGTCAGAGACAGATATCTACAAAAAAGAATGAAGGAAACAGATATTTTTTTTGACAAAGTATGTTGTGTTTTTATCAGATGTTTTAGCTTGAGCTGTGAAAACTGGCACTATTGATGGTCCATTTTAAATATGTGAATGTTGATGGTTGTCATTTGGTGTATTCACACTGCCATCAACTGGATGAGTTCAGTAATTGATCTTGAGGGTAAAAAAATATCCTAAACTTTAAAAAATATCTATAAATTAGCAGTTTTTTTTGTATTTTGTGATTCATGTTTTTATTTTTACTATTTTTTTATGCTTTTAAATTACATTATGGGATCTTGAGCTTTCTTTTAACAACTTTTAACCTTAAAAAATTGGAAAAAGTGACTTTTATGAACATTTATAATAGTTTGCAGTGCTATATTGTCTGGGTTGGTGTTGTATATTACACTACAAAAACCTTGTAATAAACTGGCAGTACATTTTTTGTTAATTTACAGACTTATTTCTCTATATATTATTTCTTATACATTACTTAGACAGCCACAGCCCTGTCACTGTGCAGCTCAAGACCGGTTACTCACTGAAGCTAAGCAGTGCTGAGCCTGGTCAGTACCTGGATGGTAGACCACATGGGAAAGCTAGGTTGCTGTTGGTGTTAGTGAGGCCAGCAGGGGGCACTCAACCTGCAGGCTGTGAGAGTCTTAATGCTCCAGTAAAGTGAAGGGGACACTACACTGTCAGTGGGCGCCGTCTTTCGGATGAGACGTTAAACCGAGGTCCTGACTCTCTGTGGTCATTAAAAATCCCATGGCACTTCTCGTAAAGAGTAGGGGTGTAACCCCGGTGTCCTGGCCAAATTCTCTCCATCGGCCCTTACCCATCATGACCTCCCAATAGGCTTTATCCCTGTCTCTCCACTTCACCTGTAGCTGGTGTGTAGTGAGCGCACTGGCGTCGTTGTACTGTGGCTGCTGTCGCATCATCCAAGTGGAGCAACACTCTGCTGGTGGTGTGAAGAACCCCCCCCCCCCCTCATGACTGTGAAGCACTTTGGGTAGATGGCCATACACTATATAAGTACACAATACATTACATTATATTACTTCATACTACTAAAATACCAATAAAAGTCACTTTGTTAACCTGTAGAGCAGTGGCGGCTGGTCAATAGAGGGCGCTGGGGCGCCGCCCCCCCTTTAGGTTAGACCCTTTTAATATGTTAATATTTATTATCACAAATATTAACTAAATAAATTGATTTAATTATAACATTCTAACATTTATTGTAGTCATACTAACATTTATTAAAAAAAATGTATGAACAATATTTTTTCATGTGTGTGCGGGGCGCCGGACTAATGATTGTCTATGTAGGTACACAAACTTTTGCAATGCACGTGATATGACGATAAGCTCTAATTGGCCTGTTTTAAATTGTCTTTGGGGCGCAGCGCTCTGCGTCCTGAACCCTCCCATTTTTGTTGTTAGAACGAATCATATTTGTTTTTATATGATTGGCATTTATGTGATTGGACCATTCTCACCAAAGAGCTTAGAATGCAATTTCTCGAGATGAAGGATAATTCCGTTGTATCTTTGCAAAGATATCCGTTCACAAGGCGTTTGGATGAAGAAAAAAAAATCAAGCAGCTTGGACCAGATCGACCTTCCTTGCAAATTCACCAGTAGTCAAGTGATGGCGAGCGCGCGTATATTCTGGACATTTCCAGCACTTGTTATGACAAACGGAGTTGGCTGGCAGGTTGTGATGTAAGTCATGCCTTTACTGTTTTCCGTGTTTGCTGTTTCAAACAGAATGATGCAAGAGAGGCTGAATGCATTGGCCATGCTGTCAATAGAGAAGAGACTGGTGACTGAGATGACTGACTTTAACCAAAAGGTCATTGAGAAATTTTCAAGCCAAAAAAAAAGGAGAGCAAAATTTATTTTCAAGTAGTGCTACTGGCCAGTGATTAGGCAACATTTATGTGTGTGTGTGTGCGCCGTGTTTACTGATTTTCTTGATTTCTTCATTACCGATAATAAACCCAAATTGAACTAAAATGAACTGATTTGTGATGCATTTATTGTATGCTTTAGTCATATTTTAGTTTTTTGATGCATCACCTGAAAAATGGCTTTTTCACTCTTACTTTACCAACAGTTAGATTTTTTTCTGGTGTTTGCGCCCCCCCACACATTTTTTAACACCAGCCGCCACTGCTGTAGAGTTGAATTTTCAACATCAGAAGTTGACAGAGCAGAGATCAACATCCCATAATGCAATTTACAACCGTAAATAAACCTAAAACACTTGTGAATCACAAAATACGGAAACAAACTTATCCCTAAGTCTACAGCATCATATTTGACACCTTCAAAGCACAGTAAATGAGCAAAATACATCGAATTATGTTACAATCACTTCAACAAGAATTAGAAGAGTCATGCTAAATAGATTTATTCATTCATTCATTCATTTTCTTTTCAGCTTAGTTCCTTTATTAATACACGACGGACAATTTAGCCTACCCAATTCACCTGTACTGCATGTCTTTGGACTGTGGGGGAAACCGGAGCACCCGGAGAAAACCCACGCGAACGCAGGGAGAACATGCAAACTCCACACAGAAACGCCAACTGACCCAGCCGAGGCTTGAACCAGCGACCTTCTTGCTGTAAGGTGACAGCACTACCTACTGCGCCACCGCGTCGCCTAAATACATTTATCAGATAGGAAATATTTATTTGTTCATGAAAGGCTCTAATAATAGGCCTGAATCTCACTGTTTTACTCAGCATAAAACTACAGAGCTTTCTTGATAAAACTATGCAGTTTAATGCCATCTCTCTAAAGACTTTATTGGAAGTTTATTGTGCCATTTATAGCAATAAACTACATTTATTCATGCATGCATTCTAGTAGTGTGTACTAATCGTATATAATATTATGGAAAATAATTCCAAATTGGGCTTTACGCACAGCTACCGGTGAAAGGTTTGTAGTTCCTTTTTACAGCATCGATGATGTGATGTAGTTGAAATATAATCAGTAACAGACTTGAGCATTCATTTAGTTGTTCAAGTGTAAAACGAGAGGAAATACAGCAGGCGAGTGCTAAAAACTCCACTGTATATAAAATACAGTGGTAAAATAAATTTTCACATTATAAAGACATGGCACAGGGCGACACAGTGGCTCAGTGGTTAGCACTGTGGCGTCGCAGCAAAAAGGTCGCTGGTTCGTGTCCCGGCTGGGTCAGGTGGCGTTTCTGTGTGGAGTTTGCATGTTCTCCCCATGTTGGTGTGTGGTGCTCCGGTTTCCCTCACAGTCCAAACAAATGCACTATAGGGGAATTGATTAACTAAATTGGCCGTAGTGTATGGGTGTTTCCAAGGGCTGAGTTACAGCAGGAAGGGCATCACTGAACTTTAAAGAAATCAGATCTTAATCGCGGTATTTTGTAATGGCTTGACAGTTCACTGAAAGCGCCTGAGCTGGCTGACTGAAAATTAAAAGTCTGTGTAAAACATAAAGTCTGTGTGATTAAATATAAAACTGAGCTACTGTTTGTTCTGTATGATGCATGTTGCGATAGCTTCACATGACACGGGTCACACACTGGATGCAAAGCACCGCAGCTAAACTAGATCTGTTTGTTTTTTTGATTTCCATTTGGTGATCAATCATATTTTCTGACGCATTCAAGCAGAATTTTATCATTTGCAAAATACAGAGAGCAGAGAAATGTAAACACAGCCATGTAGAGACAAATGACTGTCCATCATGAAAACATATATACAGTTGAAGTCCGAATTATTAGCCCCCCATTGAATTTTTTTTTTCTTTTTTTAATTTTTCCCAAATGATGTTTGGAGCAAGGAAATTTTCACAGTATGTCTGATAATATTTTTTCTTCTGGAGAAAGTCTTATTTGTTTTATTTCCGCTAGAATAAAAGCAGTTTTTAATTTTTTTAAAAACTATTTTAAGGACAAAATTATTAGCACCTTTAAGCTATATATTTTTTTTCCAATAGTCTACAGAACAAACCATCGTTATACAATAACTTGCCTAATTACCCTAACCTGCCTAGTTAACCTAATTAACCTAGTTAAGCCTTTAAATGTCACTTTAAGCTGTATAGAAGTGTCTTGAAAAATATCTAGTCAAATAATATTTACTGTCATCATGACAAAGATAAAATAAATCAGTTATTAGAGATGAGTTATTAAAACTATTATGATTAGAAATGTGTTGAAAAAATCTGGTCTTCAATAAACAGAAATTGGGGAAAAAAATAAACAGGGGTCTAATAATTCAGGGGCGCTAATAATTCTGACCGCAACTGTATACAATAAGGCTGTTTGGTTTGTTTGTTTTTTTGTTTTTTTTTTTAGAGTTTTTGTCTTGTTTCTAGTTCAAATATCTAACAATTCTTAAATCAAGAAGCTTATTCTTGACAAGTGAAAAATATTATGCTTTGTTTTCAGAAATAATAAGTCAGAAATAAGTGAGTTTTTCCTTCAAATCTGCCAATGGGGTAAGCAAAATAATGTTGTTTTTGGTATGAAATAATTTCTTTGAATTTCCCCATTGGCAGATCAGTCCTTGTATGTTCAGGAAACATGTAATTTCTGAAAACAAAGCAATATCTTTCACTTGTCCAGAAGAAACCTCTCGATTTAAGAACTACAAACTAAAAGGACTACAAACAAGACAATGGGCCCTATCACACACCCGGTGCAAGACATGTTTGCCGCGATGTGTTGCTATTTTCAGACCAGCGCTACCCTATTTTTCCTGTTTTGCGCCATGCTGTTTAAATAGCAAATCCATTTGTGCAACTTTGTGGACTCATGGGTGTTCCGGTCTAGAAAAGAGGTGTGTCAGCTGAAAGCTAGGTCTAAAGTCTAGCACAGATTGTGTTGGTTATGCGCCTTAAATGTTTACATATTTCTTAATACACACAGGATGTACAGCAAAACACAAATATTTTTACAAATGAAAGAATTAAAGGATTAAAATATATACAAAATGTTTTATTTTCTACATAAATATAAAAACCACTGCCTCCATGCCTTCTTCACCTCGGGGGGCTTTTTCAGTTTATTCATGGCAATCTGCGTTTGTATAATGTTGTTATTATTATTATTAGTAGTAGTAGTAGTAGTAGTAGTAGTGTTTTTTATATGCATACAGTATTTATATTTGTTATTATATTAAAATTTATATAAAAAATTTAATGTTATTTATATTAAAAACAAGCTTAGATTTGTCCAGCTGTCAGGTTTTGGACCATATGGGGCATAAGAACAGGCTGTGTGTTTGGATATAACTCAGTTTTTTGACCAAACTTTATTATTATTGTTCATTTATTCCTTTGCTGGAAATTAGAACTGAATTTAGAAATAGTTTTGAAACAAATCTTTGCGCTTAACAAACGAAATTAAATATGTGGGCTAATGGATGTCTACAGTGGAGTTTCCACCGTTTCCTTACTCCACCTAAGTAAAGGAGTAAAGAGTAAAAGTAAAGTAAAGAGAAAGTAAAGAGGCTGAAGAGGAGGCTCATTCTTTATCCTCGCGCTGCAGATGCTCTGTTTAACTGTTTTCTTGCTAGTGAAGCGTTCAGTTTTTCCACTTACAAGTCCTCCATTTAAATAGCAAATGCACCAAGGCATGACGCAACTCTTAAAGGGAATGAGAGGTGAGACTCTGATCGGTTTGATGCACGTCATGTTCAAAACACACCCAGAACTCATTAAGAGAATAAGCACAGCAGTGTTAGACCATGCGTCGGGACACAGAGCGTATTTCTCCGTCCTTAAAATAGCAAAAGTAGATTTAGACATGCCCTTAATGCTTTTGCGTCATGCGCTTTAGACTTTGTGCCTTGATCGTTAAAATAGAGCCCAAAAACTCTAAGCAAGAAAAGTATAATTTTCTTAATTTTACACTCTATAAGAGTTAAGCATGGGCCTGTTTTGTTGAAAAGGAACCTTAAATGATTTCTGTTATATTATGACACATACTGTAGGCCGATAGAAAATGAAATAACTGTACTTTCAAGAGGGATAGAAGGTAGATATGGTAGGGAAAACACTGCTAATGGTGTACTAAACAAACATGAACATCCAGTCTCACATCATCAGACTCAATTCCTCTGAAATGCATGATAACACTTCCATCCGTGCTCTGACTGTCTGTGGTCAAAACATGAGACGAGAGAGAGAGAGAAGAACAAAGTGCTTTAGTGAGCAGCTAAACCTGCTAAATCATCCCCTGCTATGCAAATACTCGCACACACACATGCATGCAACATGCTACTTACTGGCATTGTATACAAAGATTTGCATCCAAAATTTGCAGCAAAGAGCTTCATGAAGAACTGAACATCTCATGCAGCACTATTATAGTACAATTATTTTGGTGTATTTTATGAGTTAATACATAAAAATAAGCATAAAATGCCATTGTATTTACTTCATCTTTATTTCTATAGCGCTTTTACAATGTAGATTGTGCTAAAGCAGCTTAACGAAGAAGTTTTATTGAAACAGTGTCAGTTCAGTTTTCAGAGTTGAAGTTCAGTTTAGTTCAGTTCAGTGTGGTTTAATTTTCACTGCTGAAAGTCCAAACACTAACACCCCATTCACACGGGGCTTCAGCTTCAATGCTTGACAGAGGGCGTTTCTGAAGTTGGGGCTGACGCGATCGTCATAGCAGCGTCGGCCAATGACATTAGTCAGCAATAGGCCACTGTTGGAGCTGGTGTATTTGCATACAGCGATCTGATTGGCTGACGCTTCCGTCGGTGCTTGAAAAGTTGAGCATGTCCCAACTTCTGCAGCGAGCAACGCCTCTGAAGCGGCGCAGACGGATCCACAATGCAGTTCGGCAACGCTTGACGTCACCCATTCAAAGTGAATGGGAAGCATTGAAGCTGACGCCCCGTGTGAATGGGGCGTAAAGAGCAAATCCATCGATGCGCAGCTCCTCAAGTCCCAAGCAAGCCAGTGCAATTTAAATTTAATTTCATTTAAAGCCAGTGCAATTTTACAGTAATTTGCTTAAAAAATGAGTAAAAATATTGCTTTTAAAGTGATTAATTAGTTGACTTTATTAATTTAAGGCAACTGAGTAAACCCATTGCCTTAAAATGATTAAGTAAATGTATTATGAGCATAATTATTTAATTATTTTCTTAAAAAATTAAGTCAGCTTAACAGTTCTGAGTTACAAAGGATTTACTCACTTTTTAAAGTAACTAATCAGTTTTTACAGTGTATAGACAGGACTCAAAAAAGTTTTCATAGTTTCTATTATACATATATAGTGCTTGTAAGTGCAAAGTTTTTGTTAAACCGTCACTGTAAATAATCAGAAATCTTACACTGTAAAACCCATCAGTCAACTTTATTAAATGAAATGAGTGTAGCTAACTCAAAATTTACTGAAAGTTAATTCTACTCATTTGAAAAGAGTTTTGAACTCCGTGTTAAAGGTAATGACATAATTAAATATCATTATTTCAACTTAAATGGCGTAAGTTCACAGTACTCATATAGATTAGTTTTTTTTAACTCAAATGGTTTGTAGCAATCGGTTTCCTCAAACGGTTTTGAGTTGCCTTAACTTATTGGGTTTTATAGTACTCAGTTGGTTTGAGTTCTCTTCATTTATTGGGTTTTACTGTGCTCAAAATGCTTCATTTACTCAAATGGATTAAGTTCACAGTACTTGTTATGCTGCGTTCACACCAGACGCGGAAGAAGCGTCAAGCGCGAGTGATTTACATGTTAAGTCAATGCAAAGGCGTGAATAGGCATCCTGCGGCGCGTTACACGCGAATGGCGCCACGCGAATTAAGCGTTTGACGCGCAAATCGCGCGAATCGCTCGAGTTCAAAAATCTAAACTTCTGCGGACATTCACGTCGCGTTAACCAATCAGGAGCTTGCTCTTGTGGGGGCATGATTGTGACGTAGCACCTGTTGTTGGTGTCCGGGGGAAATCCTCCAGCCGACACCGACAACAGTTCATCAAACTGGGCTTGGCTCAGTCAGAAGCAACGCTGAAAGCCTCCGTCATCCAGGTTAAGTTTCTGGAGGAGTTTATGAGCTCCCAGCGCTGGGTGCACCTCTGAAAGTATCTAGTGGACTCAGACACTGCTCCAAACGTATCAACGCTGTTTTACAGCCTTTATAAAGCACATAAACACAGTTATTTTCCTAATAAAATCCATGTTAGCCATTTAGCAACGAAGCTACAGTCACCGGGCTGACAGAAGCCGGGCCCATGACGCGAATCCGCGTCTGTTCTGAAGTGAATTTGACGCGCGAATGAAGCGGAGTCTGACGCGCGAATGAAGCGAGTAAACTCAAATGTTCACGTGTCTATTTACTCGTGAATAGCGCGATTTAGCCGCGCGTTCCGCATCTGGTGTGAACACAGCATTAGAATTAGTTTTTGAACTTAAATGGTTTGTTGCAATCGGTTTCCTCAAATTGTTTGAGTTACCTTAACTTATTGGGTTTTACAGTGTAGTAAAAGAATTAAAGTCCAGTATATGTGTAGATGTATTCATCTCTGTTCCTCTTGGCGGATTTCTGACTCAATCACAAGGTGATAACGGCTCAATTCTTGTGACTTCAAAAGAGGAGATGTCATCATAATCCCCTTTTAAGTAATTCTCCACCAAAGTGGCAACCTGAAAAACAAAACAACAGGAAGTTGGATAACAGCAGGTCCAGAAGAGTAATGCTATATTCGACAAATGAATCTTTAGCTTTGATTTTTCCCTCTACCACAGCCCAAAATTTTAGTATAATTCGTAAAGGGACAGTTGCTCTTAAAGTGCCACAGCCATGTCACCCTGCAGCCCAAACCAGTTACTCACTGAAGCTAAGCAGGGCTGAGCCTGGTCAGTACCTGGATGTGAGACCACTGCTGTTGGAAGTGGTGTTAGTGAGACCAGGAGGGGGCTGCGGTCTGTGTCCTAATGCCCCAGTAAAGTGAAGGGGACACCATAATGTCAGTGAGCGCCATCTTTCAGATGAGATGTTAAACCGAGCTCCTGACTCTCTGTGGTCATTAATAATCCCATGGCACTTCTCTTAAAGAGTAGGGGTATAACCCTGGTGTTAAAGAACATATTTTATTTGTAACGATTGACTTCCATATTAGGAAAAACATGTAAGTAAATGGTTACAGGTTTCCAACATTTTTCAAAATATCTTCTTTTGTGTTTAGCAGTATTATGAAACTCATAGAGGTTTGAAACGTGTAAAGAGTGAGTAAATGCTGACAGTTGTTTTATTTATTTACATTTATTTTTTGCTGTAGTTGCTTATATGGGTAAAGTCATCTCTAAGGAGGCCAAATTCATTCATATGCTTATATTCCCATTGGATCACTGCAACCTTCTTGTTCCTGTATTTTATATTTCGTCAGTTGGACTTTTCTGTTATGGCACCCAAGCTATGAAACATTTGGGACGATCATCTTTATGAATTCAGCTCTTAGCCATCCCCCAATACTGAGGATTATAATGTGTATTTGTTCCATGCTTACTGTTTATTTGCATATATTTTGTATGCAAACATGTGTAATGATTGCACAGTGTAATAAACATGTAAGTGCCACAGGGCTTTTATTCAGGCTTGTGCATATGTCCATATGACTAGCTGTTTGATTTTTTTCATTATCTATTTTTAGACCTATTTTTATGCCTTTAAAGTTGCCATGAAATGAGAAATCAAAATTCTCCTGGTCTTCTGACATATAAGAGCTCACAGTGCTAAAAAAAACATCCTGTAAGTTTTTAAACTTAAAACATTTTGGTTTTTCTAAAATCAGCTTATATTGAAGACAGCCTGTCAAAACGACAGGTTCTGGAATGTTCTGCTCTGTGATGTAATAGAGTGGACAAGCTCCGCCTCCACAGAATATCAACTTCTGCTTTACTGCCTGTTTAGCCCGGTTAAGATGCAAAACTGTCAGCCAATCAGAGCAGTGAGCATTTACTTCTTAGGCCCCGTTTACACTAATGCGTTTTCGTTTTAAAACGCATAAGTTTTGCTACGGTTACGCCATCCGTCCACACTATGCCGGAGTTTTCGAGCCCCTAAAATGGAGCGTTTTGAAAACGCTGGAGAGGTCATTTTCATTCTAAAACGCTGCTGCTCCCTCTCAGTGTGGATGGGGGAAAACGGAGACATCTGAAAACGGAGGTGTGGCTGCTGAGATTCGCTACCTGATTGGGGCTTTTGGGTCATTGCGTATCCTTCCCTTATTCGTCAAGCCCCTATCACATGACTATAACGCTACCGGAAGACGGCAGACCAGCCTTCACTGTAAACAACAGCATAGACACAGAAATGGGAGCGTTGTTTGCACTATTGTCCGTTTTAGGCGCCATTGTGCTGTTAAACTCTGCCTTTATTACTACAGCAGCTGCATATATTCACAAGAAGCAAGCTATTGTTCAAGCACTCGCTAATCGCTCGCGTTCATCGTTCAACCAGCGTTTGTTGACTAACAATAACCAAATGCCGAGCGAGACACATGCTTCCTGTTTATACCTGTGCGCGAATGGTCACGTGATATACGTTTTTGGTGGAGTAGTGTGGGCGGAGATATGTTTAGAAACGCTAGATGAAACGCTAGTGTGGACGCGGATCGTTTTTGATCTAAAACGCCGTTTCAAAACGAAAACGCATTAGTGTAAACGGGGCTTTAGTCTACGATTGGCCACACCCATTTAAGCAGAGCGTTCTGATAGGAGTCAAAAGCCACTTTTCCACTATCGTGCTGAACCGTTCTTTATGCTGAACCGTTCCATTCCGTGCCAAACCGGACCAGACAGCATGGATACAGTTTCATTTTCCACTGTTGTGCTGAAACAGAGCTCTTTAAAACTACACAAACTGCTTCAGTAGTTGCCTTGGTAACACAACGTAAACGGCTCCCTTTGTTCAATTAAATTTAAACAATAGCCGAAACTAGTTTTTTTCATGTGCAGGTGTACAAGCGAAAGCAACCGCGTGACTGAACACTGTTTTCTGCTCTCTCATATGGGTGCTAAATATACCTAGCTACAAGTCACAGGTATTTATTTAGAGGTCATATGTTGCATGGCTCTGGGCAAATTTTATTTGGAGGGAAAATTACCTAAATGTAACGTGATGAATGATTGGAGGGGAAATAAATAATATATTTCAAATCTCCTTACATAGCAGAAAAATAAACAATAATAATGCAACTGTTACGTTTCAGAAGGTAATTATTATTTGTTCATTTATTTTATATATATATATATATATATATATATATATATATATATATATATATATATATATATATATATATATATATATATATATATGTGTGTGTGTGTGTGTGTGTGTGTATATATATATATATATATATATATATATATATATATATATGTGTGTGTGTGTGTGTGTGTGTGTATATATATATATGTGTGTGTGTGTGTGTGTGTGTGTATATATATATATATATATCTATATATATATATATATATATATATAAATATATAAATATTATATATACACAGATTTGTATTTTGTTTATGCATCTGAAGCTGATGTTGTGCGCTGTGGAGCATACGCTGGTCTCTTTCTCTCTCTCTCTTTAGAGCTGCGCTTGATTATATAAGCGGAGGAGAGAAACAAAAGACATATTTAATCTGAGCCTGTGTGCTATGTTTTCACTTATTAAAACATATTATTTTGGTTAAATTGAAGCCATTTACTTTAAAAACGTTTTCTCCTGGTTTGTGGCAGCGAGGGAGAAAGGGAAGTTTGCTGTAATTTTATTTGGGGTTATTTTATTTTAGCAAGTAAGTTACAATTATTTCCCCACAAGTTAGCTGTCTTTTTGTATGTTATTTTTGCCTGGATTCCCTTCCGAAGAGATGCTTCTAAGATCTTTATTGCTAAAAAAAAAAAAAACCTTTAATTCTTGATAAGCTTTGTGATCATTGTGAGCTGGGACAGGAGAAGGGGAAAACCCTAAATTGAGTATTTAAAAGTTTAATTTATTTAATTATTTATACTTTTGTTATTGTTCCCGCCAACCCTAGAGTGGTCGGGACGTAACACAACATTAATAGTGCATTTGTATATTAGTGGCAGAAATATATTTTTGGACAGGCCTTGTCAAAAGTGAGCGGGCACTTTCACTAATAAAAAATATAGCACTTAAATTATTTCATTTTTAACAATCAATTAAATTACACCGCGATTTTATATCAAAAGTTGATAATGATATAAAATACCTATACTACATTTTGATGGTAAAATATAACCTTTTAAGTGAAGGTTGTTATTTGTTTCAGTATTCAAACATTAAATAACGAATGCATCAAGTTAAATAACAAACGAATATGAAACAACACATAGCATATCAGGATATAAAGCATATAAAGGACTATTTTTAGTAAAATGCTGCTCTTTTATCTTTGTATTTTTATCATTTTATTGTTGTTATTTTAATTATTTTTTGTCTTCATAATTAACTAACGAGCAACACAAACTCCTACTCGACGTTTTAGAAAATATTTTGCGTAGCTATATTAAAGATCACCGAGAAAAAAAAAAAAAAAAAAAAAAACACACACACACAGAAACATACATGGCCCCATAAATGTCTAACTTATATTTAACTGAATGGTATAATGGCCTATAGCTAAATGTTGAAAACTGCTCATTTTATTTTTTGAAAACATTTGTAAAAACGTATTGATAATTTATTTTAATACAAACAATACCGACATTTAAGAATCCATATTTATTTTCTTTATTCATTCATTGCACTTGTTTTTTGGTGCATATATAGGCTATAATTTAAATCTTACAAACAGTACCTTGGACAGGCCAACGCAATTGTTTCCCTCGTGAGATCAGGCTGGCTGGACAGGCAGTGCACCTCCGTAAAGCTTTCAAGTAATAGTCCAAAGAATTAAAGAAAGAATTGACTTTCTATGGTGACGGCTGACATCCCAACACGCCGTAACTGTCCTTTAGGTAGTCTAACTGACATTAAATAATAAAACAAGCTGTCTGGGCTTTGAATTAAA